>OX457039.1:57416603-58091603 GCA_949752735.1 Lumbricus terrestris
GTTAAAGTGGTGGCAGTTGCGAAAGATGGAGATACACCGGCAGCAGATGACGAGGGGCAATCGTCCACTGGAAGGAGTGACGTCATGCAGCAACAAGAGTCAAATGTCACCGCTTCACAAGTCATCTACACAGCTGCTCAACACAAAGGAGGTTAATAACATGAATGTCGCATAATCATCATCAAGCCTCGTCGACAAACATTTCGAAGAATTCACGATTGAGTCACTAATTAATCCGAACCGTAGCCATAATATTCAGATCAAGGTTGCCTTTAAGTCTGCACATAGGCTAAAATATTGCCATAGTTTGTGCCTTGGAATGATTAACTTAGTAGGGCTGAGGCCGGGGTTTTTAGTTGGAGTGTTCGAAACACAATTATGACATAGCGCGAAATGCTCGTGCAACACGCGTAGTTTAGTAACGAGCAGGGCTTAAAGTGTGGCTGGACGGTCATGGACGGCGTCCATGCACTTACTTTAAAATCTGAACGCCGTCCAGCCACTTATTGGCCAGCAATGACTGGAAAGGTAAGAGGCGTCCAGGCACTTCTTTTGGAAAGATAATGGGCGTCCAGGCACTTTTTTCCACACTTTAAGCACTGGTAACGAGCCAATACTAGGCTAACTAGGTCTAACATGTAACCATGTAACCACATTAGGGCGAGGGCTATCGCCAAAACTTTATAGAAGATTTGATAAAACCGAGAAATAAAAGCATATTGCCATCAAAATTAAAATGTCACCAAGAGGCCTGAGCTACTAGAACTAATCTCTGCATGACTGATTAAAATAAGTTATTAAAATCCACAACACGTCTTGTAAATACTTACACTAAAATAATTATTCTCCTAACCAACTCATCTTCCATACTCGGAGCAAGTCGTCAACGCTCCCTGACAAATGAATGAAGATCTTATATGCGATTATTTTCCCCATTAGTTTAATTATATATAATTTATGGATGGGCGCTGGTGGTGTTTTGTACATTGGTGCTCGTGCATGGAAGATGACGTGATTGTCGTGAGTTTTGTTTCTTCTGTTGCTGCAGCATCAATCGCATCTCGTCGAGTTCATCTGATCTTCGGGACGTTCACCACCATCTCTGTTCTTCTCAACTGCATCCTTCTATCCGCCATCTTCATCTTCAAGAGGTAATGGCCATCCACCGATGTGACTCTGTCTGTCAGTCAGTCAGTCAGTCAGTCAGTCAGTCAGTCAGTCAGTCAGTCGGTCGGTCGGTCGGTCGGTCGGTCGGTCGGTCGGTCGGTCGGTCGGTCGGTCGGTCAGTCAGTCAGTCAGTCATGATTCAGTCTTGTAAACCACTGCACTGCAGTGCATTAGAAACAAAGTGACGCACCGCAAAACAGACAATACATTCAAGTAGGTTATGTGGTAAATAACTGAATTTCGCTAATTTGTTGTCATGCTTTGTGCGAAGGAACCGAAGGCTATCGACTCCGTTAAGCTCCAATAGAATACCACCACCACCTCCACCACCACCTCCACCACCACCACTACCATCATCACCGCCATCACCAGCAGCAGCAACATCCTCTTCCGACAACACCATCTACAGCAGCAACGGTGACAACAGCAATCGCCTACGAGACCCTGGTCTCGATGCAGGTCATTGGTACGAACCTCTGACCATCCGAATTGACCACACGTACAGCCACGTACATACTTACATCAACGACATTCGTTCATCGACAAGCATCTATCAGGACATCCTCTACTAAGACCTGAAGCCACGCTTAGGCCTATAGCCTACATTGTATAGTAATTAATATTAATGAAGATGCCTTCATAACTATATCAACACTATAACTAGTAGCAAATACTAAATTGGACAATGACGAAACCGCGTGGCTATTATGCGGTCTATTATGTGCAAACGAATGATTTTTTCTGACTATATTAGGCCTACTGAATGTCTAGGCCTGTACGTAGGACAATACTGTGAAGAAATACAATTAAGGAGCGATGGACTAAACGTCCTTTCTGAAGAAATAATAAACTGATCTTTCTCAATACCGGTAATATGCAAGTTAACTGAGACATTGTGTTTCTTTCCAGCTTCTCTGATTAGGTTACACTATTATAGGAGAGGTGCTTTAGAAAGTCGTTAATACAATACAATACAATAATTATACAACGGTTTAGATCTACATTGCGCTGCCTTTAAGCTGTGCAAGACATAATAATTATTTATGCACGACAAAAGAAAGGGTTAATTAATAATAAATATCGGTCCCATTGTCTAGCATGCGGTGCGAAAACCTTCTAATAGCGGACCAGTGGAATATTTTCAGCAAGTGGCGGATTCGAATACGCCTGAGCACAGCGGAGGTAGGCCTAGGGATAAGTGAGGGCTTTGTGACCAAGTCCCTGAAATTTTATTGCGAAACCACATCTTGAATGGTGCATAATCATTTTAGCACACACACACACACACACACGAAAAATCAGCCTTTAAAATCTTAAAGTTGGTCTACATCACCAGTCACAAACATCACATGAAATTCGTCGAGTCTCAAATATGACAAACGTGACCTCACTTTGCTTTTCATCAATATCGTCGGCTGCATGGCTTCAAATTCGACTTTTTGACGACACATCTGATGTTGTCATCGACGCTTAACCTACTGGAAAAGAGTAAGAGAGTATTTCTTAGGTTTAGGGCCACATTATAAGACTAGTGCGGGCCAGCTGCTGCGACTACCTTCCACTGGCTCCCCACCGATCCACCACGGGAGCGGTCCACCACGCACATATTTAGAGCTGCAGGCACATCAGAACTGCGGACCCGATTCCTGCATCACCCATAGCAACCCCCCAACCTCAATGCGGTCCGGCTTGTCCTTCACACATGTAGGTGCATTTGTCTGTATAGCCAACAATCAATCAATCAACCAACCAATCAATCAATCCATGCATCTGGTGTGTGATCCTGAAGTCACTTCAGTGTCTCAAACCTACGAACATAGCAGCATAATAGACATATATATAATATTATATATTATATATATTATATATATATTATGCATAGTACACTATGGTACGAAAGAAACCGGTTGTGACTCAAGTCTGAGGCATGCGCGAAATTCGCAGATGTGACTTACGGTCTGAAGTTTTTGGTCAGTCGATCATGTGTCCACCCGTTGTCCATACAATGAAGCCATCGAGGAGCCAGATGCTCAGCGAAGTATCTTGCAGGCCGTGGTAGTAAAGCACTATAGGTCCGTACGACCACAGGTGGTCCATACTTCGCGCTTGCATAATTAACTACACACCCACGGATGGTCGGAGAAGCAGAAGAAGCAAAATTAATCCATTACAAGCATAGAATCTCAGCATCTGCAGACTACGTGGAAACTCGTGGACACAGCATTTCGTACAGACGTCATAGGGGCATGTATACAGGGATGGAGGATGACAGTTGGACTATGGATTGGGAGCAGGTGACAATTGGCGGATGGAAAATGATCAGCAGTTGGAGTGCTATCCCCCGTGGAAATTGGTTTCGTTCGATTCTGTTCTGTTTGTGTCTTGCGGCGCTGGCGACATCTCAAGGTGAAGAAACTAGAGGTAAGCCTATAAGATATTGTTGCGTATTTTTAAAGTGCATTATTGACACTATATCTCGTTATTGACACATATCTTTTCTAACGCTATAATTATGGATGGGAAAGATAATAGGGTCTATAGATTGGATGGTAGCGCATCTTCTAATATTATAACAAAGTGCAAAATGAATGTGATTTAGTCTGCATGTAGCCTAAACCGTCGTTTTGCGATTAACTGGAAAATGAAATTTCCGAGCGTTCCCTAACCTCCACTACTCACGAAATAAATAATATTAGGCTATCTGAATATTAATTTGCTGAATACATTTATAGGCCTACTGCAAGCAGCGAGCAAAGGTGAAAGTGGCGGGGGTGCTATCGAATGAGTTCCGTGTCAAGAAAGGGGTCAGGCAAGGATGCGTAATCTCACCTCATTTATTCAATATCATGGCAGAAGTGGTTATGAGAGAAGTGTTGGAGGGTTGGGAGGGTGGAGTGCAAATAGGTGGCCGGAAAATAACAAACTTGAGATATGCAGATGATATCGTGTTTCTGGCAGGGTCAGAAAGTGAGTTGCAAGACATAGTCAGCAGGCTTGAGCGGGTAGGGGAGAAAAGAGGTCTAATGATAAATCTGGACAAAACCAAGGTTATGGCATTAAATGGAGAGGCATGCAATATATGGGTTAGGGGACGGAAGCTGGAACAGGTCGAAACTTTCCATTACCTGGGTTCGCTAATAACTGCAGATGCAGAGTGCAGCAGGGACGTTCGGGAGAAATTGGCGAGAGGACAGAACGCAGGAGTGGCATTGAAACAGATTTGGAGAAGTCACGGCATTAAAATCACTACAAAGATACGACTCATGAGGTCCCTTGTTTGGCCAGTGGCCACTTATGGTTGCGAGAGCTGGACGATCAAGAAGAGAGAGGAGGAAAGAATAGAGGCTTTTGAGATGAAAGGCCTAAGACAAATCTTGAGAGTGTCTTGGATGGAAAGAAAAACGAACAAATGGGTGTTGGAGACAATGGGAGTGGAGAGAAGTCTTCTTGATTCAATTAAAAGAAGGAAACTCACATACTTTGGACACCTGATGAGAAAAAACGGAGAATGCCTGGAGAAAGAGATCATACAGGAAAATGTACCGGGAGCAAGAACACGATGGAGGCCGAGGATAGGCTGGCTTGTAAACATCGGAACATGGATGGGAACAACTATCGGACAGACTCTCGTGGACACAAGGGACAGGAAGAGATGGAGGAAGCTCGTCCATGATGCGACCAACCCTCGGATCGAGGATGGTTGACGACAAGACAAGACACGACAATCTGATTATCTGAATATAAATACCAGATATTAGTCGTGGCCACTTTAAACCGAACGGCAACAACCTACATTGGTCTGCAGCTGTGACGTATCGTGCAATGTATTGCACTGATTCTGCTTTGCCTCTTCTGTTTGCATCATTCAAAATTACTCATACGGTATAGGCCTACCAATCACATTCGTTCTAGGCAGGGCTGTTTTTAAGAAATTTTTAGAACTGCACTATCCCTTCTTTTCCTTCCCATCCTCCATGGTAAATTACTTCCAATCGCAGGACAATGACCTTTTTTGCTAGTTTTAACTGCACAGAACTTGTGACAGAAGTGTTTCTACAGCTACACAAATCCATTTAGAACTGCACATTTTGTGTACAACTGCACGTTAAAAAAAGCCCTGGTTCTAGGACAGAACGGACAAAGTAAACTGGGTTTGTCTTTCTTCCTGCTATTGTGACAGCTGCTGCAACCGCAGGTCAGTGCTTCCAGCGTCCGGGAATTCCCAAGATCTCTTTTAGCTGCGAATCTGGCAGCATCATCAAGATACTACGCGCGTTTCACGGACAACGATCGTCCAGCAGAGAGAATGGTGTTCAAGCGGAACAGCAGCTGCAGGACCATCACCAGCACCAGCATCAGCATCAGCAGCAGAGGTCATTGGCCACCGTCTGTCGAAGCCCGGCATCAACGGACGACAGATGTTCGTTCTGTGAAGGCGACTGTATTGACGAATCCGTTAACGAGGTAAAGATCATGATTCAATATTACGTTGACGAGGTAAAGATTATGATTCAATATTCTGTTGCTAACTCAACGTTGAAACTTTAAAGTCATGTAATGAAAATGAAGTGACTTAGCAACTTGAAAATATGATCCGGCTTCATTTATGTAGGCCAACATCCTATGACATCGCAGCAACATTTAGCATTGATTATGTTCATTGAAATTTTTTGGCCAGATTCTTTACTGCATGACATGCCCCCGTAGCCAGTGGCGTAGGCAAGGGGGGTTCGGTGGTGTAAACCCCCCCATTGGCTCCGGAAAAGGTGTTTTAAGGCAATTTATCCATTTAAGTAAGCAAAATAGCAAAAAACAGGGTATCCGGCCATAAGCCCCCATTATAAATTCCTGGCTACGCCACTGCCCGTAGCTGATAATATATGCAAAGCCTTCCCATTATGTGTATAGGCTATGATATAATTATGTAGGCCCGCATATGCATATGGTGTAGGCCTACATATGTTCAAATGTAGGCCTATATAATCCTATAATTATTGTCCTTGCAGCTTTGCCATCAAACATTGTATTACAAAATTCCGCGTCGTAGCCTAGGCTAGCTCTAAACCAGGGGTCTCAAACACGCGGCCCGCGGGCCGCATGCGGCCCGCGAACCTGATTAATGCGGTCCGCGAACAGCTTCCTGGTTTTTGATTTTTTTAAAGTTGGAAATCGGTTTCAAAGAATTTTGCAGTTCTTTTACGATTTGAACCAAGGTTTTAACTTTAAACTGCTTTCTACTCCTTTTGATTGGACATTGAGTCCACAACAACAGATATAGGCTAAGCATACATGTAATTACATGTATATGCAGACGTCTTTAGGGGACCTTCAGTGCGATGCAACGCCGAGGCAGAAGAATGCACAGCAAAGTTTGTATGCCGGTGTCGCAAAATATAGTATCCCCGGAATAATCTATCTCCCCAGATGATGACTGATGAGAAGTTGAAAAATGTCACTTGCGCGTGTGTTTATTTTTGCAAGTTAAATTCCATTTGCTTGGTTTTGAACAATGACACTAACAGGGAAGCCCTATGTTTATTCCTATAATTTTGGTGACTTTGATTTAGAGGACTTAGAACATTTAGAACACTTAAGAACACTCAGTCTCTATGCCTAACTAGATTCTAGTTGAATTACTCTGAACATTGCTTAGGATACTTTAAAAAATTAGGGTCATTTTAAATTTTTATTGTAGCATAATTTCTTCAATTATTATAGCGCCAACGCATTCTAAAATTGGGATAGAATGGTTTTCCTATTTTGTTTGTAGAAGGCCTACCATTATAGATACACTTAAAATATAATATTATGTGAATTTTACAGGGCTATATCATCATTACAGTATTGTATGCTGCAATGACACATAACTAACTCCAGTTTCACGTGCCCGATTAGCCTAGCCTATATTTTTATGTTGCGGCCCGCGAGTCATTCAAAATTTACAAATGCGGCCCACATGCTGACTTGAGTTTGAGACCTCTGCTCTAAACAAAGAAACCTATAATTGATCCGTATAAATTAACAATTGCGCACGGTTTAATGCATGCTAGAGCAATTGTAAGATTACTAAATTTGAATTAGGATATTCTAGACAGTGGGATTAAATGAAAAAATCTGTGTTTATTATGTTTAGGTGTACGACTGGTCGTCGTGTGTTGGGTTCGATTCGTGCGTTCGTACCGTCATGCAGTCCTACATGCATTCCTGTCCTGGTGCAGACAAGTTCAGTCAGTATCTTCAGGTCGAATACCAGTGCACGCCAAGTCAGTATACCTACATGTATACAGTTCTACCAGTATATGCTACCACACCTATATGCGCATCTGTTTCTGACTTATATTACTAATTAATGCAGTTTGCTTTAATATTTTGTGAATAACAACGAAAATGATCAAGGAGCGCAGTGTTGTGAAAATGCAAATCAATCCATTCTAGGAATATATTATGGTTCTCAAATGGGCCTTAAATGAACTGGAGGGAGGGTAGGCTGTATATACCTAACTAACGAGTCGTCTGACTTCTAGATAGACGCAAATCAGTCATAAAATTGACTCTTAATCTTTTACCCGTTTGCCCCGAAAATATCCGCTGAAAACGGGCTTAAAATTTAAAAATGAACAGGTAAAGGGTTAATTAATTATTTAACTTGTTATCGTGTGTTCCACTGTTCCTACAATAAACAATTTAATGTAATCAAACTGTGGCTTGTAGGCCTAAGTTTTAATTGAATAAACCAATGAATGCATTGCAAGTCCACTCTTCTATCTTGTGGTATTGTAATAATAACAACAAGTCATTGTTTCAGAAAAGACGGTGCTGAACATTTGCGACCCGTTGACACGCCAGTCTTCGTCCGACGGTTGGGAAATCTCTTCCCCTGGTTATCCATCCGTCTATCCACCGGACATGGAATGCACTTGCTCCATCACAGCAGTCGGTGATCCGCATACGAGACTCCTACTGACCTTCTATGACCTCTTCCTGGAAACAAAGGATGGCAGATGCAAAGCGGATTGGCTCATGGTCCAGCAAGGTCTCGGACTTTATATGCAGCTATCATTGTGACTGCAATTTCTTATTTATATAGCGACACTTCAGGAGAAACTTGGTGTTGTGCAATATGGAAACGCGGAGTTAATAGTGTTGGCTATATTAGCTGTAGTTCAGATACTGATGGAAGTATTGCATAAAGCAACCTATAGGCGTTTGGTTTCTTCTAGTTTAAAAAAAGTTTTTCGTTATCAGAGATATGGTAAGAGCTCACCAAGATGTGAGTCATATTGGAGTTTGGCCATGTAATGTAGAATCTGGATAGCCATGGTATTGGCGTTGATGACGTTGAGTTTAGAAGTGGAAGAAAAGATTTAAGTTTTGAGGTTTCTGATAGCATAAAATTACTGAAGGGAAGCAAGTGTGGTCTGTGTGGGCTGAGGGTTTATGTATTCTTAGAGGAATACAAAATGCATAATATGGCTAGAGAGTATTAATTTGGGTTATACTGTGTATAGGAGGGATAGGCAACGGTGTGATGATGATTGTGTGGAGTTCGACGCTCCTCGTCGCTTGCGCTTCTGGCCTGGCACTACCGGGAGGGAGCCCCCTTGCCCCCGGATCTAGCATTTCCCGGTCTCCCGACCTTCCGCTCAGCGACAGGAACGCTTGGCCCAAGTTGAACTCCGGTGTAGTCTTCGGGGAGGCCAACGGGCGTGCTACTTCCGGTTGTTTGAGTACCCCCCCGGGTCTTACGATACGGGCCTCGCCTTCTTCAATCTCCCTATTCCCTTCCCTATCTCGGGTGGAATAACCGGCCTGGGAGGGGAACCCCAGTCTATCCAAATGAAAGTAGTCGGGCCTAGGTTTTCCCATCAACCTAGCACTCCGCCTACTGTCTGGCATAGGACCTGCGCTGGCTCCCTCTTCCTCATCTTGACAAGGTCCAGCCGAGTATGGCGCGGAAGGGCATTGCCCTACAATGGTTTCAGATTCACCACCTGGGTCCGTCTGCTCACCTCGGTCTTGCCGGCTTTCTCTCACTTCCTCTACCGCCCATCGCATCTCAGCCCGACGGTCATCTAGTTCGGCGCTCAATCTCGCCCACCTGTCCCGAACATCGTCTTGCTCGGCGAACACGACTTCCATCTCATTTGAGATATCCATTATCCTTCCTTCTATCTGTCTTTGGCGTCCGTCTACCTGTCTCACACTATCATCGATCTGTCTCACACTATCATCGATCTGTCTCACACTTCCTTCGATCTGTCTCTGTCGTTCGTCCACCTGTCTCACACTATCATCGATCTGTCTCACACTCCCCTCCAATTGTCTCACTTTAGTATCAATGCCTTTCATTCTACTGTCCACACTCAACAGGGTTTGGCTCATGCTTGACAGCATCGCCATCATTCCTGCATCCGTCCCAATCGGTCGTTGTCCTCCTTCCTCCCTTCTTTCCATATCTCTCCCGGTCTCGTCTCCGTCGTCAGTCACAGAAACTTTAGACATGACACTTCAAATAGCAAATGCTATATTATTTAATACAAAATACAATGAAAAGTCACAATACTAAATAGCGCAATATAATACTCAACGGCTAAAAATACATTCACTCCACATATATTCGTCTCTATAACTATAGGCAACGGCTGATCAAGGTAATTTCTGGTCTGGGTTTTTCCCTTACTAATCAAACATTCACGGCTGAAGGTCTAGTTCATAACATACCGCTGAGCTCGTAGTTTACTGTCTTCCACGATCTCGACGTTAATGTCCTCTTTCTCCGCTTGAATCACTGAATAATCCTGAGTCCTTCTCCTTGCTTCCTGCTGCAACGTAATTTAGATCCTTGTCGTCGTAATCGCAAATTCGTCCTTTCGTTTCCTCTCTTCGTCGTCGTTACTCAACCACTTCGTTCGGCAGAGTCTCTCTTCGGTCCACTTCACTTCAATAATCGCACTAATCCTTTTAACGTCGTTCTGATGTCGGCATCCAAGAAGACGGGCTTCGTTTCGCATACTTTTCGACGAACAATCCAACTTTAATCACATAATTTAGAGCGCAACTTCCACGAAGAATCCAACGTCAACAGAGCGAGCGAGAGCGAACGAACAAGCCCTGATTGCTTGCGCTCGTCCCTTTTAAACACTTTCCATGCTGAGCTAAGCAGAAATTCAGCATTTGCACGGTCTCTCTTCCTTCGACTCCTTGCCTCTGTCTGTTGTACGTGCCGCGATCCTGGTCTGTCAGCCACGCCATCACGTCTAGAAATCGCTGATGCAGCGGGTCCTGGTACAACCTCGTCAGCATGATCTCTAAATCCGCTGTCTGCCTTCCCACATATCACCACACACATCCATACACATACACACATAGTTAACGATAATTGCTATTAAAAGGCGCTATATCAAGTGCAATCTTATAGAATCGCACACTCTCCTCTTCTCACAAAAAGACCGAGACCACGAGGTCTAATTTTAGTTAACAATGTGTCCTCAAATATTATCAATCCCTATTCTAACATCAAAATCAATGCAGTCAGCCCTATATAGCTAAGTGTAATCACAGTCCCTATTTTACTCTTAACACAATATATGTTGCAATGTCTTCAGCAATTACATGACCTTAAATAGTACTTCAATGTTCTTACAATTCAATCACATCAATCAATTCGACAATAATCCATCAATCAAGGCAGTTCATAAATCAATCAATGCCTGTTACAATCACTCAATGTTCTCTATTAATAACTGTTCACCCTATTTACTTCAGTAAACTTCTCACAGTTATGTCACAGTTCATTTCCACTCATAATAATTCAAAGTAACAAGAATACACATATGCATGCACTACAAATAACGACTTGGCTTTCGCTTCGATCGATCTTCTCGTTTGTACGCTGACGATCGGATAATAATAATAGAAAACAGAGTCCCAACCGTTGAATCATCGCAGACGGCCGATGGCGACTGGTATAGGTAACCGTCGAGTCTGGTTCAGTTGGTGAAGAGAACGTCCCAAGCCCAGTTGGTGCGCCAGATGAAGTATAAGCTCAGCACTATCACTTCTACGGCCCAGGCGTTCATGGCCGCCTCTCGTAATATGTCGCCAATGCTTCCTAGGAATTCCATTTCGGTTGCTGGAAGATTCTGATGGGTGAAACGAAGAATCACCTGTACTGCCAGGCACCAGATGTCGTAGTTCCAGGGTAAGGGTTGATCCTGCGACGGAGGTTGTGAGCTAATGTTGTATAGTCTATGTGGTCAGTTGATGTTTAGGCGTACGAATAGACCAGCTCAAGGTCAGCGTCTAGACAGTTAGGCCTGCAGGTGACAGACTGGCGGGAAATTTGGCGCGGCTCGGCCGACCGTCGCCGGAGAGCGAGAGAGAGAGAGGGATAGGCAGACAGACAGACGGACAGATAGAAGGACAGAGCGGCAAGGGGAAGAGTGTACGTCTAGACAGTGAGTTAAGTGTAGAAGAAGGAGTTGGTAGTAGAGAGAATAGAAGACGTTTTAGAGAACAGTGGAGTTAGATAATAATAGTTGCGTTGCTGTCGTTGAATTCAAGCGTTTGTCGTCGTTGATCCTTTGTTGTGTTATTTGCGTTGTTTATGAAGAAAGAAGAAAATACAAGAAACAGAGCTTTGTTGTAATTGAACAAGTTAAGAACTTTAGAAACTTATACACTAGCTTTAGATACCGAAATACAGTGACTAGGTTAGGCGTAGGCTGCGCTACTGAACACTGAAGAAAAAGGGAGAAAACTTTGAAGGTCAATTGGAGGTTGACATTTTGGTGGCAGCGGTGGGATACTGAATTCAAGCAAAGGATGTTGGGATAGCGAACTCATTTGGAGGAATATTTTCAATTGGAGGAATATTTTCATTTGGAGGAATATTTTCAATCGGAGGAATATTTTCATTTGGAGGAATATTTTCATTTGGAGGAATATTTTCATTTGGAGGAATATTTTCAATCGGAGGAATATTTTCATTTGGAGGAATATTTTCATTTGGAGGAATATTTTCATTTGGAGGAATATTTTCAATTGGAGGAATATTTTCAATCGGAGGAATATTTTCAGTTGGAGGAATATTTACGATTGGAGACGCATTTCGGAGTCTGGTGAGAAGATACAACGGGC
This sequence comes from Lumbricus terrestris, assembly GCA_949752735.1. NCBI lineage: Eukaryota > Metazoa > Annelida > Clitellata > Crassiclitellata > Lumbricidae > Lumbricus > Lumbricus terrestris. The sequence goes on from OX457039.1 coordinate 57,428,910, forward strand.
ATACGAACGACATTACGACAACGCAACGCCAGAGAGAGGTATACAAAACTTGCTTGTTTACCCAAGGAGCCAAAAGAATTAAAGTCAGCCAATCACAGATATTCATAGCCACTCCCTTGATTTCTTCACGGTAATCACTGAAGTAAAGAAGAAAGATGGAGAAACTTACAGAACAAAAGCAAGCCAGTATAAAGAAGATGTCTTCTGATCGATTAATAAAGTTATTAATTGAAGAGGGTCTAGACGTAGAAGAAGTCGAAGAGATGTCTAGAGAAAATTTGATGGGAGCATTAGCAGAGGTTTGGCTTAAAAAGGAAGCTGAAGAGAAAGGTGCAGTGGGTGGCGTTGAGGAGAAACCAATTGAAAAACCACCGGCACCGATGTCTATGGAGGCGTTGATGCAATTTATGATGATGAGGGAGGAGCAACGCAGACAAGAAGAAAAAGAAAAAGAGGAGCAACGGAGACAGGAAGAAAAAGAACGGAGACAAGAGGAGAAAGAACGGAAACAAGAAGAGGAACAACGGAGAAAAGAGGAGAAAGAGAAAGAAGAACAACGTAGACAAGAGGAGAAAGAACGGAAACAAGAAGAGAAAGAGAAAGAGGAGAAACGGAGACAGGAGGAGAAAGAGAAAGAGGAGCAACGGAGACGAGAGGAGAAAGAACAAAAACAAGAAGAGAAAGAGAAAGAGGAGAAACGGAGACAAGAAGAGATTGAACGAACAGAAAAGCTTCGACTAGAGGAAAAAGCAAGAGCAGAACAAGCAGAAAGGATGAGACAAGAAGAGATACAGATGCAGAAGCAGCAGTTCCAGCTTCAGCTAGAACAACTGAAAAGAGATCGTGACGAAGCTGAACGAAGAAGAATGGAATTGATGATAGAATACGAGAGAGCAAGGAAAAGTGATGAAGAAATACGAAAACAACAGATGGAAGAGCAAAAGATTCGTGAGGAAGACAAAGAAGCCATGCGTTTGGCAGAATTACAAAGAGCCGAAGAGATTCGACAGGAAGAATTAAAAATGGAGAAAGAAAATTTGGAAAAAGCGGAAAGAGAAAGGGAAGAACAATTAGAATTAGAACAAAAGAAAATCGCTCTTAAGGAAGCTCAGCTCCGAGAAATGGCTATAGAAAAGGAGGAACGCAGAAAACAGTTAGAATTGTTGCAGCAAAAGATAGAACAAGAAGAACTGCGTAGGGTAGAAGATCAAAATAGACTGAGGGAACGAAATGAAGACGAAAGAAGAAGCCGTGAAGAGTCAGAACGAAACAGGATCAGAGAAAGTGAGACAATGGTGTCCAAGATTAAAAGGATAGGTGATGCAATGAAACACGTATTACCTAAGATGCCATATGATATGATGGAGGTGCCATTATATTTTGAGACAGTTGAGAATGCATTCAACAGTTTTACGGTGGAAAAGCAGTTTTGGGTCAAATTGCTGTTGCCACTAATGACGCCAAGAGCAAGAACGGTGTTGAACCGATTGTCTTTCGATGATCTGGATGATTACGACATAGTGAAAGAACATTTACTGAAAGAATTCAAATTGACAGCGAGAGAATATCGATCACGATTTGGAGATGCGAGGAAAACGGCAGAAGAAACATACACAATGTTTACAGCAAGATTGAAGAATCTGTTGAACTACTATGTCAGAAGTAGGCGAGTGGGCAAAAGCTACGAGAAGTTATTTGATTTGTTGGTGGCGGATAAATTGAAAGAATGTCTACCACCGGGTCCACTACAGTTCGTACTAGCAAAAGAGGGTACTGAATGCTTTGAAGCTAGTAATGTTGCAGAACTCGCAGACGTACACGTGAACAATCGAATTGGTCTAATGTTTCAAGACAAACCGAAATATGAAGCATGGGGAAATAGTTCGAAGCAACCCAGGTGGAATAGTAATAACAAAGAAACAGGAAACCAAGCCAGAAATAACGAAGCAAGGAATGATGGTGCTCCTGGAAGACAGTTTGGTCAAGATCGAAGAGAAGCAACGGGTGACAGACAAATGTACAGTCGAATTCCAGTGATGGGACGCCAAAGAGAAAACAATGCAGCGTACAATTACAGGCGGGAGAGCACTGAACAGAGAGGGATTGTTAAGAAACGTTGCCATAATTGTCAGTCAGACCGACATCTGATAAAGGATTGCAAAGTACCACCCAGAATGACAAATCTGAGAAATAGATTTACTCGAAGTGCAGAAAATCTCAGAGTAAATCAGATACAAGTAATGAATGCACCGAATCAGTCTGAAGAACAAGACAACCGCGAAACGGAAGTGAAGTCAGTGATGAAGTGCACGCCTCAATTTGCTATACAGAGAGAAATAGTAAATTCTGCTCCAATTAAAGATACTGGTCGAGAAACAGAAAGCAAAGATGAATGTCAACGTACGAAGAAGTCTTTACTACAGCATGTCAATGTAGAGATACGTGGAAATGATGACAGTTGTCATCCCGTGCAAGTCAGAGCGCTGATCGACTCTGGTACTGAGATTCCAGTAATCAATGAGGAATTGTTGAAAGGAGCGACAGTGGAAGAAATTGGCAGAGTACATTTGCAATGTGTGGCTGGAGAACCCATTCCAGCTAAGTTGGTGAAAATCGAAGTGCGGATGAGTTGTCATAACGAAGGAGGAGATTTGAAAGACAAGGGAGTAAATATCGCGCCATATTTAACCTTGGTGTGTGCCAGCATTCCGGCAGTCTTGTGCAAAGATAACAAAGAAAAGTTCTTGCTGCATCCAGAGATAATCGCAGAACTGAAAGAGGTTCCACCAGTGAGTGTATTACAAGGAGAATTGCAAGCGAATGTGACTACAAGAGCACAGAGTTGGAGAAGAGAAGTGGAAGAAGGAGAAGAGGAAAAGTCAAATGAAAGTTTGCTAGATGAGGACACAGAAAGCGATGATGAACAAAGCGTTCAAGAAGAAGAAGAAGGAATAACATCTGGAAACAATGAAATTGAAGAAGAGATGGTTGCATGTGAACGTGATAATGATGATGATTCTGAGAGTGATGGTGAAATAGACACGAGTATGAGGGATTTGTTTGCCGAGAATACAAGTGATGAAAGACAATTGGCAGACGCAAAGAAATTTGAAGAGCAGCAGAGAAATGACGAGTCACTGAGGTCGTGGTGGAAGATAGCTGAAGACAAAGGATCAGAGTTTAGTGTGGTGAATGGGCTGATGTATAAGAAGCATCAAATGTTGGACCAGTTGGTGTATCAGTTGGTGTTGCCGAAGGAAAGAAGAATTCAGGTGATGGAATTGGCACATGAATCAGTATTTGGCGGACACTTGGGAGAAGAGAAGACAAGGGAACGTATCAAGTTGTCCTTTGTGTGGCCAAGAATGCGTAGAGATGTGGTGAAGTTCTGCAAGTCCTGTGAGAAGTGTCAGTTGAAAGCACGAAGTTTGGTGATGGATCGAGTGCCGATTACACCAATACCAAGAGAGGATGTACCGTTCAGAAGAATGACCATGGACGTCGTAGGACCAATCGAACCGACTTCAGCAGCAGGGCATAAGTATTGTTTGTGCATCGTGGACTCATGTACAAGATGGCCGACAATATTCTTGATGAAGTCATTGACCGCTAAGGCTGTATGCGAAGCTTTGATGAAGCTGTTCATGGATGTGGGAGTTCCGTCAGTGATAACGAGCGATAGAGGGACGAATTTCACAGCCAGTCTAACAAGAGAATTTCTGAAACTGATGGGATGTTGTCCTCGATTCGATTCGCCAGGACATCCAGAAGCGGCAGGATTGGTGGAGAGATGGAATCAAACGTTCAAGAAAATGATTCATCATGTCGTTGTGGAAAATCCGAGACAGTGGCATAAAATTATTCCATTTACAGTCTGGGCATTGAGAGAAGTGCCTAATGCAACTACAGGAGTGGCACCGTATTTGCTGGTCTATGGAAAGTTGCCGAGAGGGCCACTCACCATCCTTAAAGAAAGCTGGACCAAAGAAATAAATCTACCACCGAACATTGGAGTACAACCGGCAAAGTACCTGAAGAATTTAAGAGCAGACATGGAAAAGGCCTTGACATTCGCCGAGAGCTGTGCTGAAGAAAAGCAAAAACAGTACGCCAGTCAATACAACAAAAGAGCAAAAGATAAAGAATTCGAGCCAGGAGAGAACGTCATCGTGCTGTATCCAACGTCAACCAATAAATTGATCTCCCGATGGCATGGTCCATGCACGGTCCTGCAAAGAAGATCCAAATATTCGTATCTGGTGGACATGAACGAAAATGGTCGACGGATTATTCATGCTAACAAGATGAGGAAGTTCATTACGAGAACATTGTCTTGTGGTCTGATCGTGGAAGAGGATGACGAATTTGGATCAGTGGTAGAAATACCGCTGAAGGAAGACTATTCAGAGACAAAACAGAAGTCACTTCAATTGGATTACGAACAAATTGGACATCTGACCAGCGAACAGCAGAAACAATTACTTGATGTACTGAATCGATATGCAGACAGATTTTCAGACCAACCTGGACTATGTACATTAGTAGAACACGAAGTGGTGCTGAGACCAGACTTTCGAGAAAAAGAATTCGTGGCATATCGAATACCACTAATATACCGAGCAGAAGTGGAAAAACAAATACAAGAGATGCTGAAAGAAAACATCATTCAACCATCGTCAAGCAGAATGGCAAGTCCACTTGTCATTGTCAAAAAGAAGAATGGATCCTTGAGATTGGCTTGTGACTACAGATACATTAACTCTTTTACTGAAAACTGCCGATATCCTATGCCAATCGTCAACGATGTCTTGAGCAAAGTTGGAAAATCCAAGTTCATTTCTGTTATGGACTGTCGCAGTGCATATTGGACTTGTCCTGTGAAAAAGAGTGACCAATGGAAGACTGCGTTTGTTACACATAATGGACTGTATGAATTTACGCGTGTTCCGTTTGGAATGATTAACTCTGGACGGACTTTTGTAAAAGCGATAAATATGATCTTGCAACCGATTCATGATTTTACTGAACCTTATGTTGATGACATTGCAGTGCATTCGAATGATTGGGACATTCATTTAAGACATTTGGAATTATTCTTGAAACAAATAAGACTGCATAATGTAACATTGAACTTGAAGAAATGTGTGTTTGGTAAGAGTGAGGTGAAGTTCATCGGTCACCTCATAGGATCAGGGAAGAAGATGATGAATCCAGATAGGATTGACAGTTTAATTAATTTGAAGAAACCTGAAACCAGGAAGGAAGTGAAGCAAGTCTTAGGATTTTTTGGATTTTACAGACAGTTTATTTGTAATTTTGCTGAAATTGCTAAACCATTGACAGACTTGACTAGCAAGAAAGTACCTGATAACATTGTTTGGACTGATGCACATCAGAAATCTTTTGATTCCCTTAAACAGATTGTCTTATCAAATGTGATTCTATATATGTTTGAGGTTGGGAAACCATTTAATTTGTACTGTGATAGCAGTGATTTTGCTGTGGGAGCTGTACTGTCTCAGGTGGACGAGGAAGGGATTGAACGTCCTGTTTCATTTATCAGTCAGAAGCTGACAGATACTCAGAGGAGGTGGGCGACGATTGAGAAGGAAGCCTATGCAATCATATGGGCTTTAAACAAGTTGAAAGAAATTCTTATTGGTTCTAAAATCAATGTGTTTACAGACCATAATCCTTTAGTTTATTTGACTGAATCAATGTCGAAATCTGCTAAATTAGTCAGATGGTCTTTATCATTGCAAAATTTTGACATTCTGTTGAACTATAAGAAAGGTAAATTGAATGTAGTAGCTGATTGTCTGTCTAGATTGTAGTGTAAGATATTTTATGATGTATTATGTTATAGACTATTTGCATTGTTTAGTTAAGGTACGTTCGCTAATTTTTATAGATAATTAGCTCTCTTTAAAAGAAAGGAGGGAGGTAATGTGAGCTAATGTTGTATAGTCTATGTGGTCAGTTGATGTTTAGGCGTACGAATAGACCAGCTCAAGGTCAGCGTCTAGACAGTTAGGCCTGCAGGTGACAGACTGGCGGGAAATTTGGCGCGGCTCGGCCGACCGTCGCCGGAGAGCGAGAGAGAGAGAGGGATAGGCAGACAGACAGACGGACAGATAGAAGGACAGAGCGGCAAGGGGAAGAGTGTACGTCTAGACAGTGAGTTAAGTGTAGAAGAAGGAGTTGGTAGTAGAGAGAATAGAAGACGTTTTAGAGAACAGTGGAGTTAGATAATAATAGTTGCGTTGCTGTCGTTGAATTCAAGCGTTTGTCGTCGTTGATCCTTTGTTGTGTTATTTGCGTTGTTTATGAAGAAAGAAGAAAATACAAGAAACAGAGCTTTGTTGTAATTGAACAAGTTAAGAACTTTAGAAACTTATACACTAGCTTTAGATACCGAAATACAGTGACTAGGTTAGGCGTAGGCTGCGCTACTGAACACTGAAGAAAAAGGGAGAAAACTTTGAAGGTCAATTGGAGGTTGACAGAGGTGCTCCCGAACGTCGTGTAGTCGTCTCTGGCCGTGTCACTGCCACAACTCCCAGTCGTTGGTTCCAGGTTTGTAGAACTTCTCTCGCATTTGGAGTTCGCGTCAGAGTGTAGATAGAGAGTAGCATGACCGGAATCACGTCTCGTTCTATCCCGAGGGGTGGAACGCTTTGGTGAAGTCGTTCGACATCCCGGTGGGCCAAGCTTGGTGTGCCCACCTCCATCATCTTTTCGACCATAAGGTAGAGCAGTCCAGTGGAGTGGCTTCGCCAGGAGGGTAGGTTGGTAGGACGCCTCTCGCCTCTCCCTGATGTGCAGGTCCAGATTCCGTTGTCGTGGGATGTTGTTTCAGACCTCGTCGCCGTAGATATGTCAGATAATGGCAGTTCATCTTCTTCCACGTCAGCGTTCTTGGGCGTGCTATGAGAATTTCCCAATCCAGCCAGAAAATCGTCAAAGGACGTGCTTGCGGTGTCCCCCGTTGCCATTCCCAACAACGCTCCAATCATAAGATTTTCCTCGTTATCCGACATTGTTCGTTTCCTTTCTTTCTTCCTTTATTACTCGATTAACGATAATCGCCTTCGCTTAATTCGTTGGCGGCTGACGCTGAACTACCCCACAGAGCTCGTCTTTTGTCTTAATAGACCCTTGTTCACACCTCCCGCACCCATATACAACCTCACTTTGTTAAGTGGCCCTAAGTACCACTCCTCCTACAAATTGCCATGTAGGTATAAAACCATATGTCATTGTCATCTTCTTCGCTCCTCCCGCTTCAGCGACGATAGTCGGTTGGTTGCAGCATCTCACTTCCCTTCTCCAATTCCGCTTGCTGTCCATCAACCTCGGCGTCGTATCTGTGGTTGCCCCACGGCGTACACGTGGCCTAATTTGTTCGCCATCCCCATAATCGTTTTGATCCAGATCTGTTTCTGTCCTTCGGCCTACTTCTTTTTCACATTCGTAATACTCTAATAATCGTTCTACAGTTTTTCTTCTTTCTTCTACTAATTACATCTCGTGCAGCCTTATCCTTCTACTTCTTTTATGGACGGCTGTCCGGCACAAATTGTTTTCTGTCTAGACCCACTGGTGGAACGGTATCATCGTCCTCTTTAGTGGCCCAAAGTACACGTCCTCCTCTCCCCATCCGTCTATTCGTGTAGCTCCCTTGGAAGTCCAGGGCTGGCGATAGCCTTGCTTCCTCGCAGCTCGTCCGATGTCAGACTTCCTGTCGACTCCATTCCGCTTTCTGTTTCTGTTGCTCCTTCCTCGTAGTACTCTGAAACATCTCGCTGTCCCTCCGGTACTGTCTTCCTCTTCCCACAGTGCCGCCGTGTCTATTTCCAAGTCACTGAACGGTGGAACGATAACGTCTCTATCCTCCACCACCGTACCACAGCGAGTTTCCGTGTTCAGAAAATGCAGATCGGCTCTCCTTCCCATAATTTCAATCCATTTTTGTCTCATATTCCACACAATGTGTTGGTCAGCCATCCATTTGTATCCCAACAAAATTTCGTCTACTTCCGGTGTCACTAACGCATCCACGTAGAATATTCGACCAACCATCTGTAGTGCTAGTCTAGTTCGTCCCAGAACAGTTATTGGAGAATTGTTTGCTGCATATATAGTATGATGTGACGGCCTGATGTCAGCGTCTCTGACTAATCTTGCTGGCGCTAGAGAAATGTGCGCTCCAGTGTCTAATAAACAATTTTCCCATCGTCCACGTAGCTTCATCTTCAAATATGGACTAACTGAATTCGGTACAAAGCGTACATTGTGCGTCTGTGGTTCCTGCTCAAAGTATTGTTGTTCGTTTCTCCAAATTCCGTTTGCATTTCTCTCGTTTTGCATCCTGTGTGGACAAAATCTTATCAAATGTCGGCCCTGACAAAAAAAACAGCGACGTGTGTCGTAGTGAGGCTCTTGCTGATGATGGTATCTCTGTTGTTGATAATTCCTATGTTGATTATTATTGTAGCGTGGCGCGTAGTACATATCATTATCGTTCCTCGGAGGTCGCATCGCTCTGACATCATTCTTTCTCTGATTTGTTTGGCCGAAATTTCTCTGTCTATTTCGGTTCCAATTATTGTTGTAGCGCCGTCCGTTGTCTCTTTCTGAATCCTCGTCATTTTCTGTTAACCTTCTCACGCGATCATTTCCTCTGTTTCCGTTTCCCCAATTTCCATTTCTTTCCGCTTGCTTGTAACTGTGTAGCCTCAACGCTATCTTCACAGCTTCCGTCAATTTCTGTGGCTCTTTTTCTTGTATCTTAAGCGATAATTGTCTGTCCTCCATGGCGTCTAGAAAAGCTTTTACGGCTATCATGTCTCCCTGAGCTGACGGTTTTCCTGGATACGCTAACATCATAAGTCTACCTATTTCAGTTCCGAGTTGGCCCAAATCTTCATTTTGTTTTTGTCTCTTGGAGTTTAGTTGAACTTGGTACATTACTTGTTGATCTCTTGTACCATACCTGGCTTCAAGGTGTTTTAAAAGTTCCTCTGCAGAATCCAACTCTTCGATCTCTCCGTCCGGAATCACATAAGCTGCTTCGTCTATCAGAGCGCACGTCAAATGATTCAAACTGTCCATTGCTGTCCATCCATTCTGACGTCGACACACATGGAAACGGCGTAGAAAAGTAGCCCAATCTGTTTTTCCATTGTAGTAACCTAGTTTGATCTGACTGTTCTTGCTTGTAGAGCAGTTGTGTGCCTTTTCAACGACAGGTTCCGAAACTGTTTCTGTAGTAGGCCTAGTCCTATTGTTGATTTCGCTTGCTGTAGTCTGCGTTGCAATCGAAATTTTCGGAGTGAAGGTGTAGGTTTGAGATGCTGGTTGATATAGTTGTGCAGCCATGTTATTCAGTCGTAATGGTATTGTACTTGGATAGACACAGTTCCTTGAACTCGTCGTCGTCGTTCCAGTTGTCAAACACGATCCATATAAATTATGTGTTTGTGAAGGCAACAAATACTCATTTCGCCCCCTGGTGAATGCATTGGAAACATTCGCCATATTGCTCGTTGGGATGCCAAAATGATTTTCAAAATTTTGATTAAGTTGCCCATAGTTAACGTTACGTTCAACACCATCAAAAACAACATCATCATAGTTCTCATACATCCGTTCATCAAATCTTAATTGTCTTCTGTCTTCTCGTCTGTTCGTCGTATAATTTCCTCGTCTGTTTTCATTACAGTCGAAAATCATTCTTAATCGTTCTGTCTCTTCATCAAATTCATCTATCCCTCCCTCTCTATTCCTTATTTCTCTTTCGTTTCTTCCTTCTCTCCTTCCTAAATCTTGATCGACATCCTCGCCGCCATTGTGGAGTTCGACGCTCCTCGTCGCTTGCGCTTCTGGCCTGGCACTACCGGGAGGGAGCCCCCTTGCCCCCGGATCTAGCATTTCCCGGTCTCCCGACCTTCCGCTCAGCGACAGGAACGCTTGGCCCAAGTTGAACTCCGGTGTAGTCTTCGGGGAGGCCAACGGGCGTGCTACTTCCGGTTGTTTGAGTACCCCCCCGGGTCTTACGATACGGGCCTCGCCTTCTTCAATCTCCCTATTCCCTTCCCTATCTCGGGTGGAATAACCGGCCTGGGAGGGGAACCCCAGTCTATCCAAATGAAAGTAGTCGGGCCTAGGTTTTCCCATCAACCTAGCACTCCGCCTACTGTCTGGCATAGGACCTGCGCTGGCTCCCTCTTCCTCATCTTGACAAGGTCCAGCCGAGTATGGCGCGGAAGGGCATTGCCCTACAATGGTTTCAGATTCACCACCTGGGTCCGTCTGCTCACCTCGGTCTTGCCGGCTTTCTCTCACTTCCTCTACCGCCCATCGCATCTCAGCCCGACGGTCATCTAGTTCGGCGCTCAATCTCGCCCACCTGTCCCGAACATCGTCTTGCTCGGCGAACACGACTTCCATCTCATTTGAGATATCCATTATCCTTCCTTCTATCTGTCTTTGGCGTCCGTCTACCTGTCTCACACTATCATCGATCTGTCTCACACTATCATCGATCTGTCTCACACTTCCTTCGATCTGTCTCTGTCGTTCGTCCACCTGTCTCACACTATCATCGATCTGTCTCACACTCCCCTCCAATTGTCTCACTTTAGTATCAATGCCTTTCATTCTACTGTCCACACTCAACAGGGTTTGGCTCATGCTTGACAGCATCGCCATCATTCCTGCATCCGTCCCAATCGGTCGTTGTCCTCCTTCCTCCCTTCTTTCCATATCTCTCCCGGTCTCGTCTCCGTCGTCAGTCACAGAAACTTTAGACATGACACTTCAAATAGCAAATGCTATATTATTTAATACAAAATACAATGAAAAGTCACAATACTAAATAGCGCAATATAATACTCAACGGCTAAAAATACATTCACTCCACATATATTCGTCTCTATAACTATAGGCAACGGCTGATCAAGGTAATTTCTGGTCTGGGTTTTTCCCTTACTAATCAAACATTCACGGCTGAAGGTCTAGTTCATAACATACCGCTGAGCTCGTAGTTTACTGTCTTCCACGATCTCGACGTTAATGTCCTCTTTCTCCGCTTGAATCACTGAATAATCCTGAGTCCTTCTCCTTGCTTCCTGCTGCAACGTAATTTAGATCCTTGTCGTCGTAATCGCAAATTCGTCCTTTCGTTTCCTCTCTTCGTCGTCGTTACTCAACCACTTCGTTCGGCAGAGTCTCTCTTCGGTCCACTTCACTTCAATAATCGCACTAATCCTTTTAACGTCGTTCTGATGTCGGCATCCAAGAAGACGGGCTTCGTTTCGCATACTTTTCGACGAACAATCCAACTTTAATCACATAATTTAGAGCGCAACTTCCACGAAGAATCCAACGTCAACAGAGCGAGCGAGAGCGAACGAACAAGCCCTGATTGCTTGCGCTCGTCCCTTTTAAACACTTTCCATGCTGAGCTAAGCAGAAATTCAGCATTTGCACGGTCTCTCTTCCTTCGACTCCTTGCCTCTGTCTGTTGTACGTGCCGCGATCCTGGTCTGTCAGCCACGCCATCACGTCTAGAAATCGCTGATGCAGCGGGTCCTGGTACAACCTCGTCAGCATGATCTCTAAATCCGCTGTCTGCCTTCCCACATATCACCACACACATCCATACACATACACACATAGTTAACGATAATTGCTATTAAAAGGCGCTATATCAAGTGCAATCTTATAGAATCGCACAATTGTATGGGTTGAATTTTGAAGGGGAAGAAAAGCATCGTCACTGCGGTGTGATTACTGGAGGAGTGAAGAACATCAGTCTTTCTTCGAATTCCATCTCTCTTCAATTCCACAGCGACAGCACTGAAGGCAACCTCAGCAATCCTTCGAAGCCACAGTTCAAGACTCAACCATTCAAGGGATTCTGGCTAAAGATTGCAGGTATATCTATAGACGGCGTTGCATGCTGCGAGATGCCTATCCTTTTGATTGAACCTCAATAAATGAAATAAACAGACTTAATTAAATTAATTAAATTTTGAATTCAGCTGTTATTGAATTGCATTATGTGGGTTTGAAAATAAAGATTCTTTGTGTGTTTGGAAGAAGCCGATGGTAAGCCGCACTGCCCGCACAGGTGGCATAGGCATTCTGTACAGAGGAAGTATAGTGCCTACTGGTATGCCGAGGTATGTGGACAGCTTATATTCTGCAACATGCGCAGTTGCGTAGGTGGACTTATGTAATTTTGCGTTTAGGCCTTTAGGGTGAATGAATTTTCCACTTGGACCAGCTTGACTGTATACTTGCTATAATATGCACTGCTGTGTGTGTCTGATTTGCTAGCAGCTGCTAACCAAGCCGACTTAGAGCTGAGCTGTGAGCAAATGGTAGGAAGAGCAGAGACAGAGAAAGGTGAACGGGACAGCAATCCAGTTGGTAGAGACGCAGAAGTGACGACGACGACGACAACGACAACGACAACGACGACGACGATGATGATGCCGAGCACAGACGAACCGGTCACAACTGATGGAGGATCAGGATCAAGATCAGGATCAGGATCAGGATCAGGATTGGGATCAAGATCAGAATCAGGATCAGGATCAGGATCGGGATCAAGATCAGGATCAGGACCAGGATCGGGATCAAGATCAGGATCAGAATCAGGATCAGATTCAGGATCAGGATCGGGATCAGAATCAGGATCAGGATCAAGATCAAGATCAAGATCAGGATCAGGATCAGGATCAGAATCAGGATCAGATTCAAGATCAGGATCAAGATCAGAATCAGGTTCAGAGTCAGGATCAGGATCAAGATCAAGATCAGGATCAGGATCAGCGGACACGAGGCATCCGGGGGATTCCACTCCTCCGCTGAACAATGAAGTCTTTCAACGACGAGAAGATGATGACGAAGCTGCTCAGCTGCTGCTGCTGCAGAGGTCACTACCTTCACCTCGAACAGAGATGAGTCAACCACCAGAGAGCCAACCACCACTCAGTCTGGATGAAGACGCCTCTAAGATTCCGCACGAAGATATTATGCGAGAAGAAAAAGAGGGCGATCACCATCCAGCGAACGACAGTCGCAAACTCACGGAATCCAGCGGTTAGTGAAGAGATTCTTTAATAGGAATTTGTACCAATTCATTTCAATATATTTATTGATTACCAAGACCATGATACAGGGCCGGATTTACATGTAAGCCAACTAAGCACCGGCTTAGGGCCTCCGGGATCTGGGGGCCTCCAAAAGTGAACATCTAAATTATAAGACACTGAATTTTTACTTTAGTTCACGATTGATTATAACTTATTGTCAATCAACTTTTATACTAGGAATTGATACGGTTAGCCTTATGCGTAAGATCGAAAACACATACTCTTAGTCTCAGTTCTTTAAAAAATTAAGTTGAACGCTTGCGTCAGACATCTATACCGTAATAACCTGCGTCAACCGATAGGCCTATATTAATATTATATTGTTTATGGCGGAAAATGAGGAAAACACGTTAGTTGAATGTTTGAGCGATGGTAAAAGCAAATCAATCAATCAATCGTAATTTATATAGCGCCCCTTCAAGGTACCTACTCAGAGGCGCTCCCGGCCGAGATCAAGCGAAAAAAATCAGTCTTCAACAGTTTGTGAAATTGAGAAGAGCTTGGGAGGTGTCGCATAGTCAAGGGAAGTCCATTCCAGGTTGTTGGACCAACCACAGAGAACGAACGCCTCTGCATTGTTACAGAGCGAGTGAAAGGAACCATTACGTCAACATGGACAGCAGAGCGCAGTGCGCGGCGGCCTAAAGCCTAATATTAAGATATTAGGGTTTAAAAACTAATATCTTTGGTAAAAGCGCATTTAGCGTATTTAATTATTCGCCATTGCATCGGTTTCACGGTTTTCACCGTTTCAGTGTTTATCGGATACAAGTCGGATTGACGAAAATAATTCTTGCAATATTGAAGTCGGATTAATAAAAATAATTAGGCCTATCGCAGATTATGCAATGCAGAAATGCAGGAAAAAGATTATCTAAAACTTCATGTTTTTAGTATGTAGGCCTATACCGTAAAAACTGGAATAAAATGAGTGCATCAATTACAATTCGACTCGTTATACTGTTAGAGACTAACAGTCTAAGAATGCTAACAGTAGTTGATCAAACATGGATCAAAGACACTATATATCACCTGTTTTGTTTAGGAACTTTTAGGAAGCCAACTATGCACATTAAATATGTCAAATGATCTACATTCCCTTTTTGTAATTATTTATGTAATTTTTTACACACATCCTAAGATGGATTCAATTGTTATGGACAATGGACATAAACAATTTTAGGTAGCCTATTGTGTTTCATTTGTTGAACTACTCTTTGTACGTGGTAGCAGTGTGTCTAACAGTTTTGTTGCCAGTTAAACGAATATAATAAGAATCACTGGCGCTATTTTATTTTTTAAACTTTATTATTACTATACTTTATTGTTGTTTCTGTTTTATTTTACATTTTTGACATGTAACCTGGTGTGGTGTGTCACCAGGATTTGTCTGATTTTAAATTAAACGAATGCAACAACAAAAACAATATGCATTAGGAATATACTTACTTGTAGATCTAGCAATTATGCAATATGCATTTTGTCTGTTTTTATTCTTAAGTGGGGCCTCACAATTGAAAGTGCTTAGGGCCTCACTCTGTTCAAATCCGGCCCTGCCATGATACATGCAATCAACAGATTAGACATTCATGTGAATTGGCGTCAATGGGTAAACCCAAAGGAACATAAGGTCCCGCTAAGCAGGGTCACCCTAGACTCATCAGATATTAATACAGCAGTGTCAGTTTGAACTTTAAACACTATATATGTAACATACTACAATGTGTCCTCAAACAGTGCCTGAATATGGTGTCCATTCTTAATCTACACTATGAATAACATGCTACAATAAGTCCTCAAACAATGCTTGAATATGGTGTCCATTCTTAATCTACACTATGAATAACATGCTATATACAATAAGTCCTCAAACAATGCTTGAATATGGTGTCCATTCTCAATCTACAGGAATGCAGCGAACTTTATAGTTTTTCAGTGAACTTTATAAATATCGTATGTTAAAGTGAGTTAAATTTGCAGGTAGAATAAGGTCTAATACTGGCAGCATTCTTAACGATTACAAGTAAAAGGTAGGCTACTCTGCACGCTGATTGCTGAGGTATGAGCCTATGGCACGTGCAGAATACATATTCTTTCCTGTCTCTGCCCTACATACATGTAGGCCGCTATATAGGCTGCTCTTTTCTGCGTAATCTCTCTCTCTCTCTCTTCTAATGGACGACATACAAGAGCCTACATTTTGTTATGGTATAAGCTTATCCTCCATAGTTTATAAAGAAACCGAAAACAAACTATTAGATATTTTCGCCAAAACCGAGTTTGTCTCCTAAAGCAGACGTGTACGTAGGCTATGCATAGGCCTATAAATTATTATAGGCTAGTCGTATAGAAATAAATTGCTTTAGCACTTACATGTATGAGCTTTATAAATGTCGCATAGCCTATATATGTTTTTTTTAAATACAAATATTTAGGCCTACTATCGGCTTAACGATTGCAAGCAAGCCTGAAAGGTACTCTGTATGCTGAATATGATCCCACGTGCAGAATGAAAAATTCTTTCCGATGTTAATCGAATCGATGATTTCTGTTTCAGTTTTCAAAGCTGATTCTCTTGAAGTCGAAGAAAGTCCAAAAACATCCGAGAATTCTGCCACAAGTGCATCAGTTAAACATCTTTTCTGGCAACTTTCTTCCATTTTAATAATAGTGATCTGCCATAGTTAACCTTTGATTTAAGTATTCTTGATGCAAAATACTGTGCCATGTTAATTAATTAATTAATGCGCTAAATGCTATGCTGCGAGCCCTAGCCTAATTAAGTTTCTGCATGTGACGAATAGGCCTATGTAACATGTTTACCGCTGCCAAAAAACTTGAATTAAAACTTGCAAATCAAATCGTGAATGGTTTCATCTGTCTCCATTTCTTGTCGAAATCACACTTAGAAGTTAGAAGATAGTTTCATGAATTCCTTATTTCCTTAATTAATTCTTTCACGGAATCACGGCATTTATGTAGAGTTCCTTAAAGAATGACACAAATAGACGTTTTCAATTCAGCCGCAAGACGCAAGAGAACAATTTTTAAGTAGGGCCTACCGGTGAAAGATCAAAATAGCGTATAGCCTACTATAGCGGCAGCCGGAGAGACAGGTCTTTGCAGATTCAAAGGTAAGCCATGACCCTGCAGCCATTTTATGAACAGTGTGAAATATCTGTAAGAAAATTTTGCTTGAATGAAAAAAAAAAAAATTTTACAACATTTTCAGGTCTCCAGTAATCATTAACACGACACACACACACACACACACACACACACACACACACACACACACACACACACACACACACACACACACACACACACACACACACACACACACATGAATTTCATCATCGCCTTCCAATTAATTGTGATTATCGATTGGGATCTTACTTAATGGGACTATCTAAAAACGACGTCTTGAGCATTATAAAACGGCGCTCAATAAGCCAATTATGTTGGATGAAATTTCCAGGACATTGATTGCATAACCGGAATCGATGAATTTTTTTATTTTTTTTGTATGTGTACTTGTTATAGCGCCCCTTCAAGCTCTCTTCTACTCAGAGGCGCTCCCGAATACAGAGCGGACACTGCATCGGAATTTCACGCCGAAGTGCTGAGCAATTGTGAATGAAGGACTTGCCTAAGGTCCTTACGCGGCGAGGTGGATTCGAACCTCGAGCCTTCCGGCTTCAAGGCAACGACGCCACCACTACAACACCGCGCCCCAATAGTAATTACTAATTAGGATAGCCTGGAGTAATTCTTGTTTTTAAAAAGGAGGACAAACAGAGGATAGTAGCGTTCGAAATGTACGGTTATATAGAAGAATATTACAGATAAACTGGACACAGAAAATAAATAACGTAGAGGTGGGAAGAAGACTTAACAGCAAATCAGATATGGTATAGGAACCATAATGGAAAGGAAGCTGAAACTATTCGGACACATCCAAAGAATGAGCGACAATAGAAAGATAAAGAGTATAGTGACGGGAACTTTTTGGACCACCCTAAAACGTAAACTGGCCAATGTTAGCTGAGAGATTGGGAAGCATAGGCCGCATGTTTAGTTTCACATAAGATGAAGTCGTTTGCTGTTGAATTTCTCCTCCTCCTCCTCCCTCTGTCCATCATCCACTTCATCGTCCATCTCTCCTCGACTGCAGCTGGAGTTGAGGTCCAGATGGAGCGACGTCTTCACCCTCTTGTCCCTCTGGCGACGGTTGCAGAACCAGACGCGCACGACCTCCTTGTCGAGACGAAGCGAAGCAGCGACGCGTGCGATGTCGTAGGACGACGGTTTGGGATGTCGGTGGAAGTGGTCCTCCAGCGAGTCCTTCGCCCGAAGACCGATCGTCGTTCGACGCTTCCGGCGACGATCCAGGGCGCCTGACAACAATCGAAACAACGATCGTCATTGTCAACGCATAAGATCCAGTGGCGTAGACAAGGGGAGTTTCGGGGGTTAAAAAACCCCATTGACCTAGGAACAAGTTTTTTAAAAGGTCATTTTATCCACTTAAATAAGAAAAAATAACCAATTGCTTGTAGTAACAATTGTTTTTCTTACTTTATTCCCTTTTTTTTACTTTATTCCCTTTTTATTTACTGTAATGTTGTTGGGTCGGTGTCAGAAAGGGCATCCGGCCAGGCCATAACCCCCCCCCATCATAAATTCTTCCTGCAGGCTACGCCACTGATAAGATCTGGTGCAGTAAGAACATGCATTTTAGCATATATACGCCATCGCAGCTCATAAATTGCTTTCGACAGGCGAAACAAGACGTCGATTAATTACTTTCTTGCAACGATGTGCATAAAATCCTTCAGGAACTTGAATTTTAAGTTGAGACGAATGAAAATCCCTGGGTGACACGTATAATTTTATCCTCCTTTGTCTATGTGTCATTATATGCGTCTTCGACTGTTTCATCGTGCATCCTCCCCTAGAAACCATATAGGTACCGTAGCTGCACATATAGGGCAAGAGGAATATATATGCTCCTGGGAAAATGACGCCTATTTTTAACTGCTACTTTTGTGACTAGAACAGGAAGTAACAACCGATTGCTTTAGTGCAAATGCCCTATACGTGGAATAAGGTTCTAGAGACATTTTATTGGAGGTAGTGTGAATTACATATGCCTGTGAATCGGCAAAAAGACGCCATGCATGCATGCATGGATGCATGCATGCATGGACCTCTGGCGACCAAAAGTTCATCAATAAGCGACGTCATTCAAACTATGAGTGAATTCTTTCATTAATTTTCTACGTTACACAATCATGGCCAATGGTTTGTCCTAGGCTACTTTGCTTCAATTAAGAAACAAATAATTCATTTATTGTCATAATTTGTAACATCAACATATGGAGTAGGCCTATTATTACATCACTTTGATTGTGGTACAAATCTAGTTTGTATACGTAGGTTCATTTTGAGCATACAAGCCTAGGTCTATTGTGACGTCACAATTGATTTTAATGCGAATTTATTTACGTATACAGCCCATAAGCTAAGTTTGGTTTGAGAATATAGACTAGGCCTATTGTGACGTCATTTTGATTATGATTCATGATACTTTTATATAAGTTCAGTTCGAGAATATAGACTAGGCCTATTGTGACGTCAGATTGTTCATGATTCATATCTACTTTTATATGAATTCGGTTTGAGAGTTATAGACTTGGCCTATTGTGACGTCAATTTGATTATTAACTATATCGACTGCTACATAAGTTCAGTTTGAGAACATGGACTATGGACCTATTGTGACGTCAGTTTGATTATGATACATACATGTATCTACTGTTATATAAATTCATTTGGGAATATAGACTTATACTGTATAGACCTATTGTGACGTCAGTTTGATCACATAAGTTCCATTTTGAGAAAATAGACTAGGCCTATTGTGACGTCAGTTCAATAATGATACCCACATATTATTATATAGACCCGAGTACATTTTGAAAATATAAGACTATACGCCTATTGTTAGTCAATTTTCGAATGACGCAAATCTATTGTTGTAGTTCACTGTGAGAATGTATGAACTATAGGCCCATTGCTACGTCACTTTGATTATGCTACAGATCTCGGATGCGCATTTCAATGTGACGGCGCGCGTTAGAACTGTTCGCTATTCTAATAATCTATAATCTATTGTTCTAATGTCCACTTTGAGACTTCAGGCTGAATCTTTTGTTGCGTCGATTAAATTCTAAAGGTCTAGCACTCTAGCCTATAGTTTCGTCACTAATCCTACATTGGAAATGTTTAGTCAATAATTACGAAACACGTCTAGGCCTATTAGGCATATCACAAAATTGGCTAATACTGCAGACCTTTTGTTAGGCCTACGTCATTTTGTTATGAAACATATCTATTATCAATAGAGGTAATTTGGAGAATAAAGACCCAATGTATAGTCGCACTTCAATTAGACCTATTATAAATTTTATTAATTTGGAGAATAAATGTCCAATGTAGACGCACTTCAATTAGACCTATTATAAATTTTATTAATTTGGAGAATAAAGACCCAATGTATAGTCGCACTTCAATTAGACCTATTATAAATTTTATTAATTTGGAGAATAAATGTCCAATGTAGACGCACTTCAATTAGACCTATTATAAATTTTATTAATTTGGAGAATAAATGTCCAATGTAGACGCACTTCAATTAGACCTATTATAAATTTTATTAATTTGGAGAATAAATGTCCAATGTAGACGCACTTCAATTAGACCTATTATAAATTTTATTAATTTGGAGAATAAATGTCCAATGTAGACGCACTTCAATTAGACCTATTATAAATTTTATTAATTTGGAGAATAAATGTCCAATGTAGACGCACTTCAATTAGACCTATTATAAATTTTATTAATTTGGAGAATAAATGTCCAATGTAGACGCACTTCAATTAGACCTATTATAAATTTTATTAATTTGGAGAATAAATGTCCAATGTAGACGCACTTCAATTAGACCTATTATAAATTTTATTAATTTGGAGAATAAATGTCCAATGTAGACGCACTTCAATTAGACCTATTATAAATTTTATTAATTTGGAGAATAAATGTCCAATGTAGACGCACTTCAATTAGACCTATTATAAATTTTATTAATTTGGAGAATAAATGTCCAATGTAGACGCACTTCAATTAGACCTATTATAAATTTTATTAATTTGGAGAATAAATGTCCAATGTAGACGCACTTCAATTAGACCTATTATAAATTTTATTAATTTGGAGAATAAATGTCCAATGTAGACGCACTTCAATTAGACCTATTATAAATTTTATTAATTTGGAGAATAAATGTCCAATGTAGACGCACTTCAATTAGACCTATTATAAATTTTATTAATTTGGAGAATAAATGTCCAATGTAGACGCACTTCAATTAGACCTATTATAAATTTTATTAATTTGGAGAATAAATGTCCAATGTAGACGCACTTCAATTAGACCTATTATAAATTTTATTAATTTGGAGAATAAATGTCCAATGTAGACGCACTTCAATTAGACCTATTATAAATTTTATTAATTTGGAGAATAAATGTCCAATGTAGACGCACTTCAATTAGACCTATTATAAATTTTATTAATTTGGAGAATAAATGTCCAATGTAGTCGCACTTCAATTAGACCTATTATAAATTTTGTTAATTTGGAGAATAAAATGTCCAATGTAGACGCACTTCAATTAGGTTTATCGTTATAAATTTTAATCTACTAAATAAAGTTTTACTGTTATAACACACGTCTATTAT
The DNA here is from genome assembly GCA_949752735.1 of Lumbricus terrestris. NCBI lineage: Eukaryota > Metazoa > Annelida > Clitellata > Crassiclitellata > Lumbricidae > Lumbricus > Lumbricus terrestris. Next base: position 57,449,881 of record OX457039.1, read on the forward strand.
AATTATGAGCATTGGATATTGCAAAGCGCAGCTTCGGCAGCAGAAAAGCAGCTTGCAATATTTTTGGAGCCACGCAACTGCGTCCCAGGTAGGTCTACAGTTTGAAATGCAGGAGCAGACATAAACCTAAGCCTATCTGCATGGGGCGGACCCAGGGGGCCAATCTGGCCATGCCCCACCCCCATTTGGCGGATAAAATTGTATATTTTCCGTGAGAATCGGACAAACGACTAAAAAAGGTCATCAGATTTTCCGGCGACTAAAGATTAAATTTATCCTTGCACGAAGCCAGCAAGCTATTCCTTAATATGTAGGCTTACCACGAGATCGATCCAGTAAAAGTCGATGGTGGCTCCCTAGCTTCTAAAGCGACATGCATGTGAAGGATTAGTCTACCATGTAACGTGCGACATTAGTGTCTTCTCCATTCCATGCCTACATTTCGCCACAAAAAGGATTCTGTGCTTAATCGTGGTCCTTCATAGTCACATCGCAAGCACCTCTGATAAATAATATTATGCGGTTACTAAAGGTATAAAGGTGGTTCAGAGGACCTAATTTTTCTTATCTGTGCAAATAACAACGAATGCTCAAAGCAAATCCATCGTATAGTTTCAGCAAATTGTTAGCCATTATAATTTAAACAATGTCATTTATTTAGAAATAAATTGAACCTGATTTGTCGTCGGCTTGATTTTGTTCCGCCTCCTCCAACCACTGCTTTAGTATCGGTCGCAGCTTACATGCGTTCTTATAACTGAGCTGAAGATTCTCAAATCGACAGATTGTAGTCTGACTGAAGACGGAGCCATGCACCTTTGCCAGAGAATTACCTTCAGTAAGACAGCAAAATTGTGAAATGGACCGTTTATGTATATTTGACGAACGCTGGTGATCAGTATATAGAGGAGTCTACATATGGCGGCATGGCCTAGTGCATGGTAGGGTGACTAAGAGGACAGCAACATTAAAAACTATGTAGGCTACTTTTAATCATAACAATCATCATCAGCCGACTTGATGTTTGCCTACCCGGTATACATTTTTATGTTGCCCTCTGTAGGCCTACTGCACTCAGCTTCCGTGGGTTTGTAGACCCACAAAGTGGCCTCAGTTGTTAATGGCTTTAACTGCAACCCATATTATTATAGCAACAACAATGACCTCAACTTCCTCCTCAGTGCTTGCACCACCTTTGCTGTTTTCCATTCAAGACTGAAAACCGAACTCTTCGAGCTATAGGCCTATCCTATCCCGATTCTAATCAGGTTACACCACCCAACTACCATCATCACTGCAAACCACCGTAGCACCACGTACGCTGTCTCCTCGGCTTGACCTCCACGACGTGGGTTTGTGGGCGCTGAGAATTCTCGAAAGTCTACATTACATTGACCTCCGACGTTTTTCCTCCAGCCTTTCTGATGACTTTAGAGAAACGTTCTCTCTTACAAGTCACAACAACTCACCATTGTAATACCGTGTGTTAATAAACGCAGGTATATAGCCTATCTATTTTTTTCTGTTCAATATAATTATATAGCCGTTCAATTCTCTTATATCCAGATTTTCATTTCGCATCCTATTTTTAAGTTTAGATAAATAATAACTAAACAATTAATATGCCTTACCGACATTCGTCTGTGTAAATCCGAGGCGAATGCGTCGAGCCTTGAAACTCGTTGCGAACTTTTCGAGTTCTCTGAGGTCGGCGTTGTTGACGAGTGGTTCTTCGCTGCAGTGCTGGATCTGGTCACCACCGCTGGTCAATCGCTTCATGTCCGCCGAGCAGTGGACACTGTCCGGTGGCAGGGGTGGAGGCAGCGAGGTCACCGACCCATCGATGGCATCCGCCTCTACCCGAGAGACCCGGGGGAGGAGAGCAGGAGGAAGGTGACGGGAGGAGGAGGAGCCATCTTGGCACCCGAACATTGCGTGTGCCAGGTAGGAAAACGCCGGTGGTTTGACTGGAATGAATGCGCTTCCCGTGTGTGCAGTGATGTGTGACATCCATCGGTTGAGCGTCGTCCTTGACTGACATGGAATGGGACCCAGGGAACCTGGAAGATAGCGCCACGGATGATCGACGGCCGCACGTGGAAACGTCATGAGAGGCCAAGCACCCGAGTGGAGTGCCGCTGATTCATACAGGTAGAGACTGTTGTTGTTGTTGCTGTTCGACTTCACGGAACACGGTCCATAGACCATCTTAGATAGACTGCTGTTGACGCCACCGCCTCGAAACTGGTCTCTGTGAAAGGAAAATGCGCTATACAAAGGAACCTGAGGTCAGAAGACAGATACATGTATGTAATGTAGCCTATATACATCTGTGCACGCGGTTTGATCAGCTGTATGTTTGTACGATTATGACTGAACATTGTCTGATGTATAGTAAGCCAAAAATATATCTCGCAATGTAATGTGAAAATTTAATAGACGTATGGGCACTGGGCAGAATAATGACAAAATAATAATAATATTAATAATATCAATAATATAATAGATGACCTCTGCCTATCAGAGTCGATGTTAAGGTGAGTGACATTTATATCGACATTTGGAAGGTGGATGATCAGATGATCGAACCGGTGTAAGGTAAGAAAGACTAAGATTTGGTCACATCGTCTTTTATATCAGCATTGTGCCTGGCACTTGGGAACCTTTAATGTGCTTTATATATATTTTATATACAACGAAGATAATGTCGTCACAACTGATTATAATGATCATTTGTGACTACATAATTATCTTTGTTATATATAAACATTCTATGTCCATTGTCCATGCAACAATGGTATCTTCCTAAGAGCAAGCCAGCAACATATTTACGAACAGAACTAATGACAGAACAAAGCGAGATCGTCACAATACGGAATGAGCGGATATATAAGCCATTGTCCTAACAACATAACATATAGACCACATAACCAATGACGTAGCAATAGTGTTTTAGACGAAGAAAATGTCGTCATAACAGTAGGTCTACAGTACGTGCTATTATCGTGACAGCAAATTACCCATAAAAAGACAATGACAAAACAAAAAATTATTGCGTCACAAAGAGAAGCCGTCCCAACTCGAGATCCATAGTACAAATTAATAACCTAGCAGCAATAGACAAAACTAGTGACGTAATAATAGCGTTTGTAGAACGAAGAGATTTCGTCACAATGAAAAGTCCACAGCACAAAATTAATATCCAAATGACACCAAAGCAGCCTATAAATATTCATATATATATATATATATATATATATATATATATTATGACTATGCAAATTTTAATTAAATTGATTCGGCAATCAAATTGCACGGAAGTATTATAGAGACGACCTGGTTACACACGGGCACTATATATGGACCACGATTTCTATGGTCATCACTAAGTTGAATCGGAAGCAACGCAACGGAATAATATATCGATGTTAAGAATAGCTATAGCCTACTCAGAAATCGAGTAAATACGATCAGACAGAAAAATACTCTTGATCGACTACCATCTCAACTATAACAGATCTCAATACCACAATTGAGCAGAAGTTATACACGCGCCGTCTGTGCGATTCGTGCACTTTGTCGTATCGAAGCATTGCGTACCTTTCCGACTTGGAAGAGGCGTGGTAGTTCCACGGAAAGAGTCCTTCAGTTGATCGCTTGGCAATCGGTTTATTGATACTCAGTTGATGATGACGGTCATCGACCTCAGCACTTTCAACAACAGCAGCAGCAGCAGCCTTCTGCATCTCCATCCGAGATCCTCCCATTCAACGCCTCATTGCACAAGTCGCCACTCCAACAGGAGACCCTCTCGATATATAGGCGTATGTAAATGGCACTTGTGCCCTATTGGGAAGAACTCACATATGAGGGGTGGTCTGACCGACAAAGCCCCCGGGGGAGGAGCCTTTGTCTTAACGCCCTCCCTCTGACGGCGATTATTCATTGCAAATACATTTTGCGCATAATAATTCTGAAAACAATTACCTGGAGATCAGGCGCGTCTTCGTGAGCCGAGGGCGGCGCGGAGATTACGCCACGATACAACTCGATTACACTGCATTATGATTAACTACTTTTTGAAGAGCTTCCGCCGCTTAGCGACCGACGTGTGTTGAAGGGACGGGGGGCTTTGGTCGGAATCCTTGAGCAGACAAGTCGTAAATATGCTAATTGGCGACGGTGCAAATTGACTGAATTAATTTCTACGCGTTGCTGCAGACGGCTTTGGAAAGGCGACGCCTGTCTGCGCTGCTGTTAACTATTGTGGTAACGTGTAATCTTAGGATTTACTTGGAAATGGTTTCGAACCATCTACGGAAACCATTCCTCAACGCTGGTGCTAGGTCCCTGTTTTATAGATACAGGGTTACGAGTGATGTAGATAGGCGATGACGCCTGGAGTCAAGGTGTAATTCTCGTGATTATAACGGACAGATTATCATATTGAAACAGGATATGAATCTGACATTTTGCGTTCTCGGCGTCGTTGCTAACGTGCGAGCAACGAAATCCTCGTGCAATGGAAACGCGTTCGCTGAGGGATCGTAATCATTTCCATAGTTCTCATCACGATGATTGAATTGATAAGCGTTATTTAAGGAATGCGATTTAGCATACATAGGCTTCATCTGCACATTTATAGACTATAATTCTATAAAGCCTTAAATTTCCTTCTGTGGAAACATTCATCAGACGCAACTCCTGCAATCATAGGCTATATAGTTCTGCAAGTGCTATAGAATGCGGAGCATTTTTGAACCGATCGTGACACTGTTTCAGAACACTTTCTCGCACTATCGCGGTTGAGACTTGGAAATATTATCGTATGTCCTATTTAGTGATAAACATTGTTTTATCTAGTTGCACCTTTGCCTGTGATCTTTGGAGGCAGCTATAGCCTATAGGTCCGCAAAGGTTTGTCAGCCACTCTGGGACAGAGTAAAGCAGGAAGGTGATCTGACCGACGTCTCTGACGAGCGTAGACTCGATCGGACCCGGCCTGGGCTGATGAACCAAAGACCTCCGTGCCCACTTTCTCGAGGTGCGGACTGTTAGTACCCTTCCTTAGGAAGGCGAACGAACGGGCACGGCAGGCAAAACCAGGGGAAGGCAATGGCAAACCACCCCTGTTAACATACCAAGAAAATTTTCATGATACACAACAATCCAAAGAACAATGGAGAATGTGTGTCAGGAAAATCGCTAGAGCTCTACGAGCTGACAGCACAAGGTGACAAGGTGATAGCCTATAGTAGGCCCTAACTATTATGCTAGCGTCACTAATTGTGTAATCTATAGGCCTACAACGGTTTCGTCAACGAAAGAATCTCGTGCAGCTGCTGCGTCGCGAAACAATCGCTGAGTCAGTTAATGAGACCATTGATTGACTGCATCTAAGAATCTCTGGAAGCATAAACTTAATTGTTCCGTTTGCTTTGCTTTATTCATAAACAATAAGAGCCAGAGATCGAGTGGGGTAACAAAAAAATAAGCCAGGGCTTTTTTAACGTCCAGTTGTACACAAAATCATAAATGTGCAGTTCTAAATGGATTTGTGCAGTTGTAGAAGCACTTCTGTAGGCCTACAGCTAAAACTAGCAAAAAGCAGAGGTTGTCCTCCGATTGGAAGTAATTTACCATGAAGGATGGGAAAGGAAAGAAGAGGTTGTGCAGTTCTAAAAATTACTTTAAAACAGCACTGAAATAAGCCGTGAGAAACGGACAGGACATCGATCATGTCTTCAGCTTACCGCTCTCGTAGGCTAAATTTTACATAGCCTATAAGCCTAGCTTAGGGCCTACGTTCCCAAAACCATTGTGAATCCCCTTTACACTCCGCTCAGGGGCGGATCCAGGGGGGGGCCAATCCGGCCATGGCCCCCCCCCATTTCAAAAATTTCTTTTTTTTGACCAGCTATTTTGCTCGGAAAGTAGACGTGGCCCCCCCCAAAGTAGTTCCATAGGACTTTGGCCCCCCCCCTTCGAAAATTTCTGTATCCGCCCTTGACTCCGCTTATGCATTCACGTAAGCATAGGCCAATCTTTTCCCTCGCGTGTTGCTGCTGCTTACACGAGACGCTATAGAAGCTTCAGCCTCTGTTGATTAGCAAACGATTCAGTTTCCCATCAATTTTGCCGACGATTATTCAGCAACAAGTTCATTAAGATGCAAAGTGCGTCGATCAGTTTCAACGCAAGAATATTGACAACGGATGATAATATAGCGCACAACAAATAATCTGACGACGGTCACGTGTTTCGATCGGATCTCAATTGACAAACGATGACAAAATAAATCACTCTATTGTCACAACTGATCGGTCTTCAACAGCGCCTTCGCCTCCGTTAGATTCGGGTCAGAACCTCTGACCCCGCACTGTAATTGAGCCGATGATTAATGACGACAGCCTTATTATCCAAACGACTCTTGCAGATAATTCGCATCACTTCTATTGACCAAGGCTGAGGCTTCAGCCTTTGCCTCGTCGAGCATAGCTGCTTTCAAAATCGGTCTCCAACCGCAGCTTAGGGACAATCGCCGGAAACTATAGTGACTTTTCAGATTCATTTCGAGAATTTCTATAGCACCTCTTCAATATATCTAGGCTACTCGGAGAAACCTCGGCTAGCCTATATGATGTTAACTGCAATGTAGGCTTAATGTAAGAACCATGGCCGTTGCTTAGTAGGCCAATTGTTGGGATTAAAAGTTTAAAACCTTTTTCTTTGGGGATATATCCGATCTACCCCTTCCAGTAGATAAAGCATCCTCAGTCGTTGCTTCAATACAATTCTTTAAATTTTCTTCAGTTAACTAGCTGATTAATGGTCAGTTAGCTTTTACAATTGAGAAAAACTATTTCCTATATTTAACTTAGGTCTAAATAATGCTCTGAAATATTTGACCACTTGGGTCATGTAAACGGCCCAAGACATCAGTCATCCATCTCAAAATGCACAATATATAGCAGCTACATGTATGGCTACTAAGCCAATGGGATATGCTACCATGTAAACCCTTGGATGCTTCTCCAGGTTATTTATTGCAAGGAACCGCTGTCTTCCGTAGAACCTAGCTTCTGCCTCAGAACTGTAAATAGTGCCAATACTACTAGTTTACTCTACTAAGACAACTGGTTTTGAACAGCACATCTGCATATATACTAAAATCCTACTACACAGCTAAGAAGTGTTTCTTAATTTGGCAGCCATAATTATGTGCATGTTTACAAGCCTTAACCCGCAGTAGATAAGCAGTTTTATTGGGTTAAAATTGCTTGATTTGGTAGCTTAAGTCAAATGACTAAATGTGTTGAATGCCAACCAAAGTCATAGGTGTATGGGAGACAGTGGCGTAGCCAGGAATTTTTCATGGGGGGGGGGTTTTATGGCCGGAAACCCTGTTTTTTGCTATTTTTTCTTACTTAAACGGAAAAAGAGCCTTTAAAAAAACTTTTTCCCGGAGCCAATGGGGGGGTTTTAACCCCCGAAACCCCCCCTTGCCTACGCCACTGATGGGAGATTTCAGCAGTGGGAAGGCAGATTAAACTTATATCTCGTGGAAAAACAAAACTTTCTCCCGGAAAAAGTTGACCTTTTTTTTAGTAATTTCCCGGTCTGCTTGCCCGAAAAACACATGCCCGAAAAGTTGATGACCTTTTTTAGTCGTTTCCCAGGTCTGCTTGCCCGAAAACCAGTTTTGTTTTGTCCGAAATTTGGGGGGCATTTGCCCCATCTGGACCCCCGCCTCGTACACCTATGACCAAAGTACTTCCAAATAGCTATTTTGAACATCCATTTAAAAATGTAAATCAGCACTACCCTTCCAGATATAGCTGCAATTCTGTATCCCAAATAAAAAATTTAGGAAACCAAATTTTTTCCACAAGGCAGGTGTACAACTTAATCAACCATTTTTCACCTCCAAGTGGGCTTCTTGAAAGGGTGCCATATAAATTCCTGAAACGAACGAACCATTTACAGTTCTACATGTAACATAGATCGCAGGATTGAGCAGCTTCTGTGGAAATCACTCTGTCTCATTGTTACACACCAACTTCTTGGCAGAGAAACTTATTAGATCATGCAAATCCTGGGCTTTCGAAGAACAAAGACATTTTAAAGGTGTCGGTTCAGGCCCATATATCTTATGCTGAAGTATTTATTCATGATGTTACAAAATTAAGCAAACTCTAACAACTGTTCATTTGTTTATTTTCAACAGTATTGATTTTCAAGATGATGAACACTGGAATACAGTCCCAAAATTGTCCCATTTAACTCTTCACCACTCTCAGAATGCATCCAGCAGACAATCTGTAACAGAAGAGCAAACAATTAAAACACACAAGATAAAATAAATAAATACACATGATTATATTCCCATATCAATCACTTCTTGGCACAACATCAAACTAAGCAATCAAATTATCTATCTACCTCTCCATCATTTACTGCACTGAAATCAGTTTACAGTGCAAGACAATCTTAAATCACAAAATTGTGCACCACTTTTTTAACCACTTCATTAGGTACTTTATACTTCATACATGATGTTTATACACGTTGAATATATAAACGAGACACACATTAGTGCATAGATCAGCCATGCTGATACAACAATCTGAAAAAACAATAGGAAGTGGCAATTCTGGAATTTTTAAGTTAAACTCTTTACAAATTTTTTACTTCATCTTAGATTTTTTAAATCAGAGGCAACAACAGAGTTTTAAAAATGTGTTAGTGATCATACAAGACAGCGAGCATAGTCACTAATAATTAAAACTCAGCAACAGTCAAAAATCTAGTCAACATTTATACCAGTAAACCTAAATCTGTTCAGCAACTCTCCAGAGAAACTATTTAGACGTACTGACTATGGCAACAAAAACGGTCATTGTCAGCAACCAATGTTCACATAACAATGCTAACCTTAGCGGGCCTCCGAACAGGTGAATATGCAGAGGATGCCATGCTAAGAGTTCCTCAACTACATAAACCTTTGATGTAGACATCTGTCATCATTATTTGATGCAAATGTATTGTTCAATAACTATTAACTAGTCCCTGGTCTCCATCACTAAAATTTGTTTGCTGCTCATCATCAACTTATAATCGTTGCAGTAAAACAGTTAGAGAGGATCTTACCAAATAACTTCCGTAGACAACCGCTCTAGGCGACCAGAGCTGAAGCAGTGGCACTCTCGCTAAAAATGGTCAAAGACAATTCATGGTTTAAAAAGACATAAATTAAGCAAGAGCTACTCAAAATGTAAAGAAAATTCACAGCGGAAAATTTATTTTATCATGGAAATATCAGTCAGTGCCAGTCAAATGCAGCAGTGGTGCTACAGCAGGGCAAGCATTGTGGTAAAAAATCATTTGACTTGGTATTTTCCCTGCCAGAAGGTTTCCAGAATTTTTGCCCTGCTGCAAATTTACTACATGGGTATACTGCCGTGCTAGGCAAAAAGACAAACTCCTTACCATAACAGTCTGAGTTACCGTCTTTTTGCTTATGACGACAGTATAAATCACCCCTCCGCTGTGTACTTGCATGACAGCATTAGCAGTGCCTCGTTTTCATGACAACACTTGCAATGCCCTGCTTTAAAAAAATGTTTGGCACCACTTCTGCAACGCCACTTGGAAATAATTCAAAGCAAAAAACTGTTATCGATAAGCAATAAATAAATACTCGTTCCACTCCTTTTGCATAAAGTTCATACATTCCATAAACTTGCTTATTAATGCAACAGAAAACTCCAATGTTTATTATATAGTTTAATTAATGATTACAACCTCATCAGCAATAGAATAGACACTACATTTACACAACACTCTATAACTCAGCTTAGCCAGTCAATGCCATCCACTGCACTCTCTTTTTTAAGCCAAAGAGACAAAGATAATCTAGAACCTATGTCTGTCAAAAATTAGACAAATGCAACCCGTGTGCCCAAGTTCAAGCTGAGCAGGTACAAATCTATTATTGACAGTCCCTCAAAAAGACAGCCCCAATTTCTTACTGATCCCCAGACACTAAACTTCATGATACGTGTGCTACACAGATTGATAACTGCCAGTCGAATGCAGATTTAGCCATAGGTCTTCGACCCCGACGCCTTTGACCAGATTGCGTTATATAGGCGTGAATGGGTGGTTTGACCCCTGCAACCATCTTGGTTTTATTCTGGTATTCCTCAGACCACAAATGAACGGTGAGAACTGTTCAAAATAATTTCAGCGTCCACAGTTTTTGTTGACATGTAAGATGTCGCAAATCTCAGGATCCACCGACACATGCAAGCCATGCATGGTGGACTGCTACAATGTGACGCTGATATTGAGAGACCTTTGCCCCACGCAAGTAATGTTAGATTCACCACTGCTCCCAGCACACATGCCTTGGTTTCCCACGAAGAGACAACCAACTGCTAGTTGCAAAGGCGTTAGACCAGTGCTGCCCAATCCATGGCTCACGAGCTGATTTTAAGTGCCTGCCTAAGATAATGATTTTTGTTCTCAAATTTTGTGAAAACAAAGAAAAACAAATCGCAGGCCAACTTGCATAGCTAAAGTTCGACATTTGGCACGTTATTTGACAATGTGAACACAAAATCCAATTTCCACTACGACTGCATTTTGATTATTCGACATTACATGTTAATACAGATTTACTATGTACATTAGAGTACGGTAACTATGGTTGTTGATTTTGATTTCAACGTTGCGGCCTTCGGTGTCAAAAAGGGGACAGCACTGCGATAGATCATAGTAATAATTAAGCTTTTGGCATTCATGTTTAAAGTATCATGCCTTATCAGACGGGTTTCGGGTATTGATTTACTGGCCTGGGTTCAATCATTCAAATGCACATCTGGGCCTTTTGATACCTGTTGTCAGCCCTCATCTCATACAAGATCTTCAATCACAACAATCAGATGATGGATTACCATATACGGTAGTCGTTCTAAACTCCACATAATTTGAACAATCTTTGTCATCAATGAATTCCTTAAACATGGCATAGATAGCACCGGTGATTCTGGAAAAAACTATAAAGATTGAATTACTTACTATTTCCAGACAGGTGGCAGCACTTTCCTCGTCTTGTAGTAACGAGCAAGTCTGTGGATTCGGCTTTCAACCAAAATCAGGCGGAACTTGGAATCCTTGTCCTACAAAAAATTAACCAGCTTTTACATCTAATACACATTTACATTGGTCCTCATCTAACAACTATTATCGTCAGTTGTGCAATCTAGGTATAGGTTTGCTCTAAATATACTGGAGACACAATTCAACTATTTTTACCTATTGGTAAACTGTCACAGTAAACGCTGTCATTTTAAGTGTACTACAGTGCTTGGGAAACTAATTAATGCAAATCGTCATGAACGTACAAAAGGAGATTTTAGAATAGAATTTAACGATTAAATCTGGCTGAATAAAGCTCTATAAAACTGTATATGTAGTCACAGAAGTTGTTTAACCTTCCTATTACGCTCCAGATGCTTGCGGATGGCAACAGCTTTCTTGATGAGGAAGTAAAGATCCTCTGGGATGGTTGGAGCAAGACCTTTAGCCTTCAGGATACGCAAGATCTTGTTACCAGCCACATGACGGGTTTGTGCGACACCGTGCGAGTCTCGAAGGATAACACCTGAAGGAGATAAAAAGAATGGTAAAGTATACGAAAGAAACGCCTGAGTGCATCAAAACAAGAGTCTAGCAACTGTAACAAAGATGATGCAAATGCACAGAAATGTAGTCACCAAGAGTTCAAGTGTGCTACAAGTAAAACAATCAAAGCTAGGTTAACATTTGGTTAGAAAAATAATACAGTAAGCATTGCTTTATTTGGCCAACATCAATTTGTAGTCAAACAAAGAATTTAATTCAACCAGCAATTACGCGTTGAGATTAATTTCCGGGTTTGAGCCATGTAAACACAGAAACATCTTTTTACACCTACGAGGACGCTTATTTTGTATGCTATTCACAAAAACCTTAGTACTCTGTCAGTCTTTACTGTCATGAAACCATCAACAAACATGCAGCCCACATGCAAAACCTCAAATGAAAATATTTTGACATCTTTTGAACAATGGCAATAATATGTTTCCAAACAGCATGATCTCAAAGCAAGAACTTTCAAGAACTTACCAATTTGCGATGGGGTGAGACCCTTCTTTGCCAGCTTATAAATCTGTTCCTTAACATCATCAGGTCCAAGCTTCAGCCACTGAAAAAAGATCACAGACTTTGTTCAGGTCTAGCGTAAGGTTCAATTTAATACTGTATTTGGCATTGCTAAAAACTACCTATGGAGGTTACAAATTACAAAGAGGCAGAGACTTTCTGAAGCAATTACACATCAAGCCTAAGTTCACTAATACAATGTGTAATTCCTTGTTGAATTAAAATAACACACAATTTCATTGGCATTGAATACCTATATAAATAAAGAGAAGATTCTGTATGTCTGTGTAACTGGGATGCGGCTTAGGTGGGATGGCGAAAATAAGTGGGGTGGGCAGTAGGGGCAACGATATGGAATGAAGTGAGGGTGGGCAAGTAACGAATTGGCCAGGAGCATGAGCGAACCCTAAATTTCCCAGGAAATACCAGGTACCCCAGATAGTAAGTTTATATAGAAAGACATTTCGAAAATGGGGATTCAGTAGATCTACATTTCTCTCATTTGTATCCATCACACACTCACTGCAAATTCTCCTGTGCACTAAATAAAGGTAAACAACAACTTGCAATATAATTTGATAAACATGTCTTGAATTGAAAACATATTGAAATAAAACAATGTACTTTTTTAGTCAGAAAAATTACTTCTACAACTTACAGTTGGCACACTTCGTCTGTACGGAAGAGCGGATTGGGAAATACCCTTTCTGAAAATAAAACATACTTCATTAATATAGTGTAATTTAAGCATATATACTCGCACAAATCATTGCATAAACATCTTTCTCAAATAAAGAAGCAGCTTTATGATACATCCGAAATTAATTCAGCCGAACCAATTTAACTTTCAAACAATAGCTGTATAAAAGCCGTACCTAACAAAAGTTAAGGCCCCAGAATGGATAGACAAAAACAAACCAAAGAAACCTAAAGGATCCGCTTACAAATGCAACAGTTACTTTCGATAGACACTTATCATTAGCCTCAATATACTTTAAACATGTTGCAAATCATGGAAAAATTTAATGGAAAAATAGGCAGAATTATTAAGACAAAAGTTGATTGCATAACATTGAAAAATACATTATAGGGCAGATAAGATTTAGTACGACCAGGCCTGCACTTGCCCAACATTGGGCGTATGTTGCGGTTGGTCCCTCCATTTGGAATGGCCTTCCTCCCGCACTGAGGGCTAAACTACTTTTTTCCTCATCCGTCTCTCACTCTTTAAGGCATTTCTTTCCCCGGGAGTTTTATGTGCTGAGAGCCCCTTTGAATAGTCATTCAGTAAAAGCTACAGATTTTCCCAGATCAGACCATTTTATGAAATACACAATGCAATGCGTTAAACAGAAGCGAGTGAAGAAAGTGTATTTATGAATAATTGGCTGGAAGTAGACCTGTGCAACTTTCAGTTTAACATGCTCACGCCACAGAAGATAAGACGGCAAGTTGGATTAATCTATTGGTCAGTGGTTGCGAGGCGGTCCATACTCAACCCATATCTATAGCTGTTAGTTTCATAACAGAAGCATCATTCTGTGGGTGTTGCGAAACGGACATGGATAAAGAATTACAATAAAATTGTACTGCAAATTATAAATGACACCATTATCACAAATCCATTCATACTGAAGTCTTAGGTATTAGACGACACAGAAACCCAACCACGAGGTTGCAACGCAAAGCATCAGACTATATTTAGTCTTAAATTGGGGGGAAAAGCCGCTTAATACGGCATCTGAAAAGGACATAATATGCTTTACACAAAACCGAACTGAATCAGACGTATGAAACTTTACCCGGGAGCGTGCATACGACCCATTTTGCGATATTTTACAGAAACTAAAACCGTGCGCAATCAACGGCAGGATAGAAAGACCCCATCACGTGACGGAAACGGAAGCATCGACAGCATAGACGTTGAGTACAAAAGATTTTAACTCTGTTACTATGCGTTTTACAATTGAGTCCGGAAAGTCAGCGCGCTGCATATTTAATTTTCTCTTGTCGGGCAATAATTTTATAACAATGTTATAAATTTTAAAGTGCGCGTTATGATGACCGTATTGCCTTGATTCCGAATATTTTTCTCATGAATTTCTCGAAGTGATGCGCATTTGTATAAACGGCCTACGAGCAATTCACATGGTAAAATAAACTAGTAAGTAAGAACTTTCTTGTTAGACCACCCGCAAACGCGTTGCAGGTCTAGCTTACGAAAGGACTAAAATAATGGCCTAAGCCCTAAAGCATAGTCTTACATCTGTGCAAAGTCATAATAAAACCTCTGTTGTGAGAGGCATCAACTTTAGGTAGGGTGATATTTTAACAGTCTGCGTTCTGCAGCCTGAATTAAACGAATCATGACTTGTGCCCTGGTATGAGTCTCGTATTGTATGGCGCGAACCACCACCCTTAGGTTTACGGGGAGGGAAGAGGTCACAATGGACGTGACAATGGTTTAGGAGTATTGAGCGCATAAGAGCAGAGTCTTCTCTAGACCAGCGTTTGTAAAAACTTGGAACGTCAGTTCGAAGGAAGCCTGAACGAGTGAAGTTTCTTGGAAGACCGCTTTTTAAAGCAGGGAATGACAGATTTTCAGAGTTAGGCTACATAATTATCAACTTTTCAGATTCACCTCGTGTTAAAATGTCTTTCGCTTCGTGACACTGCTGTGCTTTTTCTTCTCTCTCTCGTTCGGTAGGTGTCGCAGATGCGCTTGAGACGACGAAATAATGTGACGAGAAATCAGTTTTAGGCTATGCTAACTTTAAAAAAAGTTGAGGTTATGGAAAAGCGTCACTCGGGGTCTGTCCCCTTTTCTTCTTCTATCGTCATCAAATCATTTTCTCCATCAGATGCATTGACTGGTGGCATGGTCACATGGTAAATCATCATACACAATAACTGTTGTTGCATCTTCAATGTCTACCGCCCTCCCTCCTCCTCCTCATACTCTAAACCTAACTCTGTCTTCTTGCAGGAATTTACCAACTTACTCTCCACTGCTGCCACAACTCCTCATGAATTCTTGATCACAGGGGTTTCAACATACATGTTGACAACCCATCTGACTCACTTGCTCCCGACTTCCTCACGCTCTTGTCATCTACTAATCTGGTCCAACACGTCAACTTTCCCACCCACTCTCACAACCACACACTTGACCTCATCATCACATCGTCTCTCTCAAGGCTATCGCCAAACATATCTTTCTCTTTTGATACTCCTTCTGACCATTACCCCATTTTCACACAACTTAACATACTACCTACTCCGCGTCCTGATCCCGTCTCTCATTCTTTCCGCCGCATCAGCTCCATAAACATTGAAGCCTTCAAGCACGATCTTGCCTCCTCAGACCTCATTCTAAATCCTCCATCCTCTCTCGATGACCTCCTGTCCTCCTACAACACCACTCTCTCCATGATCCTTGACAAACACGCTCCTACTATTACCAAATCTGGTTCTCACTCTAACAACCCTTGGTATAACTCCTACCTCCAGGCCTTCAAATCTTTCCGTCGACGCCTTGAGCGTACTTACAAACGAACCCATGACCCTCAACTCCTCTCTGCTCTAAAAGCTGCTACAAACAAATACCATCACCTTCTGGCAATGGCCAAGAAGAGGTTTTACTCCTCATTAGTTCAATCCCGATCTTGTAACCCTCGTCTTCTCTGGAAAACGGTAAACCAACTCCTACATCGGAACTCCTCTAGCCCACTTCCAAACTCTCTACCATCTTCTTCAATCGCTGACTCATTTTGTTCGTTCTTCTCTGGCAAAGTAACTACTATCCGTCTCTCTCTGCAATCACTCCTCTCAAAATCTACCATCGATTCACCTGCAGATACACCCTCCTCCACTCACGACCTTCCGTCTTCCCCACCTCAATCATCACTATCTGCTTTTAACCCAACATCAGAGTCTGAAGTGTCCAATTTATTACAATCTCTCCCAAACAAGCAGTGCGAACTCGACCCTATACCTACCTCCCTACTGAAAGAGTGCGCATCTATCATTGTCCCCATCATCACAAAAATAATCAACCTCTCCTTATCCACTGGCAACTTTCCCCTCCTCTTCAAACATTCTTTGGTAACTCCACTTCTAAAAAAACCATCACTTGATAAGGAAATCCTTTCTAATTATCGACCTGTTTCCAACCTGTCATTCATCTCTAAACTAACAGAACGTGTTGTACTCTCTCGCATCAATGACTACTTGACTTCAAATTCACTCCTTAACCCAAACCAGTCCGGCTTTACTAAAAAGCACTCCACCGAAACACTTCTCACTTCGCTCTACAATAAACTTGTCTCTGCCATCTCTCATCAACAAGTCTCCTGCCTTTGCCTCCTTGATGTCTCTGCCGCCTTTGACACCATCGACCATAACATACTACTCCAAAGACTGTCTTCCTGCTTTGGCTTTACCGACACTGCTCTCCTTTGGATTCAGTCTTATCTCTCATCACGCTCTTTCTCAGTCAAAACACTTGAAACTTCATCCCAATCATGCCCTCTCACTTGTGGTGTTCCGCAAGGTTCTGTCCTCGGACCCCTCTTGTTCATCCTCTACACCACTCCACTCAGTTCACTCATAAAAGCATCCACAGTCGACCATCATCTATATGCTGACGACACCCAACTATTCATCTCTTTCTCTCCAAGCAGCTTCTCTGACTCCATAGATAATCTTCTCTCCGTGGTCATCCAAATCACCTCTTGGATGACCTCAAATCTCCTCTGCCTCAACCCCTCCAAGACAGAATTTATACTAATTGGCCTCAGAGAACAACTCAAGAAAATTCCTGATCCCTCTATTTCCTTCAACAATGACTCTTCTTCCAACCACACTTTCTCCGCAAATTCTCCTGTCCGAAACCTAGGTGTAATCTTTGACCAGCATCTTAGCTTCTCCGACCACATAACCCAACTTTCCCGCACTTGTTTCATGCACATACGAGATCTCCGCAGAATCCGACCTATGCTCGACTTTAAAACTGCATCCACAATAGCCACATCCATAGTTCATGCGAAACTTGATTACTGCAACTCTCTCTTCCTAAACATTGATATAACCCAAATTAACCGCCTCCAAGCTATCCAGAATGCCCTCGCCCGTGCAGTGACGAAAACCCCCAAACGTCACCACATCACTCCTGTCCTGAAATCACTTCACTGGCTCAAAATACCTGAACGCATCGAATACAAAGTCCTCTCACTCACTTACAATACACTTCAATCATCCCAGCCGTTCTACCTTCGTCAGTTGTTCACCATCCAGCCACCTCGTTCAACACGCTCCTCATCCTCCATTACACTGCTTCGCCCTCCCATCACTTCATCACTGAAATTTGCAAACCGCTCCATAGCCATTGCCGTTCCACCTCTCTGGAACAAGCTTCCGCCAGCACTTCGGCAAACTTCCGACCCATCATACGAACTCACCAAAACTCCACCTCTCGCTATCTCCCCACAGGTCTTTCACTCAAAACTGAAAACATTGCTCTTTCACAAATCCTATCCTGATTCCTCCTCTTCTCATCACATCCCTCGTCATTTCAATTCTAAACATCACCCACCTTAGCCGTCCATCTATCTGCCTGCCTGACTCTCCGGACTTGACCCGCTGCCTATCGATTTTGTTTTGATTGAGCGCCTGTGAATAAGCTGGTTCCCGCGACTTGGCTTTTGTGGGCGCTGTAGAAGTTTCGAGATTACGATTACGATTGCTACTTACGATGACTCATAGGGAGAGTTGTCTAGAATGGACCGTTGCCTTAATTGGACCGCAGCCATAAACACCCTAGACGCATATTTTGCCTCGTTTTCAATGTTGTATTCTTGCGCGATTGAATATTGATCTCATTGGTGCAATCGTTTTACGGAATTCTAAACATAGTTAGTTGCGGTAAAACTCTATTTCACGTAGTTTGATCTAATTTTTGCCCTACCTGGCAATGAGTGTACACAATTTAGGCAAGCTTTAAAAATTGCAGTCACGTTTATTTTAATCACAGCTGGGTATCATGCTTAAGCAACAATACTCGGTTTAGCGCTATAAGACTGACACCAGGCCCTGTTAATTTAAACTATCATAGTGTGAGTAGTAGGTTTAGTCCATGTTGCCTGAAATGGACCACATTAAGTCTCCTTAATTGGACCGATAATTTGGGTGTGGTCCATTTAAGGACCCATGGCAGTACTTGCAATATAATTGGGTGTGGTTCATTTAAGAACACCGGTACTTGCAATGTCATGTTGTGATTCTTTAAACAATTACAATAGGCCTACCCTCTTTTGGCGAATGTTTCACTTTACTATAGTACATTCATAATTATCTAGTAGGCCTACTGTGACACCATACATGCATGCTGCATGTGTCGTAGATAGATGACGATTGCAGAATAGTCCTACATGGCATTTATGAGAGCATAATATATTAGACGAACTCCCACATCGTGGCCGACTACACTGGCAATATCAGATGCATCAAGATCAGTAGGCTAAAACAGCAACAAATTAGTCGAAAGTCCGAGTTGTAATTTAAGAAGGTCAGAATCGGGGGGGGGGGGACAAGTAGGCTGATAACGCCGCAACAGGTTAAACATTTAGAATACTTGTTTCTGAACTAGAACAATGACAGCATGCGCTCCACTTCGGAGTCTCGTATAGGTTAATACAGTCACACAGGCCTATGTGTCGTTACATATAGTAAGAGCCTTACATATAGGCGTTTATTTAAATCTGCGACCCCTCTTAAATGACCCTGATAGCAAAATCACATGTATGAGAAGTATGGAACCCTTAGGAAATTCAGGAACACGTTCCTCATTATAGGAAGTTGATGCAAAGCAAACCCGTTGAGACGCCCTCATCATTCGCAGATGACATATCCCCCCACTGTTCTGTTGACGATGTCCTTATGCACGCACACACACACACACACACACACACACACACCCACACACACACACACACACGTACACAATCAAACAAACACACACACAAGCACACACACACAAACACATACACACTCTCACATATTATTTGACGGGCTTTCAATGTTCTATTGTCTCACTCTGCAATGGCAGAGTCAACAGAATGGCACGTGCCAGTGCAAACATAATTGGACGTGCAGAGAGGTCTACGACGACGTCCGCGCATCACATAATGAACGCAAAGAGAAACAAAGGCAGAAAATGAACGTCGCATATTAGCCTCGGGAATAACAATGGGCTACAGCAGCAGCAGCAGCAGCAGCAGCAGCAGCAGCAGCAGCAGCGGAATATACACTCCACGTCTGTGTATGTTCTATCATCGTTATCCTTTTCTTGATGGCTGACTATATCGTGTGGCGTTCAGAGACAGCCTGAGACAGGAGACAAAGGATCGATACAGAAGTAACAGAATACAGGGTCAGAAACAAACCAAGATCGATAGCAACGATAGACCTACAAATCGGCGTTTTATTGAATCAACAGTCGTTGCTTTGTTATCACAAACGATCTAATCCACGTATCAGCTGACTAGTCATACATAGGCAACCATCTATGCCATGCATGAATGGTTGAATGTTTGCAAGTTGTCAAAAGCAACACAATGTTTGCTGCGAAGGAGGTGTTGAGCGTTGTGTGGGTTGATCAATGACCATAGTACAATAATTTGCTATAATATTATGGCTGTGAATCGAGTGTTTGGTGTTGCAATCTAAAGTATTTCCTCGATATGTCTGCTTCTCCTGTCACCCCTGCAGGCAGGTTCTGAGGCAGCTAACAGAAATGAGTACATTGACTGCACACTTTCAGTGCGAAGGCATGGGCGCCCGCAGAAATTTTTGCAGGAGGGGCAAAACACGATGATCAAGGTTAAAAAATTTGTAGCAAGAGGTCTAACAATGCAAAGCACGGAGTTACGAACATGCATGGGCATTTTTCATACAGGTTTCTTGATGTAAATTTCTCAGTTTCACTTTTTAAATTTTCTAGTATGAATTTGTCTAAAAAATCGAAAAGCATTAGTTGAAAGTAGGTTTTTTAATTCTCAAATGCGAAGAAATTTGTTATAAACCCCAAAAGTAGTAGTGACAAAAATAGGTTTCAATTTTCCAGGGGGGAGGAAGTGCCCCCTCTTGCCCCTATGTGCGGGTGCCCATGTGCGAAGGCCATATATAGCGAGGGACAGGACTGGTCACCGTCCTCGTAGGCTATAGGCCGAGACAAAAAAAATGAACTGGTCAACACTTCATACATGTAGGCCTATGGTTGCTAGTCAGGCTGTATACGGTAATTGAGATAGCCTATAATGCTGAAGGGACCTGCGAAGCTTCGACATTCGATTCCAAATTTCGCATATCGCTCTAAACACTTGTGGCTGTATAGAACGAATTGAAAATGTTTGTGTTGAGATGACGTAATGGCGTAACAGAGTTATATCGCTACGCTTTATCTATCTGTGGTTATATGGTGGAGGCTGAGAGGAGAGTTGAACGAAGCACGATCACTATATAGATATATACGTGTGTCCTCCAGGAATCATTTTCAGAAGAAGCACGCAACGTAACTGCGCGGGCAAGCGACGTATACGCTATAATAAACTAAAGGCGCTCATTAAACATCATTGCAAAGATGACTGGCACGTACATGCTTTGATACGCATGCATCGGCCTACGTGAATCGGCCTAATAATATAATAGTATAATAGCATAATAGCATGCATAATTTAATGCCTATTTACAGCGAGGTTCTTAGTCAACCTTTTCGCTGAATTGTGTACAGAGCATTCTAAATCGTACGCGTATTTCAATTCGTTTCTTTAAATTTTAACCTGACTTTAAATCTCCACCTCTTGTGTTGTTGTTGTGGTGCCTTAGAAGACTAAAGAACAACAATGATGATCTTGCTTTAGCTACAATGTATATTGTTCTTTTTCTATGTAGACTCTGATGATTGGCTGCCTCCGCATTTTTCTGTGATTCTATTAAATCCGATGCTGAGGCGTCGCCAAACGTTTATGCTAACCAGGGCTTACAGCCAGGTCAGTCACAGACTATGCCCCAAAGAAATTCTCGACAGATAAAAAATTTCGAGCAAGGCAACGACCAAAGTTACCAGGACATTTTTCTCTACAGTTGCGCCGCCAATTATCCGAGCGTGTCTATACTCTATAGTTCTAATAAGACGGTCTACATGTATAATTGTCTATGATTGACGTCGATGAATCATTTAATCAACGTCCCAAATAATACACGGAGAATCATTTGATCAACGTCTTCTATGAAGAGTTTTTACGTCTGCAAATGCCATTCGCTTAAACGTTGCGGTAATAAAAAAAATACCGTTGCATTCGTTAAACTTGTATAATTTAAACTCCAACGATAGGCTACTTCAGACTCATCAGCGATGGGTGCATTGTGGGGCTACTGTAGTCTTACCCACACCGTATGATTATATATTCTGAAGTAAAGTAAACGATTAGGCCCTATCGGTAGGGGTCGGATCCAGGGAGCGAATCCGGCCATAGCCCCCCAATTCAGAATGTGCACAGGACGTGGCCCCCCATTAGGTTTCAACAAGATTTCAACTAATGGTGTAGGAGAGGTCTATTTTCAAGACATTTCGACGAAATGACTAAAAAAGATCTAAAAGAAATTTCAGACTCAAGGGTCAAAAGTTTGGCCCACCTCCTTCGAAAATTACTGTATCCACCCTTGCCTATCGGACTCTCTAAACTCGTGCGTTGATGCTATTTAGCTAGACTTCTTTTACGTTAGATCTTCCATCGTTGCATTTCCTTATTTCGTACACGTCAATTATTATTGTAGTTTTTTAGCACATAAAACGGCTTCTGTAAAAGTAAAAACTTATATTTCGTGCTGTGTGATCAAATCTATGTTTTTGCACCGCATCATGCTTGTCTAGCTCAGCTATATAATGCTTTTTAATGCTTTATCCAAAAGCGCCTACAGTCTCTAGCAATGACTCCACTTATCCTGCAGTAGCAAAGCTTTAATCAAACGGTCGATCATCATCATCGTGTCCGTGGCTTTGATCTGAGTCATTCGTTCAGTCTTTCCTATTTTCAGGATATTTGCACACGGCATCAACAATTCATGCTTCTTTATGAACACTGTTCATTTAAGAATATTTTATGCACTCTTATATATAATAATATAGCCTATTATTTATATATGTATATCTTCAGCGATCAAGATCTAGAAGTCTTATCATCATTAGTCTTGTCTATCTCGTTCCTATAATATTATAAGTTTTTGTTTATAGATATTCGTTTTATTGACAAAATAACCGATCGACATAACGCGACAGTTAACAAGCACAAAGGAGCAGCGGATAAAGCCTAGTAAATGTTTTTATACAGCATCCGTGTTATGAAGTTTTTATTGTAACCTTCTGCTCCCCATTCCTCAAAGCTCCAACCGCCTCTAATTTCCCACCTCCCTTAGGAGAAATTGTTGCCGACCGGTTGCCTACTAAAAACGCCTGCTCAGGAAGGGAGCGAAAGCACTGTTGTGTGGGCTTTAACCGATGGTCCAAATATTCAGAGTAGTCATAGTCAAGGGGACCTATTCGGCTCCGCAGGGATTCAGTTTGCCCAGAGCTCACCACTGTAGGATATCCTCTATCTTCTCTCTCACTTACCAGGGCCGAGGGAGAACATATGTCCGGGGCGCTTTGTAGGGCAGCAACAATACCACTAGTCGGGTAATTGTCAGGGTCCGCCTCCCACGCAACAGCTTCACCGGAAATCCCTACAGGGAGCCCTGCCATCTGATCCTCTAGCCTTCTTATCTGTCTGCTTTGTCGCTCAAATATCCTCTCAGTATTATCTACTAGTTCTGTGTATCGCTTTTGACTCAACTCTAAAATGCTCAACAGCTTCTCTATCACAAGAGAGGGCGCTACAGAAGAACCCTCATCCACGTTCACAGAAGTTTCTGGTGTAGGGCTTCTGCCCTCACCCCCTTGGGACCCAATGATAAAGGATTCCCTTGCCTCTTCAGAATCAGGTGCAGACATTATTTGTACAGATTATTCACTAGACTGTGCATTTAAAATATTTAATTACAGAATTCAACAGTCTTAACTACAGTACAAATGATTATCTCAAACTGAAATAACTCTACAGCCTAGGGAGAACAATCTCCGCAATTATCGTCCACTAGTATTGTCGTGTCCGCCCCCCTGCAGTAGGTCGTCGCCTAGTCTGGCACTACTCAAGAAAGCCCCTCGCTCTCTACTGACCTCTTTAGGCCTAGCGCCCCCAGGGTTAAACCTGGCTACTTCCTCATCTATTCTCACCTCATCCTTCTCTGCTTCCCTATCCACCACATTGACGACACTACAAGGGGGTTTGCCCCCACTGGACACGGGTGCTGTTCTGGTAGCGGCAAAGGAGGGCGCTACTGCTCCTATTGACGTCACTCCAGTAGGCTGTAACGGGGCCCTTTCTCCCATACTCCCTCTCTGCTCCCTTCCCTCGGCTAGGGCTGTCCCCATGAGTGATTGAGGGAAACCCACCCGATCGTGAAGGAAACCCAACCGGTTCAAATCCGAATAGTTAGGCCTAGGCTTTCCCTGAAGCCTAGCACTAAATCTACCCACCGGCTGTTCCAACAAATCCTCCCCCCTTCCTCTTCCATCTGACGCAGGTGCCTGTGTTGGCGCGACAAAAGGTCTTTCTGTAATCATGTTCATATCATGACCTGGGTTCGTTTCTTCCTCTCTTATCCTCGGCTCCTTGTAAGCTCCTTCTTGGTCTCTCCCTCTATCCATCCATCTCACTCTCTCTCTTTCTCTAACGTCTTCAGTCGAAATGGCAGTCAGTCGTGTATTTATGCCACCCACATTCATAACTTCATGATCACCAGACATCACCATCATCAATCGTTCCTGAATGTCATTCTGTTCATGCATAATGTCATTCATTCGTTCATTCAGTTGTTCATTCGTTTCCGTCAGTCGCCTACCCATATCTCTCTGCATTTCCGTCTGTCGCCTATCCATATCTCTCTGCATTTCCGTCTGTCGCCTATCCACATTAGTTAGAGTCACACTCATCTGTAACATCAACTCTTCCATGCTAGACCTAGGCCTGAGTAAGGGCGATGAACTTCGACTGTCGCCTCTTCTAAGTCCTTCTCCTACTTCTTCAAAAACAGCAGCGTCTATCCTATTCAAAGATGAAAGAGACATAGCACGCTTTAATATAGCTTTCGCTACTTTTTCTTATTAATAGTAAAGCAGTTTCAAAATGACAACAGTTTAGAATAACAGCAATGTCTCTTTAAAGTTTAAGCTAGGCCTATCCGATACAATATTATTATCAAACTGAGTTTACTTTCACTTTCAACCTAATTATAATATTTCCATTCACTCAACCACACACATCTAGCCTAAGAAACTCGGCGGTAGCAATTATTGGACTTTTATGATGCAGGGTTTTTCCCCTCGTATATTTCTAGGTCTATATTATAGTACTCAACTGTTGCAGCTGCGGTGTTCGTTTGTAAACAAGAATCCAACGCCTCTCTCCCTCTCCAAGCCTTTCTTGTAGAAACCGACTCCCGTTCTTTAAAGAATGAAAAATCCCTTCCACAGCGTCTCTCACAGAATCCAGAATTTCCGCACAGAATTCCGTCGTTAACGAAAGCAGTTCCTTTCCTTCCTGGCTTCCGGGCTCCGATCTCCAATTACGACTTCAACGACTGCGATTCACGATCAATACGAGATGCGTCTTACAGTGCCCGCGCAACCCGCTGTTGACTCGTATACCTCCAGACAATCATGCTGAGGCTTCAAGAATCGTACCGCAATATACCGGACTCCAACGACAACTAGACGAACGTCGAGAGCATCCACACATCGAGAGCGTCCAAACAGAGAGTGCCGGGCCTTATATAGGAGCAAACTGCAAAGTCATTCTTACACTTCAAATTCCTCAATGTACATCCCCACTCGTTCCCCTTCCCATTTCAATATCCACACCAACAACCCACACATACCTACACACACTCAGTCACACACGCTTACACACAGTTATATGTAACTTATACAAGATAGCAAGGAGGTCGTTAAAAGTAAAGAAAATTAGCTTCTTTACACACGCCCCTACTGACCAAGTTCTAACGTAGGGAGAACCAGTTACTATGACTGTGTGTCCCTAATTACGTACATACAAAAACATTTCATGCTTCAAACAAAAAGAAACCAATAATGGCAACTACCTCAGTTCAAAATTACTGTGGATCATCCAATGTCCATTAATACTAGTCCTTGTACTGCACATCCACAATTCTTTTTATTCTTCCCCCCCCATTTCTCAAACGTAGCTGCACCCATCCGGGAACAGACCCCATACCCAACTAGCCCTCTTTATGAAATAAAGCGCATGAACCACCACATCGACCGCCCAGGAGTTTACTCCCGCGTCTCTATATATATCACCGATTTCCACTAGAAATGCTGGTTCACTCAGAGGAATCGCTTGGTTCAGAAACCTTAAAATGATCTGAACAGCTAGGCTCCATAATCCGAAGTCGCAAGTACAAGCGTCACGTCCAATCGGTTGAGCTGCTTGTCCTCCCACTTGGTTCTGACGACCGTCCAGCATCACGAGGTTTTCCCGGCTTCCCCAGCTCCGCAATACGTTCCTCACGCCAGGCACACTTGCCAGCGTCTGCACCGCCACCAACATGGCTGGCAGAAGGTCCACATCCATTCTCAAAGGAGGAACCATCTGACGCAGTTGATGAATTTCCACAGGGGTGAGGAAGACCGATCGTTTTTCCATCATCCCTTCCATCATTCGAAACATAACTCCAGTTGAATACATTTTCCATGTTAACACTGCTATTCCGGCCGTAAGTCGCCTTGCATCCTGGCCTTGTGCGGCATCACTGACCCCAGCAGTTGACTCGGAATCAGCCACTGACGAAATCGGAGATAGAGCCCTAGATTCGTTTTCTTTTCGACTATCGCTCTCATCTGGTTCCGATATACCAAACCCGTTTCCGTCTAGATGTTCTAGAAAAGCATCCATGTCGTCATGATTTATTGTCTGGCTGCCTACTTCTCCAGTTTCTTGGTTGAACGAAGCCATGATTCTTATCTTCCTTTGTCTAATTATTACTCCCTGACTGCTTTAAAAATTTGTCTGACAACTTTCCTCTATCAAAACCCTTGTAGAACTGACAAAGAGGGACGCGGATTCTATCTTAAAATGCCATCGTCTCCTTGTTCATGTGGGCGGGATTTCTTTCCACCAACCCCATTTCACCTAATAGCCTACATCTAAAAACGGGGCCTAAATAACTGCGGCAGTTTAATATGCCATATTAGTGTGAAATCATTTGTCATTGTCATCTGCTTCCAAGCGTCGGCTTCTTCATTCGCCGTCGCTTAATCTACATATTCCTCATATCATCTTTCACACCCGCCTCCAGGCTATCCTTGCAGACATCGGCGGCTGGCCGACGTATGGTGACCTAATTGCCCAATTTATATCCAACGTCTTGATCCATGATCATTCGTTAATCTAATCTTTTCCTCTTACAATTCCTTTTTATTGCAGCACGCTTCCTTAATCCACTACATAACTACACTCTACTATATATACACTGCAGCATTGTCTCTATAGTCTATTTTTATGCAGACTACAAGTAACGCTGTGGCACTTTAATACTTCTTTTTGGTCGACTCAATCTACTGCCTTGCTGAACGACCTCTTCCTCTTCCATTTTCTCAACTGACCTACTTTGTTCATTCTCAGCGCTCCCAAAGTATGGCTTCAGTTTGTCAACGTATTCTATCCTGGCTTGGCTTCTTGGTGTCTTGCGTATGAGATACAATACGGGACCCAATTGCTTTTCAATAACAAAGGGACCTTGATTCCATAGGGCCCACTTGCTTTGAATTCCCGTTAGGCGGCGTGGCAGATAGAACCATACCAGTTGACCTACTTTAAACCTTGCTGGTTTTACTCTCAGGTCATAACGAAACGCTCGTACTTCGGCCTGCTTCTGCATCGTTTCCCTTGCCAATGCAAAATTAGCTTGCATCTGCTGTGCTTTCTCGTACACAAAGTCATGACAGTTTGGCACTTCTTCCTTCTCGTAGCAATCTCCCAACACTAGGTCAATTGGAAGACAAGCCTCCCGCCCCAAGAACAATTTATTTGGACTAAAGTTCGTTGAGCTATGCACGCTTGCGCGATAGGCAGCCATGAGTAGTGGCAGTTGCACATGCCAGTCTCTTTGGTTCTTTGCAATGACCTTGGCAATCATTGAGTTCATCGTCTTATGAAAGCGTTCAATCATGCCATTTGTTGATGCCTTGTAAGCTGAAGTTCGTACCTTATCTATCTGGAGCAATCGACACAGTTCTTTGAACAATGCAGACTCAAAGCATCCTCCCTGATCTGTCAGAATCTGGGCCGGGCAACCCCAAAGTGATATCCACTGCTCTACTAACACTTTAGCCACAGTCACTGCTTCCTGATTTCGAACCGGAACAGCTATGGCCCAACGACTAAAATGATCGATCATTGTCAAAATGTATCGATGCCCGCTGGATGATACAGGATGTGGTCCAGTTAAATCCAAAGCGACGACCTCTCCTATCGCTCCGACAACCATGTTCTGCAACGGTCCTTGACGAGGTAGTTTTCCACGAAAGTAGCGTGCACACGGAACACAACGTCTCAATTCTAGACGCACGCTCTCCCTCCAACCTGGCCAATAAGCTCGTCGCTGCACTTGGGCCATCGTTCGTCGTATTCCCAAGTGACCACCAGACATTCCTTCATGAGCTAAACGAATCAAAGCACCACGTCTAGCAGGAGGCATAACAATCTGTTGCCATCTCTCTTGCTCTGTTTCTGTGCTCAACCAGCTTCTCGTCAATAGGCCGTCTTTGACCTTCAGCTGCGGCCATTGTGCCATCAATATCTTTACGTCAGGACTCTTGCTGCGTAATTCTTCTGGACTAGGCGCTTCTGCCGACTCCAGTTTCTTTTCAATGACCCATTGTAAATCTTTATCCTTGTTCTGCTCGTCCGCAATAATCGCGCTACTCCAACTACCCAACGTTCCGATGACTTCGCAAGGTGGCGCGATTGCGTCAACTCCATCGGCACTCGTTTCGTCATCTTCTCCAGGCGGCGCTGCTGTACGGTCCTCATCATCACTCGTTTCCATAGCCTCGCCAGGCGGCGCTGTTGTACCATGAACTGCATTGACTACACACGGTCGTCTTGACATGGACAATATCATCATCATTACCACCACCATTGTCGTCATCACCGACAAAAACACAGTCAATTTCAGCTTTTGCTGATCAGCACCCGATACCTTTTCACTCACGTTTTTCCACAGAGGCTTCAGAACAGATTCAGCTTCTTTCTCTGTCGCTGCAGCGCTCTGTACCACTGCACACTTTGCAGGTGTCGCGTCACTGACTTCCTCTTTCTTTAATTCACTGAATGGAGGAACGATCACATCACAATCAGCTGCTATACGACGACATCTAGAAGATTGTTTCCTGAGATGCAGTGTTTCTCTTTGACCTCGTACGTTCACCCATTTTTCCTTTAAATTCCACATTACGTTCTCTTCACGCATCCACTGGTACCCTAGAATCACTTCAGACAGCTGTGGCGTCACCAAAGCGTTCACCAGGAATTTCCTGCCGTTCAACATCATTTTCAGTTTTGTTTGTCCGACTACGACAATCTGAGTATTGTTTGCAGCCAACAATGTTTGTTGAGACGGTTCTATGTCACATCGTCTCACCAGTTTTTCAGGTGCCAGGCATAGCTGCGATCCAGTATCCAGAAGAGCCCAAGAAAGTTTTCCATTCACTTTCGCTTTCAGATATGCACTTGCAGAATTCTGAATGAATCTCACGTTATTCGCTGGAGGCGTTCGCATGTGATTTCCTTGCGAATTCATCGTATAATTAG
Organism: Lumbricus terrestris; assembly: GCA_949752735.1. Lineage (NCBI taxonomy): Eukaryota > Metazoa > Annelida > Clitellata > Crassiclitellata > Lumbricidae > Lumbricus > Lumbricus terrestris. The sequence continues at coordinate 57,479,076 of OX457039.1, forward strand.
GCCTATCGTTATTGCCTCTATTAAACTCACCCTGCGTTCGGTAGATGCAATTTCGTGCCAAATGCAATCCATTACAGACCCAACAACGTCGTACCTCTGGTCTATACTCTTGATTGCGATTATAACTCTGCGGTCTCGGCGTCCATGCTTGCTGGTTTTGACGTGGCGCGGAGTATCTATTTTCAGGATGATACCCCATGTCTACGTCATTCCGCGGTCTACTTCCGTTTTCGTTTGTTCTGCGCTCGTTTTTATTGTGACGGGACGTAACACGTTCTGCTTTTACTTCTTCTTCATCCTCACCTTTCATAACTGACCTCACTCGACCAGTTGTTTTATAACTCCCATCGTTTCCCAGTTCAGCTTGCTTGTAACTGTGTAAACGCAGAGAAATTTTCACAGCACTCTGAAGATCCTTCGGTTCCCGTTCCAAAACTTTCAAAGCAAGATCTCGGTCAGATAAGGCGTCGAGATAGCTTTTTACTGCCACCATCTCACTATGAACAGATGTCTTTCCTGGATAGGCTAACGACAGGAGGCGATTAATGTCTGCAGCCAATTGACCCAGATCCTCATTTGCTTTTTGCCGTCTTGAGCTTAACTGAACTTGATACATCGTATGCTGGTCTTCCGAGCCATAACGAATCCGAAGTTTATTTATGACCTCGGCAGTTGTGGTCACTCCATCCATCTCTTCCTCTGGAAAAATCAACGCCGCTTCGTCCACCAACGCACAACAGAGGTGATTAAGACTATCCGCTTCAGTCCAATTATTTTGCCGACGACAAATCGCGAAGCGCCTCAAGAACACTGGTAGCGCCGTCTTCCCATTGAAGTAGCCCAATTTAATCTGATTACTGTTTCTGTTTGATCCGCTGACATTCGCAGATACTGCAGCAGGAGCCAGTTGTGCAGAATTCTTCACTTCATCAGCCATCGTTCGGGTAGCAACAGACACTTTCGGTACACAGGCGAATGTTTGAGCATTCGGCTGGTATTGTTGAGCTGCAACATGATTCAACCTCGGCCATCTGTTGACCACAGACGAACCTCGCAAACCAGAGTCACTCGCTTGCAGCATCGTCACCCCAACAGAGTTATTGTAGTTTGACAACACTGACGTCACAGGTAATTGTCGTGACATCGATGCGTCATGACTCGTCGATCGTCCCGGATACATACGCACTTGAGTTGCAGGTAAATAATCCAGCAGATTTCCATTGCATACGTTTGGCAATGTTCCAACAACAACGTTCGGACCCCCCAAATAATTTTCAAAATTTTGGTTCCGCCGTTCGTTTCTTATGCCACACCCAACATCATCATAATCATCAACAACATCAAAATCACATTCATGACCATTGAATCCTAGTCTAGAATTTCTGTCTTGTCTTTTCAACATTCTATCCCTATATTCATTGTCAACGTCTCTTTGTCCTCGTCTTCCAACAAAAGACCTTTCCGTCATCTCATCGTTCACATTTCGACCTATCCTATCCACATAAATTCTTTCCGTTTCTTCGTCACCATTGTAACGTTCTCTCCGTCTTTCACGACTCGAATCCAATCCGTCATCTCCATTGTCGTATCCTCGTCTTCCACAACTCGAATTCCATCCAGCGTCGCCATTGTCGTGTCCGCCCCCCTGCAGTAGGTCGTCGCCTAGTCTGGCACTACTCAAGAAAGCCCCTCGCTCTCTACTGACCTCTTTAGGCCTAGCGCCCCCAGGGTTAAACCTGGCTACTTCCTCATCTATTCTCACCTCATCCTTCTCTGCTTCCCTATCCACCACATTGACGACACTACAAGGGGGTTTGCCCCCACTGGACACGGGTGCTGTTCTGGTAGCGGCAAAGGAGGGCGCTACTGCTCCTATTGACGTCACTCCAGTAGGCTGTAACGGGGCCCTTTCTCCCATACTCCCTCTCTGCTCCCTTCCCTCGGCTAGGGCTGTCCCCATGAGTGATTGAGGGAAACCCACCCGATCGTGAAGGAAACCCAACCGGTTCAAATCCGAATAGTTAGGCCTAGGCTTTCCCTGAAGCCTAGCACTAAATCTACCCACCGGCTGTTCCAACAAATCCTCCCCCCTTCCTCTTCCATCTGACGCAGGTGCCTGTGTTGGCGCGACAAAAGGTCTTTCTGTAATCATGTTCATATCATGACCTGGGTTCGTTTCTTCCTCTCTTATCCTCGGCTCCTTGTAAGCTCCTTCTTGGTCTCTCCCTCTATCCATCCATCTCACTCTCTCTCTTTCTCTAACGTCTTCAGTCGAAATGGCAGTCAGTCGTGTATTTATGCCACCCACATTCATAACTTCATGATCACCAGACATCACCATCATCAATCGTTCCTGAATGTCATTCTGTTCATGCATAATGTCATTCATTCGTTCATTCAGTTGTTCATTCGTTTCCGTCAGTCGCCTACCCATATCTCTCTGCATTTCCGTCTGTCGCCTATCCATATCTCTCTGCATTTCCGTCTGTCGCCTATCCACATTAGTTAGAGTCACACTCATCTGTAACATCAACTCTTCCATGCTAGACCTAGGCCTGAGTAAGGGCGATGAACTTCGACTGTCGCCTCTTCTAAGTCCTTCTCCTACTTCTTCAAAAACAGCAGCGTCTATCCTATTCAAAGATGAAAGAGACATAGCACGCTTTAATATAGCTTTCGCTACTTTTTCTTATTAATAGTAAAGCAGTTTCAAAATGACAACAGTTTAGAATAACAGCAATGTCTCTTTAAAGTTTAAGCTAGGCCTATCCGATACAATATTATTATCAAACTGAGTTTACTTTCACTTTCAACCTAATTATAATATTTCCATTCACTCAACCACACACATCTAGCCTAAGAAACTCGGCGGTAGCAATTATTGGACTTTTATGATGCAGGGTTTTTCCCCTCGTATATTTCTAGGTCTATATTATAGTACTCAACTGTTGCAGCTGCGGTGTTCGTTTGTAAACAAGAATCCAACGCCTCTCTCCCTCTCCAAGCCTTTCTTGTAGAAACCGACTCCCGTTCTTTAAAGAATGAAAAATCCCTTCCACAGCGTCTCTCACAGAATCCAGAATTTCCGCACAGAATTCCGTCGTTAACGAAAGCAGTTCCTTTCCTTCCTGGCTTCCGGGCTCCGATCTCCAATTACGACTTCAACGACTGCGATTCACGATCAATACGAGATGCGTCTTACAGTGCCCGCGCAACCCGCTGTTGACTCGTATACCTCCAGACAATCATGCTGAGGCTTCAAGAATCGTACCGCAATATACCGGACTCCAACGACAACTAGACGAACGTCGAGAGCATCCACACATCGAGAGCGTCCAAACAGAGAGTGCCGGGCCTTATATAGGAGCAAACTGCAAAGTCATTCTTACACTTCAAATTCCTCAATGTACATCCCCACTCGTTCCCCTTCCCATTTCAATATCCACACCAACAACCCACACATACCTACACACACTCAGTCACACACGCTTACACACAGTTATATGTAACTTATACAAGATAGCAAGGAGGTCGTTAAAAGTAAAGAAAATTAGCTTCTTTACAGTATCACTTTGATTCAGAGTCTTTTAGTTCGATTTCTAACTAGTAATTATTTCAGTGATTCATTTTTAGTTAGCAGACAATCCTCTATTTATCGTGACACATAGTATTCATCGTAAGACTATATTTAGCACAATTCAACAATCAACATTATCAATTTCGATCCACATTAGCGAAACCGGTACTTCCCTGCTTCCAAGAAATTTCGGATCCTCCCTGAGATAATTTCTTGTCCGTGATATTTCTTTTCCCCTGAGATAATTTCTGAGATAATTTCTTGTCCGTGATATTTCTTTTTGGTCCGTGTTACTCGTTTCAGAATTCAAAAGTCAAATTTGCCATTTTTCAGATATAACTGCGTTTCAAACTTCGACCGTGAGTTGCACCGTCTCCGGGTAGATCTTTACCATGCCAATTTCAATCGGAATACGTTTATTTCGCGATTTATTGCACATTTAACTTCCAAAATTGTCGTTTCACCATACGACAGGTCTATCTCTCCCAGATCTCGGTCGCCAACTGACAATTTTTAGTCAGAACCGCGCCGAATGACGCTTCGGCCTATTATCGACCAATCAGAAGGCTTCACGCCTTCACCGCTGATTATTCTGCATCTGCATATGCAAATTCGCCGCATAATACTATTTTTAGCGCGTAGCTGCACGAAATGCTAAATTTAGCCGCAACCGTCGACCCATGGCAGCGTTGCAAAAATAAAGTAAGTACGCAGGCCATTACATTAAGTAAAATAATTATTAGCGATTTCATAAATCGCTACACTATTGTTTTTATTGGTTAGTTCGAATGGATGTAGCCTAGGGCGTAGATTGTATTTTCCAGGGAGTCTATCGGAGAAAAATTTGCGAAGAACATGATTGTCGTCTATAATAATAGCTGCAAAGAGTGCAGCATCAGCAGACTCAGCCATAATGGCTGCTTTGGGGGAGTCGGATGGAAGGAATCCAGCTCGTCTGACACGTCCTAAGAACCTTTCGATGCGGTCGACCTCACCAGCGCTCAGAAGTCCCCACCAGGCGGGAGAGGCGTACAGCAGACGTGCAACTGTGGTCGCTCGAGTAATGACGTGCAAGGCCGGTCCTGGCATGCCGTGAGCTCGCAGCACGCGCAAAGCGTAAATTGAAGAGGCACACGAGCTTAGAGTATTATCAACATGCTCCGAGACAGTTAGATGTTCACCAATTGTAACACCTAGTATTTTTTATAGAAGTTGCTCTATTAACTCCTGTGATGGACGACATGGAGGCCAATGAAGCATGCGATCTCCTCACTACAGCCATTTCCCTGGTCTTTTTTGGGTTGATGTGCAGGTTTTTGCTGGTGGCCCAAGTTTGTATGTGTTGGAGTTCGCTTTGGGCAGATCTGATGTTGTTCGAGCCGATTAGTAGGTAGGTGTCATCAGCATATTTCAATAGTCGGTTTTGATCATTTACTGGATGAAGGTCAGAAGTGCCAGTGATAAACTTTGCCGGGCCAACACCAGAACCCTGAACGACACTAGCATTTATTTTCTTAATCGTTGATGTTTTCCCTTCGAAGCAGGTTGCATGTTTTCTGTCATCAAGGTAGGTTGCGAACCAGTTGAATATACAGTCAGGTATATCAAGCTTAGAGAGTGTGTCAACAATTGCGCAGTGTCTGAAGGAATCAAACGCTTTTGTATAGTCCATTGAGATTACAACGACATGTTGATTGGTGGCTAAGAGTTCAGAGATGTTTTGAAGTATGGCTATCAATGCCGCTGTAGTAGATCCTGTCGGACGGAAGGCATATTGATCATTGAGTGACAATGGCGGCGGCATGTTGTTGAAGCACGGGTAGAGGTAGGTGTGGACCAGGATCCGTTCCACCAATCTCGAGAGAATAGGTAGAACAGATATAGGTCTAAAATCAGTCGGACATGTTGGAGAGGCAACCTTAGCCTTCGGACGGATGAGAGCCGTTCTCCACTGTTCAGGAACATGCGAGAACCTCAGGGATTGATTGATGAGCGCTGTCAAACAGCCAGAGTATCCTGGCGCACAGTGCCGGCGCCAGGATTTCAGTTTTGGAGGGGCTGAAGCCCGCGGCCAAATTTTCCATTTTCGCCGCCAAAATTTCTGACGACCTTTTTTTTTTTTTTAGTCATCGACCAAAATCGTGGATATTTCAATGTAAAATAATTCAGATGGTCATTTTTTTAGGGGGGCTGAGCCTCTTGATGGGGGGGCTTAGCCCCCCCCCAGCCCCCCTAGCGCCGCCACTGCTGGCGCAGCCAGGCGAAGAAACCATGCTGGCAGACCGTCTAACCCCTCAGAGGTATGGTGCAGCCGGTCAAGGAGAGTGAACATTTGCTGTTCACTAACCGTTTCATGTTGGTTGTCAACCGTCAATTTCAGACAGGGTGTCATATATTGAAGGTCCGTTGAAGCCTCAGCAAAATAGTTGTTTAGAGTCTCGGCGTCAACTGATGACGACATGGTCCGAGTTGCAGGTTTTCTAATGAGTTTATTAGCACGGTGCCACAGATCTTGAGTTCCATGTTTAGGGTCAACGTTGACCAACGATGTAGAAACCACTTTGGAAATTGCACGCCCAATTCTCCGAGCAAGTGCAGAGGCTTTTTCAATCTTTCCTTTTCTCATAAGCTGATTTTTTTGGCGAAGAAGGAACTTTATTTCGGGAGTGATGAAGGCAGGATCTTTAGAAGTTATGGTGATTGTACGAAGCGGATAGAATCGATCTAACCGGTCGAGGGCGTCTTGGTAGAATAAATCCCATCCTTTTTGTGGATCAGTTGGTACAGGAGGTATTGATCCAGCTTCATCACAGAAACTACGCAGAAAATTCGCATGCTGGTCAGGTGAGCGTTTCCTGTAAGGGAACTTGGTCCTCTGTTTGTTGTGGTCGGTAGGCGGGTTGTCAGAATATGCTACTATGGCCCTATGGTCGGTATTTATAACAGATGTGATGATCTTGATTTTGTACAAGTTCGGCATAGAAACCATAAACATGTCCAAGATGTTGCCGCCCCGTGTTGGCTCAGTGACCATAGGATGTAACCTTTTAACTCCGCTAGGACTCGCATTAGGCTACACGTATGCATCTCCACCTCTATCATTCTGCAGTGCTCAAGATAAAAGACTGTCTGATCTTCAGCCTGATTATGAAAACGCTTACTTTAAATAAGTCACCTTTCATTAACTATTAGACGACCTCAAGGGTCTTCCCAAACTGATTACCAAGCTTATAATATTATACATGACTCAGAATCATAAGACCGAATGAAACCTTCCTGCATTAACTACATATTGGCCTCGTGGTGCATGCATATAGGGCTATTTAATATTGGCCTAAGCACTGTAACTGTAAGCAGTCTTAAGTAAAGAGGGGATTGCTGGTTCAAGCACATGTAGAACTCGTCCTCTACGCCTCTCAGTTATATATAAGAAAATATAAAAGTGATATGGGGTCATATAGAACTAAGCATCTCACGAATCGTCAGTTTGCATAGGCCTATACGTATGCAACACGTCAACTGTATACTAGATCCTAACGTGGGTTTCGTGTGTGCTTTGGCCAGTGGTTACCTGTAAAATCTTCGGCCACTTCTTGCAACCAAAACGCTGAAAATATGACAAGAATTAGACTTCAGAAACAATTAAGTAGGCGTGAAGAGAAAGTTGACATCCACGTGGTCATCAAAATTGCCGTGAAAAGTCTAACGTTCTCCTCCGCAGTGCTGCCATTATGAGGTTAAAAAATGCACGACGGGTCCGATATAGCTCAATATATATATATATATATATATATATATATATATATATATATAACACCTGTATTATATATAATATATGTATACATATAGCAAATAACAGCAATATAATTATATATAGGGCCTAGAGTGAATTGAGGAATCCGCTCGTGATTTACTGCATAATGATATATCGACTGGTATAACATTGAGAGTAGAATGCGCTACATACTATAACAATATGTATACAGTGTCTGTATTCTGTACATACTATATATATATATATGTGACACAATCCATGAAAAGGTACCAAGTCTTAGTTCACAGTTTCGTCAGAAAACAGCCTGAAAGGACGTGGGGGTCTATTTTTTCCCTTTCGTAACGATTAATTCATATGTCGTGTGAATCCGGATATCTTTGGGAATTGAGAAGATATTAACTTCATTTTTTTTTTATTCTGTCCAGTAATAATTTACCTATGTTGTGGCAGTTCTAACTCCATTACTAAGACTTGTTATCTTTTCATGGATTATTGTTCTATGGGTTTCAAATATAATTTTACCTTTTTTAACGATTAATTCATATGTCGTGTGAATCCTGATATCTTTGGGAAATGAGAAGATATTAACTTCAATTTTTTTTTATTCTGTCCAGTAATTATTAACCTATTTTGTGGCAGTTCTAACTCCATTACTAAGACTTGGTACCTTTTCATGGATTGTGTCACATATATATATATATATATATATATATATATATATATATATACACGCGTTGCTGTTTAACGACGCCGTGTCTTATCAAGAATGATTAGTGTCACCCTCCTCCTTCCTTCAAGCTTAAGACTGGCACTGACAAAGAACGAGCGTTGGCGCAGTTGTAATATCGTCGACGTTCATGAGCTGAATGGCTATAAATGCAGGCGTCTGGAATTTCGGGAGTGTCGTAACTCCGCCACCGCTTGCACATTTTGACAGTGCCAGACCAAAGCGTGGATAAAAGAGGCGGGTGACGCTAATGATCTCTGTTATCACACAGTGTCGTTAAGCTGAAACTACTCTGGAGTGCACAATTGTCTAGTGGTGGGGCGTGCTGCATGGACCGACGAGATTTCTGCTTCACCAGCGCCATCTGGTCAACGAAGATGGATGAGTACACCGACCGTTGGAAAGATGTTGGTGGGAAGATGAGACGGAGAGGGAGAGGACGGGTCACACGTCATCATCATATGCCGAGGCTAAGGAAATGAAGTCGTTAGCATTCTGTAATTATGACTGCATCAGAGCAATAGCTAATGGAATTGCTCTTCTTTTTCTTCTTCTTCTTCCTCCACCTCCTCTTTCTCCTCCTCCCCATCTTATTCCTCCTCCTCTTCCTCCTCCTCCTCATCGTATTCCTCCTACTCTTCCTCCTCCTCATCATCTTATTCCTCCTCCTCTTCATCGTCCTCCTCATCTTTCTCCTCCTCCCCATCTTATTCCTCCTCCTCCTCTTTTCCATCTGCTTCTTCTAATCCTCTTCCGATTCCTATACTTCCTGCCTCTCCTCCTCCTCCTCCTCTTCCTCTTCTGAATCTCGGCATTATATGTAAACGATCATCTAACAACTACCCAGACATTCTGCTTCAACGACAAACTGTCCATGTCCAGTGAAATAGAGGACAGTCGATTTGTTTGCAGACACAGACAAATCGGACCACAGGCCTAATTATAGATAGTAGAGCGGCCTGGTGAAAAATTGTGCATTTTGTGATACAAGCATGAAATTTGGTACATACCACGAAAATGTCATAAGAAAAATATTTGGCTATAGGGCCATAGCAGATTTGGCCCCTGGCCCCAATGGCGGTCATTTTTCAAAATGGCCGACCTGTTTACAGATTTTAAATTATCTCAGCTTCCAGTGCACTTAGAATCGTCGTCTTGGTGTCTAAATATACATAGTTAGGGGCGAGGATTCCAAAAAAGCCATTACAAATGTTCCTCAGAGCTTCAATGGCGGCCATTTTTCAAAATGGCCGACCAAAATACGGATTTTCAATATCTCAGCTTCCAGTACACTTAGAATCGTCATCTTGGTGTCTAAACATACATAGTTAATGGCAGGCGTTCCAACAGAGCCATTGGAAATGTTCCCCATGGCTTCAATGGCGGCCATTTTCCAAAATGGCCGACCTAAAAAAATAATACTTCAATATCTCAGCCTCCAGTACACTTAGAATCGTCATCTTGGTGTCTAAACATACATAGTTAAGGGCAGGCGTTCCAACAAAGCCATTGAAAATGTTCCCCATGGCTTCAATGGCGGCCATTTTTCAAAATGGCCGACCTAAAAAAATAATACTTCAATATCTCAGCCTCCAGTAGACTTAGAATCGTCATCTTGGTGTCTAAACATACATAGTCTGGGACGAGGATTCCAACAGAGCCATTGTAAATGTTCAACAAGGCTTCAATGGCGGCCATTTTCTAAAATGGCCGACGAAAAATGGATATTTCAATATCTCAGCTTCCTGTACACTTAGAATCGTCATCTTGGTGTCTAAACATACATAGTCAAGGGCGAAGTTTAAACAATCAAATAAAAACGTTTCTGTTCACAAAATTTGCAGCCAAGGACGTGAATGGTGCGGTGAGGTAAAAAGGTTCCTGCTTATTTGAAAATCCGCTGTTTTGGGCTCATGGCGCGTCAAGTATAAATATAGTATAATCCAAGTTATTTTTTGCATCATACTGTTTCTGAAACTTCTGATCGAGTTCATGTTCATTTGGCAATAAAACAAGTCTTGGAATATATGAAATATGTGAGAAAGGTAAAGTTTTTCAATCAGGTTAAGGCTCTCAGCAGTGTTATCGAGGAGACGGGAAACCCATTTATTGACGACAGCAATGACCTACTTGTTCAGGATACCAGAGATCTGGCCGATCAAATTAACAGTGATAAACACCATGTGCAACCTCGGAGTACAACTACTATTGTGCTAGTACAACAACTAGAGTGGTACGAAACACTTATCAAGGAACGTCTCATTAACCAAACGTGACCTGTAAGTGATCCAATAGAAAGAAATAACTTCCCTCTCTTCAGTCGTCCGCCTGCATGGGACAAGTCACGAGCAAAAGAACATTTTGTCATCTGTGAAGAAGGACGGTTCACTATTCTCCAGGTTGTACATTTCCTGTCAGACACGCGAAGAGACCTGGTCACCTGGACGATTTTTTTGCTCACGAGAACCAGGCATGCCACCCATCACTCTCGAATATCAACAAACTACGGCTAGGAACTATAGGCCAGACAGTAACTGTCTAGAAGAACTAATTCCTCAACAAATGAGGCCACGGTAGGCCTAGATATCCAACCAGGCCATTCACTGGGTATTCCAATTGCTGACGCTCTTATACTGGATGGAGCCGTCATAGTCATCATGCTGAAGCCTGGCACTGCATGCACCTTTTCAGATTATTCCTCCCATACTTTCTTGCCCTACTTCACAAGACAGCTAGAGCACGTACATAGAGTAGATGCTGTATGGGATGAATACGTGCGTGACAGCTTGAAGTCACAAACACGCAGTGTGAGGGGTAAAAGGAAGTCGAAGGCGCGTCGAGGCTTTTAGTGCTCTACCCAAAAACTGGCAGGATTTCCTGAGGAACGACGAAAGTAAGTCAGAGTTGTTTTCTTTCTTGAGTCTGCGAATAGCAAAAACTAGAAATAGAAACAGGGAGAAAGATCATAGCCACCTACCACAAGGATGTGCTCGATCTGTATACTCGGCAAAGAGACACAACTGGACTTGCTACATGCACTCAGGAGGAAGCTGATACAAGAAATGTTTTGCATGTCTCCGATGCTCCCAAACATGGTCATCGTAAGGTGATGATGCGCACCGTTGACTCTGACGTGTTGGCGTTGGCCGTAGCAGCAGTTTGGCAGCTGAACATTGATGAACTGTGGGTTGGTTTTGCCTCAGGCAAAAAGCTTCAGATACATACCAACCCACGAGATGGCGAGTGCCCTCGGTACAGAAAAGTGCGTAGCCTTGTCCTTCCTACACGCATTCAGCGGATGTGACACAGTATCATCCTTTGCTGGGAGCGGAAAAAGGACTGTCTGTGATATTTGGAAGACATTCAGCGACATCACCCCAGTCTTCTGCACCCTATAGCATCAACTTCCAGCTCTGTTTATGACCAACTCGATGTAACCGAGTGCTTTGTGGTTCTTCTGGGCGATCGTGCTAGTGGTGAGGAGAAGGTGAATGAGGCAAGAAAGCAACTGTCGGCACAGAAAGACAGACCTAGGGATGGCCTTCCACCAACTCAAGCTGCTCTGGTGAAACACACAAAGAGAGCTGCCTACCAAGCAGGTCACGTTTGGACAAAGATGTTCATAGCTGTTCCTAAACTACCATGTCCTGGTCAATGGGGTGGCAGCAATATCTTGAATTGCATATATTCCAAAACTTGTTTTATAGCCAAATGAACATGAACTCGATCAGAAGTTTCAGAAAAAGTATGATGCAAAAAATACCTTGGATTATACTATATTTATACTTGACGCGCCATGAGCCCAAAACAGCTGATTTTCAAATAAGCAGGAACCTTTTTACCTCACCGCACTACTCACGTCCTTGGCTGCAAATTTTGTGAACAGAAACGTTTGTATTTGATTGTTTAACCTTCGCCCTTGACTATGTATGTTTAGACACCAAGATGACGATTCTAAGTGTACAGGAAGCTGAGATATTGAAATATCCATTTTTCGTCGGCCATTTTAGAAAATGGCCGCCATTGAAGCCTTGTTGAACATTTACAATGGCTCTGTTGGAATCCTCGTCCCAGACTATGTATGTTTAGACACCAAGATGACGATTCTAAGTCTACTGGAGGCTGAGATATTAAAGTATTATTTTTTTAGGTCGGCCATTTTGGAAAATGGCCGCCATTGAAGCCATGGGGAGCATTTTCAATGGCTCTGTTGGAACGCCTGCCCTTAACTATGTATGTTTAGACACCAAGATGACGATTCTAAGGGTACTGGAGGCTGAGATATTGAAGTATTATTTTTTTAGGTCGGCCATTTTGGAAAATGGCCGCCATTGAAGCCATGGGGAACATTTACAATGGCTCTGTTGGAACGCCTGCCATTAACTATGTATGTTTAGACACCAGGATGACGATTCTAAGTGTACTGGAAGCTGAGATATTGAAAATCTGTATTTTGGTCGGCCATTTTGGAAAATGGCCGCCATTGAAGCTCTGAGGAACATTTGAAATGGCTTTTTTGGAATCCTCGCCCCTGACTATGTATATTTAGACACCAAGACGACGATTCTAAGTGCACTGGAAGCTGAGATAATTTAAAATCTGTAAACAGGTCGGCCATTTTGAAAAATGGCCGCCATTGGGGCCAGGGGCCAAATCTGCGATGGCCCTATAGCCAAATCTTTTTCTTATGACATTTTCATGGTATGTACCAAATTTCATGCTTGTATCACAAAATGCACAATTCCTTCACATTTTGGTTCCTGGCCGCTCCACTAAGAAATAAGGCATTCAAGTGACAGTCAACGTAAGAGTCTGACATAAAGAGAGATGGATGGAAGAGAAGAATGGACGGGAGAGACAGAGAGACAGAGAGACAGAGAGAGAGACATAGAAAGAGACAGAGACAGAGACAGATATATATATATATAAAAGAGAGGCAAGAAGAATGGAGGGAGGGAGGGAGAGACATGGAAATGGAGGTTCGACATTTTGCGTATGGATATTTTCTCAAGTTCTTTCGGTTTTTTTTATATGCAATCCGAACACGCAACAAGAACATCTGCAGCATCGGCTGCCAGGATGTTAACTGAAGCCGATGTCATTTGTTGTCCCTGCATCAGCAGCAGCAGCAGCAGCAGCAGCAGCAGCAGCAGCAGCAGCAGCAGCAGCAGCAGCAGCAGCAACAGCAGCAGCAGCAGCAGCAACAGCATCAGCATCAGCAACAGCAGCAGCAACAGCAGCAGCAACAGCGGCAACAGCAGCAGCATCCTGGCGCCATTCGCACAGCAGGCGGCGTGTACGTAATGAACGGTAAGTCTGGACTTCCTTCGTTTCGTCCTCTTCAAGTCCTTCCGTCTCATCCGTCCAGATAGACATCCATGTGACCATGTCTCGTCGTCTGACTCAGCGGCATTAACTTCTTTAATCTAACAGAAGAAAGCGACAAACCAAGATTGAAATCTTCAGACATTGCATGTGTGCATATGGTGTGTGTGTGTGTGTGTGTGTGTGTGTGTGTGTGTGTGTGTGTGTGTGTGTGTGTGTTAGGCTATATCCAAGTGTGTATTTAGAGGCAAGTGCACCACTGCACCTATACAGTAGATCTATACATTGTACAAGTATATGCATAGGTGTGCGTTTATTTGTTTGTGAATGCGTGTTTGCTTGTTAATGCGTGTGTGTGTGTGTGTGTGTGTGTGTGTTTGTGTGTGTGTGTGTGTGTGTGTGTGTGTGTGTGTGTGTGTGTGTGTGTGTGTGTGTGTGTGTGTGTGTGTGTGTGTGTGTGTGTGTGTGTGTGTGTGTGTGAATGAATAATACGACCTACTTTTACATAGTTCCATAATTATGGGGTCTATATGGCGTGTTACAAATGCATAAGTTAGGTCTGCTTATTATTCTGAACATATGCAAAACGTCTTAGTTATATAACTTACGTTGTGGACTGTTGTATACAATAATTATTATATTGCATTTCTTAGAATATGAATGCTTTCGACATGCTTCATATAATCTAGACCTAAATGCCTGAAGCATGTTTACCGCATGCAGGCCTGTGTACACACACAGCTTGGTTGATTTTTGCATCTGTGTCAGGTAAAACTATGTACAGAATAGCATCGATTCCTGCTGTAAGTAGCCTATACATGTAGGTCTTTTTTTCGAAGAGACGGTATACGGCTCTAGGTCTGCATCCATGGCAGACGCCGCAGAGACAGCGCAGCAATCAACGAACCGCTCCCTTCCTTTTAGTCTGACGAGCGGCGCATTGCTATGTACTCGATTTCTTATGTCCTCACTATATATATGTATATATAATATATATAATGTCTATATATATACAGAATTGCAAAACACATCTATATATATGTATATATATATACGCTGCCTGCTTGTAATTCTCGTCTTTCGATATCACGCCAAGCAATTAAAACGAGGCACACATTGATTAAATTCTCTATATTGCACATTTACACGTTATGCGTCTATAGGCCTATGCAAACATCTGTAGAAACAGGCAAACACCATGCGGACAGCTTGCGTGCAGATATCAAAGTTCTATGCTGCTTGCAGATATAAAACTCGAAATTTCGCGCTTAGGCAAATATATCTTCTTTCTTCTTTCTTTTCTTCCATCAGTTTGCTGACGATGAGACCATTATGAAGTTTCTCCACAGTGTTCTGTCCCTGATAGTTTCTCCCACCATGGTCAAATTCGTGTTTTTTGCATATTATATCTTCCCTGATATTGTCTATCCATTTCTTTCGTTGTCTTCCTCTTCCACGAGTGGTAATCTTTTGTCTTCCATCCTTTCAACGTGACCATACCACTTAAGTCTTCTCTTTTGTATCTTCTCTTCTACTGTTTCATCTGCTCCTAGTTCCTTTCTTGCTGTTGTGTTTCTGATCTTGTCTCTTCTGACAAGAGGAGACAAGATCATTATTCTTATATTCATTATTCTTATGCTTATTCCCTTGATTCTCCTTAGCCAACTCATCTCCACCACCAGCAGTCTCCTTTCATCTGCATTCCACAAGGTCCAACATTCCGATCCATACAATAACACAGGTTCCACGAAGGTATGGTAACGCTTCATTTTAGTTGTGATGGAGATATTTTTTGCCCTCAACATTTTGTCTAATCCTCCGAACGCTGCGCACGCTAGTCCACACCTCCTTCTGATGTATTCTGTGCAACTGACATCTTCTGTTATTACTCCTCCTAAGTAAAGTGGGAGTGATGAATTTCGTTACATGTTCCAATGTTTCATCTCCTATCTTTATTTTTAGTTCTTCATGTTGCTCTCCGATCGTCATGGTCTTTGTTTTTTCGATGTTTATTCTTAGCCCCATTCTTCTTCTGCTGCTGCTGCTGCTGCTGCTGCTGCTGTCTACCCGTTCCGTGCGCTCCTGTATAGGTTCTGACTTGTGCTAGCTATGAGATCGATATCATCAGCAAATCGCAGATTGTCTGCTAATCGTCCGTTGATGTTTGCTCCAATTTCTTCTTGCTCTTTTGCGAGTCTCATTTCTATTTTCAATAGTAAATTGAAAGGATCTGATGACATTCCACATATCCTTGTCTAACTCCCACTTTGATTTCAAACCATTCTGTCAATTCTCCATCCACTCTCACCGCACTTACAGACTTGCTATAAGCTTAAGTATATAAATACGCACACATATAGACCTATATAAGCATATATATATATGCTGTCATAGACACCGGTCTATATATTATGTATTTGTATGGTATGCTTCTTTTTAGTCTATATTAAAGTCGTTTCCATAACACTGTCGTCCTGCATATGATGTATTCCTTCATTTCTGCACTTTGATTTATATGGTCGGCTCATGAAGGCGCGCGCCTTCAACGTCATCGCGTCGGCAACAGATTCATTTTCG
The DNA here is from genome assembly GCA_949752735.1 of Lumbricus terrestris. NCBI lineage: Eukaryota > Metazoa > Annelida > Clitellata > Crassiclitellata > Lumbricidae > Lumbricus > Lumbricus terrestris. Next base: position 57,495,057 of record OX457039.1, read on the forward strand.
CCAACAAAGACCGTTACGTTGTCATGGATACGTGCAAGAAATATGACGTCTCTTCCGTCTTTACTGACGTCGTTCCTTTTGTGTTGGTGCAAACATCGCATCTATGACGTGAATTCCTTTCCTTGCAATTATCTTTCTCTTTCGCTGTATCAGTCTGTAGACTGGTTCTCTGTCTGTGTCTGAACATTGTTTCCATCGAATGTATCGTTACGCTTCGGCAACATTCTATTGACTGAATGAGTGATTGCTCGCGCAGCATTGCAGCGGCGCTATATATATTACAGATTCTGTTATCTTTTCTCTTTCTCTCCTCCGTTATAGGCGTGTGCTGACGATGAGGCCTCAACACGACGTACATGTATACTCTCCAAATTGTTCTAATTTTTGTCCACTCCTTCTGTCATGTCCATGCGATGTGTCCTTAGATCGATCCTCCATCACGTTCTCCATCCATGTCTTCGACTGTCTTCCTATTCTTCTTGTTCCCTCCTCATGACCATGAGATATATATATATATATATCTATATCTATAAGAATGGATCGGGATATATTTGGCCGCGATGCACGCTTACAGTTTTACAGATACTGACCTGAAACATTGCATTTAGATAAACGTTCACCAAAACCACCAAAGTACGCTATTTTCAGCTATTTAGTCACTTGAACTTTAAAAATACAGACATTTTAAATTTCGCCATGTTAATTACGCTTTCGCTGAAGAATACGACGCCATTTGTAATCTTTTGCAATGCACGTTGCTTTTGACGTCATTATTTTACGTATAGGCCAGAGAGTATATATATTAAATAAGAGGAGCGGCGCCCATGCAGACATGAGCTTAACCAGCATTATTAAACCTTCAAAGCAGATCGAGGGTCATAAAATTACCACTTATAAACCCCAAACGGGCGGCGAAGCCGCCCCACAGGGACGTGTGGACCTGGGTTTGGGGTCGAAAAAACAAAAATAAATTCCGCATAGGCCAAAGAGTATATATAGTAACTAAGAGGACCGGCGCCCCATGCAGACATGAGCTTGACCAGCAGAATTGCGGAAGACCTTCCAAGCAGAGGGGCATAAAATTGCCATTTATAAACCCAAAACGGGCGGCGAAGCCGCCCCGCAGGGACGTGTGGACCTGGGTTTGGGGTCGAAAAATCTAAATTTCCCGTGCAACGCCGGGTACCCCAGCTAGTATATATATATATAAAGAAATAAAGAGAGAGAGAGACAGACAGACAGACAGAGACAGAGACAGAGAGACAGAGAGACAGACAGAGAGAGAGAAAGAGAGAAAGAGAGAAAGAGAGAAAGACAGAGAGAGACAGGTCACGGCCGGTAGGGCCTAGTGGCCCTAGTCTCTTACCGGCTTGTTACATGTCCAAAACAAGTGCTGAATTGGATGATGAAAGATGGAAACAGATAACTGAAAGATGAGCCCAACAGCGAGAGCAATAGCGAAGTCGGACATTCGAAGTTCGAACCTGCCTATAGTTGTCAGAAAATCGGAAGAAGTTTCCTCCGATGTATAAGTCTAATGCCTAAGGCATCAACGGTGACAACAGAACCACATATACCTTATATTATAATAAAGACATGACTCACGTCCAAAGACGCATAGCCTAAATAACTTCACCATAGCACAGCATTTCTGATTCCAGCTCGGTTCCTTACAATATAATTATTCACTGTGTAACATCTATAACTAGTTGCGTCTGCGAAAACTATAAATTTGCTGAATTGAACGAATATAATATTGATGATTGACGATAGAATTGAGCCACAACGCTACTAGAAAGAGTAAGTATCAACTTCCTCTTCATTCTCATCCTGCTAGTGAATAAGTAAGTAAGCGCTCAATCTTATCGCGAGTTCGCGACACAAAACGCCCCATAATTCATGGAGTGGGCGTTTTCAACCATGGGCTTTTTGTGCATTGCAAATTGTATTTTTATATTAAATTTTTGTTTCCAAATCTGTTTCGCTCTGCAGCTGAGAGTTGAAAGCAACACAGTCAGCGCATGTCAAAAGTTCAAGATAAAACCCAAAACAAAATAATGTGTCTCACTGTCTTTTATTGAGTGTTAACACGCAATGTGACCTGCAGTCGGCTGCATGTGAGTGATCTTCAGATGTACATGTAGCCCACAATAACTTTCCTCCTGAGGCATTTGCATGCCAGAGAGACACGGCGTCAACAAAGATTGAAGTTTGAGCAGAATTCAGTACAGAAAATTAGGATTAAAAATTATATTGCGTCATAATTTATTACATATTATTTTCATTTTTATATTCAAGCAGATATAGGCCTAATATGCTCTCAAGAAAACTTGTAATGTGCACGGAATTCAGTAAGCCTTTAGAACACTAGAAGTTAAAAATAAGTTTTTAAAACTAGAAAAGTCTAGAATAAGAAATTTTAGCTGGTAGCATATACAGGAGCCAGAATAGAATAAAATATCAGGGGCAGCAGATATTTTTGCAGGACGGGCAAAACACAATGGCGAGTGATGACGGTTGATATTTTTTTTATAAAGAGCTTGAAATCTAAAGAAAATTAAGAAAAAGGCTATTTTTCATACATGTTTCTAAATATAAATTTCCCGATTTCACTTTATGTATCATTAGACCAATGGTGCCTAAAAGTGCGAAGAAATGTTAAAAACCAAGACGTAGGGGTCTATTACAGTTAAGAAATAGGTGTCAATTTTTAGGGGGATGGGGGAAAGTGCACTCTCTTGCCACTTTGTACGGGTGCCCATGAATATATCAAGTTAAAAGAAGCAGGCCTACACATTGTAAAGAATTTGGTGTAACATAATTATTATGCTAAATTAATTTGTAGTTCGCACATAATGTTTCGACCGTTTCGATTGCAGAAACATGATTAAAATTGGCCTATAGAGCCTATACTTAGCTATGGCGTAGCCTATATCATAATGTTTGGGCTGTTTGTCCCGGCAATGAGAGCCCCAACAAGAGCTTTGTATTCCGAATGAAAATGTCCTTCTAAAGTAAAAAAAGCAATGATTAAACGCATGCGTCTATAATAGATTCTATTATAGTTTTCAGACAGTGGCGGGCCACCATAGGCCGCGGCAGAGCATTTGACATACTGCCTGCTTTGCTCTTGACCTGCCTTATGATCTTCTAACAATTATTCTTTGGAATGTTTAATATCTTCTTCACATTTAATTTCTTCGACTATGTTGAATGACTCCCATGACCCTGAAGCGACCTCCTGCTGAAATTGTAGGCTATATCTGGCGCCAGCATTGAGTAAATAATCCTCAAAATGGGTTCTAACGCAAATCGTCATAGACTACATAATAACAAGTCACGTCGATATCAAGTTTATGAGTGAAATGCAGTCAGCGGCTTTATTAACAGTATTGTTCCTTCTTGGTTTTCCAACCAAGTTTCAATGGACATTTTGTCACATTTGGCATTGTTTCACGGAACAGTGATCTCAAATAGATCTCTAAGAACCAATGACAGGAAACAATTGAAGTCTATAAATGACAGTTTTGTATGAAGCTGTCCACGCACTTTTACTATTGTCATTCTGATCTAAAGTTCTAAACCTTAGAATTTTTGTAGCGCCGTGCGAGCTGATAATGATCATCATAAGTTCCCAGTAGTCCTAGCAAATTTATAGTAGGCGGCAGGTAATTTAACTCAATCATCGTACAAGCTTTCTTTTTGAGGTCGCTCGGATGGACATATTTCAAAGTATCTGCACCACCTTTAAGCGGATATCTATACTCATCCATAAAAACGATAGATATAGCGCGTAGGCCTAATATTGTAGGCCCTATTTCATAATTAATCTACAGTAGTGTGCTCAGGAAGATAGCCTACGTAGGCCTATAATGAAAATCCGGACTGGACTACATGAGTTTGAGTCTATCTTAGGTAATCTAATCTAATCTACTCAATTCTATAAAGCAACCAGTTATAATAAAGGACAACATCATTCTCTTGAGTCTTGATGGTTGCTTCTAGCGCAACCGTTGGCACACGTTATTGGAGAGGCTCGCTTTGTGCTTTTGGAGCAGTTCAATAGGCCTAATTGAAATCTAGAAATTTACGAAGCGCTTCTTTAAAGCGAAGCGCAGGTCGAGAGCTTATCGAGGACCGCTTCGTCAGGTCAGAGAGGTTGTTCAGGGATGTCAAGTTGATGTTCGAGTCTCGTTTTTAGTCAGATCGTGAGAGCTTTCGGACTCGGACGGGCATGAAGGCCGATGATACGAGAAGGTCAAAAGTCAGAGGTCATTGACGTACATGGATGACCTACTGTAGAGCTAGAGACAGATGTCATCTGTGTCTGCGATCGGAATTTATTTACCGCCATGAATTATTTATGTAGGGCCTTCGTTGGTTTCTTTATGGCAGCGATCGCGTGCGCGTGCTCGGGTGAGCCCGAAAGGGCGCTGATGAGGGACCGCGAATACCCACGTAGGATATAGGAGGATCACGGGAACGAAAGGGGAGAGTAGAGGTTGGGAAGGGGGGACAGTTACGAGGAGGAAGAAATGGAGAATGAGCGAAGAAGAGACACATGGGCTATATAAGCCGGCAAGGAGAAGAAGATGAGAGCGGAGAGTAGAAGAGAAGCAAAGGGAATTGAGGATGATCTATATGGTATACGCTTGAATTCGAGATTCAATCTCGGAGATTGGATCTGGAAAACATGGTTGATGATGGTTCCTTCTCGCTCACGCAAACCTTGGTCTAATCGGTCGCTGAGTTGTAATATGAATAATCTACAGAATTTTTGTCAGCCATTTGCTTCCTTTATATTGTGTTGTCCTATTGCTCTTCCATCTGGACACCGAGGCCCATAATGATGTATTATGCTGGGGCACATAATGATGCATTATGCTGAGCCCATAATGATGCATTATGCTGGGCCCATAATGATGCATTATGCTGAGGCCCATAATGATGCATTATGCTGGGGCCCATAATTTGTCAAGGCCAAGATTCAGTTCAATTGATGCCATGATGCCAGGATATCATGACTTATCAGCGACATTCATCAGTCAACGCAATGTGTGTTAGACAACCGACGAGATACAACCGACGACATTATTACAAATAATAATCTACGGCCGATGAATATTGTAAAGGTTATTGTGTATGTGTAGGCGATACAAAGTCTATAGTTAACGTGATCTTCGCGTGATCTGCGCAGACATTTTCCATTCTCCATGGAACTATACATGATGCGTTCATCATCGAGTCGTCAATGTAGTCTCTGTAGAATACATATAACACGAACGACTCATTCTGTTGCGAGATGGCAGCGTGAGTTCCAACAGACAGCTGGTTTACACTCTGGTCCAGTTCAATTCGAAAAGATCATCTTCAGAGGATTTTTCGCAATTTATAACAAAATAAACAACGACAGGGACAACGGTTTCGAGAAAGAATTCTTTCGTATGAATAATGCAGTTTAAGCGTGGTTCATTTCTGGCGTATGGTTTCTCTTCGAGTGACTAATGAAGCTGCAAAGACTCAAGACTAAATAATATTATATAGATCTAGACATAGGTCTATTTTCTGGCGAGTTGTTTAATGAATTTCTCAATCTATAATCGCTCGCTTTCACGTGCACGTAGGCCTGCCACACATCCATGGGCGGAGACCTAGGGGGGAACAGGGGACGGTCCCCCCAAAGGAGGTGTTGGGGGGACCGTCCCCATGCATTTCCCCCCCAATCGTTGACCGTCAAGACTAAAAAAAGGTCATAACATTTTTTGGCGGCGATAATAGAAAATTTCGTCGAGATTTGGCCGGATGACTAAAAAAAGGTCATCAACTTTTTTGGCGGCGAAAATAGAATTTTTTTCGAAATCGATTTCGCCGGTCGTCAGAAATTTTGGCCGGCAAAAGATGGAAATTTTTCTGCGACACTCAACCATTCGTCCATCAGAAAATCTCGCGTCTTTCCGTCCCCCCTACCCCCCAATCTACGCCCAGGTCTCCGCCTATGCACACATCGTCACTCCGAAACTAAAGACAAAAATGGCGCAATAAAAATCTCAGCCATTGACCGAATTTGACTCGATGACAGAGAGCTGGTTGATTAATGTGTTCGCCATTTTGGTAGTCGACGACGCCACGTGGTGAAAACATCATATTGACCGATTAGTCGTGCATAATCAGAATGCATTCATTATTGTTCTGCTCCTATTGACACCGGCTTTTATTGCCTTCGTTATTGCGCAGATTCGGCGGCTTTTATTATGGCCGAAGAGATTAAAGGAAATTTGTTTTTCTTATTGTTCCGCAGCTTCCGCTTCGACTCTGCATGGAGACGTTACTTTTGCTGTATGAATATTATTGCTACCGACGCCAGCTTTAGAGTCGCGCCTTTTATTGGAGCGCCCTCGATCGACAGTTCTCGGTGCAATACAAACAGAAAATATTATGCGCACAAACCCAGTCTAAAACCTCAGCTCTTCCAATGCTAGCAAACAAAACCCAAAGATGGCACGCAAACCGGTTTAAAAATCTATCAATGCTACTTGGACTACGACAGATGGAACTGCAACGTAGCCTACTTCCTTCAAGTTTCTCAGTGAATAGATGGACATTAATTCTAATAATGGCTTTGGAGCAATAGGCTACTATACTGTACACTGTTAAAAAAAATCGTGGAAATTTCCACTAAAGTTGGTGGTCCACAAACAACACCCTAGGGTGGAAATATTTCCACCCTGTAGCAAGGGTGGTCCAGTTCCACCCTTGACTTTTGGTGGCAAATTCCACCATGTCTGGGAAGTTTCCACCGCATCTGAAAGGTGGAAAATGCCGTCCCTCTTAGGAAATTTCCATCTTTGCCCAGTGGTGGAAAAAGCCACTCCATCTTTTGGAAATTTACACTTTGGCTCAATCGTGGAGAACACCATCAATTCTTTGGAAACTTCCATCCTTGCTCAATCGTGGAGAAAAACACTAATTCTTTGGAAATTTCCATCTTATCTCAATGGTGGAGAAAACCATTAATTCTTTGGAAATTTCCATCTTAGCTAAACGGTGGAGAAAACCATTAATTCATAGGATATTTCCATCTGGGCTCATTGGTGGAAATAACCAATAATTCTTTGGAAACTTCCACTCTGGCTCAATGGGGGAAATTGCCACTCCTACTTTAGAAATTTCCACTTTGACTCAATGGTGGAAAATGCTACTTCTTCTTTGAAAACTTCCACGTTGACTCATTATGGAATGTGCCACCCTTTCTTTGGGAATCTCCACTTAAGCTCATTATTGGAAATTTCCACACATTTGGGTGGTGGTGCTATAAAAATATTTCAAGGGTTTGCACGTCAAGTATGCACGAGATATCATATTCACAATATTTAATGACAGAAAACGGTCACAGTGTATAATTTGAAAAGCTTGATACAAAAAAATTAGCCTGCGTGCACAAAGCGAAATCCTAGTCCAGAACATACAGTAAAAAGTTAAAATGTTCAAAGGAATTATGCTGCAGCTATCATAAAAACCATCATCTGGCTTAAAACTATTATTATTCCCCAATTATTGATTATGACATCATGCAATTACATCTAATCAGGTACCCAGTGGATAATCCTATAAGGCTGACATATTTATATGAATATTGATGAATAATTAGATATGATTCCGAAATGGTGCCATTCTTCATATCAGTTATCAATAAACAACTAACAAAACTTTGCTGCCTAATTATTAACAAATATTTTGCCATAAAAAATAAGAAATTTATTACATGTACAAAATATTTTTACAACATGTGCAGAACAAGTGATTTTTAGAAATCCAGCACGTACTATTCCATTATAGTCTTTATTTCAAAATACATGTAGCTAGTGAGGAAATGAAAATACGATTTTGAACTGTAACATCAACTATAAAACTGGCATTTGCAGAACGAAGTCAATACTTGCGATGAATATCATTCAACAATGTAGCATACTGTAAGGCTAGTCAGTCCAAAACTTCTATATCGTCATTATCATAATGCACAGAACAACAATAAAATTCAGTCAGAAATCTGGAAACAGGTAGACAAGTTGAAACAGAAGCATCTTATTATCAGCTCTGAATAATATTCCGACTTAGAGAATGCACAATCAGAGTGGTGTTCATAGTTCATGCTGCGGAACATTGCTTATTATCCGTAACTTTGACGTGAAACTTGGAAAAGTTGATGGAGAATTCCGGTCGTGTGATTTTGAGTTTTTCCATCACGTGTTGATAAGTCCTGCAGCAGAATCACAAACAGCACAAGTCAGTTACGAACATCATAGCTGCATAACATTCTCGCAAAATCCACCACTTAAAATGTGGCATAACAGTAATGGTATCCGTAAGAATACTTAACTTTAATAGAATTATTAGCTCTATGTATGAAAGTAGAACGCAGCATCATAATGATGGTAGGTTACAGAATAATTTAAAATGGAATTTAAATTTTGCAATGCTGATAATGCAATGTAATGTAATTAGCAATTTCTCTAGCACCGAAGAAAAGAGAGCCATATTTAACAAAACAGCGACCCACAAAGAAGAATCCCAATGAGAGTGGAGGGAAGGAAAAAGAAGTCAATAAAGAGGGTCATTGGACCTTATCTGATTGTATTCTGTTCCCACTAAGGAGGCCCAATGACAGTAGAGAATTGAGCTCGAGCAATTTTTTCCCCAGCTCTTGGGATAAGCAAGTCTGAACTGTTCAGAGAACGGAGCGGTTTAAGAGAAGATACAGAAGAAGGAAAAATATTTCTCGGAGATATTTTGGCTAAAATCACACAATATCTATCACTCTGACTTTCAAGCACATGGATATCTAACGCATGGTGGCTAGCTATCCGTGCCTCAGATTGACATTGATGTGAATTTTCGCGAGTTAAAATTTATTTAATAATAACAGTACAAGTAATTACAATAATAATAATAATAATAATAATAATAATTTTCTTTATTGAAGAATCTGGTTGACAGACCGCAATTGGCTAAACAGTGTACAGTTAGCTTATATAGGCTATAATCGAAACAATACACAAGAATACAAATACTTAATACTGAGCAGGGTAGACGTCCTGCAATAGAAGAACGCTAGTAGAAGTCTACAAAGCACGTTTATCCTACGGGGACGTCGGGAATCAAACTCGAGTCCGCTGATCTCCATGCCGGTGTGCTATTCAATGCGCCACCGGCGCCCGGTTACATGACATTTGAACGGACGACAAAAGAACGTGCGACACTAGAACGGCGACAGTAGAACGGGCGACAGATGACCGCCGAGACTATTGAACGGCTGGACAGTTGATCGGGCGACAGATGACCGGAGGACACTTGATCGGTAAAGTTTGTTAATTTTTATGAGCAATCGAGCATTTACTGTCTTGGGCATGTAGGCCTACCAAATTCAATGTCTGGTTGTGTGACAAATTTAACAACTGAGTTTAAATAATTAGGCTATATCAAAATTTCTGACTTGCCATAGCTGGCGAGTGGCGACTATAATTATTCCTTCATTCCCTGTGGCTTTCCTTGCTATCGAAACTTTCCAGAATGCGTGTGTTCCATTTGTCTTTCGCTGATCATCTGGTCGTCTGCGATTACAAGTCGGGCCTTGCATCTGAATCGTTTTGTACATTCGACATCGCCATGATATTCTGCCTCTCTTGTATTGTTTTTCTTTCAAATAATCATAATTTCGAGGTATGAGCTTCGTTTTACCTTTTGGGGCTACATCCATGCATTAATGTAAAAACACATGTAAAAACAAAAACTATGTTTCACACCTAAAAGTAACAGTAGGCTAAAACTTTGCATAATTTTATCTAATATTCAGTGTCACCAAATGTCGCGCCCAACATTCAGTCAAAACTCAAAGTATAGGCCTACGTGCATAGTTTAGGCCTAGGCCTACAGCGCCGCATCTTGTGAATTGTTCATATGTCGGCCCGATAAATATGACGTTCCGGTTAAGTGTCGCCTGTTCTATTGTCGGCGCGTTCTAATATCGCCCGTTAAAGTGTCGCCGTTTAAGTGTCGTCCGTTCAAATGACCACCGTTCAAATGTCCGTACACCCGGCGCCCACCCCATCACTGCACATATCTGTGGAAGGAAAGACGGCAAGACATCGGCCAAAATTGCCCCAATTGCGGAAGATCTTGAAGCTCCGGCTTCTGAAGTTCATGTAGAAAAATATTTTTCTGGGCAAAGCCGTGTAACAACTGAGATGAGTAACAGTAGGTCTATGCTAAGTGTCGCTCAAAAAAATTCTATTTAAAATGAAAGAAGCACATCGATACTGAAAACCTTGAACTTGTTTTTATTTAAATTAGTTTATCGCTAAAGAAATATAACTTAAATTATTTTCATATAGGGGATTATAGGGCCTACGAACTGAATTGAGAACGGATAGTATTTTTGTAAAATGAAATTAGAAGTACAACCGATAATTTTTGAAGAACTGCAACTGAATTAAAACGTAAAATGTGGACTTCCGAACAGCTTTAAAATTTGAGCAAAAACCACTTCCCGAAGTAAAATATAATTGGTACGGACATTTGAACGGACATTTGAACGATGGTCAATTGAACGGACGACATTGGACTGGCGAAATTTTAACATGACAAAGTAGAACGGGCATACAATGGAGCGGGTGACACTTGACCGGCACATTCTATGACTGGGCCGACCAATGAACAATTCACACAAGGTGTGGCAGGCTCAACTCTTTGCGTAGGCCTACTCTGAGCTTCGACTGAAAGTTGAGTGCGACGTTGCTTTAGTGAGGCTGAATTGTAGAGAAACGACGTTTTACTTTACGCCATGGCGTATTTGTACCGATGTTGTACCAAATTCATAAGTATTTGAAAGACAATCAATAGAAGAATGGCAGGCTATCATCATCCCACCGTATGGACCATTTTGGCAGGTCTAAGGACAGATTCAAATGCAAAATGTTTTTGCAACAATGGATCAAGATGATTCAAAGGATCAGGAAGAAATAGCGAAAATTAGAACGAACGGTTCACACGTGCAGTCACCACTTACGGTAGAGTAAATTTTTAATGTATTTACGTTCAATTACTCATTTTGTCCATCAACTAGACATAGAGCTTGGTATGTATAATATTGTATATGCTCATAGCCCAAGACAGTAGAATCTTGTTCGATTGCTTTTGAATTTAGCAAACGTCGTTGATCAACAATATTATTGTTCACTGGCTATCTGTCACCCGTTCAACAGTCCATCCGTTAAATGGCCTCGACCGTTCTGTTGTCGCCGTTCTACAGTCGTGCGCTCTTTTACATCCGTTCAAATGTCAGTGAACCAACGAAGATATAAGAGTATTCAGGAAGGGAAGCAATCACTTGGACAGCAGCAATAAGAACATATTGAATAGATAGACGGACCTTCGGACGACCAAAAGTAAATGATATGCAGTAATCAATTCTGAAGCAGATGTAGACCTATGCAATTATGTGTGGACGTGGACTGTGGATGACATTGTGTAAAGGGAAATAGAACTTTTAATGACCCTAGGACAATGCTGATGAAAGACGAGCTTGTCAGGTTGGTTACATGTGCAGAGAATGTGAGTGAGCTGTAAAAAGTGATACCTAGGTCGCGCACAGAGGTTAAATTTCACAGAGACAAGCAAAAAATCAGTTGTTAGAAGGTGCCAAGCCAGATGAGTTGAGTTATGGAAGAGCTTAGGGCAAATAATGAAAAAGGTCCTCAGACCGGCCGACTAGTAGGCCTATGAGGTAAGTAGACGGAGGACCATGTATATAGGCCTGAACGTCATCCACAAAGAGGTGACCATCAGCAGAGCAACATGGAAACCGAAAAGTAAACTTAGCCATGAACAAAATGACAAGTATAGGTACAACTTCCAAAGACTCGTCCTTATGGAACACTTGTAAAGACCGGTACCTAGTTATATCCGGAAATACCAGTCATAAACTTATAAGCGTTTGGGTCCCACCAGACAGGTAAGATTGAGGCCAGAGAAGAGGGACGCACTACCCTTACTACCATAACTATGGGGATTCAAGGCGTTGGACTACAATTTTGTGGTCAACCATGTCTACGGCTGCTAAGACATCACAGAGTGCAGGAAAGGAACCTGAGCTTTATCGATACGTGCATGAGAGCAGGGCTGTTTCATTTGACTGGAAGGCCCGGAAAACAGATAACCATGAGGGCAGAAGGCCTGATTAGTCACGGTAAAAATCTGAACAGAGAACAGATGCTCAAGAATTTTATATAGATGGACAATTTATAAATATTTGATATTTCTGGAAATGATTAGGGTTAAGATAAGCTCAAGCATCTTCCTTTGGCGGTCGGGTATCCGTACCTCAGATTCAGTTTGGTGACTGTGAGCATTAAAAATTTGTTTAATAATAAAAATAATTATAAGAGCGCTATCAGAGAGGAGCTCTCAGAACAGGCAGGATGCTCATACATGCTTTGTGGTTTATGAAAATCAGTAGATAGAGTTTATTTGGGGAGGTTTGTTACATCACTGAGACGAAATGGGAATACTTTGGAAAGACGGAAGGTTCCATTGAAAACTTGTATATAATAGGACAGGAATCAGTGATATTTTAGTTCTCAGATAAAGGAGTTAGGTATAATTAAGTTCTCAGATTAATTTTCATTCTAGTTCTAATTCATTTCAATTGACGTGATTTTACTTCAACTTCTACTTCTACTTCCAGTTCTCAAATAATTTTACTTCTTGTTCTTATTCACTTCAGTTGACGTGATTTTACTTCTACTTCTACTTATAGTTTTCAAATAATTGAACTTCTTCCAGTTAGAGTTTAGACATAATTTTACTTATTCGTGCACTTTTAAGTTTTTCTCGCCTTTGCAATTTGCCAATTTAGCCCATATTCACGATGATAAACCTGTAGCTTCCTGAGTGATAACACTTTCGGGTAGTGCTTTATTAGAGCTTGGAATTTAAGGCTATGATATAAAGCTTCAAATTTGTGGGTTTTTCTGGGGATTAAACTCCATGCCTGGGACCAGTTTTGTCGAATACATGGTTTTCATTTCCAAGAGACGACCATTCTCCTTTTCGTAGCCAGTCTTACCAAGACAGAGTCTCCCTTGCCAGCAGACCAAAGTTCTATGACTGCCTCTGTTCAGTCTCAGGTGCCTCAATCTTGTCTCTCCCTATTCACCGGCCAATCATAATTATACCTAACTCCTCTGGTCACTCTGCCGATCGGTATTGGATTTCTCAGACGACCGGTGTCAACCCCTCACCCCTGCATTACCCCCAATTTGCACATCAATACAAGACCGTAGCTAGGAGAGTGTTTTGGGTGTTTGAACACCCTGCGAACACCGGCCGACTAGTAGGCCTATTAGGTAAGTAGACGGAGGATCATGAATATAGACCTGAACGTCATCCACATGTAACAATGTATAATGCATTTACGAGCACATGATGTAAAAACCATGAAATAAAACCATGAAAACACACCCAAAATGGAAAATTGTAAAAAATTAACTAGAATTAACTAATTGATGACATTTGGTTCAGATTTCGGAAAAAGGTCATCAGTTTATAAGAAATTATCGAAAGGTAATGACAACATTAGATATTTGTGTGGAAACAACAGGAGCAGTTTATGATAGAATTATGACATAGATGCTAGATAAAACCAGAGCATAAGGATTAAGGAGAAACATAGTTGTAAAGAAACACATTGCAAAGTTAGGATTGCAATTGATAGAAAATTCTATTTACCATTGAACAAATTCTAAGGTGTTCATGCTGGTTCCAGTATATGGGAGTGCACTGTAATAAAAACACACAACGTCACAATTAACCAAAGACTATCCTCCAAATTGTTTCCCAACACTGGCACAACACTGCTCCCCGAGCTGTGAAAGACATTCAGCTGAACGCTTTCACACCAGTTGGGGACTTGGAGTGATTTAGTAAAAATAATAATAATAATAATAATAATAATAATAATAATTATTAATATTATTATTATTATTATAACTGGAATGTTAGGTTTAGAAATCGATTCAGTTTTTACAGAACAATTTTAGTTTGTTTTAGTTTGTTAATAGGCCTAATAATAATAATAATAATAAAAATAATAATAATAATAATAATAATAATAATAATAAACGGTGAAAATAACAATAATAATAATACCCATAATAAAACTCATAATAATACTCATAATTATAATCATAATAATAATAGCTATAGTACCTAAAATTATTCTGAGGAATTGTTGATAGAATAAAAACGAGTCTGCTTCGCAATAAAGGAAACCACAACAACACCGACATCAACGACCACCACCAAAACACCAACAACAACAACATCAACGAAGACAACGACAATAACAATAAAAAATTAATAAAAACAGTAATAATAATAGTAATAATAGTAGTAGAAATAATAATTATAATAATGACATTAATGATAATTATTATAATAATAACACTGATAATGATAATAATGATAATTATAATTATAATAATTAATGTATAATAATTATAAAAAATAATGATTATAATCATAATGATCATAATGATGATAATAATGACAATGATGATAATGATAATTATAAAATTAATAATAATAATAATAATGATAATAATAATAATAACAGTAATAGTGATAACAATAATAATAATAATAATACTGCTACTGCAAGTACTATTACTATTACTACTACTGCTACTACCACTATCAATAGTAGTAGTGATAATAAGGATTAATAATAATAATAATAATAACAATAATAATAATAATATTTTGGTGCAGTTTCAGATGCTTTTTATTCCGTTCCTAATTAATATTACAATCCCTGAGGAATCCTAAATACCTCGTGGCAATAAAAAAGCAAACCTATTCTTCCTCTTTTCCTTCTCTCCCTCCTTCTCTTTCTCTTCTGCCTCCTCTTCTTCCTCCTTTTTCTAATCTTTCTGGTCCTCCTCCTCTTCTTCCTGCTCCTCCTCCTCGCCCTCTTTCTCGTCCTCTTCATCCTTCACCTCCTCCAATTCCTCCTCCTCTTTCTCTTCACTTCCTCTATCACCTCCTCCTCCTGGTCTTACTCTTCCTCGTCCTCCTCTTCCTTGCCCTCCCCTCCACTCATTCTTCCTCCTCCTCTTTCCTGTCTTCCTCCTCTTGCTCCTTCTTTTTTTCTTCTGACTCCTCCTCCTCCTCCTCCTCCTCACCCTTTTGGTCTTGCTCTTTCTCGTCCTCCTCTTCCTCGTCCTCCCCTCCATTTATTTTTCCTTTTTTTCTTCCTCTTTCCTTTCCTCCTCCTCATCTCCTTCCTTCGTTCCTATTCCTCCTCTACCTCCTCCTCTTTCTCTTCTGCCTCCTCCTCCTCTTCTTTCTCCTCTTTCTCGTCCTCTCTCGTCCTCTTCTATCTTCACCTCCTCCTATTTCTCCTCCTCTTTCTCTTCCTTTCCTCTTCCTCCCCCCTCCTCTTCCTGCTGTTCTTATTCTTCCTCTGCCTCTTCTTCTTTGTGTTCTCCACTCCACTTATTCTTCCTCCTCTTCCTCTTTCCTTTCGTCCTCCTCTTCCTTCTTCTTTCCTATTTCTTCTCTTCCTCCTCTTTTTTCTTCTGCCTCCTCTTCCTCTTCTTCCTTCTCTTCCTCGTCTTCTTTCTCGTCATTTTCTCTCTTAACCTCCTCCTATTCCTCCTGTTCTTACTCTTCCTCGTCCTCCTCTTCCTTGTCCTCCCCTCCGCTTATTCTTCCGCCTCCTCTTTCCTTTCCTCCTCCTTTTCCTCCTTTTTTCATATTCCTCCTTTTCCTCCTCTTTTTCTTCTGCCTCCTCCTCCTATTCTTCCTCCTCTTCCTCGTCCTCTTCCTGGTCCTCTTCTCTCTTAACCTCCTTCCTATTCCTCCTCCTATTCCTCCTCTTCCTTGTCCTCCCCTCCGCTTATTCTTCCTACTCCTCTTTCCTTTCCTCCTCCTTTTCCTCCTTTTTTCTTATTCCTCCTCTTCCTCCTCTTTTTTCTTCTGCCTCCTCCTCCTATTCTTTCTCCTCTTCCTCGTCCTCGTCGTCCTCTTCCTTGCCTTCCCCTCCACTCATTCTTCCTCATCTTCCTCTTTCCTTTCTTCCTCCTCTTTCTCCTTCTTTTTTTCTTCTGACTCCTCCTCCTCCTCCTCCTCCTCACCCTTTTGGTCTTGCTCTTTCTCGTCCTCCTCTTCCTCGTCCTCCCCTCCATTTATTCTTCCTCCTTTTCTTCCTCTTTCCTTTCCTCCTCCTCATCTCCTTCCTTCGTTCCTATTCCTCCTCTACCTCCTCCTCTTTCTCTTCTGCCTCCTCCTCTCTTCTTCCTCCTCTTTCTCGTCCTCTTTCTCGTACTCTTCTATCTTCACCTCCTCCTATTTCTCCTCCTCTTTCTCTTCCTTTCCTCTTCCTCCCCCCTCCTCTTCCTCCTGTTCTTACTCTTCCTCTGCCTCTTCTTCTTTGTGTTCTCCACTCCACTTATTCTTCCTCCTCTTCCTCTTTCTTTTCGTCCCCCTCTTCCTTCTTCTTTCCTATTTCTTCTCTTCCTCCTCTTTTTTCTTCTGCCTCCTCTTCCTCTTCTTCCTTCTCTTCCTCGTCTTCTTTCTCGTCATTTTCTCTCTTAACCTCCTCCTATTCCTCCTGTTCTTACTCTTCCTCGTCCTCCTCTTCCTTGTCCTCCCCTCCGCTTATTCTTCCGCCTCCTCTTTCCTTTCCTCCTCCTCTTCCTCCTTTTTTCATATTCCTCCTTTTCCTCCTCTTTTTCTTCTGCCTCCTCCTCCTCCTCCTATTCTTCCTCCTCTTCCTCGTCCTCTTCCTGGTCCTCTTCTCTCTTAACCTCCTTCCTATTCCTCCTCCTATTCCTCCTCTTCCTTGTCCTCCCCTCCGCTTATTCTTCCTACTCCTCTTTCCTTTCCTCCTCCTTTTCCTCCTTTTTTCTTATTCCTCCTCTTCCTTCTCTTTTTTCTTCTGCCTCCTCCTCCTATTCTTTCTCCTCTTCCTCGTCCTCTTCCTCGTCCTCTTCTCTCTTAAACTCTTAAATTCCTCCTTCTCTTCCTCCTGTTCTTACTCTTCCTCGTCCTCCTCTTTCTCGTCCTCCCATCCACTTATTCTTCCTCCTCTTCCTCTTTCCTTTCCTCCTCCTCATCTTCTTCCTTCTTTCCCGTAGCTTACAGATGAAAAGGCCCAAACAAAGTTATCAACATACTTGCCTCAAAATTGACTTTTGATAATATGTCGGAATTTTAAAGACAACTGTATACTGTACCTTGATTTCTTGTTGTCAACTTTCAGAGTAGTCGATTAGTTCAGCAGAGCGAATCAAGGCAGTAGGCCTATCGACGACGTCGGTGATCAGTATAGGGCTACAGCTATTATATAGGCCTATCTTTTAATATACGGACTCAGAAATTTGCGTCGCTTTAAACGTGTATGGGCTTAATGTTTAAGCAGTGAGCACATGACGACTAAGATGCACGGAGCCTGTCGTGAAATCAGATTAGACCCACAGCTCTGCTTAGATCAGATAATAGTCATACCCGTGGCTGCCGTAGGATCTTAATGAGTCGAGCAAGCGTCCATTTCAAGGCACCTTTGATGTGATAAAGACTCCTTTATAGATGCGGGGATCTGAGTTCAGGGCGTTACAGTGCATCCTGGGGTTCAAGCAAGAGATCCAACTAATTAGCCCGCTGTGCGCTGCAACAGTGTGTGTCATTAAGAACCAAGGACTCTGACTGAGCCTCCGCCCATTAGACATTGAATCCCTGTCTATAATTATAACGACCTTAATTATACCATAAACATGCTGCATGTATGCATAGGTGTGTGTGTGTGTGTGTGTGTGTGTGTGTGTGTGTGTGTGTGTGTGTGTGTGTGTGTGTGTGTGTGTGTGTGTGTGAGAACAGGCATGTGAAGAAGAAGAAGAAGAAGAAGAAGAAGAAGAAGAAGAAGAAGAAGAAGAAGAAGAAGAAGAAGAAGAAGAAGAAGAAGAAGAAGAAGAAGAAGAAGAAGAAGAGGAAGAGGAAGAGGAAGAGGAAGAGGAAGAGGAAGAGGAAGAGGAAGAGGAAGAGGAAGAGGAAGAGGAAGAGGAAGAGGAAGAGGAAGAGGAAGAGGAAGAGGAAGAGGAAGAGGAAGAGGAAGAGGAAGAGGAAGAGGAAGAGGAAGAGGAAGAGGAAGAGGAAGAGGAAGAGGAAGAGGAAGAGGAAGAGGAAGAGGAAGAGGAAGAGGAAGAGGAAGAGGAAGAGGAAGAGGAAGAGGACGAGGACGAGGACGAGGACGAGGACGAGCAAGACCAAGACCAAGACCAAGACCAAGAGCAAGAGCAAGAGCAAGAGCAAGAGCAAGAGCAAGAGGAAGATGAAGAGCAAGAGGAAGAGCAAGAGCAAGAGCAAGAGCAAGAGGAAGAGCAAGAGCAAGAGGAAGAGCAACAGCAAGAGCAAGAGCAAGAGCAAGACGAAGACGAAGACGAAGACGAAGACGAAGGAAGAGGAAGAGGAATGCGAGGAAGAGGAAGAGGAAGAGGAAGAGGAAGAGGAAGAAGAGGAAGACGAGGAAGAGGAAGAGGAAGAGGAAGAGGAAGAGGACGAGGCAGAGGAAGAGGAAGAGGACGAGGAAGAGGACGAGGACGAGGACGAGCAAGAGCAAGAGCAAGAGCAAGAGCAAGAGGAAGAGCAAGAGGAAGAGCAAGAGCAAGAGCAAGAGCAAGAGCAAGAGCAAGAGCAAGAGGAAGAGGACGAGGACGAGGACGAGGACGAGGACGAGGACGAGCAAGAGCAAGAGCAAGAGCAAGAGCAAGAGCAAGAGCAAGAGCAAGAGCAAGAGGAAGAGGAAGAGCTAGAGCAAGAGCAAGATCAAGAGCAAGAGCAAGAGCAAGAGCAAGATCAAGAGCAAGAGCAAGAGCAAGAGGAAGAGGAAGAGGAAGAGGAAGAGGAAGAGCTAGAGCAAGAGCAAGAGCAAGAGCAAGAGCAAGAGCAAAAGCAAGACGAAGACGAAGACGAAGACGAAGGAAGAGGAAGACGAGGAAGAGGAAGAGGAAGAGGAAGACGAGGAAGAGGACGAGGAAGAGGAAGAGGAAGAGGAAGAGGAAGAGGACGAGGACGAGGACGAGGACGAGGACGGGCAAGGGCAAGGGCAAGAGCAAGAGCAAGAGGAAGAGGAAGAGGAAGAGCTAGAGCAAGAGCAAGAGCAAGAGCAAGAGCAAGAGCAAGATCAAGAGCAAGAGCAAGAGGAAGAGGAAGAGGAAGAGGAAGAGGAAGAGGAAGAGCTAGAGCAAGAGCAAGAGCAAGAGCAAGAGCAAGACCAAGAGCAAGAGCAAGAGCAAGAGCAAAAGCAAGACGAAGAAGAAGTCGAAGACGAAGGAAGAGGAAGACGAAGACGAGGAAGAGGAAGAGGAAGAAGAGGAAGACGAGGAAGAGGACGAGGAAGAGGAAGAGGAAGAGGAAGAGGAAGAGGACGAGGACGAGGACGAGGACGAGGACGGGCAAGGGCAAGGGCAAGAGCAAGAGCAAGAGGAAGAGGAAGAGGAAGAGGAAGGGGAAGACGAAGACGAAGACAAAGACGAAGACGAGGAAGACGAGGAAGACGAGGAAGACGAAGACGAAGAGGAAGACGAAGAGGAAGAGGAAGACGAAGAGGAAGACGAAGAGCAAGAGCAAGAGCAAGTGCAAGAGCAAGAGCAAGAGCAAGAGCAAGAGCAAGAGGAAAATGAAGAGGAATAGGAAGAGGAAGAGGAAGACGAGGAAGACGAAGACGAGGAAGAGGAAGACGAGGAAGAGGAAGACGAGGAAGAGGAAGACGAGGAAGAGGAAGACGAGGAAGAGGAAGACCAGGAAGAGGAAGACGAGGAAGAGGAAGACGAGGAAGAGGAAGACGAGGAAGAGGAAGACGAGGAAGAGGAAGACGAGGAAGAGGAAGACGAGGAAGAGGAAGACGAGGAAGAGGAAGACGAGGAAGAGGAAGGCCAGGAAGAGGAAGACGAGGAAGAGGAAGAGGAAAAGGAAGAGGAAGAGAAAGAGGAAGAGGACGAGGAAGAGGAAGAGGACGAGGACGAGGACGAGGACGAGGACGGGCAAGGGCAAGAGCAAGAGCAAGAGGAATAGGAAGAGGAAGAGCTAGAGCAAGAGCAAGAGCAAGAGCAAGAGCAAGAGCAAGAGCAAGATCAAGAGCAAGAGCAAGAGCAAGAGGAAGAGGAAGAGGAAGAGGAAGAGGAAGAGGAAGAGCTAGAGCAAGAGCAAGAGCAAGAGCAAGAGCAAGAGCAAGAGCAAGACCAAGAGCAAGAGCAAGAGCAAGAGCAAAAGCAAGACGAAGACGAAGACGAAGACGAAGGAAGAGGAAGACGAAGACGAGGAAGAGGAAGAGGAAGAGGAAGAAGAGGAAGACGAGGAAGAGGACGAGGAAGAGGAAGAGGAAGAGGAAGAGGAAGAGGACGAGGACGAGGACGAGGACGAGGACGAGGACGGGCAAGGGCAAGGGCAAGAGCAAGAGCAAGAGGAAGAGGAAGAGGAAGAGGAAGAGGAAGGGGAAGACGAAGACGAAGACAAAGACGAAGACGAGGAAGACGAGGAAGACGAAGACGAAGAGGAAGACGAAGAGGAAGAGGAAGACGAAGAGGAAGACGAAGAGCAAGAGCAAGAGCAAGTGCAAGAGCAAGAGCAAGAGCAAGAGCAAGAGCAAGAGCAAGAGGAAAATGAAGAGGAATAGGAAGAGGAAGAGGAAGACGAGGAAGACGAAGACGAGGAAGAGGAAGACGAGGAAGAGGAAGACGAGGAAGAGGAAGACGAGGAAGAGGAAGACGAGGAAGAGGAAGACGAGGAAGAGGAAGACCAGGAAGAGGAAGACGAGGAAGAGGAAGACGAGGAAGAGGAAGACGAGGAAGAGGAAGACGAGGAAGAGGAAGACGAGGAAGAGGAAGACGAGGAAGAGGAAGACGAGGAAGAGGAAGACGAGGAAGAGGAAGGCCAGGAAGAGGAAGACGAGGAAGAGGAAGAGGAAAAGGAAGAGGAAGAGAAAGAGGAAGAGGAAGAGGAAGAGGAGAAAGAAGAAGACGAGGAAGAGAAAGAGGAAGAGGAAGACGAGGAAGAGGAAGAGGAAGACGAGGAAGAGGAAGAGGAAGACGAGGAAGAGGAAGAGGAAGAGGAAGACGAGGAAGAGGAAGAGGAGGAAGAGGAAGACGAGAAAGAGGAAGAGGAAGACGAGGAAGAGGAAGACGAGGAAGAGGAAGAGGAAGACGAGAAAGAGGAAGAGGAAGAGGAAGAGGAAGAGGAAGAGTAAGACGAGGAAGAGAAAGAGGAAGACGAGGAAGAGGAAGAGGAAGACGAGGAAAAGGAAGAGGAAGACGAGGAAGAGGAAGAGGAAGAGAAGGAAGACGAGGAAGAGGAAGAGGAAGACGAGGAAGAGGAAGAGGAAGAGGAAGTGGAAGAGGAAGAGGAAGTGGAGGACAAGGACGAGGAAGAGGAGGTCGAGGAGGCGGAGAAGGAGGACGAGGAGGAGGAGGAGGACGAGAAGGAGGACGAGGAGGACGAGGAGGAAGACGGCGAGGAGGAGGAGAACGAGGACGAAGATGAAGAGTATGAAGGCGAAGAGGAGGAGGAGGACAAGAGGAAGAGGACGAGGAGGACGAGGAGGAGGACGAGAAGGAGGACGAGGAGGACCAGGAGGCCGAGGAGAAGAAGCAGGAGGAGGAGCAGCAGGACGAGTAGACGGAGGACGAGGAGGAGAACGAGAAGGAGACCGTGGACGAGGACGAGAACGTTAAATAGGACGAGAAGGAGGAGGCGGACGAGGAGGAGAAGGATTAGGAGCTTGAGCAGGAGGAGGAGCAGGAGGAAGTGGAGGAGGACGAGGAGGACCCGGAAGACGATTATAACGAAAAGGAGGACGATGACGAGGAGAAGGAGAAAGAGGAGCATGAGCAGGTGGAGGAGCAGGAGGAGGAGCAGGAAGAAGAGGAGGAGGACGAGGACTAAGACGAGGAGAAGGAGGAGAAGGATGAGGAAGAGGACGTTGACGAGGACTAGAAGGACGAGGAGAAGGAGGGGGAGCAGGAGTTGAACCAGGAGGACGAGGAGGGTAAGGAGGATGAGGATCAGGAGGACGAGGAGGAAGACGAGGAGAAGGAGAACGAGGAGAAGACCGTGGACGAGGGCGAGGACCTTGAAGAGGACGAGGTGGACGAGGAGAAGGAGGAGGAAGAGGAGGAGGAGAAAAAGGAAGAGAAGAGGAAGATAAAGAGGAGGAGGAAGAGAAGGAGGAAGAGAAAGAGAAGGAGGAAGAAGAAGAGAAGGAAGAAGAGGAAGAGGAGGAGGAAGAGGAAGAGAAGGAGAAAGTGAAAGAGAAGGAGGAAGAGAAAGAGAAGGAAAAGAAGGACGAGGAGGAAGATTAGGAGGAGGAATAGGAGCAGGAGAGGAGAAGGAGAAGGAACAGGAGGCAAATAAGGACGAGGAGGAAGAGTAGGAGATATGACGAGGAAGAGGGGTGAGAGGAGGAGGAGGAAGTGGAGGATGAAGAGGAGGATAATGTAGACGAGAAGGAGAAGAAGAATGAGGTCGAAGAGGAGTGAGAGGAAGAGAAGAGGAAGAGGAAGTGGAAGAAGAGAAAGAGGAACAGGAAGAGGATGAAAATTAGGAAGAGGAGGAGGAAGGGGTAGTGGTAGAAAGAGGAGTGTGAGGAGGAGGAGTAAGAGGAAGAGGTAGAAGGCAAGAGGTAGAGGTGGAGGAGAAAGAGAAGGAGGGCGACGATGAGGACGAGGAGGAAAGGAAGAAGAGGCAAAGGAAAAGGAAGAATAAGGGGACGGGAAAGATAAAGAGGAGGAGGAAGAGGAGTAGGAGGAGGAGGAGGAATTAGAGGAGGAAGAGGCGCACTTACAATAAACGGAGCCATGCTCGTAAATTCTGCAGGCATCACTTGAGAGCAAATTCTGCTTGTTATAATATTATTATGCAATGCACTTATGTAAAGATGATAACAAAATTAATAGTAACAAAATAATGACTAGTAATTCATGTGATATTTTTACAGTTCAAGAGTAAGCATGGCGTGGTTTCAGAAAGTAATTTATGTTTCGCTAGGTGGAGTGCACTTTGCTGGATAAGGGGTGGCTAATTCCACCACTTTTCAGGTTAAGGATTGATGGTCTTGCCCTTCGTGGCAATTTCCGCTAGACAGAGCTTCTCCACGGATAGGTTGGAGGCAATTCCACCAAGACGTGGGTTTAAACACCCCCGCTCCACTCAAAATTTTTACTGTGTACTAGTATGCAGGTAAATAAAAAAAATAAAAATAGAACCTGTGCCGAATAAATTATACTCCGATGTAGCGTGCCTTGTCATTCCTATGGGGTTCACTATCTTCGTGCGCGCTTTAGGCTAAAGTAGGCCCTATAGGCTACATAGGCCTACCGACTGTTGCTCTTAGTGTATTCTGTAGGCATACGCTAAATACGTTCAGGTAATTATGAGACGTGCTCGAGGAATCAGTTTTGTTTTCCCCCTATGTAGTCTACTTTAGGTTCCTTGTGCGAGCAAAATATGCGCGGATTGCAAACCTGTTGTGCTGAATAACCAAATGCTTAGGTCTATGCCTTTCTCTCTTGTGACTAAAATCTTCAAATGATAAGTCAGCCACTTGCGGCATGGTGGTTCTATAGCACAACCTGACAGTGATTTTGCCATTGCTAACTTGTTCTTCAGGCTACACCTAACGATACGGGATGAAAATACTTGCTGAAACGTAAGCTAAAATTGCCTTGTAGGCCTATACAGTTCTGCCTCAATTGTATAGAGACGCCTGTTATATATAGGCTATCCGAAGACGTTTCCGACAACTTCATCATGCACGCCTCATAATTAATTTCAGATTTTCCGACCTTGCGCGATTAAATTCAATAAATATATAAGATGAAACTAAGTAATTGAAAAGAATTGATCCGATCTGAGTCGATTGCAAACCGTCATCTGTGATTTTATCAACGATTGCCGTTTATGTAACGTTAAGCACTCAGAGTGCGACGAAGCCATGTGAGTTCGTTTCGGCGCTTCAGTCAAACGAGATAAAACTCAAGTGAACCCGCGGGTACCAAGCAAAACAATTTCCTTATAAAAATTTCAGACAATAAATGTCTCACTCTAATCAATGAAATGGGGATCGTGTATGCAAACGAAAATTGAGTTGAAACTGCATGGAAGCAACGAATCAGAAGATCATTTTAACTGGCAAGCACTCTAGCACGAAGAACGCACGGAGCGTGGAATCGCTTCCTGCTACATGTAGGCCTATATCTTCCCAAAGGTTCAATCAGCTTTCCAATCGGAAAATGGCGTTGGTAAAGCTGAGCATTGGGAAGTAGTGAATACCCTTGCATGGCTGCCGACAATTAAATTCGACTCCTGTATTGACCTGTAATAAATTATTATTATTATTATTATTATTATTATTATTATTATTATTATTATTATTATCATTATTGTAATTATTATTATTATTATATACGAATTCTTATTATTATCATTATTGTAATTATTATTATTATTATTATTATATACGAATTCTTTATTCATTCACAATTTTGCGGCCGAAGTATAAATAGGGCCTCAGGTTCAAAGAAACTAAATATTTGCTTTAACGGTTCTCGTATCCATCGTTTGCAAAATGGAATCCCTAAAGGTCACGGCATTAATAATAATACCATAATTATCATTATAATTATTATTATATATTATCATCATCATCATCATCATTATTATTAGAAACCAACACATTCCCAATAGCATAAAGTTTTTGAAATACAGACGATTGCGTAAGAGCGGTATTCGCCAATTGCGTGACATCAGTGATGAATTATGATCACTAGACTACCAGCATTCTTAATAGACTTTAATGTGGGGAGGGTAAATTTTGTATAATAGATCAGTCGGTAATGTATTGTTCAGAGAGTGCGAAAAGAGTTTCTTGACAGAGTTGCAATTGCTGTCGCTGATAGATTCGTGCGGGTAGACCTATACAGAAAAATAGTAGGCCCTACACATTTAACTCCAGTGTTGTTGTTATTGAGTGGCTGTTAATTATTTACACGTGCTTATTATTACTGCAGGGTAGTTGTGTGTGTGTGTGGGGGGGGGGGGGGTAGAGGTGTGGATCTGCCGATCATGTACGCCGTCTACAGTTGGGAATTTTTTTCTCGCGGGCGGACTAGTGTCACGTTTCGCTGAAGTAGCTTTGACTCTAAATTAGTTTACTGGCCGGTGTCACGAAATAGAGTATCCCCCGTATTAATTGTATCCCCCAAATTAAAAAAGTCGAAAAAACCGTTTTCGCGGGTATTTTTTTTGCAAATTAATTTTCATCTGCCTTGTTTTGAACAATGACACTAACAGGTATGTTTATTCCTACTAGATAATTTGTTTTGCCCAGTTTTTAGAGCACTTAAAACATTTAAAACACTTAAGAACACTCAGAGTCACTAAATAAATTCGAGTTGCCTTTATCTGAGCATTGCTTAGGACACTTAAAACAATTAGAGTCACTTAGAATTTTGATTACAGCATAAAAAATTTTATTATGCGCATTTTTGAAAAAAGGGATAGAATGGTTTATCCCCCCGGATAGTATAGACCGGTTAATTCCATCCGGAGGAATAGATTAATTCATCCCCCCCGGATAGCTTTCATGGGGGGATACTCCGTCTCGTGTCACCGGAACAGAAGTCGCACGACACATAATACTGCGAAAGTTAATACCGCGACACTGAATACCGGAAAGTTAGTCCCGACGACAATTAATCCCGCGACAGTTAATACCACCGACAGTTAATCACGCGACATTTGATGCCGCGACACTTAATTAGTACCTGTCCACAGCAGTACGAATATTTGCACGACTATGACTGTTGTCGATATAATAGGTAGCCTACCTCTGCCTTCAGTTACACATAACATGTAGGTCTCTTCCGTTGTAGGCTACATGCAACAGCTAAACGATGAGAGACGTACGATCATTATAGAGGATTTTAAACAAGTTATATATATATACGAAGTTTAATCAGACACAAGTTTCACTGACATGGCGGCGAAGTTTAGCATAGCAAACTGTGACACATCGTAATCATGAAAGCTGTAAACATCCCGACAGTGACAACGGAACCATGGCTAAACGACTGCTGGGTGTTGTGTTGCGTCAGTGCAAGCTGACTCTGGCAAAAAATCAAGCAACCACTTCTGCTTCTGAAAAGAAGAACAAGAACAAGAACAAAAAGAAGAAGAACAAGAACAAGAAGAACAAGAAGAACAAGAAGAAAAAGAAGAAGAGCAATTTAATGATTAGAGACGAAAAACCATTTCCAGACATCACGATGCAAACTGTGTAGACACTGTAGACAATGTAGACAGCTTATTATTCGTCTGAAGACTGAAGATACGTCTGAGGGATTAGTTTCAAATATTAACGAGTCCTTGATTAAGTTCACCATAATAATTATAGGTCTGTCTGTGTACATAGGCGCAACCACCCTATGGGACCCACGGGACGCGTCCCCCCCCAACTTTTGAGTGGTCCCCTAACTTTATTATTATGGTCCCCCCAACTTTTAGGACGTAATTCATTATGGTCCCCCCAACTTTTAGGACGTGATTGCACCTATGTCTGTCTTTTAGTGAGGCCACCCTACGTTTTTTTGACTTTTTTTGAATCATCAAAAAAACGCAGGGTGGCCTCACTAAAAGTGATATAACTTTTGTTCTGTCCGAAATATTTTTATGAAATCTGGCCATCATATGTAAATATGAATTGTCTATTAACCTGTAAAATGTCATTTCGAAATTCTTACTTTTGGCCAAGATATTGGCAAAAACCTACTTTTTGTTGCGTTACGTTTTTGAATCGTCAAAAACCGGTGGGTGGCCTCCATAATAGTGGCATAACTTTTGCTCTGTTTGAAATATTTTGATGAAATTTGGCCATCACGTGTAAATATGAATTGTCTATAAGCCTGTAAAGTTTCATTTGGAAATTCTTAATTTTGGTCAAGATATTGGCAAAAATTTAGGGGGGTCTTTTTTTTATGGCCCACCCTGTATGTATGTATGTATGTATGTATGTATGTATGTATGTATGTATGTATGTATGTATGTATGTATGTATGTATGTACATATGTATGTATGTATGTATGTATGTATGTATGTATGTATGTATGTATGTACATATGTATGTATGTATGTATGTATGTATGTATGTATGTATGTATGTATGTATGTACATATGTATGTATGTATGTATGTATGTATGCATGTATGTATGTATGTATGTATGTATGTATGTATGTATGTATGTATGTATGTATGCATGCTTGCATGCATGCCTGCTTGTGTGCATGCGTGTATGTATGCATGTGTTGTATGTTCAGAGCATTTTTATAGCGCTCATTGCTACCTTTGAGTGTACTTGTGCAAACAGTCCTAACGCAAAATGCAATTCAACTGCAGCTGTACTGTATTGGCCAGCATCAGAGCTGAATCGATGGCACTTATTAACTTCCTTCATGGTCGAGAGGCTGGAGTCTGGCGTCGAGGATCGTTTTCTTATTGATTTCGGATGCAAGTAAGTGGATCGGACGTTTTCTTTTGTGCTACATCAGGCATGTCGGTCGTTCAGTGGCGTCACGCTCTGGTGCGTCGCATCAGGTGTCTTTCAGATGTCTCGTTTCTTGGAACCGCAACAAGGCTGCAGAGACAGGCGTGGGCGCTGGCCAACGATGACGAGACGCAGACACAGACTAGTTATAGGAAGACAGATACGCAGATGCACACAGACAGATGGGTATGCGAATGTGAGTGTGGGGTGGGGGGACAGAAGAATTGATTGCGTGAGGGAAGCGTGGAGAGTGGGCGTGTGATGGAATTGCTCGATCGATGGATTTCGTATATGTAGAGGAGAATGCTGAAGGACAGACGTGTGGATGGAAAATGGTGTAATAGATTGGAGGGGTTGTAGAGAGGGTGGCATTGAGAGACGGCGGCATGGGGAAAGGATGGCATGGAGAGAGTTGCCTGGAGAGAGATGGCATGGATAGAGGGTGGCATGGGAGACGGTGGTAGAGAGGGTGGCATAGAGAGTGTGTGTGTGTGTGTGTGTGTGTGTGTGTGTGCGTGCGTGCGTGTGTGTGTGTGTGTGGTAAAGAGCATGGCATGGATGGAGGGTGGCATGGGAGAGGGTGATAGAGAGGGTGGTAGAGAGACAGACAGACAGAGAGACAGACAGAGAGAGGGTGTGGTAAAGAGCATGGCATAAAGAGAGTGGGGCATGGAGAGGGTGTTAGGGAGGCCTGGGAGGGTGGTAGATATATATATATGTATATGTATATAGAGACAGAGAGAGACAGAGAGAGAGATAAAGAGACAGACAGACGGCAGACAGAGAGTAGAGAGAGACAGAGAGAAAGAGAGAGAGGGTGAAAGAGAGGGTGGTAGAGAGTTTGGCATTTAGAGATTGTAGCAGTGAGGGAGGTAGGGGCATCAACAGCGGAAGATAAAGTGAAGGAATGCAAATGGATATCGAACAGAGTCGATATCTATTTGCATCGTCAATGTTCTATACAGAGTGCATGTCTATACAGAATGGAGGATGTCTGTTATTGCTGCGTTCTGTATCTATAGTCGTCTGCCTCTTCTCAAGTATAGAAGCAATCCAACGAGTGAGACAACAGCAACAGCGGCAGCAGCAGCAGCAGCGGGAGGCACTCCAGCAGATACATCTGCTGCGACCGTCCCTCTGCGCATCCGTTCAACTGCCCGTGTACGTATGCCTGCTTGTATGTCTGGATGTCTGTTGGTACTGGCCAGCGGTCGTTTGCAACTGTCATTGAATGAAGACTGGCGCTGGCTGTTGTTCTTGCGTGTCGCTGCCTATCGTGGTCGCCGCCGCCGCCGCCGCCGCCGCCGTGCGAGCGCCTCCTCCTCCTCCACCGCTGCTGCTGCTTCAGTTCCATCGGCAAGAGGAGACGACGACGACGACGGAGGAGGAGGCTAAAGGTCTTCAGCAATCGATCTGCGTCAAGCTGCCCACCCACACACCCACACAGACCCACCCACCCACACAGACCCACCGTTTATAAGGCGCCGCAGCGGATCTATCGGCGTCCAGATTCATTCCTCGAGCGACGCAGACCTTGACCAGACGAAGACCAGGAACCCCAGAGGTCGTCTTCAGCTTTACAGGGTACGTTTCGGAATCTCTAACTTGTCTCCTCTTATTGTTCATTTTAGGTATCTTACACGTTTATAGGAAATATACTTAATATACTTTACTTACATGTCCTCTTATGTGCACTTTGCTTATTAAGTTCCAGCCTAAAGTCGATTAGTGTGAGAACCGTTTTTTTGTCCCTTTGCCTGAAATCTTTTTAAAAGTTCTACTACAGATACGAAAAAATTGCGACCGGATGCTTAGTTCTGAGGCTTCATGAATATTTAGAGTTTCATTTCCATCTTCTAGTAATCTCTAAATCATTTCGTATGCAATCTGAAGCCTTCAAGTCTTGGCAATTCCCCCGACTCACTTGAATTGGGTTCCATGGTCTTTTAAATGACACTGCTGATAAGTGATTTCACCAATCTAGAAGTCAACCCAGACGACTCATAGTAATAATATAGTAAAGCCTTTAATTATTATTATTATCTCGTCTTCATGGGCGGAGTTTGGTTTCCGTTCTTGGAGGGGCTAAATAAGAACCTGGGAAGAACTTGGGCTTTGTTGCGGCTGAGAGACTCGGTCGGTCCCGAACGAGCGGCGCCGACAAATATTTTCTCGGGTCAAAAAAGTTAATTACCTTTTTAGTCATTCGGATGTTTCGCCTTCGTGAACAGAACCATTTTCCCCGAACAAATTATTTATGAGTCTGCGCCTTTTGGAGGGGGGGGGGGGGGGCGGCGGGAAAGGATACCGTTTACACGGTAAAAAAAACTGAATCTGGGTCTTCTTGGGGGGGGGGGTTAAGGCCCCCTAGCCTCTGATAAACTCCGCCCATGTTCGTCTTACGCAGTAGTTGCCAGTTGACGCATTTGATAGCCTAAACTTCCCTAAAGCCTGCATACCATCAGCAGCCTATAGTAATTACTATACAGAGATCGCTGAGAAGCACGAGTGTAGCCCTAGTAAGTTAAAAGACCTATAAGTATAAGGTATCTTCCGGCAACGGCGTTTTATAAATCATCTCAGACTAAACGTGGACTAAAGCCGAAGCTTTTATTTATAAGTAAAGTCATAGTTAATTATTTACGACGTCTTATAATGCAGTGCTTCTTCGTGAGGCAGAGGAGGGATGAGGATTCCCCGTCTTCGTATATATTGTCCAGCCGTCTATTGCGTTCATTTGCAATTAACTCTTTCAATTAAGCAGTTGATTGAAGCATGTGGGTGGCATGCTAGTCGAGCCTTGGAAACCCCGCAGTGCTGACTCTGAGAACATAGAGCCGCACGTCTTTTTAGAGATAGAAGCAAGAGGGAATTATCTTCCTTCACCGGAAACCAAGAGTCTATGCTGCAGTGTCGGGAAAATGATAAACTCGCTGTTGTAATTGTAATCAGAAATTTATAAAGTGTCGCATAAAGAAAAATTATTCTGCTCCACTCCGTAATAATATGATGGAAAATGTCATAAGTAAAACAGATTTTCATGAGGATTAAGATGAAAATGTTTCTAGGTTTACGTGCCACAGTCACGTCAATGCTTCTTGAGTCTTTATAGGCTAAAGCAAATGCGCAGAAAATTAGAAGAATCACCAAAATGGCGGACTCACGCGCATGCGTGAAGCTCAGCCAGCAGATTTCCATTTCTGTATATGTGACAGAATGTTGAGAGTAGTTGACAGTCTGTGGGTCAAACTGCGTTGGTTGTGTATATAGCGAAAATATGGATCAGCGTCCGTGTTACACGATGGAAAGCACCGACAGCAGTCCGTCCCTAGCGCAAGATGGCGCATGTTCGGTTCATCCCCACGAGACGCTCGGTGCCCATGTCGAACAGGTAATCAGCGCCACTGAACGGGGCGAGGGGGCGATAATCGAAGCGCCAGCATTGACCAATATTCGAGATCACTCCAGAGACCCGCTCTTCCATCCTCCGCGAAGACAAACTTATCCTTCTGCAGACGATCTTCGCGTTCTGTGGATCAGAGACACGAACGCCAGTCTCAATGGGAGTACAGTTATTATATTAGGTGCATGCCTAATATAGCTAATGCTTATAGAAGTTAGCTGAAATGTATTTTTTTTCTCACGAAACTTATTATTAACGTTCCTACATACGCACAGCGATTTTGTGAGATTCATACAGTGCTATAAACAGCATGAACGTTCAGACACATACTGCATACAAACATGCATCATATATAAATATGCATACTGGGTGAATACATACATACATACATACATACATACATACACACATACATACATACATACATACATACACACATGCATACATAGTTATTACATACATACATACATACATACATACATACATACATACATACATAAATACATACATACATACATACATACATACATACATACATACATACATACATACATACATACATACATACATACATACATACATACATACATGCATACATACATACATACATACATGCATAGGCTACATACATACATACATACATTCATAAATACATACATAGTACATACATGCATACATACATAACATACATGCATACACAATGCTGATGATCACTAGAATATTATTATTGTTAACTTTCTCTTCAAACCCTGAAGACGAGGCCTGACAATTCTGGACAAGTTTTAAACAGTAGTTATCATTGAAGTCCCTGAGCGACCCTAAATACCTCGGGGCAAAAATGATTTGTATGTGCACTTGCTATAGTGCCTCTTCAGGCTCCCTGCTCAGAGGCGCTGTCTGCTACAGCGCGGACACTGCATCGGAGTTTCATGCCGAAGCGCTGAGCAATTGCAAGTGAAGGACTTATCCATGGTACCTACGCGGCGACTTGAGGTTTAATTCGATGCTCGTTACACCACCGCGGCCCATTAATAATAATAATTATAAAAATGATAATGATAATAATAATAATAATAATAATAATAATAATAATAATAATAATAATAATACTAATAATAGCATCAATAACAATAATGATAATAACAACGCTCTTATCAGTAGCGGCGCCAGGATTTCAAGTTTGGAGGGGCTTGAATCCTCGCGGTAATTTTCCATTTTCATCCACCAAAATTTCCGACGACCTTTTCTTAGTCATCCGGTGAAATCTCATGATGGGTGATGATGAATCTATTTCATTTGTTAGAGGGGGTTTATCGTGGAAATATTTCAGTCTTACATGCCTCTTTAGTGGGGCTTAGCCCCGGATGGCCATTTTAAGGGGCTTAGCCCTATAGCCTCCCCCTGGCGCCGCTCCTGGCTCTCATGCTGTTTATTTCCGATGCACTTTTGCACAATTGACCGGCAACGATGACCGTTGACTCTCAGAACAACAAACGCTGCTCTTCCGGGAATTTCTTAGAGCCTCAGGGATTACACTGACCTCCGGCGACAAAAATTATAATGACAGCAGCAGTCACAGCTGCAGCAGCATCAGCAAAATAATGATGTCTTCAATAATTGCCAACAAAGACTGACTTGTAGATCAGAAGACGGGTTCCTATGCGGATCTCCTGCTGACATTTTAATTAGCAAATTATTTTTTGAAGAGACTTCACTGCTGCCGTCATCTTTGAAGTCATTATGGCGGATTTTTCAAATGAAAATTGCCAATAATATGACAGACTGCAAGAATGACTTGCCATCATGAAAGAATTAGTTGGAACTGCAATTTGTTTGGAACTGCAGTCTCGATTTTCAGAAGATGAATAGGTCTTTCGAGAAAGATGTTTTTCAACCCTCTTTATGTCTAAGCAAGCCATTAGCTCCAATTAAAAGATTTGTCCTGATTTAGACCGCATGCAGAAGACCAAAGGTTTTCCATTGCAATAGCTTTCTGCGCATTACCGGCGCATTACTGAAACTTTCGCTTTTTGATTGTTAGTTTTAAGAAACAAAGTTGTAAGATGCAAACTAGGGTGTGTAGCCTATATATGTATAGGAAATGAGGAGACCCCGAAGTTTGTAAAATGAATATAAATTCACTCTGGTTCATTCCGCCCTACAGATTTCTAAATCAAAGCGTCATTGAGAAAGGCGACAGGCCTTCCGTAACATAATCATTCTAAGAGTTAAGTAGGTACCTGAAAAACACTCCGAGTGCAGAGCTCTGCTGGAGCTATAGAACAGCGGCTGTAGGTCGTCGATGCCAGTTACCACCTGCATCATTCGTAGAATAGTTTTATGAAACTGATAATTATGAGAAGGGTATATATATATATGTATATATATAAGTGTCATAAAGATGACGAAGGCCATCTGCAGAATCACATACAAATATTGAGTCAATTTGTTCTGGCAGCTGCAATTCTGCAGAACAGAGCCCATTGAAGAGAGCTCAGTGCTGCCGCCCATCAAAATCCTGAAGATCATCAAAATCGCGTTGATGGCGGGTTATTTCCCGTAGTAGAGCGACTTCCACGAGATCGGATTCCAAGAATCCATTGCGGATCACGACGACCTGTCGGATGATCGTAATGAAAAACTGCCAGCGAGTGTCTGCATGGTGTGTGTCGCCGACAATGCAGACGACAGTCGCATAAAATGGCAAATAGAAGCGCGACAGATCGCCGTTGTCAGTGTCCTCATGAATCTGAATTCCCTGCGGCGTAAAAGAAGTCTGGAAAATGATGTTTATCAATGTCCATCAGCAGCAGACGCTATAGCAGCGTGGCCTTGAATTCCGATGACTTTGAATTGCCTACAATAAATGTGGCCTCGAGTTGCCGTCATCTCTGACTTTAAACAGAAATCAAAACTCTCTGAATACTTTATCAGCGCCTTTATTTCAACCACTCACACTTACGTTTACTCGCGTCCTATAGATAAACTGCTATGAGAAATGATTAAGACGCGTTATATTCTGTTTGGTTGAAAGCAGCGTTTGTGAGGCTAAGCAAACAGTTCTGGAAATTTCACGCCAAGCAAATATTTGAGGCGCTGGTGAGAAGATTAGATAACATATATATAATATATATATAGAATAGATATATATATAATATATATATATATATATATATATATATATATATATATAGCCAGCGCGGTCTTCGGACAACATTATCAGTTTTCGGTCTCTAGTGTATTGACGAAAAACGCGTCCAGCTGCCATGATCTTTGAACCTTCCCGTCGAACTGATGATACCATCGTGAGCAGAAATTAAGTCCATGGCTTCGTGTCTTTTAGGCTGAACAAGCATCGAAACATAGCTGACAAATATTATTATCAATCGTAGGTTTGAAGAAACAGTTTCCGCTCCGAATGATCGAGTTATTGTATTAAATGATATTATAAATAAATAGGCCTACCTTCTTCTTTACTTAGAGCGCAATTAATTTATTGTTTCATTTATTGTCCTGCGTATGACGTCTTTAGACATAGACATAGACATAGACATATTTTTATTGATCCCAACAATTCAATTGTACATGTATGTTTAACAAAGTATAGACATAATTCGCAATAAGAAAATACTCAAAGTGAATAGGTATTATAAGAGTGAGGGAGCAAATAGGCACACCAAAAGGGACAAGTCCCGCTAAGCAGGGGCCTAATTAACAAAGTGAAGTGAGAAAGTGAAAGCTGAAGGGAGTATTGGAATACAGAGATATTACTTAACTAGGGAAAGAAAAAAATTATTATCCAAAAAAACTAATGTAGTTAACACTACATGAAAAACTCAAAACTTTGATGCTGTTTAAGTGAGAAACAAGCAGTGCCCAGTAGTTAACTGAACACGAATTGTTGGTCTATGCCTCATCTAAGTAAATATCTGCGACCATCATTCTTTGGAGATTGCAGTATAGAAGATGACGTTTGGTGGTCGAGCAGTCAGTGTGATGTACTGCCAACTGAAAGTATGTGGGTTGAAACTTTCTTGTCAGAATCGGTTGCACTTGCTGTTGCTGCATCAGATAACCCAGCTTTATTTAAAATACGGTGCATGGACAGGCTATTCAACGAGAGAGATAAGTGATCCTGGCCTTACATGCCGCAATCAAGCAAACGGTTTCATCAGGGTTGGCATAAGACACTGACATAAGGCACTGCTCTACTAATCGGTGTAGTAGCTTCAATTACGTTGCACAATAAAATTGTTCATTTTTTAGGGTCAAATAATTAAAAACAATTCTATACAGAATCTCTCAGGTTTTCCTACAATGTCTAATGTGCATTACCTAAGAAATTTGCATCAAATGACACCAGCGCATAAAACCAGATAGCCTATATACAACTGTCAGTCACTCTTTTCTAACCTTTCTATCAGAACTGAAGTCACCAGACGTTTGTTATGGATGTTGGTCAATAGTTTCCTTTGTACATTTATTTTTCCTGAGTTCATAACTCCGTAGCCTATAGCCTATGCCATCCACGTAACTCTGTCCTGGTGTTTAAGCCTCATATTTCTACTTGCTTTCAAACCTTTTCCCTAGAATTCTTAAGTCGCTTAAAGAGACTTGTTTAGAACAAGAGAAATATTAGCGAAAAAAGAGTTACGAGAAAATAGAAAAGCGTCCCTCTGTAATGGGAAGGAAGGGTAGGCCTATGTGCCGATCTAAAAAAATTCCTTTAAAAATCCCTGTGTGACAATAGCATTGCAACTATTGCTACAAATACCGACCTTACCACTCTAATAGGCGATAAGACATGCACATCGTTTCTCTGCTATAGCCTCTGAAATCGGGAGAGGCGCTAAAAATACATAGGCCATACACTAATGTCATTTCAATTGCCTGACTTCTGAATCCATACAGTCTGTTGACACAGTCACTGCCACTGTTTCCTACATTTGTTCTGCTTCCGTTTGTCACTTAGGTGTTTATTGAATGAATGTTCTACGGATGTTGTTTTGTTTCTGCAGCTAATTTGAATCATCGCTGCTTTGCCGCCAGCATCGTCGTCGAAAAAAAAAAACGCCCGCGTGAGAAGCAACATGTCGACAACACATTTCGCCATTTTCTTTCTCGCTTTGGTTTCATTCGTGGTCGGAGTTCCATCGCCGAACGGTACGTGTACACTGCACACTGTACAGTCTGCATCTCGCCTAATTACACAATTACAGTCAGTAACGCTGTTTATGCATGATTTGCTTTTATGGGTTTTTCCCATCGTCCGATCAAGCGATGCATTCATTTATTTTAGCGACGGCTATAAACAACATTTCAAAGCCGTTTAATGAACGAGGAAAGCCATTATGCTGCAGGGCAAGCATACAGGTGTGATGACTGTGGTGACTGTGGAGACTGTGGTCCTGTAGTCAACCAATGTAGACTTCCTCCCGGGCGTTGAAAGGTTTTTAGTAGCATGCATCTGTTTCATTAGATATAGATTAGATATTGAAGAAGTGACGGTGCAGTGTTTCTTTTTAATTTTCTAAAGTGAAAGATAAGAAGTTTGGAAGCAATAAGTCTCCCTTTGCCAGTTCTATCAAACAGTACCCTCCTCCTCCTCCGCCTCCTCCTCCTCCTCTTCCTCCTCCTCTTTCTCCGCCTCCTCCTCTCGTCGATAAGAAACTAAAGACGAGGATGAACATGCCTTTAGCATCTAAGAAAGAGCCACAGTAATAACATGTAATCAGAAACTATGAAAAAGGTGTTTAATGGCAAGGGTTAATAAGTTGGGAAAACTATACTGAACAGTGATGCGTTCTTTTCATGAACACTAGTGTTCAGAACACGTGGTTTGAACGCCCGGACGCGTTCTAATTATTGCAAAGTTTAGGCTATGTGCTAAAGCGTTTGCGTGTGCCTTCCGTTCACCAGTTGAATATCTGCATGTATCATGCGTTGAAAATTCGCAACTATGAATAGAGTTCGAAAATTTAATGCCAGCGTAAACGTTCAAAATGCCCGGACGCGTTCTCTTAATTTAGTAAATAGCCTATAATGGGTGTTCAAATGTAGTAGCATAACACTAATGTTAAAAAATTTAATGCTCACGCTAACATCAGAAACGCTCAGGGACATTCTATCAGTTTTGCAATTAGGCCGAACCAACGTCCAACGTCCAAGCATTTTTGAAATGTGTTCTGATCGTGAACTTTCGGCTTCAGAATTTGTGTAGGCCTATGACAATTAACGCTTGCGTCAGACGAGCGATGGAAACATGCATTTAAATACGGACAACGGAGACAAACGCGCAGACGAACGCAAACAACTATTTATAGTCATGCCATCAATTAATTAATCAGACGCCGATACAATCTTTATCAATTTGCTAAGACA
This sequence comes from Lumbricus terrestris, assembly GCA_949752735.1. Taxonomy (NCBI): domain Eukaryota; kingdom Metazoa; phylum Annelida; class Clitellata; order Crassiclitellata; family Lumbricidae; genus Lumbricus; species Lumbricus terrestris. The sequence goes on from OX457039.1 coordinate 57,532,488, forward strand.
AGAAAGACTCAGCCTGGCTACCCCTCCGCCCCACGCCCCTATACGATGACGGCGAATATGGTGATTGGTGAATCTGTTGCATATACGAATAGAGTGATATGCGCAGAGAAATCGTTATCATAATCTCCACATTTCTAAAGCGCCACTCTATAAATCCAAGCGTTGGGCGCCAGCTTATTCACGAGCGCTGAGACATGTAGGGAGAGAGAGAGAGAGAGGGAGATAGAGAGAGAGAGAGAGAGAGAGAGAGAGAGAGAGAGAGAGAGAGAGAGAGAGAGAGAGAGAGAGAGAGAGAGAGAGAGAGAGACATAGAAGACATAGAAGAGCAATTACACTGGATGCAGGAAAAACAAAGATAAATGGAAATACAAAGAGACAGTGGATGACAAGAGTGAACAGAAAAAGAACAGACATAAAATATATAGACAGAACGATAAAACACAGCCGAGAGGACACGCACAGAGAAAGAGAGCGGAGGAAGATGGCAAACAATTAGAATTTATCCTGCAGAAGAAATGAAGAGAGGGGAAGGGAGATATGGGGCGAAAGAATGAAACAAAGTAATAATAAGGAGAAAGCGCCTGCAGCCAAAAACCTATGAATTGGTCTGACCATCATGCGTAGAAGAAGAAGAACATAGCGCCGCATAGGTATAAACGTGAGCGCAGAATAATCAGGAAGTGTGTGACGTTTGATTAAATGACGTGTGTGTCTACCTGGTCACTGCTACTGCCACTGCTGCTGCTGCTGCTTTTGCTGCTGCTGTTGCTGCTGCTGCTTTTGCTGGTGCTGCTGCTGTTGCTGCTGCTGTTGCTGCTGCTGCTGTTGCTGCTGCTGCTGCTGCTGCTGCTGCTACTGCTGCTGTAGTTTGCAATGATCATCGAAATGTCGTTGGTCGACATCAGTCAAATGATCATCACCGGTTTCAGGAAACAGATCCTAATTGACGGAGCGACCATGGGAGACCGTAACATATACTTAGTTGCTGACGTCTATATATCCGACATGTGTCCCCGATGAGAAGAGAACTGCACTTTATACACAATTGCAGCCGTCGTGGATTTACATGTAGAACTGCACTTTAGTATAGCATAAAGAAGTCATCTTATATCAATCAGAAGATGTTTTCGAGGTAAAGCGTGTTTTTGGAGATGCCTAAAACGCGTTACATCAAGTGTTTTGATGTAGATATACAATTACAGTGGCGTAGCCAGGAATTTATGATAGGGGTTGGGGGTTGGGGGGTTTTATGACCTGGCCGGATGCTCTTCCTGACACCAACCCAACAATATTACAGTAAATAAAGGGAATAAAGTAACAAAGGGAATAAAGTAAGAAAACAATTGTTACTACAAGCAATTGTTTTTTTCTTATTTAAGTGGATAAATAGTATTTAAAAAACTCTTTTCCTAAGCCAATGGGGGGGGGGTTTAACCCCAAAACCCCCTTGGATACGCCACTGTACAAATTTACATGCTAGCAGAGTACACGACATTCAAGCCAGAGGGGGTCCAGTACATGGAGAAAATTGTCCCTTTATATAGCGGTAGTACCGCTAAAAGGAACGGCGTTCTGAAACATTTTCAATTGCTAAAAAGTAATTTAATTAATCAAATTTCTAACCGAGAATTAACTGGGTTTTTGTTATTTTTAATTAATTTAAGTGTTTTCAGCGTTCGCTGACATTGATATATATATATATATATATATATATATATATAGGCCTATATATAAAAATATAATATATCATGACATAAAACTGCTAGCATAGGATATACCCTAGTATATTGGTCCACTGTCCACCGATATATTATTCCACAGATTTCATTTGACATTGCTTAGCAAAATCTGAATTTGTTCAGTTCCGGAGTCTTTTTTCTTGAAAAAAATCTACTTCTGAAATGGATCGGGAAACGTTTTTAATGGAAGAACACTTTTGACAATCGACAGAATTGAGGTAAAGTCACAGCTGGCTGACACCTGAAAAGTCAGTCGAATTACACGGATCCCCGGGTTCTTGGTCTTGATCTTAACCCGCTGCTGGTTGAGAGTATCGATAGGCTTTGTCGGTAAAGGGTCAATATGTTTGTATCCCAGGATCCAACTCCATTACCAGGTTAATCACTTAGTCTAGAACTGCAATTTCTGATGCATAGAACAAGATTTCCAGTATAAACCCTGCTATACTTTTCCTGTTTGACAGCCATTGAAGGGTAGCCCGTGCCTGATAATTATTACAAGCAACCTTTCTTGAGTATAGGCCTATATATATATATCACGTCTTCAAATTAATGGTCTTTGCCTTGTTTGCTGTTGAACAAATAACGCACAAAACGGTCTGCGGTTGACTTTGCTTAAGCGCACTTTGTTTCCATTGACCACACTTGCACTGTCATCCTGTTTTCTGTTCTCTGCTGTATGAGTGTGTGTATGTGTGTGTATGTGTGTGTGGATGTGTGCGTGTGTGTGACGCCTTTGGACGAAAGAAATTCCAAATTATCTGATGTATTAAAGAGACATCGCACTTGACCAGTAGACTACCGAGTCTAACTCACGTGTAAATAATCCCCACTTACATGGGCGCCCGCAGAAATTTTTGAAGGGGGGCAAAATTTTTACGATAGTCACGATTAAATTTTGTGGTAGTAAGAGCTTGAAAATGCAATGCTGCATGGAAATTAGGAATACGGGTATTTTTCAAAGAGTTTTCTTATGCAAATTTCTCAGTTTCATTTTGTGTATAATTTTTAATATGAAAAGTTTCCTTAGAAATTTGATAAAAATCAAAAAGCAGATCTGTGCTAAAAAATAGTTTCCTGAAGGTGCGCTATATAATTCCATAGAATGAACGAATGACTAAATGAACGAAAACGGTGTCCGTTTGCAAGGGGCAATTGGTCCTCTAGCTGCTTCTAAAGCGCCACTGGAAAGCCAATCGCAGGGCACCAGCAGTTTCACATGTTCTGCATCGAGTCAGAAGCCTATTCCCAAGAGTAGTCAGAAAGAGGTCCGAGTCTGGTAGACAGAGGACCAGAGTAGCTGTTAATGCGAATGTCTTTTAGGAAGGTGGAGGATCTGAAGATCAGATGAGTGTGGGTATCAATTCTTTTTAACAGATCTCTTTGTCAGTTTTGGGTGTAAATCCTGAGGCGTGATAACCAGAGCCAAGTTTATCTACAGTTTGACCTCCCTGGATTCTGTAATGGCAGCTTGCTAAATGGACAAAATGGAGCCTGGCTTATAGCAGACTTGGTTTATATAATTACAATGCTGGTGAATAAGCAGATCTCCCTGATGAAATTTCAGTGTACTTTGAGAAATGTTCAAATTTTTGCGTTAGTATTTAATTTTTTGCAGTTGTGATTAATTGCATTATTTCTACAGCTGGATTCCACTTAAGTAGGCCATAATCGATAGGCCTGCTCTGCTGTTTGCATGGGTGCCCGCAGGAAGGTTGAAAATCAATGGTCATTGTAAGAGTTTTCAGAAAGAGCTTGAACATGCAAGGCAGAAAGTTAAAAGAGCATGTTTATTTCTATAGAGAACTCTAAATGTAGATTCCTGACTTTCATTGTCTGTATCATTCGTATCATTGGTGCTTTAATGCAAAGAAATTTGTTAAAAACCCAAAAGTAGTAGTTAAAAAAACTTAGGTTTCAATTTTCCAGGGGGGGGCAAGTGCCCCTTTTGCCCCTATGTGCGGGCGCCCATGCCCACTTATTAGATCTGTGTGTTATAATCTGTGACCCGGAATTTAGAAGTCCGAATCTTTCGCTGGAGCCCTAAGGGTATTTCACTGTCCTATTGGTGTGACGCACTTGCGGCGAACATTCAGAATAATTCGCCTGTTGCTCGTTTCCTTGAAAGGCCCCACCACCGTTGACCACCGTTGACCACCGTTGACCACCGTTGACCACCGTTGACCACCGTGACCACCGTCTCTCTATCTCTTGGTGCCTCTATCTCTCTTTGCTTCGCCTGTTGCTCGTTTCCTTGAAAGGGCTTACCACCGTGACCACCGTTGACCACGTTGACCACGTTGACCACCGTTGACCACCGTGACCACCGTCCCACCGTCTCTCTATCTCTTGGTGCCTCTATCTCTCTTTGCTTGTGTGTCTTTCTCGAAATTTCCCCAAAGATTGACTCACATAATTAATTAACGGATGGACTCTGGAATCATCTAAGCGCTACTTAAGTCATCCCGGCCCATCCCTCCGACCGTCCGTCCCTCCGACCGACCCTCCAACCGCCCGTCCACCGGGATCGTCGGTCAAAGGCTACTCGCATTATCTTGATTAAAGTGGACAATCGCGGAGACCCTAGCGATGCTTTCGTGTACAGGAAGGACGGCAGTGAAAGAGAGCGTCGCTGTGTCCCTACTTCCAACTTAAAGTGCTATATATAATTATTTTCACTGACCACTGAGCGAGTTCGCTTGTAATTTGGAGAGCGACAGGAAGGGACCCCGTATATATATACGCATATATACGCATATATATATATACATATATATGTATATTGCCCTAAAGGTCAACAGTCATCAAATAAGGAAAGCAATTAGTTTAGCAACCAGACGAAGGAGAAAACAGACAGATGGACGGGACAGAGGACAGGCAGACGGGACAAAGAAGGACAGACGGGACAAAGGGCATACAGACGGGGCAAAGAACAGACAGACTGGGCACAGGACAGACATATGGGACAATGGACAGGCAGACAGGGCAAAGGACATAAAGACGGGGCAAAGGACATACAGACGGGGCAAAGGACAGGCAGACGGGGCAAAGGACAGACGTAAGAAGCAGAGAGAAAGCCCGACTGCCATGAAGCGTAAATGAATAGACGAGCGAAGTCCAGCAATGATTAATAGAGTGAAGCATCAGAGGGAATAGAGAGAACAGCCGATGTAGAGATCATGGAGCATAGTAGATAGAGCGAGTCGGCCGCAGGGAATGAGTGCAATAAAAAAAGTCTACATCAATATGGGAGGAGGGGGGAGGAACGGGGGGGGCAAGTACGAATCCAGATTAGATTATTTTTAAGGCGATTGGCAAATTATGTGAAGGAGGTTTAGTGCGGAGTACTTAGCCATCGATCGGAAAGAATTAATTTGAGCTGAGGTCGATGATAGAGCCCAGTCCTTTCCTTTGAGTCTTTTGGAAAAACGAAGCAGATTAATTGATCAATTCACGAAAACGGTTTATGTCCCAACGCTGACGTCAGAGCAGATTGCCTCTGATTCTACTCATCCTTCCACTTTCACACACACACAATGCAGTGCTTCTCTCCATCTGTCGGTTGGTCTATCTGTTTGTCTGTCCGTCTCTCTCTCTCTCTCTCTCTCTCTCTCTCTCTCTCTCTCTCTCTCTCTCTCTCTCTCTGCATTTCCCTCTCTCCGTCTCTTTTTATCCTTCCCTCGTCCTCCTCTTCTTGCACCTCATCACATTCGTGCATCATCTTCATCACTTGCTGTCAACGAATTGGACGAATAACTCCCACCAGAGAACTCAGTTCCGTATACTGATAAAATAGCATAGTGTTATAAAATGTACAGCTGCATATTATAGGAACACTGCATGTATATTTTTGTGTGTATGCATGCACGATGTATGTATGTATGTATGTATGACATTGTATGTATGTATGTATGTATGTATGTATGTATGTATGTATGTATGTATGTATGTATGTATGTATGTATGTATGTATGTATGTATGTATGTATGTATGTATGTATGTATGTATGTATGTATGTATGTATGTATGTATGTATGTATGTATGTATGGGGATACCCGGGATAGGTATTATGTCTATTGTACATAATTATACGCATGCAAATATGTATGCATGAATGCATATTTCAATGCATCTAGAGATGCATGTATGCATTAATTTGTTGTTATCGAAATGCTCAAGTATCTTGATGCTCATAAGAATGATGGCTGTCTGGTGGGCCATCTGTTATGATGTGACTAAAGGAAACCTGATATTATTTCTTGTACTGTTTAAGCCAGATAGAATAGTTCGCCTGAATGTGGTATGAGTGACATGTCTCTGCACTCTCATCTAACATAGATGGGGTCCGCAGTAACTATAGAGACGGCTGGACTTTTCTACTATTATTATTATTATATTCGTTTAATTGGCAACAAAACTGATAGACACACCGCTATCAGGCACACAAATTAGTTCAACAAATGAAACACAATTATAGGCTACCTAAAATTGTTTATGTCCATAACAATTGAATCCATCTTATAGGATGAGTGTAGAAAATTACGTAAATAATTGCAAAAAAAAGGAATGATTTGACGTTTTTTATACTAGGGTGATATGAGAATTAGATCATTTGACATAATTAATGGGCATAGGTGGCTTCCTATACAAAACACGTGAGATGAAGTGTCTGTCGTCTTTGACTGGCAAAACAAAGTTGTGAGGGCGTGGTCTCAATTGGTAGGAACGATCGACAACCGGTGGGAAAAGCGATCGAAGAACGTGGAAACCGTTTCTGGAGACTGCTGCAAGAAGACGGGCATCGGCAAGATCTACCATTTCAGTAGCAGTAGGCGAGTCATCAGGCAGGTACCCGGAACGACGGACTCTTGCTAAAAGACGTTCAATTTTGGCACGGTCATTGGCGGTAGCAAAGCCCCACCAGGAAGGAGCAGCATATAACAATTTGGAGACAGTTGTTGCTCTAGTGACTATATGAAGAGCATCAGATGACAAACCATGGGCTCTTAACGTCCGCAGGGCATGCAGTGACCCAGCACAGGAGGAAATTACGTCAATTACATGAGAGGTGACACGAAGATTAGAGTTAAGGGTAACTCCAAGTATGTTCATAGAGGTAACTCTTTTTAGTCCCACCATCAGCTCTGGAGCATCAGCACCATGACGAGAGGAGACAATCATTTCTTTTGACTTTTCCGTGTTCAGACAAAGGTTATTTTTAGCTGCCCAGATAGCTACATGACTAAGCTCCTCCGCAACGGTTGACCTCATCTCCGACCCCACCAGCAAGTATGTGTCATCTGCATACTTTTTAAACTTGTTGGCAGTGTGAACCGGTTGGAGGTCAGAAGCGTCGATGTCATACGTTGCTGGACCAATTCCGGATCCCTGGATCAAACTGGCATTAATACCTGCAGCACTTGATGTCAGACCATCAAACCTGGTAACATGTTTTCGATCTTTTAGGAAATTAACAAGCCAGTTGTAGACGCTATCCTGTATGTCAAGTTTGGAGAGTTTTACTGCAAGGGTGGAGTGCCGAACCGTATCAAATGCCTTCGAAAAATCCAGGGAGATAAGGGTGACATAGCTGTTGGACCGCAGGATAACAGATATCTCATGAAGTATGGCTATAAGGGCAGATGTAGTGGAGCCCGTCGGACGGAAAGCAAATTGGTCGCTTAGAAGTTGTGACATAGGTGAAGAGGCAAAGGTCGGATAAAGGTGGTGATGCACTATTTCGCGTTCAACAATTCTTGACAGAACAGGTGTGACTGAAATCGGACGAAAGTCAGCCAATTGTGTCGGTGATGCTACTTTTGCCACTGGCTTATTATAGGGGTATTCCAATGTACCTTATAATAACAATCTTCATTTTAATGGTGCTTAATTGTCGTCATCATCATAGTCATCATTATCAGGATCATCATAATGTTCTGCTTTTTCTCATCGTCATCGTTTGCCTTGCTTTCGTCGTCGCCGCCATTCATCATCAACGTCATCATCCTCATCCTCTTCACTTCGTTATCATAGTCGTTGTCATCATCAACAAAATATGTATTTCTGCATTCTTTATTTAGACGTAGTTGTTGCTGCCGTTGTTGCCATTGTTATCCTCCAATTATGGCCATCATCACGATAATCGCCTACAAACATTCCATTGTTGTACGGTCATTTAAATACATCATTGTTATTGGAGACAGAGGATGGGGCAGAGGCCGCAGTTGATAATTAGCTCTGTTGCGTATTGACCTCAATCAAGCAGCCCAGCATCAGCAGCAGCATTGGCCTCAGAAATGCTAATAAGATGAGGAGGAGGAGGCCCTAATTGTCCCGATGTTCTTCACCGATCCATTCCCGCTGCAAGTAATGCTGAGGCTGCCTCGCCTGAATGGCATCGTCTCTTACCTCAAGCGCCGACGACAATTAGGCGTATCGACTAATTCCTCCAAGTGCCTATTTCGCTTCTATTGCAGCAGACCATTGTTCCACCGCATACACAAACACTTACCCATAGGCCAATACACACACACACACACACACACACACACACACACACACACACACACACACACACACACACACACACACACACACACACGCACACACGCACGCACGCACGCCCAGACATCCATTCGATTGCAGTGCGTTTCGGTGACGGCGGAAGCTGCGTCGTGCATCCTTGGCAACCGTTGTTTTTGATGATTGGCCAATGCACGCACGCACTATACGTAGGAGTTGTTCCCTCCCACCCCTCCCCCGATCAGCCGACCGACCGACCGACCGACCTACCCTACTATCGACCAACCGGCCTATAGTTAATCGCTTCCTCCAATGCTATAAGGAAAACCTTTGCGGCTAAAACGACGATATTTAAACATGCACGTCATCCACACATTGCTCAGCTGTCTCTCCCACTGTATGTCCGTGTCTATGTCCGTGTCTTTGCCCGTCTTCGTGTTTCTTTGCCTCTTCCTATATGGCCGTGGCGACTGGCGACGCCTCAGCTTCTGACGCTCTTCTTACCTGTATTGGCGCAATCAGTCGAAAATTACCTTAAATTATTTCCTCTGGAAGTCGACTTATATATGAGCTATAATTTCATTAATGGCGCATACAAGACTTGCAAATTACCTGGTAGGCTACTGTGTCTGCATTGAAGCTGGACCGATAGGAATTTTCCCCGATTATTATGCCAAAATACCGCGAGTAGCCGATTATTAAATAGCCGATTATTAAATATATCCGATACCGATTATTTGATCGGAAGTGAGAATTATCAGATACGGAAGAATAATTATTTCCCATCAAACACAGAGTGTAGGAGAATAGAAAATCGTTGACAGTGCAAGAGAAAATCATAATTCGTATTTCTCGCGGAACTAAGGGATTCTCTTCAATGCCCTGGTTATCAGCAAACGACTGTTGCCCCAAATGGCTCAGGATTATAGATTAGGGTGGAGTGAAAAAAACGAAAATCAGAAATTCGAAAAGTAATAGCAACCAAAAGTTGCCCAATGACATGGGGTCAAGAAATGTGAAAAAAGTTTTTAAAAATGTTAATGTCTTCCGACCGCATAAGTGGGCCAAAGTTCCCAAAAATTGCATTTTTTTGAGAAAATTGAAGGTTTTCTTATGAAATATTCTTAGTGTAAAATAATTTGCTGCAGTTCAATATATCGTTGGAAAGAACTCTTTAAACTGAATAAAATGATGTATTATTTTTGAGAATAGTCCCATATTTGTAGAAGATATTAAATGTTTGCCATATCTCCTCTTCACGACATGTCGCAAAGCTTAAAAACAGTAAAACACCAATAACTTTTTTATCCTTTGAGATATTTCAACACATAATATACCATTCGTTTCAGTTTAGGACCAGCTTTCAAGAGGTATATTGAAATATGAGATTGTTTCTTGCTTGTATGATATTTTGTGACGACATGCAATGTAGGCCTACACTTTAACACTTCCAACAAGCATCTGTGAAATCATAATATTGCCTTCAGAGTAGTTTAAAGTTACAAATCAATTAACAAATTGGCTTAAGACTCGCATGAATCGTCATTTCAATCAACAAGTTGTCATCAATATGATTCTAAAGAGTTTCTGTTAAGCACTGTCACTTTGAGTGGCAGCAGTAGTTCTTTTTGGTTTCAAATATCGGCATTAGTTTTCGTGATTGCAACCGTGCTCAAATAAAACCATCTGTATTGTGTCTGCACCACATACGGATGCAGCCGCTTCAGTCACTATTTTGGCACACCTTTCAACACTCTGAGTGTGACATGGAAAATTCTCAAACTCTATTGCTGGTGGAGAATGACCAGCAACAAGAGAACTCTCGGCTGTTTTTCCGATAAAATTATGTCGGTTAACAATGGTGGAACGGTGACTCTGCACCCATTCCATTTTATTAAGTCAACATAATCTGTCGAGTTGAAATTCATAAGTGGAATTTGGAAGCACCGCAGAAATGGCTTTCTTTTATCAATTTCAGCTTAGTATTCTTCTAAGTCCAAGTTCTCTTACATGAGGGCTCTGATCAACGAACATGCACAACCGCAAGATCTTCAAAACAGTGACAGGATCGAACTGCGTTGCATAATATGTCAAGCAGATATTTTCTGATCGGTACTTAGACCGCTACAGTCAACGTCTGGCATTTCGCATTCAATGGATTCGAATCCAACATCCGATACGGTAACTGTTCTGAAGATCATGCACATAAAGATCCTGGGAAGATGTCTCATGCCCGGTGGCTGACAATGGTTAATCGAGTACTTAAACTTTATGTGGCAACTTTAAAGCCAACAACACAATGAAACTTCTCGCGGAATTTGTAGTCAAAGTATATGCCAGGATATGGTTTTGTATAAAAACGAAGCCGTCGTGCAGCTATGGAGGCCTTCATGTTTGGCAGATGATACATGTACGTACACTTCTCAAGGTATCTTTGTGATTCACTGAAAGCAGTATTGGACCCCGTGATTCAGCGAAATGCTTACTTTGCACATCCAGACAATCTGCTGTTGTGCATGATCGTTGATGAGCGCCCTCATGTAGGAGAACTTGGACTTAGAAGAATTCTGAAAGCTAAAATGGATAAAAGAAAGCCATTTCTGCGGTGCTTCCAAATTCCACTTATGAATTTCAACTCGACAGATTATGTTGACTTAATAAAATGGAATGGGTGCAGAGTCACCGTTCCACCAATGTTAACCGACATATCGGAAGAACAGCTGAAAGTTCTCTTGTTGCTGGTCATTCTCCACCAGCAATAGAGTTTGAGAATTTTCCATGTCACACTCAGAGTGTTGAAAGGTGTGTCAAAATAGTGACTGAAGCGGCTGCATCCGTATGTGGTGCAGACACAACACAGATGGTTTTATTTGAGCACGGTTGCAATCACGAAAACTAATGCCGATATTTGAAACCAAAAAGAACTACTGCTGCCACTCAAAGTGACAGTGCTTAACAGAAACTCTTTAGAATCATATTGATGACAACTTGTTGATTGAAATGACGATTCATGCGAGTCTTAAGCCAATTTGTTAATTGATTTGTAACTTTAAACTACTCTGAAGGCAATATTATGATTTCACAGATGCTTGTTGGAAGTGTTAAAGTGTAGGCCTACAGTACATATCGTCACAAAATATCATACAAGCAAGAAACAATCTCATATTTCAATATACCTCTTGAAAGCTGGTCCTAAACTGAAACGAATGGTATATTACGTGTTGAAATATCTCAAAGGATAAAAAAGTTATTGGTGTTTTACTGTTTCCAAGCTTCGCAACATGTCGCGAAGAGGAGATATGGCAAAAATTTAATATCTTCTACAAATATGGGACTATTCTCAAAAATAATACATCATTTTATTCAGTTTAAAGAGTGCTTTCCAACGATATATTGAACTGCAGCAAATTATTTTACACTAAGAATATTTCATAAGAAAACCTTCAATTTTCTCTAAAAAATGCAATTTTTGGGAACTTTGGCCCACTTATGCGGTCGGAAGACATTAATATTTTTAAAAACTTTTTTCACATTTCTTGACCCCATGTCATTGGGCAACTTTTGGTTGCTATTACTTTTCGAATTTCTGATTTTCGTTTTTTTCACTCCACCCTATTATAGATATAATTGCATAATTTGTAATAACGACCCGACCCATTGTGAAACGTTAGGGCATAGGCTACACAATTATTACTCATATAATGGCAAGCATTACCCGTGGGTACAAAGATAAGCATAATAACATGGAACAGGATTTTTTTATAAGCAGACAAACTTCTTTTTGTGTTAGTATAATAGGCTATATATATATACATGTATGTATCTATATTGACAAGTCATGGAAGATTCTGTTGGAGCCAGTTTTGCAAATAAAGGAAATGGAAGCGAAAAAATCAATTTGAAGTCAAGCAAAACTTTCTAATAAGAAAGCAAGTTTTGAATGCATGAGCAGGTCTGCCAATACAACTGCTGTAGGGGAAGCTTGCGTTGAAGTAGTCAAGGTTTGCTTATGAAAATTGTGCAAGCAACACTGAAATTGGTTTCATATTGCATCATCAATGCTAACATTTGCACTGTCAAGTGCCCAAAGGAAATAACTTTAAAACACACACGCGCGCGCACACACACACACACACACATACACACACACACGCAGCGCACACACTGTACACACACTGTACACACACACACACACACACACACACACACACACACACACACACACACACACACACACACATACACACACACGCAGCGCACACACTGTACACACACTGTACACACACACACACACACACCAGTGAGTGCAGAAACACAATTGCTCTTAGGAAAGATTAAAATGATTAATTGCATTTCTATAGGCCTACTATAATTAATTATTGTAACTTTATTTATCCATCTTTGACTGTGACAAACATTATGTATCGTGCACGGTGTGAAGACCGACGTGGTACAACGTGGCATATAGCTTAAGGTTTAGTGGTATTCAGTGGATATTTCGGAGTATTGTATAAGTCTGAGGGCCTTTATATTTGCGTATACAACCCTATTACGGTTCTAGGACAAAATTGTAGAGACAAAATGGTACGGACAAAATGGTACGGACAAAATGGTACGGACATAACGGTATGTTTAAATGGAAGCTGGATGAGGGTATTTTATTGCTGAAATAGAAGGTGGGTGGCTTTTTGTGGCTGAAGTAGAGCTCTAGTGAAGAAAAAAGCTTGAGAAAAGGAGGCTGGATTGGCGAAATAAATGCTTGAGAAGTGGAAGCTGAATAGATGTCTTTCATTCATGCATGTGTTTCGTGATGTATCCAGCTTAAATTTCAGCCATAAGATTCCTTAAATCAAACTCCATTTGTAATGCATCTTTCATTAATCCAGCTTCTATTTCAGCTATGAAAATACCCTGATACAGCTTCTATATCTAAAGCGTTATTTTCATCAATCCAGCTTCCATTTCATGTATAAAAAATATCCATGCATAGCCTTCATCCAGCTTCCATTTCACATGCGTCTTTTCATTAATCCAGCTTCTATTTCATATATAAAAATTCACTAATCCAGTTTTCATTTCATCCATATCATTTTGTCCGTACCATTTTGTCCGTACCATTTTGTCCGCTACCATTTTGTCCGGTCACCCCCTATAACAGATAAACCTTTAATTCTTATATAATGTCTCGCAAAACCACAGGTTATGCAAATTCACGAGATATTTGAAAATAAATGATCGCCATCGTTATTCATAGTCTTCGACTGTTACAGTAGTCAGCATAGAGTCGAGCGATTTCTTTTTTGAAAAGAATAGTTTTCTTTTTGATTTCAAATCAATTGTAGGCCTATATATTATGCGGCGTTCGTCGTTTATAGAAAGCAGTTACTGTTGAAACGACTGGACGTCCTTCGTCGTACGAAGCTGAAAAGGTGAATGCATCATAGGTCTGATGATCGTATAGCACACCCGTCGCCTTAATTTCCGTTTTTATTGAAAGAGCATCTGCAGCGACAGAACGAAAGACGGAGAATGTCCCAGCGGTCGAAACCAGAGGACGCCATTGCATGATGCCACTGTCAAAGTAATATGTCTCCATTACAGGGATTAGGAGTTTTTCTATTCTTCTTCATCAGGTTAGGCTACAGCTTGCAGTTACTCGATTACAAGCAGATCTGTTTCTTCTGTTATGTCAGCAGATTACGATGATCTCAGTTCGGTGGATGAAAATGTGGTGGAGCGTCGAGGATATCAAAGGTTCGCTGATTTACTTACTTGCTATACTGTATTCCTACTTCCACTCGGCGGGTGTTTTACCTCCCGTTCAATTAAATTATCTCTTAGCATTTGTAACACACACACACGCGCGCAAACGCACATGCACACGCACGTGCGCGCGCACACACACGCGCATACACGCCCACACACGCACGCGCACACGCACACATGCACGCATGCACACATACACGCATGCACACACACACGCACATATAAAATAAAACACGCATACTAAGACATCCGCCACGCATCCCATGGTGCACAAGCTCACAGTTCTATCTGGTAAAAAGAACATAAAACATTTAACAAATAATGTAGTTTACGTTTGTGCGATGATGACAAAATGAATTCTACATCCAGAAGGATCCTTTTCAAGGTTCATGAACTCTATTATATAGCGGCTGCAGATCAAAAAGTCTCCAATTAATTATGGACCGTACAAATCAAAGTGTCTGAAAACTTCAAAATACCTTTTTAAAAACAGTCTGAATCATTCTCAAGCGACTTATACATGTATGATATATATATAATTATATATATTGTATATATAAGTACCTATAATAGCTGCAGAACCTGTCTTTACATGGGCTACGTCTATGAATATTCGAGAGTATAGATCTACGCATAATATTTGGAGCAGTGCATGCGTTTAATCGAAGCAAATAGACGTGAATTGGTTCGAGAAAACGCTATTTGTTTATTATTATTTATTTCTCACATTTATCATAACGCCCCTTCAAGCTCTCTCTACTCAGAGGTGCTCCCGACTACAGCGCGGACACTGCATCGGAGTTTCGCGCCGAAGCGCATGAGCAATTGTGAGTTAAGGACTTGCCCATCTATACAGCGACCCTATGCAGCGGCTTGAGTTGGATTCGAACCTCTATAGCTCTAGACTATAGCCTACATCTTCTTTAAAAAATAATTTGAATGTCTTTTGGAAGTGTAAATCAGACACAAAAGGGAAAATAACATTTTAAGACAGGAGGCAATAAATTGTTTGCTAAGCGAAACATATAATTTGTTTATTAATTATTGATCTATTTGCAGAACACTAAAATCTTGAAACATGCCCTAATTGAATACGTAGCGCCAGCGATAATAAGAACAAACCTCTTCTCTAGTGTATGCAATCTTAATATATATCTGTGTAATTGTGTATATACCCTATGTAGAACTTATTTAGAATTTAGAGTAATATAGCCTACATAGATCCATATTATTTTATATAGGCCAACATATCCAACGTATCTATACTGTCTATGTAAGTGAAAATAGGAAGTCCATTAACATGCTTTTAGGCCTTAGTTGTCAATTAGTTGCTTGTCATGCGGGGCTTGCTTTGTTCGTGAAAAGCCTGCTTTGTGCAATATGTCATATGACATGTGCTACATGTCATTTACTATATATACTATATAGGTATGCAGAATCGGGTGCTGGGAACGGGCTGCGTTTGGCATTTTGTTTTGAATAGGACCATTAGGCGCTTTTCTCTTGCAAGCTGGTGACTTGCCAACAAAGAATTGCCATCGGTACACGGCAATAAAAGAGGCAAGATCCGACAAAAACTGCCACATGGACGCATAATGACTGCATAAATGGACACGCAAGAAAATAAGCGGGGCAACGCGTGCAAAGGGGTTTTATGGCATCTTTGCGATGAATAGTTGCATGCTGCGGTGATTTAAAATTGGAAGCTTTTTAACATGCTTCATCACTGTTGAGGTAGCACTGAATATACTTAATTGAAATGTGATGCTACTTCGTGTGTTGTAATGTGATGCTACTTCGTGTGTTGTAATGTGACGCGGTGCACATGTGATGTGAAAAGATGTAAATTGATGTAACTGAATATTGAGTGCATCTTAAAAACTCTGTCTGTCTATTCTCACCCTTTGCTACAAAATAGACAGACATTGGAATAGATAACCAGTGATAAATAATTAGAGATAGAAAGATACAATGGATGCAGATACGGAAGGATAGTTGGATAGATAGATGAATGGATTTTATGGATGGTTGGATGGATGGATGGATGAATGGATTGATGGAAGAACGGACAGAGGGACTGAGCAAAGAAACTAAAGGCGTTCAGGGTGGACGCTGTCTGCCTCTCTCTCCGTCCGTCCGTCTGTCTGTCTGTCTACCTGTCTGTCTGTCTGTCTGTATCTGCATTTACCAAGGCACGACTTTCTGTCGATGTCGATTCAGATTTCACTCATTGTGAAACACAATTGATCCGTGTAAATGAATCTCTCAAATATTTAATGAAGCTGTGTCTTGCGAAATGTTCTCAGGAATCGAGAGGAGCTCTCTCTATTGATTGAGAGCTCACCTTACTTTCCATTGCTTTTAGGCGATGTTGTTGGGGCTTAGCGCGTATAATCGGTGATGCAGTGAGTGTGAAAAATTTCATATAGGCCTAACTATGAGGAAATCAATACGTAGGCTAGTGGATTGAATAATAATAGTAAAAAGTAGGCTAAGTGAGTTTTTTTATACTTCACTTGCAAACGCACAATGGGGCATAAAACATCATTACAATACATCGAAGTAATAATTGGTAGTAAAACGTACAAATTAAATCACAAATTGAATAAAATGACCAAAATACTAGCGTCAAACAAGTCGACTTTAAAAGCATTCTGGTGATAAATGCTTTTCCAATCAGCGAATCACAGCGAGGTATCTCTAGATTATGTGAGCGAGGCCTATAAATAGAAGTATCCAGTTACTCGTTCTGGCGGGAGAAGATCATTCAACATGTTCGGCCGAACAGGGCCCACACTTTAGGTTGCACACACATGGTAAAAAAAATTTGGAAAAAATTGGTATATAACGAAGAAATTTCGTCCAAACGACTAAAAAGGTCATCAGATTTTTCGGCCGAAGATCCCGAAAAAATTTCCGGACAGGGCTCCTACATTTCTTAATCCGGCCCTGTTTGCAAGGCATGGGAAGCATTCTTTATGACAGCCGTCAGCAGCAGTCTATCCTCGGCTCGCGTAGACCTACCCTGTCCGATACCATGCACAGGTGCATTGTCTGGAAGTATAGGTGCAATTGATGGTCCATGCTGCTGATCGCAGAGATAATTATTATGGAGCTGAAAGCAGAAGTCATTGTGAAGAAAGCAGGAACCTACTGAGTAAAAACGCTACTAAACAATTGTCTGAATCTACCGTTGAATCTATAGATGTCAGCGCATACAATAGCACGTTGGAATTTATTCTTCTGAGATTTTTTAATGAAAACAGTTCGCATGGCATATAAAAATATCGTTAATTATAATTACGACCTCTATAGAACAATTGGAATGCTTATGCTACGATTTACTGAATAGACCTACGTGACATGTGATGTCGCAGTCATGAATAATTATGTTGAAAGTTGACAGGCTCTGGTATATAATGTAACCATTCTTTTACAAAGACGTCGCACCATTTTCTGTAGTCCTGTGTCAAAGAACATTTCACATAATATTATGACAACTCTATAAGCTGCAGGCATCATATTTTTAAACGCTTTACATATGACTTGACAACGAAACGATGACAGTTTAACATTCACACATTCATTTCACACAATCATTTCACACATTCATTTCACACATTCATTTCACACATTTATTTCACACATTCATTTCACACATTCATTTCACACATTCATTTCACACATTCATTTCACACATTCATTTCACACAATCATTTCACACATTCATTTCACACATTCATTTCACACATTCATTGCGATTCTGGGTTGCAGAGATGAACTGCGATCTAATCAGCAATCTTCTTCATGCTACTAATTTATTAATTTAGTCGTTTGTCAAAAGAATGCTCTGTATTGAGACCAACTGACCTATGATGAGACATAGGGTCAGAAATGCGACTTGCTCTAAGTATCATACTAAGTACTTCTGCCATTCGCATTTCACTTAAAGTATCCGGCGGACAGGAAGACCAGTCGAAACTTCTGCAGCTGCTACCTATAGTAGTAGTAGCAGCAGCAGCAGCAGCAGTAGTAGCAGTAGCAGTAGCAGTAGCAGCAGTAGCAGTAGTAGTAGTAATAGTAGTAATAGTAGTAATATTAATAATACATAACTAATCATGATAATAATAATAAAATAACAATAATAACAACAACAACGACGACAATTTACATGGTGCCGTAACGCGGCCATACCGCTACAATGGCGCCGCACAAACAATCAATGTATCCTACATCTCCAAAACGCATTCTTTTTCTGTTGCTCATTCATTCGTTCGTTCTGTCGTTCATTCATGCGGACGACTCATTTAGCCACTCCCCGAGATACCTAATCAGATGCGATCCGGCGATAAAAAACAGTTTTCAGCAAGCCACGAAAACATTTGGGGGTTTCATTTTCGAAGATTGGTCGCAATATGCACAGAATTAGTCTTAAATAGTCAGAATTTTTTATATCGGGGGTTTGGACCGTAAAATCTCTTTTATAATATTATGCGCTCGTTGTTTTCAGATATACTTGTAAGGGATGTGCGCAGATTCCCTCTAAGTGAAATGATACTGCAGCGGATCTGAATGAAGGTTATATCACACGCAGTCGGTCAATAAATTGAAGCTAAACATCCCTAATTAATTCAAAGTTGGCTGTAATATTATATTCTGCTGTCGAGCAAAGCATGAAGAAAAATGACGAACGAAACAAAGACCGTGGACCCCATTTAGCTTAGGCCATAATTACATGTAAATCTACATGTATAGACTCTATACAGACGAGACGAATTCATGAATTAATTGTAAACGGATTTTTCAGACATTGTAAGAGCAGCGTATAATCGGAAGCATTTACTGCCAGACTGTCCTGTGTGAACCCCGTTTCCTTTACAGAAACAGACTTTGTCCCGTTGTATCATAAAACTTGTCATGCATCATTCTCTGAAGTTCAGTCAATGCTTCATGTCAAACGTCAATAGGATATCGCTGGCTTTCATCCAGAATGAAAGTTCAGAGTTCGTCCTCGTGTATATGCATATATACGTATCTATAGATATCTGTATATATCACGTATATATATAAATCATACGTATCTGCATATATATATGTATATATATATATATAAGCTGCACGTTCGGCAGCCTTGCCTGCTTCTGATTCCGAAGCAGTCGCATAAGGAGCTCGGCGTTATTTCCACCCATTCACTTAGCGCGATTGAACGTTAACGATAGACTGCTTTGCATCTGCAGTGCCTTCTGTAATTGCGGTTTCAGTTGACCGTCTGGCTACGTATACGGCTACGTATACGCGTCTATGTGTGTCTCAGTGTCCTTTTGAGTTTGGCTGTATTATAGACTCTCCCCAAGCTGCGACATCGTGCTTTTAGCGTGATTCTTTACCGTTCGCAATTGCACAGGAAGTTAATCTATCATCTGGCGCGATCGAGATTCAATTAAGTTTTTCATTGAATCGAAAGATGATCTGTCCCTTCAATCTGTCGCCAATATTATTTGGAACTCAGTCTTCCTCAATATAGCGCTGGATCGTTTGATATAATTATTGCACGCGGTTTCTTAGTCGGATATTCAATGAAGAATGCAGGGAAAATGCATGGAGAAAGGTCTAATACCATGACAGAACTTGTGCGGTTCGATTATGGCCTAAGAATCGTAGGACTTTTGTGGCGCCAGTGAAAGCATTGAGTGCAGTGGTAACGACTTGATGTTGCTGACTGCAGTGTGCATTCGCTCTTAATTGAACGATTAAATCTGGCGCCAGCGTCCTCTGTGGAATAACAAGACAACAACAACAGCGATCGATGCTTTGAAGCAAAGCAGGAATTCGAAGTGCACAACAATCAATCATGCATGACAATCAATCAATCAATCAATCAATCATGTATGACATTGTCTCGTGTGATGGAACAACTCGCCAGAACCGAAAAGCGCAGTTTGAATCTCTTAGTGTACGAAAAATCCTACGAATAATATTTATCTTCTCCGTTATCTCCTCCTCCAATTCACCCACAGCTGTCTGCCGGACTTCACACGCCAACCAATAGAAACTGATAGTTTTGTCTATGTAAGTTATCGCTGGCGTCTAAACGTTATTTTTTTATGTGCTGCTGTAGAAGGAAGATGCGAGGAGGGTCATTGAAGGTCCGTTTAGCCTCGATCAACGCTGCCATCAGTATTAGTAACCGTTCTGGCGCCGTAAAAGGCATCAACCTTTGGTGAACTTAAAGCAAACCGCAATCAGAAAGACCAATCTTTATATTTCAGTTTCCATCTTCCGTTCCTCTCATCCAGTTCTCTAACACTTTGCACGGCGAACAGCTAGATAGCCTGAGAGTGCTTCTATGATGTCATCGTTCACTGAATGATTGACAGGTGGCGTTGGTTTGACCTTGACCTTTCTTCGCAAATGATTGCGTCCAGCAAATGTGGCATGTCGAAAGGGGGATGTGCAGTTAATCCACCACTCTCCATCAAGTACACTATCAACAAATGAATTTGCTTTATTCTTTTTATAGAATATAAAATATTATATTACAGCTGCAGAGGTGAGATCGATTCCATATAATATAGATAGACTTAATTAATTATCACGCAATCAGTCAGTCCATTGGCATTTTTAGTTTAGGTGTCGGTAATGTAATTGGATAGGTCTACAGAAAAATGTGTGGAAACTTAATGAGTTATATGTATATATTATTTTATATATATATATATATATACATATTTATATATAGTCTCTCTTTAAATATAATATATAACATATAACATATAATATATAATATATAATTATATATAATATATAATTATATATAATATATAATATGTTATATATAATATATAATGTATAATATAATATATATATATATATATTCATTATTATATGCATTTATATAGCGCCTCTTCACTGACCCTCCTCGCATCTTCCTTCTGCATATATAACACAACCTAGGCCATGTGAACATAACCTATATATGCATCGATCCACTATATATATGTAATATATATTACATATATAGTGGATCGATGAGATGTATATAGTGGATATATACATAGAATCTATGTGAAGAAAATACGGTTTCTGTATATAACTATATATGTACACATAATATAGAAACCGCATTTGCGGAAATTTATCGAGGAATTCAATTTAACTCTAATGGAACATTAACGTAGGACGTCCTGCCGTCCAACGTCAATCGTATAAACCGGCAGCAAAAAAACTTCCTGCAGCAAAAGGTCGAACGGTCGGCGGCTGCAGTCTATAAACAAAATCGTAACTCTTAGTAGATGTTCTACGCAAGAGGTCTCTTATGGACGCATAAAATGTTTAATTCGGGTCCATATTACACGGAGTATATATATATATATATATACATATACATATATACATATACATATATATATACTCATTTAGCAGTCACATGTATACGACGACATGTATATGTATATATATATAGGCTATATATATATATCGTCGTATACATGTGACTGCTTAATGAGTATATTATATATGTATATATATATATCGTCGTATACATGTGGCTGCTTAATGAAAACGACCAGAATCCTGCTGTTAGGTAAGCATTGATTTAGCAATGTGGTTGGTTGCAGTGATACATTGCTGCATAGAAATCTCAGCTGAAACGAAGACTGCCTGCATTCTTTGTGGACACATGAGCGACGGTTTAACGCTGGGTATACAGTGCACGATGCTGTAGTATAGTATAGACACAGCTGCAGACCTATACGCAATGTCAAGTCCAGTTAATACTTGAATAGATGACCGTGTAGCCTAAACCGGGTATATATTACAATAATATTGTATCTAATTATATATGCGTATACGATACTAGACAATCTGAGTCCAATCATTCCGTTATAATTATAACCGCCGGAACGGAATTGTATGGTATGGCAGTATGAAGGGGACTCGAGGGAGCAGGGAGATTAAAAGGGCATTATGCTGGATTAAACTGTGGTTGTGTGGGTATACCCTTCAACCTTCTGGTCTCGCTTGAGATGAGTTTCCACAGAGATGTGTGTGTGTGTGTGTATGTATGTGTGTGTGCGTGTGTGTGTGTGCGTGTGTGTGTGTGTGTGCGTGTGTGTGTGTGTGTGTGTGTGTGTGTGTGTGTGTGTGTGTGTGTGTGTGTGTGTGTGTGTGTGTGTGTGTGTGTGTGTTTCTCATCATCCCTCTCTTTGTCTCACTTAATCCCAGCTTCTAGTCGATTATCAAGACATTGATCCGGGTGCTTTCTCTTTAAATAACAATTGGTTCTTATCTAATGCCAATCTCATTATGCTGCGCTATACTTTAATGCACAGCTGGGAGTATTACTTACTCACCGACTTGTTTGACCGCGAGTAATTGGCAACTACTACCTAGAACGTATACCGCGTAGTTGCTCAATAAAACGGCGCTATATAAAATGTTCTCACTACATTATAATTTTTTTATTTTGAGCCTTCCATCAACATGTGCAGAAATAGAAAAATAATTGTCAATTATAGTTTTATTCATAGAATTCGGGACAATTCAGAGTTTTGTCATTGAAAATTTACACTCTCTGCCTTTTGCGAACTCATCAAGCGCATTCAACCTATCGGCCTACAGACTAGTATGGCTCCTCTCAATTGTGATGTGATGATGATGGTTCTCTGCCCGAAGGCAGGTTCATTGGCTTTACGCCCCTGGGGATGAGATGAGTGAGGTGGTTTCCCGTTGCCTTCCCCACAGACAATGATGGGTAAGCAACTTGCCCAAGGTCGCTCCGCAGGAGCTTGCGCCCCTGCGTCCCACACGTGCTAGCCCGAGATATCTAAATCTCTGAATGTCAACTCCCAGCCCGGGGCTTGAACCGCAGTCCGTTGCAACCAACAGACGAATGCAGCTACCGCTTACCGGTGTAGCTAACTAGGCCACAATTGTGATGTAATGTAATGTAATGTGATGTAATGTAATGTAATGTGATGCAACATAATGTAATGTAAATCTTCGAAAATTTCTCAGCGCCCACAAAAGCCACGTCAGGGAGACCAGCTTATTCACCGGCGCTATATCAAATCAAGTACGCAATAGCCAGAGCTGCCGTTTTCGTTCCGGTGCCAGGTCAAAATCCGGGAGGTCAAGCCGAGGAGACAGCGTGGTGCTACGGTGGTTGTCGGTGATGATGGTAGCTGGGTGGTGGAGGCTATAGTGCAAGCGGAGGAGAGGTTGAATTAGGAGGGGAGATTGAGTATATATATATAGGAGGATGAGCGAACATGCTCTGTTGGGAGTCCGTATTCCAAAGGGTTTGTGCGGCACAGACTAAGAAGCGGTTGCAGAATTTCAGAGAGGATGATACTGGAGGCCGAGAAAGAGAAAGATATCATGATGAGCGAGTACAGACCTGCATGTACCGTTGGATGGTGAATATAGTTGACGAATGTAGGAGGGCTGAGAGGTTTGAAGAAAGTTGCTCTCATCTCAGTTTTTGAGATGATATATGGCCTACGATATAGAAGCCTACCAGTATTCACCTTGTTTAGAACATGCAGACGCGCTGAACTTGAAGTAATACTGCGCTACAAAAATATTGTATGTTTGATTTTCCTCTGCATATAAAAGCGCAGTCAAAGACTCCTTGCGATTGCATGAGGGGGTCATAGGTCACATGCATGCCCGCGCGTTTTGAAGTTCAGCAAAAGCAATAAAGGCCTATTACTGATTTTATTAACTTGGTCACAAATATAATCATGTCCACGCGTACCGACTCCTGCAAAAAATAAGTTAGGGCCTATACTTTGGCTGTAGACTATTAATTTTATAAAGGATTATGTTAGCTAGGATATAATTATACACCATATACATATACATGTAGCACGAGCATCGAGCAATATAGATTCATTTATAATTAGCAATCGCATTACCAGGTGGCCACTGCCGATGACAGCAAAAAGGTGTCGTATAACTCCTTTATTATTACTGCTCGAGTCTCGCAATCAGTTCAAGTATATCCGTTTCATCGGAATTTTTAGAGAGAAATAATTATATATTGCATGTTAGGACAAACAGACCCCAAGCAGCAACAAGATTGCCAACATGTAACAGATCTGATTCTGATAACTAGATATATATATATATATATATATGAATAAATACATATGTATATATAACTAGATAAATATATATATACATATATATATATATATATATATGTACACGCACATACATGTGCACACTTTCACAGACACACACACACACACACACACACACACCTACATACACGCACATACCTATACGCCTATGCACAATTTACACATACAATGACCTACACTCACACACACACTCACTCACACATCTACAAACACACACACGCCTCTACATATACTCACACACACTAACACACACATTCGCACACACACACACACACACACATTCACACACACATACACCTACTTATACTCACACACAGTCACACACACACACACACTATAATCCGTTGATGTCTGAGCTGTGATCTCTCTCTTCCAGACGAAACGATTGGTGCGCACGCTGGGGAGACAACTGCGTTCCAAATGCCAAGCTGAAGTTTGCCACCTGCTGTGACGACCTCGTCTGCAGTTGCCTCGCTCCGTGGATGGGCAACAAGTGTCAGTGCAAGAGACCGGCCATCCTCGGTCGTTAGTCGCACCCGCCACCCACCCAGACGCTCAGTCAAGTCAGGAGGGGGGCTGGTTGCCCTTCGAACGGATGACCACCTAGCCGTAGAAGACATTTACTTTTCATTCATAACCTGTATTATAGTTCTACATTCATCTCATCTGCTCCACATTACTATGTTGATGTCGTCTAATGACATAATGACTTCTTAATCATTTTTAGCCCTACTGCTTCAGTCGAGATATGACAAAATGACACATTGCCTGCAGATTCTAATGGAGGACGATTGCATATAGAACCTAGTAAGATGAGCAGAATGAAAAGATATAAAAACCAGAGAAGCCTCAGACATCAACACTTATTACCTAATAAAACCTGTGTTAGTTTTTTTCTATTTCGTTTGTACAATGATACGTTTTTGCGTAATAATAAAATTCATAGTAGCAGGGGAAGAAGTTCCAGGAAATGGTCGAATCATCAGGCAGTGTCTAATCCAGTCCTCCTACTTTGGGGCGTTGGGGGGGGCTGGAGGGGAATTCCGATTTATGGGGTGGGGCGATAAAAAGTCCATTTTGGCCGGACATTTTTATGGCTAGGTCGCCGTCGACATTTTCATCGGAAAATTTACCTGATGACTTTTTATGTTTTTAGTCTTTCTTTATCCTTATGGACACAAGCCCGCTCGGTTTTTTCTGGGGGGAGAGCCCGGAGAGGTTCATACACATTGATTTTTCTGGAAGGGAATGGCACGTATTTACATGTGGAAAATCCATTCCTGGGAGAAGGACTTCCCCCAGAGACGTCTATATTAAACACTGATCATCAAGATGACAGAGACCACGTCCAGATTTTGATGCTCGAACAATGAACATGCATACATACATACACACATACATACATACATACATACATACATACATACATACATACATACATACATACATACATACATACATACACACACGCATGCATGCATGCATGCATGCATGCATACATACATACATACATACATACATACATACATACATACATACATACATACATAGATACATACATACATACATACATACATACATACATACATACATACATACATGCATACATGCATACATGCATGCATGCATGCATGCATACATACATACATACATACATACATACATACATACATACATACATACATACATACATACATACATACATACATACATACATACATACATACATACATACATGCATGCATACATACATACATAAATACATAAATACATACATACATCGACAGGAGAGTAGCGACTGAAAGATAATGCCAATATTCTTTCGCTGCACCTGCCGCATTGTTATGCATGGTGATGCTGAATTCATATAGCGCCTATTCAAGTAATTCAATTTCAAACACTGCAAAAACTATATTTTATCAATTAAATATTCAATTATTTCACGGCAGTCTGTCTATTCTCTGCCTGTGTGTTATGTAATCCGTGTCGGTATAAGATTTGGCCGTTCGTGGACTAAATCTGACTTCGACTGAAAATTCCAACAAGTATTGCTGCCGTCCAGTATGTTGTCCTGGCTCGCAGAGCCCTTCGCTCTGCCTCTATCGGGAAGCTTTTGGTCCCACATGTTGAAACCTCAACCTGTCAGCGTCTTGCTCTCTCAGTTGTAGGTCCATCTGTCTGGAATAGTCTCCCGTTGCAGGTGCGCCTGCTACCTAGGGTTGACTCGTCAGTGTTCTACAACCTCCTTAAAACTTTTTATTTCACCGTGGTTGGACTGGAAGCGGTTCTGCGTGGTTTTCTTGAAGGGGCGCTACATAAATGCTTGAAATGAATGAATGTATTGTTAATAACTATTGACGTCGAAGGGGCATAGTTTCGCTCTTAGAAAAAACAAAGATGGCTAATACAAGAGGGAGAGGGGAAAGAAAGGACAGGGACTGGAACATGAAGATGGAGACGGAGAGGGAAAGGAGAGGAGAAAGAAGAAGGAGGAAAAAGAAGAGGAAAAGAAAGACGGAAAAGAGACGGAAAAGAAGGATGAGAAGAAGCAGAAGAAGAAGAAGAAGAAGAAGAAGAAGAAAAAAAAAGAAGAAGAGGAAGAATAAGATGAGGAGGAAGAAGAAGAAGATGAGGAGGAGGAGGAGGAAGAAGAAGAAGAAGAAGAAGAAGAAGAAGAAGAAGAAGAAGAAGAAGAAAGAGAGGGAGATAGATGATAAGAAAAGAGCAGGTGCTAATAATGCCTCGGCATATGAGGAGGAGGAAGGGTCTTGCCCTCACCGTCTCATCTCCCAACTGGCAGGTTCGGCGGTCGTGATGACACTCGTTCCAGCTCATTACGGATGTGATGAACATCGTGGTTACTGGCGGCGCAGACGGAACCGAAATCAAGAAACAATTTCTTCTTTGGTTCTGAACGTCGACTTTTGATTGACAGTCAGCAGATTGATGCTAAGCAATTGTGACGCGCGGGGGCGCCGCCTGTCCTAACGTTTCCACCCCCAAATTAATGGGCTCTACTGTTGCGCGCCCCCTTAAGCGCGGTTGAGGAAATCCGGGTCCTAGGTCAAGGGTTTTGGTGTCAATGGAAGCAGGTTCGAATCCTAACCTAGGGTGTGAGCTTCTCTGGTTATCTTCTTCCTCAGGATGAGCCGATATTGGACATATGTCAGCGGTGGCTGTTAAGTTCACGACAGCCCCACTAAATGGGTACTTATCTGGGTTCGAATCCTCAACATTTCCCCAAGCTCCACCACCCACTTTACCATCAGCTACCGTCCTCACCATTATTTCACATTCTTTCTGGCGGGAATTTAATTGGGCTTGCTGCATGGAAACTAGATTTAGCTCTTCGGCTAGACTGGTTAAAATGCTACTCTGGCGCTCCATAAACTGCTCTATTGTTGTCATTTGCTTCTGTAATACGGCCGGGTCTAAGTCATCAGTATTGTCTGTAGTCCCTAACTCAAGTGTTCCTCCCGGACACATCTCATCTTCCTCTTGTCCTGTTCCTAAGACACTGTCCGTATCCCCGTCGGAGTCCATTATAATTCGATAGCAGAAATCACTTCACAGTTCTCTATTTAAGTTTCATTTATTGTAGAATTAATCAAGCGACTGTCTGTCGTTCATTAGCAATTATTTACACAGCCGATAAAATAGAATCAATATTAAAGATTCACTATTAAGGCCTTCCTAAAACGCCTATGTCCCTTGACTAGCTTAAGTTTTATCAGATCAGTTCACAGACTGACTATTTCACACCTATCCGATCAGTTCACAGACTGAATACACCACAACTAATATTTACACCAAAATAGCGATACAAGTTTTATCTAATTACACTTAGTTCAGGTTCGAGCTCTATAGATTAGGTTGCCTATACTTCCCTGTTCCCATTGATATTTTAGGACAGCCGATCCACCGTTTTCCGTCCTGTAGAAAGTTATTGAGTCGTCGGCCGATGCCAGAATTTCTCCGTAGGAAGCGTATTATTAATTTAATCGTTGCCGGAAATCTTCGTAATTACACATCGATTCACAAGACATCGGAAGAACCTCGTCTTCTGCACTGAGAAACTTGCCAGAATCGAAAATACCATCAATTTTACCACGATTCACGATTTGCACCAGCATAGGTCCTTCCCGATTCAATTCTGCAGCCCGACTGAAGGTTTGCGCGTTAATTTGCCGCAAGAGAGCGCTTTTTGGCGCCTAAAACATCGCGTGATGTCTAACCAATCAAAAATCGCACGTGGCGGAAAGTTCCATGGAAAAATGCACGGGAAGCTAAATATAGCGATGACCGCATCGATCAGTGCTAAGCATAGCACCCATGAATTCGTAATAGAAATAGCGGCCTTACTTAAGTAAATAAGTAAGGTAGCTTGTAGCAACCTGGTTCGCTACACCCCCCACAACTTACTCTTAAATTTACCAGTACCCTGGTAAATTTAATAATACTTCGGAGCTCGAACCGGATACATAGTATTTGTATATCATCTAGCATGCTACAGCTCACAATGTCTCAGAAGTTGCATCAGTTGGCATACAAATTTGTACAATGACTGATTATTAGTCAGTCATAAGGGTTCACATATGCCCAACAACAGCTCTTAACTAATCGAGGTCTTCACACTGACCAACAAAGTCTTACTAATCTCCTCATTCACATAAACTGTCACAGTTTTTATCATTAATACCTGCCATCAGATTACATACATCATATAGCAATGATATCTCGGAAAGGTAAAACATAGCAATGCAGGACATATCATTTCCAAGACAACTCAGTAACACAATTGTATAGTCCACATAAAATAACCAATTGAAATCATATCTTCATTTCACGACTAGTGTTATATGCTAGATCCCTCGATACTAAATTATAGGAGCCTGGTACATTTAAGCGGTAACATTACTGCTTACAACCAACTCGATAGCGTTAAACGAGGAATGGCCAGAACCATACGGCCTTCTTAATAGTGAACAGCGTTATAACTATCACCTCCTCATGACTTCCTACCCAAGGGGATATCAAATCCAAGATGTCAATCTTATCTTCCATGCCAACTGGTTGTTTCAGTCTGTAAGAAGAAGGGTAATCGTTTAACGTAACCCCATTAACTACACATAGTTACAATCACCTAGCTTAAACTACTTTTAGCAATTATCCACAATGAAGCTTAACTACACACTACTTCCAGCAATTGCACGGAACCCTAGCGAGAGAAAGTCCTCTTAACACATGTAGTCATGTTCCGGCGCCAAATCTTATATTAATCCGTTATTACATTTTTATACAGCAGTAGCATTATTAGAATTTCACATATAATAATCACAATCAACAAGAATCGCTATAGAAGAATCAATATCTTACACAATTTTATGGTTATGATACTATACTAAATCTCAGGTACACAAGAGTCTGAGGCCATAATCCATTTAAACTTGTCATCAAAAGCCACAAAATGGGAAATGCATCTTCAAGCACACTCAGTCACTCTCATGCATACTACCTTACACTACCTCTCAGACAATGTTTGATTTCCACAAACCATCTTTTCTACTGCAATCCGAAACTAAGGTTCACCCATTCCCCAAGCCAAACATATACAGCAACTTAAAACTTAAGCTGTGTTTTACAGGCACGCATTCCTTTTACAACAAGCCACTGTTACAGAGATGAAGCAACGTCAGATCATAAACCTAAGCTACTAATAATGCATACCAACATGCACACGTTTCAACATTACATCAAGGCTTAGCTACCTGGATCGAAGAAGGAATTACTGCTCAGCTAAGCATACCCAAGGCATAAAGGATTTATTCCCATATCCTAAAATAGTCTATTACATTACAACCCATGCAGGAAGTAGTCTAAGACTGTACGAATTCATCCACAGGCACAGCTTCACCATTTCATGCAATCTCCACTGCCTGCTACAGTGATTCTGCCTCTAAGTCTATAATCCAACTTACTCACTAACTCTCAGGGCGAGGCTTACAATTGGGTGCTCTACTCAACCTTACTACACAATCTAGCACCACATTATCACCAAGTTACTCATTCATCCAATCACACAAGGTTATCCTTCAATCACCACGCAGAATGCTAATTACTTCTACCATGGCATACTATAATCATAATCTTTTAACTTGCAATCATTATTATGCACATAACATACAAGCACAAAATTTGCCCTTCTTCGTGGCAACAAGAAGCAATTCGAATATTTAACTGAGTTTAAAACTACCCTTTTTATTTCAACTAAAGGACTACTCTTTAAGCATTAGCATCACATCACTCTACATTACTTTCTTGTAACTGCTACTACACACTTACTGTAAACATTTTCACATAGTTATAGTCAACTAGCTTACATCAGAAAGCACAGCATTTATGCACAAGAAAATAAAACAATGTATTCCCACATCACATAGTTACATCTCATCAAAAAGCAAATAAAACAGAGAAGATTCTATTCTCCCATCGCTTACTCTCGTCGCCATTACACGACCTGGAGGGATTCTACACGAGACAAGTACAAGTATCTTTACCTGGTTATCTCTTTCCTTTATCACAATTCTCTATTATTCATCTCATCTACTTAGTTATTTTTATCATCAGAGGACACATATGTAATCTGTAACACTTAAGCTACACTTCACACTAATAAAACGATGCATTCCCACTGAACATATATCGTCATATTACACTTCATTACTGTAATCAACTTTCACATTTTTACACAGTAAGAAAGCACAATATATCAACGCACATTAAAAGAAAAATGTAAACCTACATCTCAAGGCCACATATAATATCATCAAAACACAACTAAAGCAGAGAAGACTCTATTCTCTATTCACCTACTTGTCGCCATTACGCGACAGGACTACCCTATCATATCACATTACATCACATTACGCTATTCTCTATACCTACGATGCGGTACAATGGTCCTACGCGGTCTCGAAGGGGCTACCTCTTCTTCTTCGCCCGAATCATTGGCATTCGCCAAAACCTCCAGGTCAACTTGTTCAACCAGGTCAGGGATAAGGTCCATCTCCCAGTCTCTAGGGGTTTCTCCTTCGTATCGTTTTAGTTTATCGACATAAACTAACTTAACCTGTGATCGGGCCGACTTCTGTATTCTATACAGGACAGGACCCAGTTGTGCCATAACTCGGTAGGGTCCAGTATAGGGTTTGTTCCATTTTTCCTTTACCCCGGGTCGTCGCCTCGGGTAGAAATACCAAACCCAAGACCCAATGGCAAAGGTAGCCGGTTTGACCCTCAGGTTGTAGCGGGCACTCCTAGTGGTAGCCTGGCGCTGCATAACTTTCCTGGCAGTTTTAAAACCGGTTTGTACATTTTCAATTTGATTAGCAACAAAATCATCCACATTTAACAAGGTATTCATGTCCCGCACATCCCCAAGCACTAAATCAATAGGCATGCACAATTCCCTTGACAGAAACAACCGATTCGGAGTGAATCCGGTACTTTCATTCTCGCTGGCTCGGTAGGCGGCCAGGACGTAGGGCAGATGCACATCCCAGTCTTTCTGATTTTGGGCTACCACCTTTCCCAGGAGGGCGTTCAGGGTCCGATGAAATCTTTCGACCGCGCCATTCGTGCTCGGCTTATAGGGGGTGGTACGGATCTTGTCGATTTGGAGGAGACGGCACAGTTCCTGAAACAAGGCCGCCTCGAAGCAGGGCCCTTGGTCCGTCAGAATCTGCCGCGGGCACCCGAACCGGCAGAAGACTTCTTTCACGAGGACACGGGCCACGGTCGCTGCTTCTTGGTTGCGGATCGGATGCGCCTCCGCCCAGCGCGTGAAGTGATCAACAGCCGTCAGGATATAACGGTGTCCTTTGCTGGAGGTGGGATGCGGTCCGGTGATGTCTACTCCGAGGCATTCCATGGGCGCTCCTACGGCCATTGACTGTAGTCGACCTTGCTTGGGCGGTTTGCCTCTGAAGTATTGGGCGCAAGGCGTGCATCGCCTCAGTGCCATCCGAACGTCCTCTCGCCACCCGGGCCAGTAGGCTCTCTTCTGTAACTGGGACAAGGTTCGTTTGATTCCCATGTGTCCTCCAGTTATTCCTTCGTGGGACAGCTGAATCAACGCTAACCGACGGTTAGGAGGTGGAATCAACTGGTAGTTAGCGACGTTGCCATCCTCTGCATCCAGCCATTTCCGTACCAACAGTTCATCTCTCAACTCCAACTGCGGCCATTGGGAGATTAGGTTCTTTACGGCTCCACTCTGACTCCTTACTTCCTCGTAAGAAGGCGGATCGCTTGAGTCCAACTTCTTCTGAATCACCCAGTCCAGATCAGCATCGGTTCTTTGCTCGTCACGCATGACAGTCCTGTTCCAATCCATTGGTAAGCCAGTTAGCCCATTCGAGAAGTCTCGCAGTTCCCGAACAGCTTGTATTTGTGGTGGAATGCGGGACATAGCGTCTGCGTTTCGATGTGCCGTCCCTGCCCGGTGCTGAATGTCAAATTCAAATTCTTCTGTGATGGCTAACCAGCGCGCTTGCTGTCCGATGGGGAGAGGGGTTCTCCTCAACCATTGAAGCGCCGAATGATCTGTTCGAAGGAGAAAACGGTGCCCCAGCAAGTACTGTCGGTAGGTCTTTAAGAAATGTACGATTGCGAGAAGCTCTCTTTTCGTTACATCATAATTCTGCTCAGCTCTCGAACAGAGGCGGCTTCCATAACAAATGACTCGTTCTTGTCCTCGTTGGATTTGCGATAGAACAGCTCCTATGGCCTCTCCTGATGCATCAGTGTCAAGGACGTACATTCCGTCGTCCAATGGTAAAGCCAGTATTGGTGCCTCGATAAGAAGTTGCTTCAACTGGGTGAAGGCCATTTCACACTCTTCAGACCAGATAAAACGACACCCCTTCCTTGTCAGGGCATGCAGCGGTTTAGCGATGTTAGAGAAGTCAGGGACGAACTTCCGGTAGTACGAGCACAATCCGATAAAGCCTCGGACTTCCTTAAGGTTTCTCGGAGTCGGCCAGCTCCGCACAGCAACTGTCTTTTCCGGATCGGTCGTGATTCCCTGCTCGCTGATCACATGTCCTAGGAATAGTACTTGTCGTTGTAGCAGATGACATTTGGACGGTTTCAATTTCACTCCCACCTTGGCTAGACGCTCCAGCACCTGTTTTAGTCGGTTCAGGTGCGTCTCCAGGTCTTCGGCGAAAACAATGATGTCGTCAAGGTAGATGAGACATACCTCGAAATTCAGTCCAGCCATTACTAGGTTCATCATTCGTGAAAAGGTGGCCGGCGAATTGCAGAGGCCAAATGGTAAGACCCGAAACTGGAAGCTTCCTCTTCTAGTGATGAAAGCCGTCTTATGCCGGTCTCTTGGATGTACCGCTACCTGATGGTAACCCGCACGGAGGTCGAAAGTGCTAAACCACCTTGCCCCGGCCAAAGCGTCAAGACTTTCGCCTATGAGGGGAAGGGGGTAGGCGTCCTTCCGGGTTTTAGTGTTCACCGCGCGGTAGTCCACACAAAACCTCGGGGTACCGTCTTTCTTCGTGACCATAACCACATTGCTGGCCCAAGCGGAAGCGGAGGGTTCAATGAGTCTTTGCTGCAACATTTGATTTACTTGTTCGTCGATGGTAGGTAGTACGGACATGGGTTGCCGCCGCAGCGATTGTCTAACAGGGCTTTCGGTCCCCGTCTCAATCTCGTGTTGAATCGCATCGGTGAAACCCAAGTCCCATTCATTTAAGAAGAAGGCCTTCTGATTTTCTAAGATGATTGCCTGTAATCTTTGTTGTACTCCCTCCGGCACATCAGCTGCAATCTCTTCCCATAGCGGGGCCAGAATCTCGGTAACATCCTCTTCGGTTTGCTTCCTCGATGTCTCAGTAATGACTGCACAAGCGGAATCGGTCGTTGCAAGCGGCTCTTCGTCTGCTACGATAACCGGTTCGGCGGTGCATTGGATTCCTTTCTTTATCCAGATGGGTCGACTGGTCGGATTCATGACTCTGAGTGGCAGATCAAAAGTCCGGTGTGGGAGCAGGGTCCCTGCTAGAATGAGCCCGGAGTCCAACAGTTGAGGTCTGACAGCCCATTGGGTGGTTACCGCCTTCAGGTTTGGTAATACTGCATGTGTCGTTATGTCCATTTCACTATTTGATGGCACTTGAACATCACGAGAAACGATTATTTTACGACATAGTCCTGAACGGGTTTTACCATGAACGGTGAACCAGAAGTTCCGCACGAGGACCCATCTTTTTCCCATATGCCACAGGACATTTTCTTTCACCATCCAAGAGAGTCCGAGAATCAGTTCAGTAACCTGCTCAGTTACCAAGCAAGGAATTTCGAAGGCCTGATCTTCGATTTTCAGTTTCAGTACAGTCTCCCCCAGTACCCGAATTGCAGACCCATTAGCAGCTTGCAACAGTTGACTGGAGCCTTTGATTTCCGCCGGATCCACTAGCGACGCAGGGCATAATGTCATTTCACTGCCAGAGTCTAACAAAGCTAGTAATTTCTTCCCTCTAATTGTCACAGACAGATAAGCGTCACTGTTTCCTTTTACATGTCTAGCGTTACTCACCCCAGGTCCTTCAGGTTCATCTTGCTCTCCAGTTGACGAAGAGGTTATTCTGCGAGGACAAACCCGGGCCAAATGTCCAACCTGGTTGCACTCGAAGCAGCGTCGGTTGTCAGGAGTTGTTCTTCGGTAGTTTTCATTCGGTTTCTGACTCCATCGTTGATTCCGATAGTTTGCGCCTCTCCATGCTGACGAGGTGCGTTGCGGTTGCCATGGCGGATAGTGTCTTTCGGTCGATGGAGTATTTAGCAAGCAGTCCATTCTGTCACTCAATTGCTTTAATTGACGGGCGATGTCTTCGCGAAATTCTTTCGTATCACAATCTTCCGTTTCATTACTTTCCTTCACAATTTTGACTCGGCCTGGACGTCGTTCTTGGCAGTCCATGCCATCTTCATCAGCTCTGCGGTAGCCTTCCAGTCTCATGGCCGTTTTGTATGCATTGTCTAGGGTGACCGGTTCCCTCTCTCTCACTTTTAAGGCTAGCTCTTTATCTCGTAAGGCATCAAGAAAAGCTTTGATCGCTATAGTTTCACTGTGTGTTGACCTCGGTCCTGGAAATGCCAGAATCATTAATCGTCTTATGTCTTGGACTAAAGAACCCAGATCTTCTCCTACCTTCTGTCTGCGAGCACTTAGTTGAGTCTGGTACAAAACCGTTTGGTCAGTGCTCCCATGTCTTAGCCTCAACCTGTCCATCAGGTCGGCACATGTGGTGATTGTGTCAGAGTCAAATTCATAGAGAAGTTGATCTACAGGTTCGACCAGTGCGCAGGTCAGTTGTGCTAGTTTTTCGTCTTCTGTCCATCGGTTGTTCTTGG
Source organism: Lumbricus terrestris (assembly GCA_949752735.1). NCBI lineage: Eukaryota > Metazoa > Annelida > Clitellata > Crassiclitellata > Lumbricidae > Lumbricus > Lumbricus terrestris. The sequence goes on from OX457039.1 coordinate 57,568,095, forward strand.
AACACACCTCAAATTTTTTTAGGAACACCTCTACCGACGTTTTCCCATTATAATGACCTAGTTTCATGTGCGATCTCACCTTCTCTCTTGTTGAATCGGCAGCTGAAGTCTGAACTTTCTCGGCAGCTTTTTCTTGTTCTGTGTTGGTTGATGGAGTTGCATGACCACCAGTTGATGCTCGACTTTCAGCAGCAACTTGCACTGCTGGGAAAGAAAGACTGGCTGTCTTTCCTTCAGCTGTTTTCAGACAGTTATCTTGACAGTTCACACTGGCTGAGCTGAGCTTTTCTGACGATGGATGCAGTTGCATGACCTTGGCAGAGTTTTCCAGAACTGTGTTCGTCATGGGCCACGGTTGCATCTGGATCGGAAGACAAACTGCTTCCGCGTAGACAGGGAAGACTGGAACAGGTGGAACCATCTTCTGACTGTAAGGCGTATACACGGGCTGACCATTAGCCCAATGTATGTATTCGTAGCTGTGCGTGACTCGAGTTTCCGACGACAGGGACACCATGGACATGATCGGTCGACTCGGAGCAGATGTGTACGCGAACATCTGAGGAACTGATGCGAAGACTGGAAGGATTCTTCCGGGTTCTGTTTTCGACTCGCAGAACAGGACATCAGAAGCAGCCGAGGTGACTGAAGCGGTCACTTGTGACAGCGTTTTACTCGGTGACCGGAATTTTTCTGTTTCAGGAACCGACGAGGGGGGGAAGGTGGCAGCCCATGGGGTAGCAGTCGCTGATGACCGGTGAGGATGTGCATCCCATGTTCCCACGTGGTCGTCGCTCAGCAACGAAGAATCCCCCATTTTTCCATCTGAAACTAAAAATCTAGGATTAGTACAAGTTTTACTATCTTTTTGCCGAACGCCTAACGCTTTTGTTTCTAGTTCGAATTTATGTAGCGCTCGCAAGTCGGTAACTTCTGAATCATCGTCTTCAGATTTATTTTCGATTCTAATTCTAACTAATTCATCTTGTTTTCGACGCATGTAGTTTTCAAAGTCAAAATCTCTATACAAAACATTTGTATCATAATAATACATTGCTTGACCATGCAACATGTCAGTTGTATTTACTCTTTGACCTTGACCTTGACCTTGTAAGTCATTTACCTTTTGACCTTGTAAGTCATTTACCTTTTGACCTTGACCTTGTAAATCCCTTGGTCTAGCACCAAAGTATTTCATCTGTACATCCATTCTTCTTGGATCATTTTCCACTTCTTCCCATAAATCTTCTGTTCTACCAAATCTGGGATCCATTATTATTTTACCCTCTGACCCATGACCTTTTGTAGCTTCACCCCACTTGCTGGAACCAATTGTGACGCGCGGGGGCGCCGCCTGTCCTAACGTTTCCACCCCCAAATTAATGGGCTCTACTGTTGCGCGCCCCCTTAAGCGCGGTTGAGGAAATCCGGGTCCTAGGTCAAGGGTTTTGGTGTCAATGGAAGCAGGTTCGAATCCTAACCTAGGGTGTGAGCTTCTCTGGTTATCTTCTTCCTCAGGATGAGCCGATATTGGACATATGTCAGCGGTGGCTGTTAAGTTCACGACAGCCCCACTAAATGGGTACTTATCTGGGTTCGAATCCTCAACATTTCCCCAAGCTCCACCACCCACTTTACCATCAGCTACCGTCCTCACCATTATTTCACATTCTTTCTGGCGGGAATTTAATTGGGCTTGCTGCATGGAAACTAGATTTAGCTCTTCGGCTAGACTGGTTAAAATGCTACTCTGGCGCTCCATAAACTGCTCTATTGTTGTCATTTGCTTCTGTAATACGGCCGGGTCTAAGTCATCAGTATTGTCTGTAGTCCCTAACTCAAGTGTTCCTCCCGGACACATCTCATCTTCCTCTTGTCCTGTTCCTAAGACACTGTCCGTATCCCCGTCGGAGTCCATTATAATTCGATAGCAGAAATCACTTCACAGTTCTCTATTTAAGTTTCATTTATTGTAGAATTAATCAAGCGACTGTCTGTCGTTCATTAGCAATTATTTACACAGCCGATAAAATAGAATCAATATTAAAGATTCACTATTAAGGCCTTCCTAAAACGCCTATGTCCCTTGACTAGCTTAAGTTTTATCAGATCAGTTCACAGACTGACTATTTCACACCTATCCGATCAGTTCACAGACTGAATACACCACAACTAATATTTACACCAAAATAGCGATACAAGTTTTATCTAATTACACTTAGTTCAGGTTCGAGCTCTATAGATTAGGTTGCCTATACTTCCCTGTTCCCATTGATATTTTAGGACAGCCGATCCACCGTTTTCCGTCCTGTAGAAAGTTATTGAGTCGTCGGCCGATGCCAGAATTTCTCCGTAGGAAGCGTATTATTAATTTAATCGTTGCCGGAAATCTTCGTAATTACACATCGATTCACAAGACATCGGAAGAACCTCGTCTTCTGCACTGAGAAACTTGCCAGAATCGAAAATACCATCAATTTTACCACGATTCACGATTTGCACCAGCATAGGTCCTTCCCGATTCAATTCTGCAGCCCGACTGAAGGTTTGCGCGTTAATTTGCCGCAAGAGAGCGCTTTTTGGCGCCTAAAACATCGCGTGATGTCTAACCAATCAAAAATCGCACGTGGCGGAAAGTTCCATGGAAAAATGCACGGGAAGCTAAATATAGCGATGACCGCATCGATCAGTGCTAAGCATAGCACCCATGAATTCGTAATAGAAATAGCGGCCTTACTTAAGTAAATAAGTAAGGTAGCTTGTAGCAACCTGGTTCGCTACACAATTATAGACCACCGCGTAACTCAACAGCATAAGAAGACATAATTATAGAATATAGGAGTTACCATGTGTAATAGAACATAATGGAAGTTATCATGTGTAATAGAACATAATGGAAGTTATCATGTGTAATAGAACATAATGGAAGTTACCATGTGTAATAGAACATAATGGAAGTTATCATGTGTAATAGAACATAATGGAAGTTATCATGTGTAATAGAACATAATGGAAGTTATCATGTGTAATATAACATAATGGAAGTTATCATGTGTAATAGAACATAATGGAAGTTATCATGTGTAATAGAACATAATGGAAGTTATCATGTGTAATAGAACATAATGGAAGTTATCATGTGTAATAGAACATAATGGAAGTTATCATGTGTAATAGAACATAATGGAAGTTATCATGTGTAATAGAACATAATGGAAGTTATCATGTGTAATAAAACATAATGAAGGCGATGGACCCTGGAAGCACATGGACGCAACAGCCAATGCGCTGGAGGCCTAATTGGTTGTCAATCAGACAAATATCGTCTCGACCATGTAACTCAGGCAATTCCACTCCTCTTTTCCTTCCTTCCTTCCTTCCTTCATTCCGACATTTCTGCATTTCTGCAATCCTTCCCGTTCTTCCTTCCTTCAGAGTAGGATTAGGAAATATTCAAATGTTCGGCCGAACAGGAGTCCCCCAAATATTTTTTCATCACCGCCATTTGTCAAGTCTAATTGTTGAAATGAGCACAAAACTCAGAAGAAATTATTGGAAACTACTAATTTCAATATACACAACTTTTACACATGCAAATCCATTATAAGGCAGGTTTGTCTCACTGTTTAATGACTATGTCAGCTAGAACTTAAGTTTACATGATAATTTTAGACTATAGCCTATATAGGCCATACCGTATACGCACTATACTGCTCTACCTGACTGAAACTCAAGAGCCATGCATGCAACGAATCATAAAATGACGACGTTTTATTGTGTACGCTGTACATAATGTGTACACACTTGTCGTTGTGCATGCCCACTCCCCGGGGTTGGAGTTCGATGACCAAGTATACGTAAGGGCGAAGAATGGTGGGAAGAGGACGAACTCTGAAGCGCCGATGTTCGCAGAGGAGGAAAAGCTGACCGTCCGCAATGAGATTAAGACAACATAGAAGACAACAGCGACAGCGACAACGACAACAACGACAACAACAACAACAACAGCGACAACAACAACAACCGATGATATAGAAGTGAAAACATGGAGATCGATCATGCATCAGCCGGAAGACGAACTGATCACCCTCCGAGGATATAATATATATATATACGTCGGTCAACTCCCTATCAACGAAATCTCGCTGCAGATGATGATGCGAGTCTCGACTGACAGGAGGAAACCGGTCGGAAAGGATGCATCTGCCGATGGAGACCATGGAGTTCTACCTGGAAATATGCATGCAGTGGCTCCACCACCCGACCAGTGGCCTATATATCTATTCGATCGGAAGGATCCGAAGGAACTCTGTCAGCGTCAAGAAGAAAGCAATTGCATGAAAAAACAACGAAGAGAAAAAAAGAAGAACAGCTGAAGAAAGAAGAGAAGCAGAAAAAGCAAAGGCAAATTTAGAAAACGACAAAAAAAATGGCGCTGCATGCAGAAACGCCGCTTGCTATATAACGACATGGAGACTGACATCGAGAACAGTAACAACAACGAGAAACACAAAAAACAGAGCAAATGAACAGCGAATAACATAGAACCGGAAGCGGCAAGAAATTCGTTGAATCTAGAGTACGATGAAAAAAAGCCTAAGAGAGACATTGGTGGAAAACTGCAGCATTGAACGTTCGTTTTCAATATTCAAATTGATTCAGAAATATAGACCGAGAACGTAAATGTTAATTTTAAAGCAGGATTGCTATTTTGACATTGTTGAACAATTTAGTGACATACTATATATATATACATATAATTTTATATTATTAGGAATATATATATATTAGGGTGCATCAAACGCCCCATAATTTTAAAAAAACTTTCAAAAGTTTTTGTCCCTAATTCACTTCTTTTCCTATTACTAAAAAAGCTTGTTGCCCAAAATTTGAGAATTTTCTGACATATTCTAGGTATCCCACCCAGCAACTGAAGTTTTACAATGGCGAACACACTGAACAGATTATGCATTATTATGCTGCAACAAGACTTTAAAGATAGGTCCAATGGTTCTTAACATTATCTGTGCTGAATTAGCCAAGAGCCACTTCAGAAGTATTGCAAAGTATTGCAAAGAGTCTTAGAAGTGAACATATTTATTATTACTACTGTGAAAACATTTATGTTGCGATGCTATTACATGACACATGTCAAGCGGGTATTGTCATTCGGACGTTGGCTTGCGTTTGCGCGTATTGGATTGTCTCTGCCGGTCTTGTTCCACAACTCATGGGCGGAGACCTAGGGGGGGTGAGACAGGGGGACGGTCCCCCAACGGAGGTATTGGGGGGGACGGCCCATGCATTTGCCCCCCCTCCCCCATTCGTTGAGCGCCAAGACTAAAAAAGTCATCAACTTATTTTGGCGGCGAAAATAGAAAATTTAATGTTTTCGAGATTTCGCCGGTCGTCAGAAATTTTGGCCGGCAAATGATGGAAATTTTTCTTTCCGTCCCCCCGAAGTCTCCGCCCAGGTCTCCGCCTATGCACAACTTGAAGCACATCTTGATAATGCTGTTCAGTCTTTGATGCTGACAGAAAGTCCGAGCTGAGATTCACTCCTCTCTCAGCACAGTCATTGATGATGTTGAGTGCTTCAATGTTTCTCATAGCAGTTTGATAATCATTGCGGCTCCACCAGTCGGACAGCTCTTCGTTGAGGAACTGAGTGTCAACTTGTAGTTTTTAAAACATATACCACAAGTCAGTCCCTGCAAGATCGGCAAGAGTTGTTGTAGCTGTTATTACATCTGGAAATTTAGGTTTCCCCAAACCCGATCCAAATCTGTTCTGCGGCAATTGCGTTCTTTTGGCTTAACTGAAATCGGGCGATTAGCAAGGGCACGTCGTTCAGTGTCTGGAACATTATTACAAAACAGTGCAAGTGGCACCATTTCTGCCGTTAAATACCACAAATGTCGTTTGAAGGCACGAACAGCACTCGCGGAGACCTGTGCATTCAGCAAGTAATATTGCAAGAATGATTTGTATAGCTTCAAGTCATTCCATGGCGCATCAGTCACCGAACTACAAGTCATCCACCAAGAGCTGTAAACCAGGGTCACAAAATTCACGAAGTCTCTCACTTTTGTGACCTGACGCTCTGTTGTTATTGTGTTGCGTGGAAGCTTTGCAATCTGTTGCTCAAAAAGACATAATCTTGATTGAATAAATCAATTTGGCCATCCATCTGGCCTTGTGGAGTGCTCCAGGTCGCTTGAATGTTACTTTGTCTCCTTCTACTTCTCCATCAAGAAACAAGAGGCAGAGATCTGCAAATTCCTTATAGTCAACTAGCTGTACCCCGCCACGCGTTGCTGTGGCTGAAAAGACTCTCTCTCCCACCCTCACTCCCTACTTCCCTTCCTCTGTCTCCCTTCCTGCCTCTGTCCTCCCGTCCCCTCCCCTCCCCTTCCCTGCCTCACACCCTCCTCCCGTTTCCTCCATCCCTCTCCCTCGCTCTCTCCCTCCCCTTTCTCCCTCCCTCTTCCTCCAGCTCCCTCCGTTTCACACTCACCCCTCTCTTCCTCTCCTTTGTCCCTCCCCGTCCGTACGTCCGTTGTCCGTCCGTCCGTAAAACTCCGAGATCCTTGATTTTGAAAAAATCGAGGTCGCTCAAATCGTTCGCATAGTTGTGTTTTTTGGTCGAAAAGATTGCGCCTTTTCCCAAAAGGCATTATAACAACCCGCTTATGTTCGAATGGAACGGCTTGCGAAAATCTATATAAATAAAAATGTGAAACGTTAGTTTTTGTTACTGTAGAAATCAACAGCTAGAAAAATTGCGCTAGAAAAAGAAAGCACGTAGCCTATATGTGCTATAAATAGACGGGCGCAGTCGGTTTGAAATTGAAAATCGAGATCGGTCAAATCGTTCGCATAGTTGTGTTTTTTGGTCGAAAAGATTGCGCTTTTCCCCCAAAAGGCATTATAACAACACGCTTATGTTCGAATGGAACGGCTTGCGAAAATTTTGAAAAGAATCGGTGAAGAACTTATCGAGTTCTGAGGCCACAAAAAGTAACGTTTTACATTTTTATTTATATAGATTAGTCATCTCTACGAAAGGACAACTGTGAACTATAAATCTGTCGAAATTGTTCTCTGCAAATGTCAATGAATGGTTTCGCATTCTCACTGAACACATTATCATCGAAGGATGATAGTCTTTCTGTTGCTGACCGATGTGTCTTGAGGAGATTGAAGTTCTTACGAAGCCTTGCGAATAATACCACCTCGGGTGATTTTGAAGTCTCAATTTGAAGATCTTCAAACACGTGTGTAAGAATTACTTCGCCAACGTGATGTCGACATCCTGACCAGAGAAGAGCTCGACCTAACCGCATCTGAATTGTAACACAAGCAGCAGTATATAACGTGTCCTGTATTTGATCTGGTGGTGTCAAATGCCATGTTGACAATGGAGTCACTACATTGCCATGAGCGCAGGAGATCAATGGCCAGATCAGCAATGATGTCCACCGTTTTTCTCTGTGATCCCATTGCATAAGATGGCACACCGAGGAACTTCAGCTCCTTTGCATTGCCAACAACAATTGCAAGGCGCTCCTCCTTAATATTATTATTTGACAGCAATGGCATTTGTTTGGAGTCCCAATGCAGTGTTAAAAGCTGTGGAGCAACCCATTGCTCTTTGCAGGTCGAAGCTATATTCTGTCCAACTTGACGCCTGGCTTTGTCAGTCGTTGCGTATGATGTAGAGACTTTTGTCACATCTCCTCCAGCCTCAGATATGAGTGCTTCAGTGTAGGCTGATTGTTGTGTTGGAGTCATTGATCAGCATCTTAGGTAATATACTCCAGAAAAATATAATACAAATATAGAAAAAGCTAATACTTTCTCATTATTAAACCAAATGTTGCCGCTTGCCGCTAGCACTTTGGCGCCAAACCAAACCTTCTATGTTGAAACATAGAATAGCTAACTTCATATATCATAGAAAACAAAGAACACTTAAAACATAAAACATATAGTAACTATGATATATTTCTTTCGAGCCTAAAACAAGTCCTGTTAAAACGCCATACAGTCCGACAAATTCAATAAGTAATGTATGTCGAATGATAATTATGTACATTTTAAAAAATGGAGGTGGGATACCTAAACAATTTTTTATTTTTATGCTTTTTGATCAGGGATATATTTGAGATAAAAGGAACATTTTAAGCCTAGGGACAATGCATTTTGATAACTTTGGGGCGTTTGATGCACCCTAATATATATAATATTCGCATGGTGATAAAAAGCAGTTTGCATGGAAAACCGCATCTCAGTCACAAGAAAGGGATTAGTTCTGTATAATGATACACAAGCACTTCTTGAGAGTGGAATTACAGAGAGCTCTAACTGCATTTCGACGACGTAAATTTCAGTGATGTGGTCTCGAGACCGCGGTCTTGGTCTCGAGACTGTCTCGAGACCAGAAAATTGCGGTCTTGGTCTTGGTCTTGGTCTTGAATGTGGCGGTCTTGGTCTTGGTCTTGGTCTTGGTCTTGAAGGTCCGGTCTTGGTCTTGGTCTTGGTCTTGAAGGCCCGGTCTTGGTCTTAAAGATCCGGTCTTGGAAATGGTGGTCAGCTCGGGATTTCCCAGATGACTTCAAGATCCAGCGATGATGATGATCCACTAAGTAGAAAGCGACAGAGGACTTCTCTATTCGCTTCATATCAAAAGAGACAAGAAAACGTAAAGGCACAGTTATCCCTGGATGCTAGTGCCTTAGTAGCTACACTGTGTCCGGATAAAAAGTAGACCCCAAAAAGAAGTGTAATAACTCGGTCAAAACTCTTAGGATTTGTCTGAAATTTTAAGCAGAGCAACATTACACACGACCGTAGACGTAGACGCTACTGTTTGATGGTCCGGTCGATGATCACTTGGTCAAACATCTGCCACTCTTCAATCAGCCGCGCCCTACGCCATACGGTTATTGATGTCATGAATACGCGTGAACGAAAAACGCGCCCCTCCAGTAAATGCACCTGGTACTCCGGATCGAGGTCCGGACTGCTGGACGGCCACAGCTGCGAGGTATGAAGCCGAGTGTATCCCTGGACAACTACTACGTCTACGGTCGTGTGTTCGTGAACAAGAAGGACATTTTGAGCACCATATATACTATATAGCTGAATTTCACTTCTTTTCAAGTTTTCCATGTTGGTAAGTTCAATTTTTTGGTGCTGCATTTTAAACGCTCATAAATTAGACAAACTCACGAATATTTCTAATCATCTTTAGGATCTCGTGTATATATGGTCACTGTTGCTCTGCTTAAAATTTCAGACAAATCCTAAGAGTTTTGACCGAGTTATTACACTTCTTTTTGGGGTCTACTTTTTATCCGGACACAGTGTAAATACATCGATGCAATTGCTCGAGGTAACATTTGTACTTTTGAAAACATTGAGGAGCAAGGATTTGGCGGACTTTATCCCTTGTTGGAAAAGTTTTTTGTGTTTCTGCCACATCTGCTCCAGTCGAGAGAGTTTTCAGCTGCAGCGGTTTGTTCATGAGACCACACCGGACAAGACTTGGCGACAAAACTTTGTGTGATTTGGTTCTGATAAAATGTAACAAACATCTAATCTAATATCTACCCGGTAATCTAAGTGATCCAGCCGGTCTTGGTCTTGGTCTTGGAACACTCGGTCTTGGTCTTGGTCTTGGAACACTCGGTCTTGGTCTTGGTCTTGGTCTTGGAACACTCGGTCTTGGTCTTGGTCTTGGTCTTGGAACACTCGGTCTTGGTCTTGGTCTTGGAACACTCGGTCTTGGTCTTGGTCTTGGATTTTTGGTCTTGTGCACAACACTGGTAAATTTCATGACAATTTGAAGGATACCGATTGTCATTATATCAGTTCATAATTATCTGTTGCTATATTTTAACTCTCTAGCTGCTATACCGGTACGCTTTTAAATATGTAAACACCAAACATAAAACATGTGTAGAGCTTTTAAGAACACACACACACACACACACACAGAGAGAGAGAGAGAGAGAGAGAGAGAGAGAGAGAGAGAGAGAGAGAGAGAGAGAGAGAGGGAAGGAGGGAGGGAGGGAGGGATAGAGAGAGAAGAGACAGACAGAGACAGAGAAGGAGACAGGGACAGACATACAGAGACAGAGACAGAGAAAAAGAGACAGAGGCAGACAGAGAGTATGTCTCTGACAGAGACAGATAGAGAGAGAGAGAGCGAGAGAGAGAGAGAGAGAGAGAGAGAGAGAAAGAGAGAGAGAGAGAGAGAGAGAGAGAGAGAGAGAGAGAGAGAGAGAGAGAGAGAGAGAGAGAGAGAGAGAGAGAGAGGAAATTCTTCAGTATTACAGACAATATAAAACGAACGTAGACTATAGTTTTTAAATAAATGGTCGGATCGCACACAATATTTTGACTCGTGTATACTCTTTCACTTCGATTGTCAGCTTGTTGCTCATGATATAGAGGCGCCATAGTGTTCATTGGATTAGAATCGAGTTTTAATGCTCTTAATAATTCAAGTATACGTTAGTTGGCTACTAATTAATTGATGATGATCGAGAGGGAAGGTGGCGTTCGCATTTTCCGTCCACGAGACGACATTGGCTGGAAATTGGAATCGACATCCCATCCAGTGTCACTCAAGCGAATCCTTCAATGAAGCGGATCGCTCAATGACGCGTGTCCATTCACCAATTAGCGCTTCTTTATTGATGCCTCCTGTATTGTATAGAAGCGCTTGTAGCATCGGCGTAACGGTGTCATTAAGACATTGTTTAAAAGCCCGCGAAATCAATAAAGGGCAAGTATGAAAACGATGTCATGAGGGCAAACAGGTTATCACATCTCTACATGAAGTTGGAACGCTATTAGTCTAGAAGGTTAACTCTTAGCGATATTGAAGAGCTAGTAGTAGCTTTTATAACTGTGAACCAGAAATATTAGCAGAAGTATTGGCCAAGAGTGTAAGGATTAAGTCATTACGTTGCGTTGTAAAGCACCGTTTAGCACCTATATTGTAATTGACTTGGCAACACCGCTTATCAGCGCCCGTGGATAAACTGGTGCCCATCGCCTGGCCTTCGAGTGCATGGCGCTTTAGAAGTTGGAGATATTACGATTACCTACAACAATTAATTAGGCATCTTGGATTTGGACCGCTATACCTGGCACGACACAACGCTCGTGGATAAGTCGGTGCCCGATTAACCTTTAAGTAACGCTTTTGAGATTTTGACGTTACGATTACGATCTCACAAGATGACGTCTTTTATGATTGAGGACATATTGAACAGACCGTCACATCATCTCAGTGACAGCAGCTCCCGTAGCCCTACATCAGTCACTTCTAAGAAAAGCGAATCCAACGACATTCGGGTGTGCTTCAGTATCTCTCCTCCATCTCCTCCTACTCCTCTTCCTCATCCTCTTCCTCTTCTCCAGCCTTCTTTAAATGTGGGGCCTGATACTCTGATCAAGCGGATGGAGATGTCAAGTCTGAGATGGATGTTGCACTGTCTTCAGACGACGCCTTTCGAGCAGAATGACAAAGAAGAAAATGATGAAGAAGGTATGAACATTCTCTTTGAATATGAGCAAGAATTCGCCAGAGCAGCGTATCACCTAGCTTTTGGTGCGTGCAGTGAATGCTTTACACGACTGGACTTCATCCTGAGTTCCCCAAACTTGAACAGTTCCTGCTTTGCCACACTCCACCCCATGTTTGCATTCTACCGCAAACAACAGAAGTGACGTCAGCGTCACAAAGAAATAATTAGCATAAATTGTCATAGTATGCTGTTGTAAAACTACTAGAGTGGATCTATAGCGCATCCTTTACAGAAAAGTACAGACCCCTACAAGTGTTTTTTTTTTTACAAAACACCAATAAGCTTTTTAAAATTCAACTAAGTCTAACTTCGATATCGACATGGAACCATAGGCCTATAGCCTACATCAGGGCTGACTGAACTTTAAAGGCGGACGAGCGGCGAGACAGTGGAACTGGTAGGGGTTTAAAGTGCACGTGAATGGCAGACCCAAGTTTTGCGTGAAACGCTTTCACACAAATGAGACTAAAGAGCGGAGAAGCAACACGTGTAACGAAGTATACAAAATTATTGTACTGCAGAGGTGTGGTAACAACGTACCGGTACCTTCGTGCATGCATGCAGGCTGTGGCATGTACATTGTAGCCCTAGTGCCTGTTGCTTTATCATTATTCATTAGTCCCAAACTCAACTAGCCTACATGTATGTTTGTGTCGGTCAGCGTATGCGGTTAAAGTTTTAAAACCGGTATAGGCCTGGATTTTATCACAGCAACTGAGATTAATTTTAGGATATCTGTAATGATGGGTCAAGTGATTCTTTGAAAAAGTCAGCGGCACGGCTAGTAGTTCTGAAAGGGGACAGAGCGTAAATGCCACCTTTAAAGAGTTTGCTATCTGATGTGTGTAACGGCTCTGTATAGTGTAGGGCAGAGGTTCTCAACCTTTTACCGCTCGCGACACACCTAAACTTACAACAAAATTTGACGACACACCATGCAATCGTCGTTAGGCCTATGTCAGTATCTTCGAAATTAAAATAGGCCTATGTTAAAGTTTAAATACCTTATCCATTTTAAATTGTTGAAATTTCTAATGACTGAAAATGTTGACACTGAATGTTTTCTAGTTTCCTACCAATGATCTAAATCTGCGATTCTGCGTCGTTTTATGACTCTACGAGTCTACGTTAATAATTATTGTTTGGCTTAACAGTCAATGGGATTTTTGCTCCTGGATGTTGTTTAGACAGTAAGACGCCCGATGATCGACAAGTTTTGTGAGTGCAATACCGGTACATGTATACAGTTGCGTAGCAACCTAACCAGAGGGTCTCAGGACGCTTGAGGACTTACCCATTAACGTGGCTAACAAATGAACATGACAGGATAGCTCTAAAAAACTATCTTAGAGGAAAAAAGAGTATAAAAGCTATCATCTATCCACATAGTCCAGGCCACCCTACTACATGTATAGTTTAATGCAAAGTCTGAAAACACGGGATAAAGACAGTTAAACACTGCCGAAACTAAGCGCTGCCCCTCAAAACGTCCAATTATTGTCATGGAAAATTGGAAAAATACAGTTATTTTACAGAAAAACTTTAGTTTAAAGTTCGGGAGGACATTGGGACCTCGGGGACACTAGACTTTGTCTACCCCTGCTTATTATGGTTGTTTGAATGAATACGCAAACTGACTGAGAAGGCACATTTCCGCTTCATCCGTAAAGTTTACGTTTCTTAACCCGCCTTTGAACCCGCGGAGCTCCTGTAACTCTATGGATAACGGGCCGGAAAACCGGCCCGACGGGTTCAAAGGGTTAAATATTTATAATTTTCCACTTTATTTTTGAATGTTACAGCATTGGGTATAGTCTTACAGTTTATTTGGCGCGTTCGTTTACGTATTTTTGGCTGTATATGCCGAAAGGGCACATTTCCGCGTCATCTGCAAAATATGTCATATAATTATGTAGAAATTGTGCCTACAATCATAAACATGATTGTTGCCGCTCCAGATTGCGATGAAATGGAAAAGATATAGGCCTATAGTGCGAACTATCATCGCTATCACGAACTCTCAGCCTACGCCTGCTAAACTGCTAAAGTAAACAAGTCTGCAGTGTAATGCAAAAACGACGGGTGTATGCTACAGTAGACTCTATATGCTGTGAGAATTTGCGACACACCAATCCTTCGCGACACACCAACGACACACCAGTTTTACGCGACACACCTCCGGTCTCTTCGCGACACCGACATACTAGTGTGTCGCGACACACCAGTTGAGAACATCTGCTGTAGGGCTTTCGGTGCATAGATATATAATTTTTTATGGTCGAGCGATATGGCATAATAGGACCCATTGACCGCGGGTTCTTCGCTCTGCTGCTCGGTCATTGGTCATATTCCAAATATGCCCTGCATGGTTTCTGCTTACTGTACATGCGTGATGTTTTGCACTGGCTTCCAGCTTCGCAACGAATCTTCTACAGAATAGCAACACTTGTCTAACGATATCTCACTGATAGTCCTTTTTAGTCTCCCGTCGAGCTATTCGCTCTTCGGATAAGGGAATCTCCTGGTCCGTCTGGCCCGCTCTTTGGTCAGACAGAGCTACATCGAACCTTCTCGGCTGCTGGCCCCTACACTTGGAATGGGCTCCCGCTTGCGCTGTGCTTGCTATCTCGAAATAATTTGCCTACCTGCTTTCTACCAGTTTCTCAAGACCTCGATTTCTTTTAACCGCGGCTGGGCTAGTATAGGGCCTCTGAGTAGACTTCTTGAAGGGGTCCTATACGTAGAATAAAATATATATATATATACATATATGCTTGACTAAATACATTATCAAGAATTTAAACTGTGTTTGTCATATCTAGACTATCGACCTAATTTATTAATATTGATAGTGCGTTAATATCAACCCTAATTAATATTGTCTTAATTAGCAGAACTCTACGATCGGGATGATCCGTCTGTAGAGATGACGCCATCCCCGCATCTTATGACCACTGCTGCTGCTGCTGCTGCTGCGTCATTATCATCACCCGATACATCATCATCAGCATCATCATCAGCAGCAGCAGCAGCAGCATCATCATCTCTGAGACGAGTGTATCGACGCGCGAGAACCGTCTTCACGAGACGACAGCTCTGCTTGCTTCAGTGCAGCTTCGAAGAGAAGCAATACATTGGATCGGAGGATCGACACCTCCTCGCGTCTCGACTCAATCTCACTGAAGGACAAGTGAAGACGTGGTTTCAGAATAGGAGGTGCGTCAATTCATTCGACGAGTACATAATATACATTTGTATTATAATTATTACTATAACGACTGTTTAATATTTCTTAGCAAGAGAAACTTTGCAGTCGCATTGACTTAATTAGGGCACATAATAGTATTGTCTCTAATGTTTCCGAATCTATCCCATTTGTCCACATTCTATTCTATTCTATTCTATTTTGGGATTTATAAAGTGCCTCTCACAGGACAACCTAATCAGAGGCGCTCCCCAGTGCGAAGAACTCCTGGAAACAGAAAAGTCTTAAGACAACGGACAGACAAAGTAAAACCTCCAGATAAAATCTGAGCACGATCAATAGTATATATATAGGAACGCCATTCCACAGTAAAGGGCCGACAGAGGCAAAGGCGCGATGTTGGGCTGTGGCAGTCCGAGATCTAGGTACAAGAAGGTCATGACGGTCTAAGGAGCGAAGAGCGAGACGTTCATGCATGCTTGTGTGTGTGTGTGTGTGTGTGTGTGTGTGTGTGTGTGTGTGTGTGTGTGTGTGTGTGTGTGTGTGTGTGTGTGCATGTAGAACTGTTGACATATGTAGTCATATGGGTGTAAATATTTACGTTTGTATGTCTGTATGTGTGTATAATTATGTATGCGTGCAAGTGTGCGCGTGTGCATCTTTGCATGAATCTACTTTGAAGTAGATATAATTATAGAGAGGCTATAGACTCTATATAGTATTCTAACTATAGTAATGTCTATAATTATATGTTTAGAGAAAGAGACATAGGCCTATATCTTTAAATCACTTTTACTGTTATTGTAACCGCCTTTGTTCGTGCCTTATAAAGGAAGCGAATTCATAACTAACCATGCAGACGATTATTCCTTCACTTGACTTTGGACCTAAAAAGAATTAGGCCTAAATACTGCTAAGTTGCATAGAACTGTGCTTAATGGGACACTGCATGGACCAAGTGCATTTGAAGTGCATTAACCATTTTGCGACAGAACGCTAATGCAAAATTACACGTTAATTAAATGAAATTCCACTCTTCCTAAAGTCCGTGGTGGACTCTCTTGCAGACCAATGACATCCACGCCAGTGTTCCAATGACATATACTGATGATTGTGCTTGTCTGCAGGACCAAGTGGAAACGAGAACTGATGATACGCATGGAACTGTTGGCAAGGTCAAGAGGTCAGCTGATTACACCGAGTCTGCAGATGTTACGAAGTCATCCATTTGCATGCTCTGTCACTCTGTCTCCATGGCAACGCGGCAGCAGCAGCAGCAGCTTTCAGGAACCGTTTCTAAGTACGCGTCAATTCCCTCCTCTTAACTCCAAAATGCCATCACCGCATCCACACAGTCATCGCTGAATTGATAATCGCTCAAGCGGGAATATATACTTCTACACGTACGTCGCTGCCTACAGTCAGGTTTAGAACGTTACAAACGGAAGTTTATATTCTGAAGCTTTTTTATGCTGAAGTTTACGTTCTGGAGTTTGTATCCTGAAGTTCATATTCTGATATATTTTATATTCTGAAGCTTATATATTCTGAAGTTTATATCCAGTGGCAACTATAGTAGGCCTAGGCCTATATATACAATTTCAGCAGAGGTCGCGTCAGGGTCATGTGATTTATCAAGCAGGTCGAAGAAATTGAATGTGAAGAAGACATTAAAAATTCCAACGCATTTTTGGCAAGTCATAAATTAAGGCTGGTCATAAGTCAAGTAAGCTTAGACATGCTTAAATGACCTGGCGCGACCTACGATGACGTCGCCATGCACTTTGCATCATGAAATTTATATTCTCAATTTCATTCTCTATAGTTATTGCCAGATTGTCTTTTTCTCATTAAAACGAATATATATATATATATATATATCCCTTTTTCTTTCTTTCTTTCGTTCTTTCTTTATTTCTTTCTTTCTATATCTCTTTATTTCTTCTGTCTTTTCCTGTGCATTTGATCTATTCGAAGCTACGCTGCAGTGATGCTGTCTTTCAGCTCTAATGTAGACCCATAGGCCTACGAAAAGTCATAGTTTATTATTATTATTTTTTTATATTATTATTATTATTATTATTATTATTATTATTATTATTATTATTAAGATTCGTTCTGGAAGGCATTCGAACAAAACTGGTGGAACTGAGGTATATATAGGCCTACGTGGATGATGTGTAGGAGCGTAGGTCTTATACGGGATGAACCTTGTTTAGGATTTAGAAACCCAACTTGAGAACAGAGCAGCTATAGTGAAATATTGCAATGCTAAGCTATCTGCTATGTTGGCCGATTTGCAGGCCCGTATTTTAAGGGGCACAAGATTAAATTATTCTTAATTCTGAAGCACAATTTTACTTTTTAATTTTTCTTTGTGATGTGCTGTGTGTATTCATTATTCTATGCTAACGACACCCAGTTAAATATATATATATTTACTTATATAACAACCCTATTGTCTTTTTTGTATCAACCTATATTAACCTGCAGGAGGTTCTACACTGGGAACCGCAGATATATATATATATATCTACATATATACATAATACATAATTACATATATATATTATAGCTAGGCTACGCTGTCTGATGTATCCCACTCCGTCACATGATCATTGTGGGGCGCGGTGGTGTAGTGGTGGCGTCGTTGCCTTGAAGCCGGAAGGTTCGAGGTTCGAATCCACCTTACGTCGCCGCGTAGGGACCTTGGGCAAGTCCTTCACTCGCAATTGCTCAGCGCTTCGGCGTGAAACTCCGCTGCAGTGTCCGCTCTGCAGTCGGGAGTGCCTCTGAATAGAAGCTTGAAGGGGCGCTATAACAAGTGCACATACATACATAGACATGGTCACCCGACTCACCCGTCTATATGACAGTTTCCATCAAGCTCTATCAACGCCGGTTTGTCTCTTTATATTAACGCAGCCACAGCAGCAATCTTTCTCGTCAAAGCATTCGTCTTCACAACCGATTCTATTAATTTTTGTTGCTCATACCATCTGAAAGGACCACGTGTCCAACTTGACCGACTTCAACTGAAACACTCAAGGACATCAATGTCAAAAACAAAGACGTTTGCAAAAAAGGTTTAAAAAACTGAGTGACATGTTCATTGAAACTTTCAAGGACAACTCAAAATTAAAGAGGTTAATGCCTATAGTAATTATTCAAACATTGATCGCTCGTTAAAAACTGAATGACAGTCGCATCTGAATCCTAAAGCCGCGTGGCTCAACCCCCTCCCCGCCCCACCTCCTCCCAATCGCCACGATTATTCTGCCGTTTTCTCGACTTTCAAACTGAACAGAAACAGCGACGCCGATCAGGAAACGCATCATTAAACGCACCCACACCAATCGACCGACAAGCGACCATTGTCTGCGTAACAATGCCTCTGCATTGGAACCAGTTGAATGGAGACGCCTCTCCGAAGACCACAACAAACGCGAGGGCGACAACGCGTCACAAACACCGTGTTCAACGCGAACTCACAACAATTAAACAGGGCGGGTCAGAAAAGGCGCCGATCGAGTTGGTTGTAGCAGCCACACGCAAAACACCAGCATTTATGATCTAACTAGCCTACGTATACCGCTTATGAACGGTGCGTCACATGACCCCGTGAACCATGGCTCTCTATCTGTTTAGAAGGCCGTGAATGAAAGCGTAACCTATCAATTATGCAGAGAATATAGTAATTATTATTAGCGTTTTATTTATTGCGATAGGCTCAATAGCCTGCTATGTGCCATTATTATAAATACGATGAGCAAGTTTTGATGAATCGTCTGAAAGGTTCATGTAGACGGCAGAGGACATAATTTATAAAGAAGAATCAAACGGCGCTCGTCATCCATTAACCATCGATGCCGACAAATTAACGCGAATTGCTGCAGGATAAGCGACGCTTTTTCGCTCATGTTGAGCCTGTCACCTACACGCACTTCGATTAAAATACGATACAGCCTGCATGGCTATTGCCAGTTGGTCTACGATATTTCAAGCCATTTATAAGCTAGGTTTCTAGATACATAAGCTGTCAGTCCATGTGAATACGTCTGATTGTTTCCTTGGAGAATCGGAGAGCGTCGGACGAAACGGGAACAACGAAGCTCCGTGTTTTCCGAGTGGGATCAACTGTGTCGAGAACAAGCGATTGACTGGAAATGGAGTCTGAATGCCGTGAATGGGAAATGCTTGATGAACTGCAACCGCAGAAGCAATGACAATTCGCTTCGATTTTCAAATAGAACAATGAGACTATCGCTATGAGCAGTCGGCTATTTATCATTTGAATGAGGGCCTACTGTAATTAGTTGCACCGCGTTGAATAGGACAGCACAGAGCAAATCTTTTGCCGACTGACGGTCTGACCCAGACTCTTAGAAACCTATAGGCCTATTAGGCTACGTCTAAAGAAGTGTTAATGGGAAATCTTTAATAAATAAACTTCTTATTTAAGTTTTTACTTTGCAATAACTTTTGCAATGGACCACGATGATGTAGCTTATGTTAATATACAGTTCTGAGCAACTTCTGAATCTCTTAAATGGAAGTCAAGTCAGTCAGAATGGGTGGGGTTTGTTCCACCATTCGAGGTGGAGGGGGATTAGACGGGTACAAAATAGGCCTGCTCTGGAGACGTCAGTGATGGACGATCTCCAGAGCAGAAAAACTGACACCACAGAAACAGATCAAATACTTCCTTAATTGATTCTCTATATCTACATTCTGAAAAATTGCTGACCACATACTCTCGTTTAGATTATTTATTATGACTTAAAAATACATTCCTAATATAAAAATAGAAGGATCTATAATATCACATGACTTACATAAAATGACCATAAAATGACCTCCTATGTACATGCACTCAGTTGAACTAAAAAACGACATAGCCATCTTTACTCTAATGTTGTTATATCTCATGAGTCAAGCCCATTGCCCAGGTCATGAACATCAGACCAAAGAAATGCATTCAAAAATTTATATAGCCCATTAAAGCCAAAATTACTCCTAATTACCTGTTACTTTTTAATTACCTTTACTGTTGCCAAGCAATCGAGTCCCTGATGACTTTGTACTAAAAACTCCTTTTAAGAACTTGATAAAAACAGAAAACCAACCCAGTGCAACAATTATAACCAACTAAACAACTTCAACCTAGAGAATAATTCAATAAACCAAAAGAGCATAACAATATTTTCTGCCAACCCAAAATCTACAGAACCATTCATTAGTAATTATAACCAAATCCTGTTAAAAATCAACTTAATGTAAATGTGCTATCTATCTATCTTAACATTATATATTTTATTGTAACAGTAATGCATTTATTAATATTCGTAGATTGAAAATACCACAATACTTTTGAGTCTTGTTACAAAGTAGCCTCGTCTTATAAAATAAACTATGCAGCATCAATCAATCAGAATTTATACAGCGCCCCTTCAAGATCCCGACTCATAGAACTCATATACATACATCACATATATATCATATATATAATTCATGTGTATATTACATATATGCATAATTGCATATAGAAGCATGAGCGAATGAAGAATGTTAGCATTCACACAGTAATTCTCAAGTAATAGCAAATAAATCAGATCAAAAAAATTGAGGTAGAGCAGCTGAAACACTGAAAAGTCAAATTAAACACACCCTCAATGTAGTAATCTTTGCATAAATTACAAAGCTAGACGACATTTGTGAAGAACAATTACAGTACCAGTACTACAAATGACCAGTACTATAAATGACCAGTACTATAAATGAGTTCAAATGGCCAGGTTCGTAATCCTCAGCATACGTTTGGCTATGGTACAACTACAGTCGACAATCATCAGTTTATGATCCTGTCACTCACTCTTATTGGCCTATCACAGTTAATACTTTATTTGACATCTGAAGAAATATAAAGAAGCAGATTGAGAATTGCCACAAGGGTTGGGGGTTTCAACCCCAGTCTTTCTAAGAGCGCCTTGGTAAAGTCTGTCTTTCATACCTCAATTCTAAGTGGATCATAGTCCAATCCTGCCCCCCCATTATTTCCCCAATTCTCACACTGATAAAAGGAGATCATTACTGTGGTTTTGAAGATCATTACAGCATCATATCTTAGTACCCCTATTTTATAATCATACAAGCTACCCACTTGAGACACCACTCAAACAATTAGAATTTTATGGGGCAATGTTCCTCTAGTCTGTGAACCAGTATGTCACAGTTAATAAAAACAAAACACATTAAATATTAAAAAATATACCATCGATCTTTTTTGGCAATAATATCCTCCACATGACAAGTGACAAAATAAAGACAAACACGTGCATAAAAAAACTGTACAGCTAAAGAATGCGAACAGATTCTAATTCAGAACCGCCAAATGTCTGATGCACTTCACAGTTCCATTGCATCAGAAATACGAAATCTTACATCACAAGCCGTGAAAGTTTAAACGAAAGTCTCCAGTCACTGAAGTCCCAAAAATCCGTATTTCTTGCGTTGAAATATGAACAGAAAATTGTGAATGCGCGAAATGTGCTCAGCAAAAATATATCCATTGAATGAGAAGAATAAATATATCTACGACACCCTACACAGTTTTTCCACTTAAACATTGACCATTTGCATATCACAAGACATATCTTGGAACACTCTCTGATGACTAGACAACTTATGATCAGAAATAAAAGCATGACAAATAGGAAACCAAAGTCATGACAACGACAAGAAAATATTTTTTTTATGCAGTTTAAAACACATGCATGCTGTTACTTTGAACTGAACTACATTGAAAATGCAAGCCCTTTAAATATAATGACAGACATTCAAATTCAAACTGAAAAAGAAAAAAAATTCTACAATGTTAAGTCAATTAAAGCAAAATCAAAACTGCTTTCATATTTACAATTTTTGTGGTACATGAAGCATCTTTCCACATCCTAGAAGTTTTCAGAACTTAGTCTCAGAATTAGGTATAAACTGTGAAAAGCAGAGTGAATCATAAAAGAAGACAATTCCTATTGGGATGACAGAAAGGTAGACTGAACCATTTAACGATGAGCTGCATTGGTTTTCCAGTCACTTTTAAAATGCTCTCATCGGCAATTAAAGAGTTAAAGCGAGAGACAAACACATCAGCAGTGTCTTGCACCCTCCACTAACCAAACTCTACAGAAAAGAGTTCAACGGCACATCAGAAAAGGAGTCTTAAACCTTCCAGCAACTCTTTACAAGATGAAAGATACGCCCCCCCATTCTCAACCAACAAAATTCTGCACTACGCTTTTTTGATCAGTTTTGGAATGACATAATATATCCCATGTTAAAATGAAATTCAATATACATTTATGCAGTTAAACAATTTTCAAACAAATCAGAACAGTGAATTTAACGTCTTTTTGGGTTGGGATGAAACATATAGTTAAAAACTGTTCTCTTAAGCTAGGTCTGGGCTGCAAATACCTCCACGAAGACATCTTTGAGGGGGAACTCAAGACACAATGATCAAGCATGGTCCTGTCTCAACAGAATTGGAAAGACCAGCATTTATAAACCACAAGAGCTTTAGCACCAAGCTGATATTGCAGAATTGTTGCATAACTTCAACAAAACAAGGAAACAGACAAAACAAATACGCAGATAGTAACCGAATAATTCAGATGATAAAATAAAATGGTCATGCTTTCTTGATTAGCAATCAAGAATATTACTTTGTCACTACCACAAAAATCGATGTATGTTTTCAATTGCTGACATCAAATATACCATTAACTCAATACTGTAGCTCAAACCATGATCAGTCATGAAGCCAGGCAAATAGCAACACTGTGCGTTTGTGTGAGAGAAAGGTTCTCATGAAAATAATCACAAGAATACTTTATCAACAAATACGAAAGAGAATTCTGCATTAACTTTTCTTGGTATGAATTATATAAATCTCAGTTGTGCACCTTTGCAAAGTATTTCCTTAACCTATGTACAGCCACCTGAAACTGAATCAACGATAGTGCTCATCCATATACTGCGCATGCAAAACAAAATCATATTTTTGACCATCTGAACACATGTTGCAAATTTTGCGGACCCCCTATTCGTCTGTAAATCATACATTTTACCATAGGCTGCAGCGGCTGCTGTTTATTCTTGCTAAACATCATATTTGTTAGCTAAAAGTTTAGATCTGAACACAATTTAATTATAAGGTACTCAAAAGCCACCGGACGACTTTTACTACAGCTATGAATAGGCTAATGTGGACTTCATAATTAGGGATTTATTTGTTTTCATCACGACGCGTGTCGTACATACCCGTACGCAAATCACATAAATCCGGGAACCCTTCCCTCAGTGCACACGCAATATAATGGACAGACACATAAGGCACTCACTTCTTACTGAAGCCATCGAATAACATGAAGCATATAATGCAACGTGTGAACACATTACAAACAAAGTTGAGATCTTTATACTTTCGCAAGGCTTCCTCCCACTGTTGTGGACACAAAAGAACATAATCACAGTAAATCTATTCGTATCGCAATTGTCAGTCGACGCAAACGACTTCCACCACCGCAGCGTTTTCCTTCCCGGGACTTTTAGGAGCAGGTTTTGAGGATGGTTCGTTGCGCTTCTGCAACTTCCGTCGAGCCTTGATTTTCAGTCTTGCTTCTTGGCTGTCTGGTGGAGTGAGGTATTCGGGGATGGAAATTGATGCCTGGGGACTGTTGTCATGTTCTTGCTTTGTCTTGAAAACAAGGTCCTGCATACATACAAACTAAGTCAAGTCACAGTCGGAAAATAAATAATTCTTCTTTAATTAAGTTATACATCACTTTAACCCTTTACAAACTAAGGGGAATAGAAGAGGAGAGCCACTTGTGGTTGCTCGCAGGATGCTGTTTAGCTCTGTATATTCTTTGCAGTTTTCGCTTGCTTCTTCTATTCGACCGGCTCGCTCAGGGGACTCTTTTAAATCCATGCTAAAATCATACATGTTCCTAGGGCATATGCCGCCTGTTAGCAAGCCAGTTGCCTTGTAACGACATGGTCGTGTTACAGCATTGATATAAATTGTCGCAATTATTATTATTATTATTTCCCATACCATTTACTATACTATGATTGGTGAAAGGTTACAAGAACAATGGCATTATGCATGAGCAAAATATTCTGAAACAATCTGAAAGAGACTGTCACTTTGTGAAGAAAATTCAAAATTTTTTAAATGCAGTTGCACTTTTCGTCGGTAAATGAATAAATACTTATTCATCATCATTCTTGATAAGGTGACAAAACTCAAATGGTTTATTCAAATGTGTTTTTGTATATTATAAGAAAAATTTCACATGCACATTTAAAAAAGACAATAATTCATGATAGTAGACTGCAACAATGCATACTTGATGGTGATGGAGGCCGAACTGAATGTTTATATCCACCTTTAGTTAAGAGCCGTCATTACAGCGATTGCAAACTAGTTTTAAACTGTAGATGCCATCAAGTTTTGTTGTTCAGATGTGTTAATGCAAGAAGTATTTAGGTTTGATGCAAGCATTGAAGACTCATTAAAACACATGTCAATTGTAATTGTAATTGTAATTGTAATTGAGTATTTATATAGCGCCGCTCACAGATTCAGTAGCGCTCCCGACCCTAGTTAGCACTGTCGCTGACGAATAGTATGGTCTTCAGGCGTTTCCTAAACAGAGGGAGAGAAAGACTGAGAAGCTCAAGGCGTAGTTTGTGTGGAAGACGGTTCCAGCATGAGGGGCCAACATAGGCAAAGCTTCTGGATTGGGCAGTAGCACCACGCATGCGAGGAACAACAAGGAGGTCATTAGCTGCTGAACGAAGGGCAGAGCGACCAGGGAGAGAGGAGACATGGATGCAGGAAGCACGGAGGTAGGAGGGAGCTACCCCAAGAAGAGAATTGCGCATAAGAGTCAGAATCTTAAACTCTATGCGTTGCGATACAGGAAGCCAATGTAGAGTGTCCCGAATAAAGACAGAAATGTGAGAAAACTTGGGAAGACCAGCAATTAGGCGTGCAGCAGCATTTAGAATTGACTGAAGTTTCGAGAGATTGAGTGAAGAAAGACCGGCGTATGCGGAGTTCCCAGAGTCAACCCTAGAGCAGATCAAGGCGTGAACAAGCGTCTTAATAGCTTGCAGCGAAAGTGAATGACGGATGCTACGCAGCTGGCGTAGGTGATAAAGACATGTTCGTGAAACACGGTTAACATGGTCCGAGAAAGAGAGAGCTGGGTCAAGAGTGAAGCCCAAATCAATATGACAATATGTCAATATGACACAAAGCCTGATTGCGAAATGGTCCGGAATCCAAACACCAAATTAATTCAGCTACAGGAAAACAACAGTGCGTCACAGCCAGCTTCTGGTGTATATCTGTCATCATGCCAATTATAACCGATTCTGATTACAACCTAAATTTTGAGACAATGCCACAATTGTTTATAAAACTATGGAATTAACTACTTACAAGCATTTGGAGAGACACAGTATGTTCTTGAAGGTTATGGTCATCATCGCTCCATAATTCTATCGGTGGCATCGGTTCTTTAGCCAAGGTCCATGCAAACGGAGCCATCCATTTGACGCATGGTGCAATAGTCGACCATTCGTATCCTGCAACCAAGCGGAAAAATTTATTCACAAATAGAATTTCTTGGCAGATGTGCATTAAAACTGTATTCTGTTGCTTGTGTGGAGATTCAATAGTAACGGGGTAACAACAGATAAATCCATGCTAAATCCATTCTAGACATATTGCAGTATTTCATGACAAACAACATGAAATTATTCTGCTAAGAGTAAAAATGTCATGTCAAACCAAAGTGTGTCTTTTGCTAAATTTATTTAGCCACACTAGCCAGCTTCACATTATTACAGCCTAAGTCTATGTCCAAATAAGTTCTAAACTAACATGAACTACTAACCCTTATAACTAACAAGCGTATGACTGCTAGAATCATCTTGTTCAAACAAGAGGCATGTATCACACAGAACTGACAATGTCAAGGCACGATGACTTACAATGTCAAGGCAAGATAGTTTAAGTGGCCATTTATTACTTTAATGCTTGAGATGCAGTGTACGAAAGAGATTTAAACTCACGAAAACACTGGAGCTACACTGTTTAACAGATAAACGAGGATGCCTGTGAGCTGTAGAAACCAACATACGATGCAATAAATTGTCCACTTGTTGCTTAGCACTACCAAACATGGAGCACCAAAATAGAAAAATATTTCGGCTGAAGCACAACACAACAGCAAACCAGTCTTTCATTGTACCAAAACAATTTATTCTAAATCTCACTCACATTTCAATTTGATCATAATATCAAACACACGGGTAAAAAGCATGCGATCACCACTCATGCTTGTTTATGGAATCTGATGAAACCTTCCATATCTAATCAGCAATTGTCTCTCACATACCTGTGGCTGCCAAGACCAATGAAATCTGGTCTTTAAGCACCGTGTGGTAGAGAACGGCGGCAGCGAGGACGCTGTACGGCCACTGAAGAGATTCAACATCCATAATACACAAGTCGAGTAACTACAACAAGAAATTTATTGATAACCTGAGAAACTCTTCACCAAACTACTTCACAGAACTTTAGTCAATGTTTTTATGCTATCAATGTTTGGCTAATTTTACAGATAGAAGTTGCATCTGTTCTAAACCTACAGCACATGGCAAAAGTGAACATTAAGAGATAGAATTTCCTTTCCATATTCCATTCACAAACGACTACACATTCTATGCATGTTAGACAACACTTCCAAATTTTTCAATGCTTTGGCTTTAATGATTCACATTTTATTCAGCGTAGTAGTGTACATACTAAAAGCGAATGTTAAACCAAAACAGCTTATCGTTAAGGTGATCATAAGAGAAAACCAGACCCGCACAGAAAGACATTATATATAGATTCTGACCTTTGTCAGCATAATCCAGCACAAATGTCAATATCCTAAATGTTCGGCTTACTCAACTTTTACTGTTCTGATAAGTGATGACTACCGGTGTTTATTATTTTATTTGCTATGCTAATAATAATAATTACATAGCACAAGGTCTGAAACTTTAATTCTGATGTGCAACCTAGTATGCAAGAACTTGTTCAGGGTTCTTACATGGACCATTCAGCGGATGCAAACCAATCATCATCGGATTACAGACCAGGGAGCACTACAGAACAGACCGTTACGACTCGCTTAACACTTAGAAAGCTATCAGACAGATTAAAACATTTACAAACACAAACAGATTTCATCAGGTGCTTAGCTCCAAGAAATATATGCTAAACAAACCCGCATGCAGGTCATGAAGACACGTCGGGAAAAATGGTGGACGAGTACATTGTCCGTTTTGTTCTTCTCATCACGCAATGCGACTACCTGCAGGTAAGTAGCTAACCAAACGTGAGGTGTAATCGTAGACATTTTGTGCTTCAAGACCTGAAAGAAAATTTACATCACAAAGATACAACACACTCAATGACATAATACTACAAGGCACCCCATGAAAAGAGCGCCCGACAAAAGGGCGCCGACATAAGAGCGGCGCTCTTAAAAGAAATAGCATTGATGAAGAGTCGGCTTAGAGGTGATAAAATTATTAGCAGTAAATAAGCAACTCAACGATGACGCGACGAGTAAATAATGCATGTACTTAAATAGCTCACACATGGTGTTTGTTGATAGACAACATGCTCCGAGCACCTGGTCACCTGGTGCCGTCAGCTCTTGGAGCTCTGGCGATATTCTTGATGTATCCTCTCCAGTGTCCCCTCTCTCTTGTTGCCTCTCTCAGCTCCTCCAAGTTCATGCCAGACTTTTCCTGTACCTCATCCAACCATCTCTTCCTTGGTCTTCCGCGTCTCCTCCTTCCCTCACCGCATGCCGTCATCAGCTCCTTCTCCAAACCGTTAGATCTCATCACATGGCCGAAGTAGCTCAATTTCCTCCAAGTTGCTGTTTGCTGTAGTGTCTCATCTCTCTCTATTCCGAGCTCCTCACGCACCGATTCGTTAGTTCTCTTCTCCGTCCATGAAATCCTTAACATTTTTCTCCAAATCCACATCTCGCACGCACCTGGTAGCCTGGTAGAGGTGTCAAAATGAACAAATCAAGTGTAAAAAGCGGTAACATGAGAGGTTGGAACGGTCGTACTAAAACATGATGTATGCTTTATATATAAGCAAAGGAAGCACGTCATGGAAGTATTTGTAATGGTTAAATTTGTTTCAAATAGCTCCACACTGGCAAGTGTAACGTAGCCTAATGATTTACGTTCCTGGTTTCCCATCATTTAACGACTCTGCGACAGTTTATTTTTGAAATTTTCGGCTTTAACTTTTGGTAATATTTCTAGTTTAAACAACTTTTCTGGAGTTTGAACTTCTCAATTTAACTATTTGTCTGTATTTCTGAAATAATTTCTTAGCTTCTACATCTAGTTAAACATTAAAGTCATGTATGTAGCGGTGGATCACTTGTCTTTTTCAAATACTTTATTTCTTCCGCGATATCGTTCGTGATAATATTTCTTTTAAGAGCGCCGCTCTTCTGTCGGGCGCCCTTTTGACGGGTCACCATACTACAAATCTGTCCAAAATAAGAACCAGATAATAACAATTTTCTTTGCAAAATGCAACTCAGAAGTATCATCTGGTGATGATACTATCTAAATTACATAATGCTGCACAGAGTGATATTTGTGTTAGGGGAGTGTAATAATCAAAAATACGAATGATTATAAAGAGAGAAAAATCCTACACGATAATTAAAAATATTCTTCAATAAATATATGATCTAAAAAAATTATTAGTCTCACCTGAAGCATCAGTGCTTCTTGCTGTCGCATTTCGTCCGGTGTGTACGTGTTATCAGTCATGTAACAAAATTCGCCCACAGTGGACGCAAAAACTTCCTTCAGACAGACAAACATTGTTTTGCATTGAGCCACAGCATCAACAACAAACCAAAGTACAATCATTTGAGCTTTTTACATACGAATTGCAGCTACCTTTCCAGAGTGTCTATTACTCACACTTTCAGTATCACTTATAAAATCCAAACATTAATCAAAACTGACTCATCTAACTTTCTAGAACTTAAATTTCCTAGAGACTATTTTCACTTAATCCTAGTTATCAAATATTATAAACATTAATTAAGTTATGCAGGCAAAAAATTAGTCTATCACATTGGGTCAGTAGCACTCTTGAGGAGTGACCTTGAAAGGGCGCTATACAAATCCATTTAACGAATGAACGAATGAAAACATGATTCGCTTACTTCGTATTTTGAAGCTACCCACATCGCTGTAGCGCCAACCAACTGCAGTCTTAACCTGGGAACGTTTTGAAACGCAGACATGTACCTGTCAACGTAGTCCACTGCGAGGTAGAAAGTTTCACGATGTATTTTGTATTCATGAGCCAACTAAAATGCAATCAACATCTTCAAATCTAAAGTCAACTACTAATTTAGAAAAAACAGCCAACACTTGTCATTGCCCTGCAGTTGAAATACATTCCATATCCAAACGCTAAGTCTCATCAGTTCTTCCATTGTATACCTGGATTGGGTCATCTAAGAATGTAACATCTTTTTGGATAGGGACACTACATTTATACCTTTCACCAACACCTAAACACGGTTCCCTTTCAGGATGTGGGCTGTCTAAGAGCGGCTGACATTTTTAAGGGACATCAAAAAATGACTTAAACAATGGAAAGAATTTCACAAGAGGTTGAGGGCAATTATGGAGTTGAAAACGCAACCTCATGAAAATTAACTTCATAACCAGCTAAATACATAGACACACACACACATATATATATATATACTAGCTGGGGTACCCGGCGTTGCCCGGGAAATTTAGGATTCGACCCGCTTCGGCCACAACCCCACCACACAACACCCGACCACACTCCGGTCTGTACCGGTACGCCACCCGAGAAATTTGGGTCTCAGAAAAATTACCACCCCCATCCCACCCCACACCCAACCCAGCCCTCCACCCCAACCCCTCCCACCCCCACCACCCCCACTCCACCCCTATTCCACCCCCACTCCACCCCTAACCCCCTCCGACCCCCACTCCACCCCAACACAACTCCCACCCCAACCCCCTACATCCCACCCCTCCACTCCCCACCCCACCCCTCCATCCACCCTCACCCCAGCCCCACACCCCACCATGCCCCAACCCCCACCCTCCACCCCGCCCTCACCCCTCCACCCAAAACCCCACCCTTCGAAATAAGGATTTTCGTTAAAATTACATTAGCAGCTCTCGCCATTTATATAATGATCATGCAAGCGTTTAAGAAGGTGTTTAACCGTCTTAATGTTTTCGCCCCCACACTGGCCCCCTTGATGGTAGAGATTCACCAACTACTGATCCGGGTGGTTCTGATGGCCCTCTATCCAGGAGAAAAAAATCATATAAATGGCTAAAAAAATTGGAAAAAAATTTGGGGGTTTCGCCCCCAACCTGGCCCCCATGGTGGTAGAGAATCGCCAACCCCTCGACTTTGCGTCTCGTGCCGAGACCTACACTGTAGTGAAGGTTTGGAGTGAAAAGCTCAAAAACTGTGGAAATGCATCCCGAACAAACAGACAGACAGACACACAGAATCTTCTCTTTATTTATATAGATATGGTCTGTCACTGATGCAAAATAAGAAAATTAACTAATAAAGTAAATTTTACTAATATGGCATCTATCTCTTAGGTCAAATATGAAAACTGTGAAAAATATTGTCTTGCTCCAAAAACACTTCAATCAGACTACATGCAAACCTTAAATTTTCACACGACACTTGATAGTTTGACTGTTGATCGAATATAGAACACATTCAAAAGACAAAAGTACCTCATTTAGCCAGTCGACAAGAATCGCCCTCATTTTAGCAGTCAGTTCTGGATGACGACTTAAATAATTTGGGTCTCGAAGGGCAGCACGTCGTTTATCCTGTTCTACCATCGACAACCACAGTTCATTGGAATCGGCAAAAGAAGTTGGTGGAAGAGGATTTTTCCGACCAAACGAAAAGAACATATTCGATGCATAAATTGTAAATGAATTGTCACTATCGTCGCTTTCTTCCTGTCGTGCTTTCGCCACAGCTGTGTTGATTTCGTCTAGAGTTTCGTCGTGTGATGTTATTCTGTAAATCTGCAAAAAAAAGTGCTTATTAATTACAGAACTTTACGACCTTAACTATTTAACAACAAATCTAGACCATCATCCTTATTTACTGGCATCAATAAAGTTTGCAAGGTTTTAATTAAGTTTGTAGTCAAGTTTGTTTCATGACATGCCATTGACAATTTAAACTTAGTTGTAGTCTGTCATCACCTGATTTTATTTTATATAAGTACTCAGCCATCTTGGTTAACTCTCCTGGGGATTTTTTCCTTGGGTGACCTTCCCGAGTGAAATCTCCTTCCCTTTTGTAGACAACGCATTGTTATTTTCTACATTATATGCTATGATGTGTAATCCCGTTGCAATAAAAAGGAATTGAATTAAAAAAATGAACCATTGCCGTCAATGATTCTAATCAATAGTTATAATAACGACTGTTTTACGTATTGTGCAAGAATTACATTAAACAATCATTAATCACTTGATACTTGTAACCAAAAAGCTAAAAAAAAGCAATTAAATCCCAGTAATTACTTGTCTGCTGGTACTTGGCCGTGGTTCATCATTTGCAGTTTTTTTCTCAACTCTCTAAAACACATTACCAATTCAGTAAGTTCAGGCAAGCTTTTATGCTTGAATTAATCTTTGTGAAACAATAATATTATGCACATCTGTAAAATGATAAAATCTTAAAAATCAGTTATCAGTGCGCTTGTACTTGACTGCATCTGCAGACTCTTCTCTCAACTTGCTAATATATCATACCACAATCAACAAGAATAAATTCATCTCCTACTTTTTAAAGTCAATCCTTAAACAGTTTTGAATTATCCAAACGCATAAATAGTAAATAACAATGATAAAAATAATAAAAACAACAACAATAGCAATAATAAAAAATATAAGCAATGAACTTTTTTTATTGTAGACAAAAGTTATACAATCAGTAAAAGTGATTGACTTACCGTTTCACTCACAGAGACCACTGCTGACTTTCGTTTGGTTCCCTAAGAGAATGCAAAAGAAGCCAGAAAATAAAATTGTTTTAAAAATAATGATATAAACTTGTGCTGCAGAATTATTTCAAGCAGGAACTTTTGTCTACAAATAAAATTCACTCTAGCTTCATAAACTTGGCAAATAACCAGTTTCTCGTATGTCTGACTATAATTGTTGCAAAATATATTATATGAACATCTCTTCTTTAAATTCCTTAATACAAATTTATATCAATATTTCAGATAACAATGACAAGACTCAACAATCCACTTGAGGTCAATGTTTAGATTCAACAAAGTCATTCTACTGAGCACATAACATTTGAATTACAGTTTTCACAGCCAAAAGCAGCAGTTAACATAATCTAACTAAAAGACTTACAGTCTAAGGTCATTCATATATGTATTTACTAGATTGTATATTAAGTTTTCCTCCTCACTGGTCAACTCCTTCGGTATTCAGCATGCATGCTTGTTTGTATGTGCACTTGTCATAGCGCCCTTTAAAGTTGCTACTAAGAGGCGCTCCCGATTAAAGTGTGGACACTGAATTGGAGTTTTACGCCGAAGTGCTGAGCAATTGCGAGTGAAGGACTTGCCCAAGGATGCGGCTTGCTGCAACCCCCCCTTCAAGGCAACAAACATACCCACTACACCACCGCACACCACAAATATGTATGCATATATAATATATACACATTAACCACATGTATATGGCTAGTTTCAAAGTACCTTTTCAGAGCAGAGAGAGGTCATCTGCAAACCCTTCAGTTAGCTTTCAACAGTCTGTCTGATTATAAATAGTCCATTTCTTCAACTCAATGTAAGTCCAGGAAATTTATGTTTTTAAGTAGGTAGAATAAAATTAGAATTTAAATCAGTAATTTGTGAATAACGAGCAAGTTAGACAAGTCAGCAATTTCGAAATAACAAACTGCAAACATACAACCACGATGTTTCCTTCTTTGAGGTAATTAGGAAGCGAATTTCGTCTATCTTTCTAAAATGCAAACAAATAAAACAGTAAAAATTCTATTTGAGCACTTATAGACAGTCACCATATCAATGCCTTCCTTCTTCATTAAAACAACTTACTTATAAGTTTACTACCACATTCAGCAGAACATAAGCATCCAAAATGTGAAATTCCTCTGTAAGTTGATGATATTCAAATGCAACTCTAGATATTCTAATTATTTTTTAAAGCATTGCAAATTAAATAATTTAATGCTGCAAAAAATAAAACTAACCGAACTAACATCTTTGCTTTCTCCTTCTGAATTATCGACAGGAAGAGATTTTCTTTTTGTTTCCTAAATAAAACATAGTTATATGAAATCACAAAACATTCGTATAAGATATAGAGCTCCAGAATGAAAATCTTACTATATATATATATATATATATATATATATATATATTCAGTTTTTACTCATCCATTTGCTTTAGATAAAAGCAGCCATCTGGTGGATCACATCTTAGTATGCACTCAGTCATTTTTAGAGAATGACGATGTAATCCTTTAGAGTGATTTAAGAAATATTATGATTGAATTGTCATTGTACTCAAGTAAATAGAAGCTTCTCAGCAAGATATAAAATCAATTAATATATTTCATATTTGGTAAGAGCTGGTCGCACAAAGCCCTGGCAAAGAAAATCATATAATTATAATACAGAATTTAGAAGAGCAAATAGCATTAGCAAAGAAAAATTGTACATCAAACACAATTTAAAAGAGCCTCACAATTTCATTCTGCTTCTCTGTCGGATCCAAGCAAGACCTTCTGTTAGCATCCTAAATTATTGAAAACAAGATCAGCAAAATAACAAAATTAAAAAGAAAAGCAACAAATTCTATTATCGGTATATTAAAACAAAAATAAAGAAATACAAGCAACACAGATAAAATAATACTGCATATATGCCCAGATTTTTGCAGATGCAGAATGCAAATGGTTTTCTGGTGCAAATTATTGACAGCTGTTCAGAGCACAATTCACTATTTATTCATATGGTTGGAAAGGTGAGACTCATCTTTTTGGAGCACAGTGTATGTGTATATATATGAAACGCGATACTTGATACTCTAGCAGTCTAGCAGATTAAAGCATTCACTCATTGGTCTGATCCCAAAACTGGCTCCTTTGACACAACTGTCGATAAGTAATACTTGTTAGGAATCGTAGTGCAAAAGGAAAATACTGCACCTTCCCTGCACAGCTTACGTCATCAATGTGGAAGTCCATAATGCATGCCTCATTACTGGAGGAATGTTTGGACATGTCACGATTTGCAACTGCAAACCAGACCATGCTAGTGCTTTAGCAGCCAATTTCTAGCTTTTCAAGAGGCTGACAGAGACCAAATGGACATTTTCATTACACATGGCAGAGTCTCAAAGACTGACCTGCATCCACTGAAGTCTAAACATCACACAACTTTGGATAGAGTCCAGAATAGACAACCTGTAGCAGTTGAGGAAATGGCAATGTTCCTTGGCCATATGCCACAGATAATGACGATGATGGCAAATTATAAAAAAAACTACAAAAACTCACAAGTTTGTTAAACAAAAGTTACGCACCTCCAATTTTCGTCGTTTCACAGTCATTGAATCATCGTTGAAACTGTCTGAATAGTCCTGGCGCCGCTTTCCAAGCAACCGTGCACTGCTCAACAAAAACAGATGTCATAGATGGAAAATCAGTTCAGAGAACCTAAAACTAGCAGCAATTAATATAATTTTACCCTAAAACACTAGGGGTCAATGTCTACTCTCAGATATTATCATATCACTTTCTTACACAATTGAGATATACCATGGTCTTTGTTAATTTTTTTGCACTCTGGACTAATTGACCGATGACAATAGTAAGTTGATTTCCATATAAATATACAGAGCCACAGTTTGTAATGACAATGATCATGATCCAAAAGCAGAGAATTACTGTTAATTACATTTAAATTTATACCAGATACAGAAGCTGTGAGCATGTATCATAGTAAAGTCTCAAATCAACACACTGTCGAACTACCAAAAAGAAACAATTATAAAATATGCAGTTTCAAATATCATATATATTCGGCCACCTTCTGCGTGTCATATCAATTATCTTTAGCTGCAGAAAATCCTGAAAATAAAAACAAAATTAACTTTAAAAAATGAAAACAAAAGATATTTTTAAAACAATATTACAGAAAATATTAAGAAACATGTTAACATAAATGAAAATATTTAGCAGTCACTAACTCAGAATCATGTTTGTGGCTAAAATGATTCCTACTAAATTAATATAATCCATAATACCATATAAAAAAAGTAATAATTATTTACAGACATCATTTCATGACCCTCTTGTGAATGCTGGTAGTCATGTTCCACCCAAGTTAAATGCTGGACAGGGTAAATGACTTAAAAGTCAAAATGTGAAAGTTGCAAACAGAAGCCAAGTGTTAAGACCTCAATTGTCACTGCATGTGGAATTTATTCATGAGCACTGGTGCTTATCTTTTATTATTGGTAATTACAACCAGTACTACAATTCATCAAGCGCCAATACATAACAAACAAGCATAGATATATGGTGCTAAACTATTGTGGGCAAACACTCCAAGTTAGTGAATAAGACAGATCATGCTTTTATAGTGTATACACTGTCTCAAACACCATGTTTTCTCTGGATCTTTCACACTGGGAGCGCCTCTGATTGGTGCGCACTGTGAGAGATGCTATAGAAATCAATAGATACAATTTCAATTTAAGCAACAATTGAAGTTGAGAATATGCTAACGTGTTGCAATATACCCAACAACATATTCTGTAAGTTAGTGTCAAACAAATGTAATTGGAATCTAACAGAACTAGTTTCTTCAAATTCTGGCGCTTATTTCAATATGATCTGTAATTTTTAGAACGGTATGGCCTTCAACCTTCGCAATCACATAATCTACTTTAGCAAGTTCAATTAATAAACTCCTTTCAAAATCTCTTGCATCTTCTTAATCGATAGCAATTATATTAATGATCAGCAAGGAGCATGCAAATGGCTAAAGACAGAATTGTGCTGAATGATGGTTCTTCCTGGAAAAATTATGTTCCTTTTCTCCACTCACACTGTATGCAAGCTTGCATAATTATGTAGCAGGCTATTTTGCAGAATGCCTTTTAACAAGTTTTTAAGAACTCTCAAAGGTTGTTCAAGGTTCTCCGACAGCAAATGGTTATCATTATTATCACATAAACTGATCCAAACTTGAGAAAAAAATTATAAACATAGATTCAATAAGAATTCTAGCACTGTACTAATGCCATTGTGAATACAGTCCATGTGATAGAATACATAATAAGATGTTAAAGCCACTAAACAATTTAAAAAAATCCAGCTTTAAGGATCAGTAAACCCCAGTGCTCTTAGTTGAACCAGTCTGCATAAGAATTGAGTAAATATCCAGAGGGAATAGAAATTTTGACTTCGAGCAAAAACTTAGTCAGATATCAAAGCACACATCAAAATTATTTGAAGCCATCGTACCGACTTCAAGATGACTGTTAAACGAATTTCTTTTATAAAAATCGTTGAACATATAACGTGGCTTTCCACATGGTTGCGTACTTCTACAGAAGCCAGCAGATGGAGCCAATACACGATAAGCAATATCGAGCGCCATTACCACAGCATATCTTCCGTCAGCATATCTCTTCAATCGCTTCGACTTCTTATAAGTAATGAAACTATTATAAAACATACATTTAGAACTTCAAAGCAATCTAAGTTTTTACATGAAAAACTGATGACAAACGGATGACTTAAAATAGTAAAACGTAACAACCTTGCTCTGCTACTGTTAACTTATCGCCATTGGACAGGTGCCTTATGCCAAATCTACCTCTAGAATGTGAGTGACGGACTGACGGTGAGTCGCAGAACTAAACGAGCGAACTCTCAGGTTTATATCCCGCGCCACTTCAACAACAGAATGGATATTCATTTATTAGGCGCACTAATAATAATAATAATAATAATAATAATAATAATCGTTAAGTTTAGAATTTACGTCCATTTATAATAAGCCTACGAGAGAATTTTTAATGGGCCTAATTTTTTTCCTAGGCTGGTGTAATGTTTGATTCACACCTCTCCTTCTCTAACCACATCTCTAATCTATCGCGCTCCTGCTTCATGCACATCCGGGACCTCCGACGCATCCGACCCATGCTTGATTTCAAAACTGCTTCCACCATTGCTACGTCCATCGTCCACTCAAAGCTTGACTATTGCAATTCCCTGTTCTTAAACCTTGATTCCACACAACTTAAGCGCCTCCAACTCATACAAAATTCTCTTGCTAGAGCCGTCACCAGAACACCCAGACATCATCACATCACCCCCATCCTCAAGTCTCTTCACTGGTTGAAAATCCCAGAGCGAATTCACTACAAAGTTCTCTCCTTAACATACAACTCCTTACAATGCTCCCAGCCCAGATATCTTCGCGAACTGTTCACCATCCAGCCTACCCGTTCTACCCGATCATCCGCCTGCCTTACACTCTCTCGACCGCCGGTCACAAGTCATCTCAAGTTCTCCAACCGAGCCATATCCAACTCAGCACCACGCCTTTGGAATGATCTGCCTGCTGAGTTCCGATCCTTTTCAGTTCCTACTCCATCATTAGGCTACTAATCACACACCATCACCTTCCTCAGGCTCCTCTATCCATCACACCTCGGGCCTTTCACTCGAAACTAAAGACACTCCTGTTCAAGAACTCTTATCCTGTTTCATCTGATCCCCACCCTCCAATTCCCGGCTCAGACGACACCCACCTTAGTAGCTGTTCGAACCACACCTCTGATCATACGGTACCTCGACCCGGACCACCATGGACTACTCTTACGGACAACCCTTTTGACTCAACGCATTTGATCCTGATCCTATGGTAACTCGACCCGGACCACCACGGACTACTCTCACGGACAACCCTCCTAACTCAACGCAGCGCTCGTGAATAAGCCGGTGCCCCGCGCTTGGCTTTCCAGTGGCGCTTTAGAAATTATGAGATTACGATTACGATTACGAAGATTATTCCAACTGAAAAACTAAAAATTTAAACGCCACTACGGTTAGCTTATATTCTAGAACTAAAATCGATTATTTCGATATTAGTGCCAGGGTAAATGATAAAATAAAGCAGAATTGGTGCAACAATGGTGAAGTAACACAAGGTGCAGGTTTGACAATTACTAGACATAATTGCATTAACAGTTGTCAACTTAACTAATCTCCGTTGACATTAAGCTTAATGTTCTTATACATATGTACCGGTAACGGATCATGACGGCCGGAATGATGATTATAACTTGGAGTTGGATACATTAGGCTCCATATCGGATGCTTTCTAACTCAGCAGAGCAAAATCATCCATAGCGTAGAGATCACACAATGTTCTACTTCTACAAAAGTTTCATCAGTTCCTCGCTCGGCATTTTTTTGAATAACCGTGATACAGCCATTGATATTTATATTAGACCACAGCGCATTTCATATTGCATCACAATGTTTTCATTCCAGTTAGGCCACTGTCTAAATATTATGATAAGATGAATAAGCTTGTCTCTCTGAAGTGGGTTTGTGGGCGCTGAGAAATTCTCGGAGATTTACATTAAATAACAATCTTGGGATTTTATGCACGATCTTGGGATTTATGGAAATGGAAAGTGGAAGCACTGCTCGCAGGGATGCCACTCATAGCTTTTTCCACCTAGATCTAGGTATTTTCGGTCTTGTCTAGGTATCTAGGTTTTTTGGTCAGGATCTAGCCTTTTTTCCACCCGGCGGTTTTTTCGACTTTTTACATACAAATTTATTTTTTAAAACAGAAAATGCACAAAAGACGTGAAAAATTCGAAAAAATTTAAATTTGGACCAAAAATTGTAAATTTTGGAGCGAAAGACTAAAAAAGAAGGTCATCAGAATTTTTTTCGGGAAGGAAGAGAGCAAATTTTGATCATTGGACAACTAAAATAAGGTCGTCAGAAATTTCAAGCCGGAATATTGGAAAAATCGATGTATTTTACACGGAAAGTGTCAATCTAGTCTTTTCTAGCCTTTTTTCGAATGGATCTGACCTTTTTTCAAAATCTAGAGTGGCATCCCTGACTGCTCGTAATGTTTTCCGTGCATGTGTGTTATTTACGAAATTACTAGAATTAAAAGCTCAAGTTCTTCAATAAAAGTATTAACTGGCGGTTAATTCATTGAACTATTTGAATTAGTTGAGCTATGTCTAACTAATTGAATTGTTACGACTTGTGCGAGATTAATAGATATGAGACAAAAAGAAATAAACCTCAAGTGATGAAATTAAAAATAATCACCAAGCGATGAGTTGGCGATAATTGGGCGAAAATAGAACGCGTTACATTAATTTGGTGAAATGCTCAATAGGCCAACACCGACATACTGGAAAAACGATAGTGCCTGTGACCAGTGCAGTAAAGGACAGATATACAGAGTAGTTTCCTTCGATGGAGACGGCTTTCTTGTTGGAAATGTGTAGAGGGTGACGGTCAACAACAATTACCCATGGATGTGTGACTAACCTTGCCTGGGGAGTTTGATATACAAATATTTGGCAAGACACTGCAGTCTGCATCCACCTTTTCATTCTTGCATTTTACATATGCTTCTTTATGGGACAGACCTGGAGGATCACTGTTATTTTTTTTATTAATATAAATTTCTGCAGTGCCTATGCAGTATGCATATATTGCACTATGCATCGTCCAATCTACGAAATATTGCCATTTTATTGAACTGCGGCTGTTGGTTTTGTGGTAACCAAAACCAAGCTTATGTTCCTCGTGTGTCTACCTGATCATCCTCATATCTTGTTCTCATCACCAGTCACTACTGGCATCAAGTTCAACGAATTTATACCCGACGATGCACCTCAACTCTGGAACAAACGTCCCTCAGGATTCTATTGTCTGCCTGCGCGCCTAACATCACATGGCTTCCATTCTAGATGTTGTTTGACTTTGCATGGAATTTATTATTTAGACTTATAAATGCTGTAGCTTATATGAAAATGTTTAATGCATTCAGAATGTTTGTACCAAAGAAATCAGAGAAGCCTTCCGACTGGCATGACTTCACGCTGATTGTGGTTAGTTTTTTGAAGATGTTGAGTCTGTTGCATACATAGAATTTAACGTCGTCATAATGACGCAATATTAATTGTCGATATATATTCAGCATCACTTGAAGCTAGAGTTATGGGGCATGCTTGTTCAGTTTCACATGTTATTAGTAAATTAAACTCTCAATCTGAGCCAGATATTTGCTTCTTTGTCAGGTTAAAATCCCTACATGTCTTAATTTTTATGTATGGTGTCAGTTTGTTAAATCTTAAGTATATAGCCACAGCTGCCACAGCCATAAATTTATTGTAACATGTAGCTTAAAATAGCATTATAAGAGGAAGATCAAGGCATTCATTGACTTATAAGATGCAAATGCTCTTGAAATAATGATAAATGGATATACGTATACGTATGTTATATTATTACCAAGAACATAAGGTCTTAGATAATTAACTAAAATTCTAAATTTAAATAAATAATAAAGTTTAGCACGTACAAAAGCAGTGTTTGAATTTAAGGTGAAATTTGTATATTTGAAAATATTAGTGAAATTGTAATAAAAAAAATGGTGTTATTGTACCACAGAATGTTTTCCAGAACTTAAAACATGATGTAGATTGTTTTCTTTCTTTAATAGTTTATGATTCTTGGATCTTTTATTTTTAATTCTTGAATCTTCTTTAGTCCTCTTTGGTCATCAATCTTAAATCTTTTTTGATTTAACATTTTGTTAAATTCTTTAATCTTCTTGAATCCTAAGTTTACTTTCTTTAATCTGCTGTAATCTTTAATTTTTGTGTGTCTTTGATCTGCCTTAATCTTCTTGGCAATCTTCCTGTTGTGTTTGTTCACAGCCGACAGTTTCCGTTGGAAATGTTGGACAGATGACGACTGATTTATTGATATCTACTCTGGACCTCTCTGTTGTCGGCTATCTGTATACAGACTGTGTTGTACCAGTTGTTGGAAGTAATCCGTACGCACAGTATGGAAGTCAGAACATGTTTCAGTTGACTACGTCACTTGAAGGTGAGGACATTCGTCTGAATATAAAGTTCAGAGAGCAATGTATTTCATTATGGCTTACTTGGAAATGTCTGTACTGACTTTGCTATGTCTCTGTCTTCCCATCTTCTTCGTTACTTCTTTGCCTCATTTCTTATTCTTTCCTGTGCTAAGCTTGGATGCATACATGGTGAATGAATTCGATTTATGTAACTGCGATCATCACTGCTTGAATTACATACATTTCTTGAGTTTATGCAGTTCTTGTATTGTGCTGCTCATTTTTTATTTGATTGCAGTTTTTGAAAGTACCAAACACAAACTTATAGTTGTACAACAGAGATCTCCCTTTGTGAAGGTAATTTCTTTTGTTCCACAGTTTTTAAATGATTACTGATGTTGTTCAATACATCACTCAGTATATAATGAGTCTTGCTGACCCAAGATTTCACTGTGCTTGTATAGACAACTTAGGGCTGCAAGCAAAGCTCTTGTAGTCAGCATCCTAAAGTATTCTGCAGTTGTAATTACGACGATTTATATTATATCATCAGTTGCTAGCTAAATTTTGGATACTTTACACCAGTGCTGTTCAGCCTTTTTGGTATCGTGGGGCTGCTAAACAACTTTTTCTTGAAGCCAAGGGCTGCACCTATAAACTCAAAAGCAACGATTAAGATTTATTTAAAATTATTATGGAAAAATCATATTAAATACATCGTAGACACTAGATTTTGTGTTCATTTTTAAAAAGTTTTTTAACATCATAAAAACTTTTGTCATCCTTTTTAGCTGCCGTAGCAGAGATTAAGAAAATAAAAGTGCTTGCACTTTGAACATTC
Organism: Lumbricus terrestris; assembly: GCA_949752735.1. Taxonomy (NCBI): domain Eukaryota; kingdom Metazoa; phylum Annelida; class Clitellata; order Crassiclitellata; family Lumbricidae; genus Lumbricus; species Lumbricus terrestris. The sequence continues at coordinate 57,610,097 of OX457039.1, forward strand.
TTTCATATAATATTGCCAGTCTTGCACTTCTTGGGCTTGGTAAAGGTGCCGATCTTCTATACTTAAAACAGATGGTGACAAAATATTTGACTGAATAGATGCAGTGTTTGGATAGAAATGCATATATTATTATCATTGGTATTTCTTCTTCTGTGCATCACATGAAAATTTAAACTTTTTCATAGATACATTGTCAGTTTATTAGTGTTTTGTGTACTATTTGTAGAGCAAGCGTTCAAAGTTTGTTGATGAGCTTGCACAGTGGATAAATGGTTGCCATTTTAAACAAGTATTTATTCTGACAAGTGTATTTGCACACGAGCGAAGAGACACTCAACTTCATGGGTAAGCACAGGGCAGGTGATCACTGTTTGACCTTCTACGTTAGTCTTTGTTGTAATATAAACTGCATTTTCTCATTAACCGAGTTAATTGGTATGCTAACTATCAGATAAATTATTTTATGAGTTTAGCTGCACTTGTATTTTACTGAAACTTGGTGGTTTTGTCTGATTTAAAACCTGCATAGATGTCACGTTGATTACAGAAATTACCATTATATTCTGTTGATCCTACCCAGTTCCATTTTATCTCTCTATTAGATTGTCCTGGCTCAAATCAGGGCTGAGATCCAACTAGTTTCTGTGTCTTCTCTCATCTTAGCAGAGATAAATGCAGATTTATGCATTTATGGACTGTCTCTTATCTAAAAAGTTTCGTTTTTGTCACTCTTTGTAATATTATTTCTCCAGTTCTTTCATTGCAAATTGGAAAATTGCTGTATGTAAATTTGCAAAGCTCTCATCAAACATTTAGTTAGCTATACTTCAAGAAATACTAATCAGAGGTGATTACAAAGCTGTTAAAATGATTTAATAGTCCCAACTTCAGAGCATTAAATTCACAAGAAAGCCAACAGTAGTGCTCATACAATTGGTGGCTGTTGTATTTGGTTGTCGTTGTTACTAGACCACAGACACGATTTGTTCTGACTCCAAAAGCCGAGTCACAGCTTGGTGCAACGCTGAAGGATGTATGCCAATGGATTCCACTGGAAAAACGATCTTCTGAACTTTTAAGAAATGCTGCAGAATCAGAAATGTTTATTCCTGGCAGTGGCATAGCAAAGTCGTTATTCCAAAGATGGTGAGCTGCCACGTAAAATCATTATTTTTATACAAATTATACTCTTTTACACTTGTATAATTTGAAGTTTTAACATGCATGTATCTGTCATTAATTAATTAGCTTAAGTACCTAACTAACAAATCTTGCTGAGTTGTTGTTCTTCCTATTTCTGTTTGTGCTGTTTGCTTAGAAGTGGAATATGTTATTCAGAGCTTCAGAAGTCTGATGACTTAACGAACATACCCGGATTCAGGCAACTGAATGGAAAACTATTTTGAAGATGAATTATATTTTGCCAAAAATTGCAGCTGAATAACTTCTAGGAGAGTTCAAAGTTGAAACAAAAGGATTGTAATGAAATTGCAAACTATATACTGCACGGTTTAAAGAAGGAAATACGGTATTTGAAAAAAATAACTATAACCATTCAACTCTACCTGTAAAAGTAGTATTTGTTAATTTATGCAACTTCTCCAACATTTCACTTAGCTTATATGGTGTAACCTACAACTAGAGCATTGGCGTATGAATGCAAAATTGTTGGTGGACATACGATTATGATGCAGCATGTCAACCAGGCCACATGTAAAAGGTTTAATGCTGAATAACTGATCATTATCCTGCACTTCTTGTATACATCGCACATTGACAAGTACGGTATACTAAGTAATAAGCTTACTCTTTGGGGATACTCTATAAAAACCTCTTTGCCGTAGGACGATGCATAAACTGCGAGCAAGTTTACAATGAAACAATCGGTTTGTGATTGTTTATGATTTCAGTTCCACCGCAGGTGTGTCTGCTGCTATACTTCTGATATTCTGCGCAGAAGGGGACAACATCAGCGAATCCTTGCAGCTGGCAGCGTACATCGAGACATACTTTAACTGGTTTCCAAGAACGGTGGGAAGCTCAAACATGTTAACAGTTTAACGATGAGCCGCATTGGTCTCGAAGCCATTTTTTAGTACATGATTGCCATTAAAGTGTTATCTAAGACCTTTTTGTAATTTAAGAAACTGACAAGATAAGAAGCTACCAGCAACTGGAATATGTCTGCTAGTGTTGCTATGCTATACAGTCACTGTCAATTAGTCATTAACTTTATGATGTAATAAACTAATAATCCGAAAATAATAAAACATTTATGTTTTGCCATTTTAGCACCTCACCAAAGTGCTAAACACCCCAAGGTTGAAACAGTTCAATATACTAGCTTTTATTTTTCACTAGAATGGCTTGAATTGTACCTGATCTCTAGGTCACTCTCTGACACTTTCTATAAGCACTTGAAAACTGTTTTTTGGCCGTGCTCGAGTTGGGAGCATCTAGTAGTTTCCTTTGAGAGGTGCTATATAAATACTTGAATGAATGAATGCTTTACTATGACGGTTAACAAGTTTACTGCAGCTTCTTAATATACAACTGTGCCTCTTACTACAGTTGAATAAAGTTCCAAGTTCGAAAGCATAAGTTTTTACAGCCAGCTTTATTTAGTGAAATGATTTGGAGGCATACTTACACTGAAATGTCATAATTGATTAAACATCTTTAGTAATTCTTTACATCAGTAACCAAATTTGTAATGTGTCCTAATCTATTAAACATCATTTATATACATTCTTGTAACAAGTAAACAACATGCAAAACACTTAACGATATTCATAAAATGTTTTCACTTTTTCAGCAAAACAAATCTGAAACGGAAAGAATTCCTTGGAAAATACCATCTTCGTGGCGGCTGCAGTTTGGTAGCCATTTTGATAAAACATTGTACTAGAACAATTGGCAGATGAGCCGAATGGAAGATGACTATGAGAACAGCAAGCATATCAGCAACATCTAACAAAGCGTTATAACTCTTGAACAGATCAAGGCACAGGTCAAAGTTCTTATCCTGGTTGCCATGTTGTATTTTAAGTAATTAACTTTACTGTATAAAATTTGCTTTATGGACTTGTTTTTTCCACATGGTTATGTTGAAGAACTATTAACAAATACAAAGAAGTTTTTTGTCCAAACGCATCTTAATTAAGACACGAGGCATCAGATCATGCAGTCTAATCATTGCGTACTCGTCAGTCGATCTATAAAGTAGAAGTCCAGCTATGATGTTATCAGTGATATCATTTCGCATTTATAAATTTCAAACATGTCACTTTCTTGCATATTGGCCTTAGTACTGTCCTCATATGTAATGGTATATGAAGAACATCATAGACATAATCTATGAGGCAGCTGGCTAGACTGACCCATAAATTAGCTACTTGGTTTATTGATACAATGGCAGGCACATTACGACAGATCAAGCTGGATAATACTCCATGTCCAACTATAGAATACTACATACAACTATAGAATACTACACTATCTAGTGCCACTAGAGTGGGAAGACTTGTTGCTCCATCTTCATGCAGCAAGAAATTTATATACATGTAGAACTTGAATCCTGATCCCTTAAAACGACTATACCAAGATTCATTCATTCATTCCAAGAATTTATATAGCGCCTTTTCAAGAAACCTACTCAGAGGCGCTCCCAGCCCAGCCACAGCTAAAAAATAGGATTTGAGATACTTAAAAAATGCAGGGGAATTTAGCCTAGCCATAAGTCGCAAGGTTAGTGGGAGGCCATTCCAGATAGCGGGACCAACAACAGAAAAGGCTCGGCGCTGTCTCATAGAAGTGTGAGCTCGCGGAACCAAAAGCTCACCCGTCTTCGCTCGGTGGGCTGCAAGGTCTGAGACAGGTCGACAAAGGTTGGACAAGTACAACAGAGCACAAGAAAGACGGCATCTATAAATCTATAAGATATAGTCCTCTTGCTTCTCAATGCTTCTAATGCAGCAATGCTCAATCCAGCAGTAAGCAATGTTCAACATCTGTTAGAAATTATTTTGCTATATATAAAGCAGTGCTTTCCACTTTAACATTACAAAATGATGCTTAGACTGACGACTCTACCAAAAATAACTTCTATGCTGATAAAAGTGTTTGCAAAATATTAGTAACTTCCTTCTGGTTACAACTCTATGCCAAAATATCTTCATGCATAATTTTTAATCGAAAATAACCACATACCTTCTATTTTCAAAATCTAATGGTAATGTCTATGTGGATCTAGTGTCGAATAAAAACTTTTCTTGCAGATTCTAGAAACTGTTTGATTATTTTTTTACACAGAAAATATAATTTCCAAAGCAATTATCGTAATTAATCATTTCTATTTGCACTGACCAGTGTCTTATGCATGCGCAAGGCATCAGGTTTGCCATCAACCAATGGAACACCCAAACCAAGCTGTAACCCGACCAATATCCATAAGATGCTGCTGCTGATACTAAAATGAATTATTCATACACTTGTTAAAGTAATTTATCATGCTCACAATTTCATTTACAAAGTAACCATGACAACAGTTCTCATTTTCTAGTTTTTTTCAAGCAGATAACTACAGGCATACTACTCAGAGGTGCTCCCGGTCGAGATGAAGAAACATCACTCACACAAAAAATGCATTTTGCAATTAACTTTCTTATCCTGTCAAAACTGGTATATATTACAAAGAAGTCAATAGCACACTTGCCTACTTAAAACTAAATAATCATCAATTATTTTGTCATCTTAAAACAGAACCAAATCAATGCTTTTATATCTGACCTCCACATTATAGCTAATTTAATCAAAGTCCATTTTCTGTGCAGATTACTTGTGCTTGCAGTAGATGTTTCGTCTGTACTTTACAACATTTAGTACAGTTTATAACTTTACAGTACATGTTCCTGAACAGTTATAGCCAGCAGTTGTTGCAAAGTTCGAGCTGTGACTGAATACTCTTTGTTGAATAAAAGAAATTGCAGAATCTTTTATAGATGTACGATGATAACCATCATTTATGTTGCATCAGAAAAGGATATAGCACATAAGGCCAAGTTTCTAGTAATGTTGAAACTACTCAAGTCTAATCTGTATTGCCATGGTTCCACTAGGGGCACTTCTGACCACGCTCCTTGAAAAGGTGATATATAAAATTGTTGAAATGAATGAAGAAATATGCAACATAAGTCAAACTTGAAAATACAGCTATCATTTTTAGCAGTATTGTTTAAACGTGATCTTTACAGTACTTCATATTTCATAAATCCAAATGGGAAGTATTCAATTCTAAATAAGGAGACCATTTCTATATTTGATAGTGTATTTTGGTTGTCAAACTACAAAAAGGTACATGCAATTACGCATATTTACGATTTGATGATTACTCCAACAACAATGAAAATCCAAAGCACATATAACTTTAGATTAGCTCAAAGTGTGCTTCGTAAGCAACAGAAAAATAATAAAATTTACAAAACAATTTATGTTTTAACATAATTTGATGCCACACACACAATGTATTTTTTCACACACTTCTAACTTTTTCCTGAACAAATATGGGTAATCGCAGGGAACTATTGAAAAGCGAACATCCGTACTTCATAGATATCCTTGGGCATAGACTTTTGCTTTTCTTCCTTGATGCAAGACAGTCCCGCTCTTTTGGCGAGATCTATGACAAGATTGCGTGGACGAGCAACGCTGCTATCTTCCTCGTCAAAATCAGGTTTGTCTGAACTGTTTATGTTTTCCTTGATGATTATCAGACCGTTGACTGCAAGACCTGCTTTGCATCTTTGAAAGAATGCCACCAGATCTGCATCTGTTAGATGCATGAGGACCCACTGGCACCAGATGACATCATATCTCCCAGCTTCTGGACTGAAATCTTGAAGACCGGAGCAGATGTACCGCTCAACTCGAGACGACTGTTCACCAATGAAGTTCTTTGATTCATTTAGAAAATTCTGATTCTGCTCTACCAAGTCCACTGTCTCGAAAAGTGGCAGCAGTAGTCTTTTTGTTATGCGACCAATTCCAGCACCGCAATCTAAGGCACATGAGGTTTTTGTTTTCGCGTTAGGACCCTACAACAGGTACATTCACCGTTAGCAGGAGGTAACATATGACATCCACATAACCACACCAATGAACAGCCAATTGTATGTATCACCTTGGTTGGACTGGAGCACCTCTGAGTGGGCTTCTTGTACGGGCGCTATATAAATTCTTGAAATGAATGGACAAATGCATGAATCCTCCAGTGGGAAATTTTATGCGCTTTCTGCACTTACTAAACTATCGGGTTTTGAATGTTTTAAAGTCATAGGCCTATCAATTGTGCATAGCTTAATAACATTTCTCGATGTTGTATGACTTTAATGTCCCAGATCAAATGCCATTGGACGACTATAGGATAATAGTTATAAATAGGCTAATGGGGAACGTCATAATTAGACATTTATTTTGCTTACGTACAATTTGCCCAGACCCCTCACCCGTACGCACATCGCCTAAATCCAGTGACCCTTCTCCGAGAGTACGAAACATATGGACAGCCCTTGACAAGACTGCCTCTCCCAACATTCGCTCGCGTTTTTACTGGTCAAGTATTTATTCGACTATCACCTCACTTCTAAGTCACGCTTCAGCCCAACTTGGCGTCACTGAACATGAGATCTAAACCAGTGGTTCTCAAACTTCTGCAGGCCACGGACCGGCCAAAAAATTTGTTGAAGCTCGCGGACCACTAACTTAAATGGCAAGCGCATCAAAAGCGAACTATCGCCTATTTTAAAAAGACTAGTATGAAGCTATTTATAATTATGGATTTGTTTTATTATTTAAAACATATTCCTAATAGCATTTAATTTATTTCTCATGTTAATTGTCATTTAATTAAATTTTCAAAAGTTCAACTAAAAGTTTCAAACAAGATTAGATGTTTGTTATTGTAGGATTAATTGGCTATGCAAAGATATAGCTAAAGAGATCAACGCATTACAAAGATTTGCGCTAATGATATAGGCCTATCCACCTGCTTGAATTAAGGCACATAAATAAAAAAAATCACCATATTTTAAATCTTGTTGATCATATTTTTGCGTGGACGTTCGATTCATTTTGAGATTGAACGTTTTTGTTTGAATAGGAAACCAGTTAAGAATTATCTTTGTTTCACTCATAGGCCTAGTGCCTGAACTATCATTCTCTTTCGTTGTTCATTCATTTAAAAAACTTTTCAGACAGGCTTGTTTACGCTTTGCAAATGCTTAAATGTTTCAAACACATTTGTTTATATTTAAAAATGTTATATTATGCTAAAAAAATAAAAGAACCACATCAGTAATTTTTGATCGCTCACCATAGATCAGCTGAAATAAACACGAATCTGACTGCAGTCACAGGTGTAAAAATTCAGAATAAATAAACAAAAATTGAATGGCCATTGGCAATTTATAATTAGGCTGTGGTAATTATTTATCCTAAATTTCTAAATTTTGAGATTGAATTTTGGATAAATTTTGAACAGCAATTAGAATAATTTCACAATTTCAAACCTATAAACTAATAATTAAAATTTATTTTTAATTCTAAGACTTCTTCACGGACCGGTGATCAGGACTCCGCGGACCGGTGCCGGTCCGCGGACCACCACTTTGAGAACCACTGATCTAAACAACATCCGACATAGCATCTGATCTGCCTCTGTTCATCTGCACACCGTGGAAACCGAAGACGTACCTCCTTAAGACTACCCTTTTGAAAAGTTTTCAGACTTGACGCAGCGCCCCCAACTAAGCTGGATCACTGCGCTTGACATTCAATTAGAGCTTTACATAGTCTCTAGTTTACGATAATAATTATAACCGAACTAATCGAATTATCGCTAATGTACCTTTGTAAACAGTCTGAGAAATTTATTTGAGCCACTGATGTCTGCGCTAGAAATCTGAGTAAATCCTCCCAACATCCCATCTAAAGTAGCTGGCACCGACTCCCAATAGGATTTGGAATTTCTATAGATTTCCTGAGAATCCATCGCTGACTCCCACGTTGTCCAATTTTTTTTTAGAGTGTTGATATTCTTAGCTTGCTAAACTTGATATCAAGGACTCTTTATACACAGGACTGGTTTCTTCTTTAGCCGCCTTGTGCAAGTTTTTGAGCGATAATCAAAGTTTCGGAAAAATTCACATCTTATTTACAAAATAAAGGCATTCAATTTGTTACATCTTTGAAAGCAGATTGACGAATAATTATGTTTGAAAAATAAACAAATGCCTTTGGAGATTCAAAACATCATCCTTAGCGATAGAAACGGAATTTTTAAGTGGAGCGCCATCAGGCGTTGAGAGTAAAATCTTGACCACAATAAGTTCACAAGTAACCAATCCTCTAACATAGAATCCTTGACTTGGGACTTATATCGAAACCATAGACATAATATTACTATTAAATGTAAGATTCTATGATTCAAATCTTAAATGACCGTTTCGCACACGTTGAGCGATGGATTCTCCAGAAACGTATGAAAAATCTAAGTCGTACTGGGAATCAATTCCACCGACTGTAGATGGCATGCTGGGAGGATTTTCTCGGATTTCAAGCACCGATATCAGTGGATCAAACAAATTTTTAGGACAATTCGTTAAGGTACTACAGCGATTCTTCTGAAGTTTCATGTTGCAAACTCCACCTTTTGTTCCATCTAATTCTCCCGCTTTACTTTCGGATAAGACTAATGAGATGGATTTAGGCAGTATATGGACGATTGGTCGGTCACAGTCATGGTCGTCAGGGCATAATTTAGAGTTCTAAATAGCTATCGATTATAATTGAAAAGGTTAAAACACCAACTAACATTTACTAGAGTGGTGGCCAACCTTTTGAACATAGTGTGCCGTAGATATGTATATAGACAAGCATATACAGTTACCTGGTATATGCATCAAGTGGGAAAACAAACAAAAGCTTAAAAATAAACAAGAAGTAATTTTTTCTATGAAATGTTAAATACAGACTCTATTGTCGTGTATGACACATTAATACTTTTATGAAGAGGGTTTACTAAGAATGACTGGGAACCTATGCAGCTTGTTGTTATAGGGTTAAGCTATGATTTCCACAAAAATGTCCTTTGGTTTGACACAGACAGTACTGCAAAGCCATTATATTATGTGAAAAACATTGTTTTCATCCCTCCCCTCACCCTCTTGCACCTCGCACATTTTGTGGGTCCATCCTCTATGTGTAGGTACAAATAAGCATCTGTAACACCCTTTTACAAAAGTCAATTAGCTAAAAAATAAGTTATGCATAGGACATTTATTTTACTGTATAGAATACCATTTATATTTGTTAAGCATCATACCGGTATTTGCCTGGTAGATTTTTTTTAGCTGTTATAGTTTGCTCCTTAGGTCTGAACAATCTGAACAGAATATAATTATAATGTAATCAAATGCCATCGGACGAATATGGGATAATACAGAGTTATAAATGGACTATTGTGTTAACTCAAGCCCCACGCTACGAGAATGGATTCTGCAGCCATAGTTAAATCGGGTCCCACGCTAAAGCGTTAAAAAGTTCAAGAGAACGCAGGATACTGCTTGAATTATTTTTAGAAATTCTATTATTTATGATTACATTGCCATTTAGGTGTCATGTGAAAAATAGCTACATTTTATTTATTTTTAAACTGTCCCTGTTAAATACATTTTGCATTCAAGTCTTATTTACCGGTATGTAACAATAAGGAAAGCAGCTGATTTTTGAGAAAGTGTAGATTCCGTGTCTACTGTCTTGTCTAACTTCTAAAATGTTGTTCAGTAAGATTTTTGATAATGTTTACTCTTACATGCTGTTTTTCCTTGCAGGGCTCAGATGCCAGAACAAAAACCTCACGTGCCTTAGACTGCGGTGCTGGAATTGGTCGCATTACCAAAGAACTGCTTCTTCCACTTTTCGAAACCGTGGACATGGTAGAACAGAACCAAGATTTTCTCAACGAAGCGAAGAACTTCATCGGCAAACAATCATCTCGAGTTGAGCGTTACATCTGCTCCGGTCTTCAAGATTTCATTCCAGAACCTGGGAGATATGATGTCATCTGGTGCCAGTGGGTTATCATATACTTAAGAGATGATGACATGATCACCTTTCTTCAGAGGTGCAAATTAGGTTTGGCAGAAAACGGTCTTATGTTTGTGAAAGAAAACATTACCGACTCGGAACAACTCGAGCATGATGACAGTGACAGCAGCGTCACACGTCCAAGGTCTCTGATTATAGACCTCGCGAAACGGGCCGGTCTTTCATGCATCAAGGAAGAGAAGCAGAAATCTATGCCTAAGGATATCTACGAAGTGCGGATGTTTGCGTTTCGATGACTGTCTCGGTCATTGGTCGACGTTTTAACAACAAATGTTGACTTACAAACACTTTGTAGACCTATGAAACCAAATAACAGATTTGTAGTTGTATATTATGTGCTTTAGCATCAATTGGTGAATGAATCATAGCATTTATTTAGCTTTTTTTGTTCACATGTACTCTTCGGGATAAAAATTTAAGGTCATGACCCAATTGTCATGAATAGTACGATGTAGGATGTTTAGACTTGGATTTTCCCAGAGATTTTGTGCTTATCAAAAATAAGCATCCTGATGACCTTTTGTCAGAGTACAACCAATTAGCATGTCACATGCTCGATTATTTATACAACATCAGATTATTCTTTTTTCTGTGGGATATTGTATTCAGATAATTTTTATCCATTACTGTACTTTTTTAAAGTGACTATTACATATAATTTATTTTTCAAAGGTAAATGTGTAGAAAAATTGCTCTTGTGTGTGCGTGTATGTGTGTCCTAGAGCTGATATTTGTTATGAACTTATACTTTGGAGTTCATCAACCAATGATTTTATTTGCAGTAGTTTGTAAGTACACTAACATTTGTCAGTACATTAACAGTGTGATGCTACTTCTCTTTCAGCAATAATTATGGCACCAAAATGTCACTTGTTCATGCATTTCGTTGATACATCTGTAGTTGGCATAACGTCTGACCTGTTGCCATAATTCTTCACTACTCGATTTCTTTTCTGTCTAATTCACACAAAGCTATACAGCAGCGTTTTTCAACAGTGGTGCACCAAGTTTTCCTACATGGTACGCAAAAATTCAAAGACAAATTAATTTTTTATCTGTTTATGCCCATCTGACTTGAATTACCGGGATACTATTCTATGTCTAGTGTCATCTGTGCACTTGTGTTTCTTCAAATTTTAAATCACTGGGTTATGACTCACATTAACAATTTCCAACAGTGATTTTATGTTTCCTTTTTGGTTGATATGATTATACAATGCATATTGCATACTTAAAATTATATGTTAATGTGCAATTTTTTGTCTGCCTATGACTCTAATACTTGCCCCAAAACCTTCTTCGGAACTTTACGATGTTTCCCTAATTATTGGCTGCCAGGTGACTTTGCACTCGACTGTTGTTTTTGATCTGAGCTATGCTCTAGGTATGCCGATATTTGATCGTTTTCATCGGCTGGTACTAAAAAAATTAAAGTTTGAAAACTTTCCAATATATTGTGCACTGCAACTGTAATTTATTAATGCTGCTTTACAGTAATATACATGTTTTTTGGTTTTAAATTTGTATGACAGTCTTTACCAAAACTGGAAAACCAGTTGGGAAACTTTGTTCTGTGCCTATAAACTTTGGTAGAAGCTTGCATTTTTACACAGAGACTAATATGAAACCCTGAACTTCACAGCACGATGCATATGCAACTGTTATTTAATAATGCTCTGATTACAAAGTTCAGAAGTACTTTGCACTAAAGACATCAGCGTCATCAAGTAGAGACAATAGATATCTAATATGTACAGAGATCAATGGCTCAGTTAGCAGTAGTTACTCTAGTCCAGTTAGAGCATGTTTGGCTGCGTCACATGTGCTTCTGATTCGTGGTTCTCTTCCCAAAGTGGCTTATTTAAGCGATTTTAGTCTTGGTGTGGTGCAGTCCGTAGACTACACGAGGTCATCATCAAATGGTGTGAGGAAAATTTCTGAGGTTTACATTGTAGACTATTTCATTAACAACCTCTGCCCGTTTGAACGAGTATCTCCTCATTTAGGGTCCCCCTGAGTAGACCTACAGACCATGCCAGCCGGAGATTTGCATATCTGAAATAAAATGTCAGACATAAGCTGTGATCCCTGATGGGGCTTTGTGTCACTCATCTACGAGTCGCTACGTCTCGTACCTACAACATCAACCTTCAGTTCCTCGCAACCTTCCTGGCCTATCTTTCTTGTTACCGTTTAACGACAGTAATATCAAAGATGCTTAGCGTCGCCCTCCTCATTTATCCAGGCTTGGGACTGGCACTGCCATATGTGATCAGTGGCGGACGTCGAGAGATCTTCAACGCAACTGTTGTTCATGAAGTGCATCGCTTAGCCCCTTCCACTTGCGCTCATCCATTTCTCCTCCGCTCTTCCATTGTCTCGTCACTAAAATTTGAGAGTCGCTGCTCAGTCATAGCTGACCCACCCGCCTCCCTGCAATAAACTCCAGCCACATATTTCGATTCGCACAGAGGATGGTGTATGAATTGAAGTGGCGAGGAGGGTATTGGGGGGCTGGGGGCTGGATGGGGTTTGTGAAATGGCAGTGCTTTAACTGTGAGTGAAAGACCTGTGGAGATGTATAGGAAAGGCATGGGTGCCCACACATAGGGGCAAGAGGGGGCACTTCCCCTTGGAAAACTGATACCTATTTTTTGTGTGCTACTTGTCGTCCTAAACAAATTTTTTGACTTCAGCACTATAGAGATACTAATGAAACACAAAGTAAAATTGAGAAATTTACTTTTTTGAGATATGTGAAAAATGCCCAAATTCTTCATTTCCTGCTGTGCAGCTTTCAAGCTTTTTGCTTAAGTTAAAAAATTCAACAGCGACCATTTTGTCTTGCCCCTCCTGCAAAAATTTCTGCGGTCGTCCATGAGCAATTCGTAATTCTGGCTGGAGTCTATATCGGAGTGGTGGATCAGCTACGGTACTTGTCTATATGGAGCGATTTACAAGTTTTAGTGACGGAAGAGTGGAGAAATATTAGGGAGGAAGGGAAGCGGGTTGAGCGAAAGGATTCGGTTGGGAGCAGTGTTTAATCTAGTTCCCCTGCTTTGAAGGGGTTTCTGGGGGGGCGAAAAAAGTCCGTTTTGGCTGGATATTTTTACATTTTGAGCAGACAGCTGGGTCGCTGACGACATCTTAATCGGAAAAAATTTCTGACGACCTGAGGCCACTCGGTTTTTCAGGGGGGGGAGGAATATGGTAGGCCTACGTGTTTAATTTTATACGTGTTTACATGTGTACAACCCCTCGCCATTTTTTCTGGGGAATCCATTCCTGGAGGAAACTTCCCCCCCCGAGACGTCTAGATTAAACACTGGGTTGTGAGGACTGAATTGAGTATGTTGTGAGTAATATAATAGGACTTATTCTAATCGTTGGGTCGCTTTTATTGTAATAGCCTATAATTGCCTCTGCTATACGCTCATAGGCGGAGACTAATTGGTCTAGGTCTCTAGGAGTTGGGTGGGACGAACGAGCGGCCGAAGGACAGTTGCAGAGGCGCGACATTTTTGACAAACCGCCGACCGACGACATTTTCCATTTTTATCAACCAAATTGTCTGACGACCTTTTTTTTAGTCATTTGGTCGAAATTTCTGCCAAAATACTGATGACCTTGTTTGACAGCTGCTTTTTTTAGTCATTTGGTCACATTTGGACGGAAATCTCTTCTTATAGGGTTACCAGTAGCCTATATATAGGCCTATTCACCAATTAAGTTGATTAACCATATTCATGTCCTAACACTACATGTAAAGCATGGCGGGGGTGGGGTGACAAATGCATGGGCGGTCCCTCCCACGGTCCACCACAAACATTGAGGTGGACCGTTCCTCTGTGCCCCCTAAGTCTCCGCCCATGTATACGCTGGAGCCTAAAGAGACAGAGACTTAGGCATAACGAATTCAAGCCTGTCATGCTCGACACTGGTGAATTTTTGCAAGCGTTTGTGTGAGAACATGCATGGCTCTTATTTTGACAGCAGCTGCAAACTGTTGTAGGTCTACATAATTATACTTACACTGAAAAGATCAATTAGCTCAAATATTTGAAGGCCGTATATAGGCCTATAGATTTGAAACTTTAATCAGGAGTCACGACTTAATTAAGCGAAATATTTAAGGCCTACATGTAGGCCTATATAATATACATGCTATAGGTTATAGACCTAGGCTAAAGCATTTGCATTGACGCATCCTATTTTCAACTCGTAGCCTATAGCCTATAGATAGACTAATATAGATCCCGTCGTAGGTCTAGGTTTAAGCAAACGAGTTGCGGTAGGCCCTACGTACGGAACTGAACCTATAGGGTAATAATTAAGTCACATCAGATAACAACCTATAGCATCCTAGTCAGCTCGTAATTGTAGGCCTAATAAATTATAATCTGACATTTACAAATGGAGCTTGTTTCTCGTTAACCCATTAATTACAGAAGGACATGTAATTGCACTTGACAGCTCTGACAGTCACCATTAAGTCATGGGTATATAACTGCCTATCACTGCTATCAGTCGTAGGTCCTGCTTGTTTAGGCCTATATGTATGCCTCGTCCATATACATGTGCAAATGTGTGCCTATAGGCCCTATACAGTATACTGCCATATCCGTGTGTTCCTATATTATTCTATGCATCCCAGTTATTCGTCCAACATGGGCGCCCGCAGACTATATTACACTCCTGCCAACATTATCGTATCATATCTACATATAGGCTCTATAGGGGTTCCATTTAGGAATGAGGTTCCCATGTGGGCTCAAGTGGTTGATGTGGGTTAGTGTTACTCTGGACACACTCTCACTTGTTCGAAATGGGATGACTCCAGATTCCTGTCTTCGTGAGCGTAATTAATGAACTAGGGCCTACTCCCAATAGGCCCAAATGTAGGCCTATGCTAATGGAGTAAAAGTCATCTGCTGATGCATTATGCATAGACCTTCTATCATTCTCTTTAAACATATTATAATACACAGTCGGTTGAATTGAAGACTCTAAGAACGACGACAATGTAAATTGTGTTTGGAACTTTTTTGTATTTTACGTACAAACGAAGGAAACTACAAAGATCGTTGAAAACATTTGCATCAGTTCAAGAAATGCGTCGAGTCATCGGAATGTGAACGAAATCACATTCTTGTCACATGCATGCATTATGGAACAGTAGTTGCCTTTGCAAGGCTATGGCACAAGACAAGGACGAAGAAAGATGGCTTACGTAGGTGACACCTGAACGGAATGATGTATCTGAATAATAGGCCTAACTATAGGCCACGGACAATGCTTTCGGACTGTATGCACCACAAGATATAAGCAGCATCCATTTTACTATAAATAAAGATTACGTAATCTTGACTATGTTTTATGATAAAAAAGGTTAGGCAAGATTAATCGTAAGCCACTAGGATAGAGGTTTACCACATGCAAAGCAACATCTTTGCCGCGAGCACAGATAGCCCTAAGCTTCATGATGCATCAGAAGTGTATGCAAGGGTGTGGGATTACATGAATAAGTACGGAGTTAGTAGGTCTAGCACTGAACTGCACGTGCATGACATGCAAAGATGTCATGTATATGTAGTCTGTTTCTAAAGCTGTGTTCATTAGAGGTGCTTAAACGTTGAGGCTTTCTCGACGTTTGCACGACGTGCCTTGCAATCAACAATTGTTCTCGACGTCTGCACGACGTATCATGCAATCAACAATTGTTCTCGACGTTTGCACGACGTGTCTTGCAATCAACAATTGTTCTCGACGTCTGCACGACGTGTCTTGCAATCAACAATTGTTCTCGACGTTTGCACGACGTGTCTTGCAATCAACAATTGTTCTCGACGTCTGCACGACGTGTCTTGCAATCAACAATTGTTCTCGACGTTTGCACGACGTGTCTTGCAATCAACAATTGTTCTCGACCTCTGCACGACGTATCATGCAATCAACAATTGCGACCTTTACAAATTCTGACCGCCATTGGCTTTACAGTTACTGTGCCCTATGTGCAAAAAAATAAATTCTGACACCGGAAACAGAAGTGGCTAGAAAAACCCGTTGGTCTGTGGTTCGATTATGAAGCACATCGACTGTGGCCTGATACCAGACACTTTGTTGTGGATTCAATGAAGTGTCTGGTCGTAAGTCAAATCGATGTGCTTCATTGCCGGACATTTATTCCTTGAGCATGCTGGCCACATTGCAAGTAACGGTCTGCAACCTCAGATATTAATGTGGCTTAAACGTTCTTAGACATTTTACGCTAATATGACAATGAAGCAAACCAGCCATAGTCTACTGCCAGAATTCTGTCTGTCTATTTTATCACAAGAAGACACAATTATCTGGGTGTAGCTAGGGCGGTCTTTGAGTGCTTTACTGCAGTCAGCGTAAAATGCTTATAGGAGCGTTGTTGCAACATTTGTAGCCGAGGTCACCAGACATTACTGAAAGAGATGCGTCAGATAATTCTGTTATTGGAATGTTACACCGAGAATACATCAGAAACTAAGGCATAACTGCGATGATCAAACGACTTGCAAAATTATTCAGCAGGGGCTTAGTATTAACTGCCACCCAAGGACCATGATATATCAACTACACCAATGGCTTCCATTTCAGCACCGCAGGAGACTAAAGATCTGTGCGGTAAATGTTGAAAGGCTTCGCTGACTCGCTGATGCGAATTCCGACATTTATCATTTCTACGCCGAAAATCAATACAAAACGAAGTGGTACAAAATACAGTCAGTGAAAAAAATTACCAAGCCGAGACATGAAAGGCATCTGAAAGTTGCTGTAGAATGATGTGTTATCCGCCGCCGCCGCCGCACTGCATACGACGTTTAGTCAACACAATGACTTGTGTTTCGTATAGCCTACAGCTTGGCATTTAGCACAGGCCTACATCTGGGCATAATAGTATACATGTATATGTTCAAACACGATTTTAGATAACATCTAGAGCAGACATACATACAGTTAAGCAGATATTTAGAGGAAAATAGCAATCCACGTGCTTAGGCGTTAGACTAACTTGCATCTAAACAGTCTTTCCGCTTGTATTTATGCACCCGAATAAGCCTATCAATAGTCATATGCGCATACATAAATACATGCAAGTTTAAGTCGCACTGGCTTTCCCACTTCCAAGCAGACGGACTCATTTCTTATCGCCCGCTTCTTTCTTCTCTTTCTCCAGATCTACGGAAAGGAACAGAAATGACGGACAAGCTTTGCAACAGTGACTTTGTAAGCAGTATGGGAAACAAACTACAGTCTACCGTATTGTTTTATTTTTATTTCTGCAGTCGAGTAGACCTACTTTTGTATTACTGATCAATGGTCTCTGAGGCGCCAAAACAGAAGCAGAAGTGGATCTATAGTATTTGAATTACACATAGGCTACCGTTTCATGGACCACAATTTTGTCCATTGTGAGACTACCGTACTTTACGAATAAACCCTGATACATCTATCTCGATGCTCTGTTTTAGATAGAAATGGTATGACTTCAGCAGCAGTCCGATTGACTATACAAAGCCTGTTCTTTGGATTACATTAACTTTGAATTGAACCTGACCTTTGACCTGTCTGTGCATCGATTATGTTTTGACTGAGTGCAGGTATAATAAGCAGGATTCTAGCGCTGAATATCAGAAGATTACGATTCTCACTGCAGGAGCATCGATCGAGCTCGCGAATGGATTGACAGATGACCAGGATAACATTTTACCGAGTAGCAAAAGTTGGTACTGCCGGACTTCTCATTAACTTTATAAGCTGTAGCCTACTTCTTGCAACTACAAGAAAAGCAGATATAAAAGTGCTTTAAATATCTTTCATAGCCTATATGGTGCGTGATATTTTATTACCTTCTTTGCTTGGCAGCGGATTCTTTTCTTGAGTTTCCGTTTTCTTAAGCTTGTTTTTGTCGAATTTTTCTACTTCAGAGATATCTAAATTCAAATGAAATGAAAACACGTTCACAGCTGACAGAAACTTCTAGAATTTAGATGACCATAATAGTGATTAGTAAACGGTTGGCATAACACATCTTAGATCGGAATTTTTTAGCGATTAAATTCATGGCATTCACTTTGAATTCACGACAGATTTACATTGAATGACTTACGATTTATGACTTTAAGTTTAAGGCATATGCAAATTGCAATATGTGTATGGCTCTGTAAAAAATCATTAATTTGTACTATGTGTGTGTGCACATGTTTGTGTGAAAAGATGGATGTCAATATGCAGCTACCAAACGGTTTTCTTTGACCGGCCCCTTATCACTGATTCTAAAACAGCTTGCACCTGTGCAATAGATCGAGTCTGACGTTTCTACACCGTTTTAATTACAAACGCATACCTGTAGAATAGTGTTGGCCTATATAGCATAAATGGAACATATGCAAATCCATAGGCCTATAGCATGATATATGTATGTGCATGTGGAGGGCATAATTATGTTGGCTGCTTGGATATGTATAGTCTAGATGCAATTGATTTCGTTAGTCATCGTTGAGGCCCAAGGCGGTTTTGTTGGCGTCTGCACAGACAATAATCCAACGACTCTAGCTACATTGAAACATATGAATCACTTTGTGGAGAACTGAGAATGAATGGCGGAGTGAGGCCCAGTATTGCCAGATGACTGTACACAATCCATAATGAAAATTAACGACCGGACCCGAGGGATGGTTTGAGTCAGAGATGCTCTGTGCAATGCGTTGCAGGCGTAGGATGCATCACACATTTGCATCGATAATATGTCTTTGTGCTCTCCCATTCCGATAATATGCTCCAACCGACGTCAGCAGCTGTTCGCGCAGTACCCGAAATGCCCTCGCGACCTCTAGTGACACAATCGGCAGAGGTCGTGCGGGGATCGATCATTCCGCAATGCAGCAGATGAAAAGAGTCTGCTGTCGAGATCGCGGATCACTGGGATCAGGTCAATGTGAAGCTCAATAATATTATTGCGCAGTGTTTCAACACCTGAAGGGAGTCGTTATCTTCTAATAAAAATGTCAAACTATTTTAGACTCACGTGACGGCATAGTATGCCTACGCGACGGGTAGAGACAGGTTTACAATCGCCTGAAGGGTTTACGACGACGAATGAAAAAAAACAATTCCTCCTATCCATGATATTTTGGCCTAGTTTATTCTGGATTGGTTCTAGTTCGGCCGGTTGATTGTAGCATATACTCGCATATCTAAGTACACCTACGCAGGATTCCAACGGCATGCACTCGATTCAGGGAATGCTAAAAGGCAAAGTTAGGCCTACTGGTTGATGCCTGTATGGATCTCTTAGGAAGTGTGGTTCGGATCCCCACATGTAGATGGTAAACGACAGAGAGTAGGCTATAGCGGATTACTCTAGGAGGTGTCACGAAATAGAATATTCCCCCTAATATAATCGTATCTCCAGAGGAAGAGAAGCTGAAAAAGTCACTTCCGCGTGTGCTTATAATTATGTGCAAATCAACTTCCATTTGTTTTGTTTTGAGCATTGACACTAACAGCCATGTTTATTCCTACCAGATAACTTTGTTTACTTTGGTTTGAGAACACTTAGAACATTTAGATCACTTAAGAACACTTAGCCACTAACTAAATTCGAGTTGCCTTGCTCTGAACATTGTTTAGGCCACTTCAAAACAAAAAGTCACTTTAAATTTTGATTAGGCTACAGCATAAGTTTTCAATTATGCGCATTTTCCAATAAGTGCGATAGAATGGTTTATCCCTCGGATAGTCTACACTGGTACCATGTATCCGGTATATTCGGACATTCCATCCCCCGGATTACTTCAAGGGAAGGGTGGGTAAAATATTCCGTGACAACGGCACAATTTAGATTTTAGAGGGTGGAAAGCTTAAGAAATACAGACAGATAATTTAATTTAAGTTGTAACTGCGAGCGAGACCGTAATAAATAAATATAACCACAAATAAATTAGATCAATTAATTAGGGAATTATTTCAGGCAAAACTTTGAACACAGATGTAAGAGGTTGGAAAATGTTGACATAAAGCAGAGGTCGTTTCTTTGAACTCCAGACGCATCCAGCTGAGTTCAAGGGCAGATTGAACACGAGATAGCATATAATGGAATGGTATCTATCTATAGGGCCTACGGATAAATTGGCACCGGATGACATATCGTGAACGGTCAAAGCATTCCATGAACGGCTATAGTTGGACTCGCATTGTGAAACTGTACTCAGTTTATTGTCATTGCTCATGAGCATGTGACTGCATACTAATGTTGTCTCTATCTTCCTCATCATATGCACGCAAATGCACGTGGGTGGTTGCGTGTGTGAGAGAGCGAAGGATATATACATATTTATATACATTCATATATAGGTCCCATAAACCGCATAATATATATATATATATGTGACTATTTTAGTTTAATTAAATGCAGATGTTGTTGACAAAGTATAGGCAAGCGCTTTATGGTCTGAGTAATGGGAATTCACTGTTTGTACGGCTAGTTTGCTCCACAAGACTAGTACACGCACGCAGAGCATTCATATGGGAGGGGAGGATACATGGTCATTTGATCCGGGCGCCAGTACTGTTGATAAGTAGTCTAGCATGGTTTTTTCTGAGAAAAAATTCCAAATACTAATACTTATCTACTAATATTGATTTAACTGCTTTTCGTCAATTTACAGGCCCCGTATAATTAGGCCTATATAAGGCCTTAAAGTTCGCCTATGCCTCACACTGAGAAGGAATTTCAGCTTTTTAAATGGCCACAAATTATCTATTTATGTAGGTCCCTACTATAATAATATTGTTGCGAACCTGGGTTTGCCGATCGTTTATGTTCCACCGCCGACTGTATTGAGTGTATTGGCGGCATCGCTTTATGTGCCTCTCCCCCCCGCAGCGCGAATCGTTTATGTTCCACCGCCGACTGTATTGAGTGTATTGGCGGCGTCTCTTTGAAGTCGGTCGCCGCTTGGCCTAGTATTATCGGCCGCGACCGCGGTATGCTTTATGTGCCCCTTCCCCCCGCAGCGCGAATCGTTTATGTTCCACCGCCGACTGTATTGAGTGTATTGGCGGCATCGCTTTATGTGCCTCTCCCCCCCGCAGCGCGAATCGTTTATGTTCCACCGCCGACTGTATTGAGTGTATTGGCGGCGTCTCTTTGAAGTCGGTCGCCGCTTGGCCTAGTATTATCGGCCGCGACCGCGGTATGCTTTATGTGCCCCTTCCCCCCGCAGCGCGAATCGTTTATGTTCCACCGCCGACTGTATTGAGTGTATTGGCGGCATCGCTTTATGTGCCTCTCTCCCCCGCGGTCGCGAATCCTTTATGTTCCACCGCCATCTCTTTGAAGTCGGTCGCCGGCGTGTACGACCTGTAGTATATATAAGGGAGCCTGTTGCTCTGGTAGTGAGTCGTCGAGCCGCAGTCAGTCGTAGATGGAGTCATCGAATAGTCTTCGAGTAGTCAGAGATATAGTCAGTCGTAGAGCGAGTCGTGATGTACAGTTGATGAGTGTCGTACTGCCGTGAATAAACTGTGTTCTTCTCTTCATCGTCGTGTGTTTCTTGGGTGAGGCGTATCGGTCGGAAGGGGCTGCACTTCCTTCGAAATACAACGAAGGCGGACTCGCGTCTCCCTCCTGAGACGACACGCGGGCATATTTGGACTGGCACCCGCCCGATCGGTAATCGGCCATCCTACGGACCGAGAGGGCAACTGTTTCCGCAGTCGGGGTGGTTCAGAGGGCGTGCTTTCCGCCACACTGGTACCAGAAGTGGGGTGTGGTCGCCTTCTGATCGACATTCGCAGATCGACCGACGATGGAAGAAGACGAGGAAGTCACAATCGCCTACGCCGCTGGAGGATTCGCCGATCTACGGGCGAACGTTTCCTCGCCATTGGCCGATGAGAGTGCAATGGCAGACCAGCGAACGGACCGAGGCCGACTCATCGAGGAGCTGCGGAGGCCGACGAGGGTGAGCTACCGAGAGACGTCTGACGATCGGGAGACTTCCCTGAGGATGCCGGAGACTACCGGAGGACGGCCGTGGACTCGACCGCCTCCTATGAAGCCGGGAAAGTTTGACGGCACGGGATCGCTGGAGTCGTTCCTGGTGCAGTTTGAAGTCTGCGCCCGTCACAACCAATGGACTGCCGCCGACCGAGTCGACTATCTTCGATGCAGCCTGGAGAAAGCTGCCACGCAGCTTTTGTGGGACTTCGGTGCCCGTCCGAACGTTGGCTACGAGGAGCTTGTCGAACGCCTTCGACAGAGGTATGGAACGGAGGGCCAGGCGGAAAGCTTTCGCGCTCAGCTTTATTACAGACGCCAGCGTTCCCAGGAGACTCTGAGCGACTTGCTGCACGACATTCGTCGCCTTGTCGTGTTGGCGTATCCAATACCTTCGAACGAGACCACGGAGATCATCGCCAAGGATGCTTTCCTTGAGGCGTTGAGCGACAGAGACCTGTCACTCAAAGTACGTGAGCGGGAGCCAAAGAACCTGGACGAGGCCTACAGGACGGCGCTTCGTCTGGACGCCTACCAACGGACGAACGATTCTGACGATAGACGGAGGCCTTCCAACCGCGTGCGGAGTACTCAAGAGACCGATGCGAGTACTCAGATCCAGTCTACACTCGACCGATTCCTAGAGACGCAGCGCGACGAGCAGAGACGATGGCAGACGGATATGGAACGAAGGATCGATCGCCAATTCCAGGAGCTGCGAAACCGTGCTTCAACCGACGACGATCTGGGGCGCAACGGCCGCCCCGGAAACAGCAGCGCCAACGACCAGGACCGGTCGAGACGGAGTGTGACCTGTTACAACTGCAACCGCGCAGGTCACATTAGCCGGAATTGCCGCCAGCCTCGTCGCCCCTTCGACCGCCGGAACGACGTCGAGACCACAGAAACGGAGGCGCCGCCGCCTCTGATGAACCATACGACTCGCCCAAGATTGCCGGACCGAGCCAGCAGCAACGCCGTTTACATTCGAGGGAGCATCAACGGACGACAACAGATGTGTTTAATCGACACCGGATCCGAGGTCAGCTTGATCCCGTCTACAGTCGTCGAAGGGTTAGCACTGCAATCTTGCTCTCGTTTTCTGATGGCTGCAAATGGCACTAGCATTAATGTCCTTGGGGAGGTCCGGTTGCCCATTAAGATAAGGGACGGATTTGAGATTTCCACCGTATTTTTGGTATCTGACCAGATTACCGAGCCCATGCTAGGTATGGATTGGCTGAGGGAACACCGGTGTAGAATTGGTTTTGGTAACGGGGCATTGTTTTTAGGACGTAGACGGGTACCCCTCGTAAAAGGGAACGGATCTATGTGGTGCCGTAGAGTGATAATTGCTGAAGAGGTTGTAGTGCCTCCTAAATGCCAGAGCGAAGTCTCTGTGAAGACGTTGTACGGGGATCTGACTACTATAGCGCCTGCATGGATGACAGAAGCCCAAGAGATACAGCCAGGGGTGCATCTCGCTCGCGTCGTCATTGGAGACCGCGCCGATGCTAGTGTTAGAGTAGTTAACCTGAGCGACGAGACCGTTACGCTAACGAAGGATCGATTCCTAGGAGGATTGCATCCAGTGGAGGTGGAATTGGGTACAGGTAGGGGACAAGGGACCGCACCTGTTAGTGAGATTTCGCCCCGAGATATGTTAATGGCAGATTTGCCGGAGGAAGTTCCCTCCGAGATTCGGGAGCGGTTGGACAAGTTGCTTCTTGAATATCGGGACGTATTCTCAGTGACCGACCGAGATTTAGGGAGAACGACTGCCGCTATGCATAGAATCGAGACAGACGAGACGCGCCCCGTTAGACAGCCGCTGAGACGTCATCCCTTGCCGCATAGGACAGCTATCGACAGTGAACTTGATCAGACGTTGAATGACGGGCGGATTGAATCTGAAATTAGTAAGCATGCCTTTGGCGGAGTTCGGGTGCGAAGGGACAATAACGCTCGTAAATTCTATCGGCAGCAGAGGTTACGGTTTAAGCGAGGACGAGGTGACCGTGAGAGCGCGCGCCATATTGAACGACACGTGCCACGACGGACGGATCGGACTAACAATTGGCTGGGGAGGGTGACGAGATTTCGTAAGTGGGTTACTATCTGTGGTCGACCCCCCACGCCCTGTCCCTTGTTGCTAGCGCCCAACGTATATCCGTGGGAGCGGGTAAGAATATTCGCGGGTGGTCCATTGCCCGTGGGAAAGTGCCTAAAGCAGCCGTCAGAGGGTTTGGGGCGGGGCTTTGCACTGTGCTACTGCTGCCCACCGGAGGAGACGAGCAACGACGTCGCTAGTATACCGGATCTGCTGTGCGCGACGTACATGACGTCACCAGCTGCTGCAGCTGGCAGCGACGAGTAGCTAGGAGTCTGATTGATTTGCTGATTGTGCCGTTGAGGTTGAGTCCCGATTTTTGACAGTGTGCAGGAACTTGGTTTAGGTCCGTTGGACGTAAATATCCTTGTTATGTGATGTTCCTTGTGGAACAAATTTCTGTAGCTTGGTTGCCCATTGGGCACATGTTAATGTGTTACGGGCGGAACGTCGCCTCCGCCCGTTTGAGTTCACGCTTGTTCTGTTGCCTACGGGCATAGTTAAGATCGTTGTTGCCTACTGGCTAATTAATATTATTAGCTATTGACTAAAAGTCGTACGAGTAAAAGTCCCCGTGGAGGAATTGCTTTTCAGTTGTCCCTTGAAGGACGGGTTTCTGTAGCCTCAGGGCATATTTAGATTAATTGTATGATGACCGTGCCAGAGTTAGGGTATTGCTGTTAGAGACTTTCTTAGCTATAGACTCTTGGTGGGCCCGTTGGCCAATGTTTTCATCGTGGTGACTAAAATGAGGGCATTTTATTAATCGTAGTGGGTGGGGGATGTTGCGAACCTGGGTTTGCCGATCGTTTATGTTCCACCGCCGACTGTATTGAGTGTATTGGCGGCATCGCTTTATGTGCCTCTCCCCCCCGCAGCGCGAATCGTTTATGTTCCACCGCCGACTGTATTGAGTGTATTGGCGGCGTCTCTTTGAAGTCGGTCGCCGCTTGGCCTAGTATTATCGGCCGCGACCGCGGTATGCTTTATGTGCCCCTTCCCCCCGCAGCGCGAATCGTTTATGTTCCACCGCCGACTGTATTGAGTGTATTGGCGGCATCGCTTTATGTGCCTCTCCCCCCCGCAGCGCGAATCGTTTATGTTCCACCGCCGACTGTATTGAGTGTATTGGCGGCGTCTCTTTGAAGTCGGTCGCCGCTTGGCCTAGTATTATCGGCCGCGACCGCGGTATGCTTTATGTGCCCCTTCCCCCCGCAGCGCGAATCGTTTATGTTCCACCGCCGACTGTATTGAGTGTATTGGCGGCATCGCTTTATGTGCCTCTCTCCCCCGCGGTCGCGAATCCTTTATGTTCCACCGCCATCTCTTTGAAGTCGGTCGCCGGCGTGTACGACCTGTAGTATATATAAGGGAGCCTGTTGCTCTGGTAGTGAGTCGTCGAGCCGCAGTCAGTCGTAGATGGAGTCATCGAATAGTCTTCGAGTAGTCAGAGATATAGGCCTAGTCAGTCGTAGAGCGAGTCGTGATGTACAGTTGATGAGTGTCGTACTGCCGTGAATAAACTGTGTTCTTCTCTTCATCGTCGTGTGTTTCTTGGGTGAGGCGTATCGGTCGGAAGGGGCTGCACTTCCTTCGAAATACAACGAAGGCGGACTCGCGTCTCCCTCCTGAGACGACACGCGGGCATATTTGGACTGGCACCCGCCCGATCGGTAATCGGCCATCCTACGGACCGAGAGGGCAACTGTTTCCGCAGTCGGGGTGGTTCAGAGGGCGTGCTTTCCGCCACAATATTTAACTGCTTTGCCTAAAAATCTTGCTGTTCTAGAACAATAGTCCGTCGACTTGATGAATTTTCCGGGTTAATCTGTATGGGTCTCGCAGTTTTAAGTGGCTCGGACACATTCTGTCATTGAAGAATGCGAGTGCATGAAAGACGAAAAAGACCGGTGGTTCGACTAAAGTAGGCTAGGCCTACATAAATCTATACTGTAACTAAATAAGGGTACTTAACTATAGAGGTAAACCAGTACTGCAATAATTGCTAAACCAGATGGCCAAATGAATGACCATATAGATCTCAGCTAGTAACGTGAAGCTGGAATGTGCGTTTAGAACCATTATGAAATCACAATGCGAATGGCAATTAAACCCCCAGTCTGGTAGATCATTAAAGTCCTTATGATCACGCCCTGCTGTTGACCAACTGCATATCTGCATCCGCTTAACCAGGATATATGGTGCAGTCTGCATACCGCACATAATTATAGGCCTACACGTTGCGTTCATACAGGATCCTCATTTGCATGCAATTCTCAAAATCTGATTAGCTGGCGGTAACAGGAATTAGATTTAGAAGATTATCGTTGATTAGCATGTTACTCAACAAATTCCTTTGAGTTTGTGGTCCTGTGCATGGTGATTGAGTAATGCATCAATTGAGAAAAATGTTTCTTGAATTTCTTGCAGTCTAGAGCAGCATAAGAATCAGTCAGGGTCGGGGTTTCAGGGCGGGCAAAAAGTTAAGAATTCATGATCAATGACCGTCACCATTAGTAGGTAGGCTACAGCTGGTTAGAATAGTAGCCTACTGTTGACAGTGGGGTACTTTGTCAATTAAAGACTGGTCAATGTTTTCAGGCATGGGCGGAGTTCATCAGGGGCTAGGGGGCTAACCCCTCCCCCCCAAGAAGACCCAAATTCATTTTTTACCGTGTAAATGGTATCTTTTCCCGGGCTTAGCCCCCAGAAGGTTTTAGCCCCTCCAAGGACGGAAACCAAACTCCGCCCATGCTTTCAGGGTGTTGCAATGCGGTTTCAAATCGCAGATCCTGTAAAAAGGTTTGCTCTTCAAATAATCTTTATGATAAAAGTCATTCGATTGCCGTATACTGATCCGGAGTTAAACACGGGCTCGGCAAGACATTGTTCAATGTTCATGGTATCGAGGCTAAAAGTTATGTCCACTCTCCTCAGTCTTTCTTTCTATTTTAATCTAAGCTTTGAGACCTAAGCCTGCTAAACTTTGGCCTCCTTCTGTTTGTGTAGGATTTATTTATCACAAACCAAACCGCTTTCACAACCGCTTGAATTCGAAAAGGCGTTGGCGCGCCATCGACTCAACCCTTGAGAAGATTAAAATGGTGCCATAGAAGCTATTAGCCCAACTGCACAGCCAGCGTAAGAATTGTGGACAAATAACTGGGGGTTGGACCATTATCAATTTGAAATTGGGGTGTGAAAAACAGAATTTACTATGGGTCTCCAAGAAAAGACTGGGGGGGATTGAAACCCTAACCCCCCGGTAATTCTAATTATCACCCTGTGTACAACACGGCTAATTTCTTAGTGAAGTGTTGTACTTAGGGATCCATATAAATAGTTTTATACCTGGTTTGTCGGCCATTCTGTCGTTGAACTGCGGTTCGTCTTTCAGACAAAGCGTCTAGTGACTCAGACTCTGAGTATCGTGTGAATCTCGTTCTGCCAAACAGATTGAACCACGTGTTACGCAGCAAACCAGAATGATTCATTCGTTCATTCATTCAAGTATTTATATGGCGCCCACCCATCCACACACACACACCTAGTTAGTTTGCATATACCATACTGGATATAATACACAATCAGATTTACTCTTTTGAATCTTGAGTGGCTCTTAATGGACGCTATGCAATATCATGTGGCAGTATAACAGAAAAAGCAGGCGAACAAGCTGAAACGGAAGTGATAGAAGAACAGACGAAATGAAGGTAACAAGAAACTGTTATGGTGCTGATACATTCAGCACAATCCCAAGAAAGCTATAGACACCAGTTTCCCTTGAGTAGTCTCTACTTTCGGGCAAATGCAGTTTACCAAAAAAGCAATAATACTAGTTACGAATGTAAAGAGACAATTTATGATAATATAATTAGTATTACTATAATTATTATATTATTAGGCCTATTCCCGCTCTGCTTTAAGGTCTTTCCTTTATAACATGTACACGTCATTCTGGCAAACATTAGTAAAAAAAAAGACGATCAGCCTAAAGTACATCGCGTGACTAGACTGAAAGATAGAAATCGGTGATATGACGTTTTCTTCACACCAATCAATATCATACAAAAGACAGAGAGAGGCAAAGGCAGAATGGATAATATTACGTACAGTTCAGTCGATGACACGGATACTGCTGCTGCTGCTGAGATGCAGAAGAGGAAGATGCTGCGACTGAATCTCCCGGAGTCTAGACAAACGATTAAGAACACGATCTGCTGCTGCTGCTGCTGCGAGGCTCAGGTTCCGGCTTCAGCTGCTGCAAGCTCCTACTTTGTACGTCCGTCAAATTAATCGCATAGGCCAGCAGCTGCAGCCGGTGAAGCGGATGTAGAGATGCAGGCCGTACGCGCCAGCCTACTCAACCACTACGCCATCACAGTGACGCTAGGCTAGTTCTGGCCTCATCAGCTTAGCTGCTCGTGACAAACGAATCGATTCTGCCTGCTTAGCTAGCCAGTGAGTGAGTAAGCGTCTGCGGCTGAGTCGTACGTACGTGGCCAGGCTAGATTAGCCGTGCAGCCAGTTCTGCGCCTCAGAGGCCAAGCTCTAGCCACTGGCTGCCTACAAGCGCATCAATTATCATAATTAAATACACACCTTCTTTGTCTGGTTCTGTCGGACGTATAGAGGAACGGACACACGCACGCACACACGCACGCACACACACGCACACACACACATACAAACGCACAACAAAAATTAAGTGCGCATAAAAAGACAGATAGGCCTAGGTGACGAAAGCTACATTGGATAATTGCAGGGCTCACCGTAATGGCGGTGTTGATACTGAAGGTGTTGCTGCAGCTGTGGCAACAACTGGCATGGTGATGTCACTTGGTGATGTGTGATGGTGGATTGGTGAGATTGCATGGTGATATTATTTTAATGGTGACGCTGGTACACTGTGCTTGGTTGACTGGCTGGTGCTATTTACGATGTGCTGAATCGAAATAAATCATCCGTGTCCAAAAACTAGAGCATGATCGTCGTTGCTGAATAAATTGATTCGAATCCGTTGGATTTGTGATCCTCCAGATATCTATTCATATTAATAATTCATATTCATTAGGGTGGTCGTATCTGTAATGGCAAATTTTCAACTTCAATTTTATTCTTTCTCCAACCCGCCATTTGGTGCCACTTGGTAAAAGACTGATGTAGCCCAAAAATTATCCCGATTGAAAAATATTTAGGACTAGCACAACGCGTTTGAAGTTTTGAATTTTACGAAATTTCATCGTCTTTTGAGTATAATGATAATTTAGTCACATTTTTAAAACTTATGACTAGTTTTAGCAGAAAGACTACATTAGGGTGGTCGTTAAAAATGAAAGTTGGAATTGACTGTTCTCCAAGGCGCCATTTAATTCCATTTTCACCCGAAACATCACACAAAAAGTTGTAAGAGAAAATATTAATATTTAGGACTAGCACAACGCCATCAAAGTTTTACCCTTATAATAGCAAGTCTTCTAATGCTCAAAAGAATCTATATGGTTGTAATCAACCAGGAATCTTCAAACCAGGAATCAATTCAACTACTTGTGGTCGGTCCACACTTAAACATAATGATGCTACTGTTATCGTAATCATAATCATCAATTTATATAGCGCCACTTCAAGAGAAATTCCTCAAAGGCAAGAAAACCTGTTAAAACACCGCATCACAGATAACATCTATCATATCTTATGAATTTACAAATAATACCTGTTTTGCCTTTTTGTCTTGATTGATAATAATAGCTTATTGTTCTTAGACTGTTGCAGTAAGGGAACAGTAATAGTATATAATAGGGATAAATATAAAAAATTGGTTTCATCTGTGTCCTACGTAATTAATCTATTCCGCAAAATCATCAATATTATTAATAAGGTATGATTTCTCATAAATATTTTTTTTCGACCGTCATTGTTCATGGGGTTACCGGGTACAAGAAACTGGTGTAAAATAAAAAAAGTTGCAACCCATTTTAGATGCGAATTTTTATCTCAGATTTAGGCTAATATGTTTTCAACATGAGGCACTATTACCCTGTCTCACAATTCAAATTGCATTTGGTCTTTGCATGGGTTTGAGCTTTGGTGTAGTTTTCACGATACACTTCCCTCAAAGTGAAATCTCTGGCATGTTGCCCAAAAAAGGTGTTCATCTGCCACCAAGAGTGTAGCAATGGGTGTTGTCTTGAGGGTGCTATACTTATTCCCTTGGATTGGTTGGTCGTCTGAGATGTCCTGGTCGCCACTGTAATTTCAGCAGGATCCATTGCTGAGCATGATGTAGAGATTTTGGGTTGCACATAGCTTACGTGTTTGACACCATCGTCTTACATGCTAATTTATAATAGGTCGTTAATTTACAACAACTAATAAAGGCTGTGTAATTTGTGTCCACTCTTGACAGCACTTTTTGTGTCAATTGTTTGACTTTGTGTTCATTCTTTTCAACTCTAAAAGTATACTTTTAATGGGATAAATTCTATATTATGAAATAGACAACTAGGTGAGTAGACTTCACCAGGCACTCAATTATGATACTCTCTTTAGTAGTTGTTTAAAATCTGCTCTTTGACTCCTATGTGGTAATGAGTAATTTCATAGATCTATAAAATTATGAGCTCAATAATTTCAACATCTACTTAATTCATTTCTATACAGCAGCACTTGATAAATTTTATCTGTGATGCGCTTTGTCATTGTGCTCTAATTGCCACAACGAACGAAAATATCATCAGTAGTTTCCTCTAGTTCAATTATTATTGAAGTCCTTGTCCGTGTTATATCAGAATTTGCGTTAAAGTTAAGCATGTAGGAAAGAGCCTTTAGAACAAAGGATCCCTGTAGATAGAAATCAGGCCTACCAAAAGAACATAGCAATGTGTTAGCTTACTAGTATAGGTTCATGGTCATCGATCTCAGGGACTCACGGGTCAAATACTATTGTGATGGTCAATTGTTCATAAAAATATATAATAAACCATTATCATCATTGTAGTAGTCAGGCATACTTTTCAGTTGTGCTTGAGTAAAAGAATGTAGTCTTTCTGCTAAAACTAGTCATAAGTTTTAAAAATGTGACTAAATTATCATTATACTCAAAAGACGATGAAATTTCGTAAAATTCAAAACTTCAAACGCGTTGTGCTAGTCCTAAATATTTTTCAATCGGGATAATTTTTGGGCTACATCAGTCTTTTACCAAGTGGCACCAAATGGCGGGTTGGAGAAAGAATAAAATTGAAGTTGAAAATTTGCCATTACAGATACGACCACACTAGACTACATTCTTTTACTCAAGCACAACTGAAAAGTATGCCTGACTACTACAATGATGATAATGGTTTATTATATATTTTTATGAACAATTGACCATCACAATAGTATTTGACCCGTGAGTCCCTGAGATCGATGACCATGAACCTATACTAGTAAGCTAACACATTGCTATGTTCTTTTGGTAGGCCTGATTTCTATCTACAGGGATCCTTTGTTCTAAAGGCTCTTTCCTACATGCTTAACTTTAACGCAAATTCTGATATAACACGGACAAGGACTTCAATAATAATTGAACTAGAGAAAACTACTGATGATATTTTCGTTCGTTGTGGCAATTAGAGCACAATGACAAAGCGCATCACAGATAAAATTTATCAAGTGCTGCTGTATAGAAATGAATTAAGTAGATGTTGAAATTATTGAGCTCATAATTTTATAGATCTATGAAATTACTCATTACCACATAGGAGTCAAAGAGCAGCTTTTAAACAACTACTAAAGAGAGTATCATAATTGAGTGCCTGGTGAAGTCTACTCACCTAGTTGTCTATTTCATAATATAGAATTTATCCCATTAAAAGTATACTTTTAGAGTTGAAAAGAATGAACACAAAGTCAAACAATTGACACAAAAAGTGCTGTCAAGAGTGGACACAAATTACACAGCCTTTATTAGTTGTTGTAAATTAACGACCTATTATAAATTAGCATGTAAGACGATGGTGTCAAACACGTAAGCTATGTGCAACCCAAAATCTCTACATCATGCTCAGCAATGGATCCTGCTGAAATTACAGTGGCGACCAGGACATCTCAGACGACCAACCAATCCAAGGGAATAAGTATAGCACCCTCAAGACAACACCCATTGCTACACTCTTGGTGGCAGATGAACACCTTTTTTGGGCAACATGCCAGAGATTTCACTTTGAGGGAAGTGTATCGTGAAAACTACACCAAAGCTCAAACCCATGCAAAGACCAAATGCAATTTGAATTGTGAGACAGGGTAATAGTGCCTCATGTTGAAAACATATTAGCCTAAATCTGAGATAAAAATTCGCATCTAAAATGGGTTGCAACTTTTTTTATTTTACACCAGTTTCTTGTACCCGGTAACCCCATGAACAATGACGGTCGAAAAAAATATTTATGAGAAATCATACCTTATTAATAATATTGATGATTTTGCGGAATAGATTAATTACGTAGGACACAGATGAAACCAATTTTTTATATTTATCCCTATTATATACTATTACTGTTCCCTTACTGCAACAGTCTAAGAACAATAAGCTATTATTATCAATCAAGACAAAAAGGCAAAACAGGTATTATTTGTAAATTCATAAGATATGATAGATGTTATCTGTGATGCGGTGTTTTAACAGGTTTTCTTGCCTTTGAGGAATTTCTCTTGAAGGGGCGCTATATAAATTGATGATTATGATTACGATAACAGTAGCATCATTATGTTTAAGTGTGGACCAACCACAAGTAGTTGAATTGATTCCTGGTTTGAAGATTCCTGGTTGATTACAACCATATAGATTCTTTTGAGCATTAGAAGACTTGCTATTATAAGGGTAAAACTTTGATGGCGTTGTGCTAGTCCTAAATATTAATATTTTCTCTTACAACTTTTTGTGTGATGTTTCGGGTGAAAATGGAATCAAATGGCGCCTTGGAGAACAGTCAATTCCAACTTTCATTTTTAACGACCACCCTAATATTCATATCTATTCGTATTAATAATTCATCAGTCAGATTCATTTGTCCGCTTGTCTGTCTTTCTGTCGTCTTGACTTTCCGGCTGAACATCTGCCTGCGTATACCTCGCCTGCGTGTAGGACCATCCGCTATCAATCAATGTGAGGATGCAACTGCAATAGGCTGGTCGATGGTCATGTCTCTGTCCGAGGGCTGAGGCTGCTGGCTGTGAATGCGTCACGAACGCTGAAACAGCATCTCACTGTTGGATGGCTTTTGGTCAGCAGGAAAACATGGAGAGATGTTTTCCAGCGGAAGAAAGACTGTAGGCCTATAGCCTATAGGCCAAAGCTGAGCCTCCCTATGAATGTAACTATGGGTGCACCAATGAGTGTGTGTATCCATGTATGCAAATACTTATATGTACAGATTTATTTACGTATTTATGTGCATATGTATGTGTGAATGTGTGTATGACTGTATGTGTGACGCGCGGGGGCGCCGCCTGTCCTAACGTTTCCACCCCCAAATTAATGGGCTCTACTGTTGCGCGCCCCCTTAAGCGCGGTTGAGGAAATCCGGGTCCTAGGTCAAGGGTTTTGGTGTCAATGGAAGCAGGTTTGAATCCTAACCTAGGGTGTGAGCTTTTCTGGTTACCTTCTTCCTCAGGATGAGCCGATATTGGACATATGTCAGCGGTGGCTGTTAAGTTCACGACAGCCCCACTAAATGGGTACTTATCTGGGTTCGAATCCTCAACATTTCCCAAAGCTCCACCACCCACTTTACCATCAGCTACCGTCCTCACCATTATTTCACATTCTTTCTGGCGGGAATTTAATTGGGCTTGCTGCATGGAAACTAGATTTAGCTCTTCGGCTAGACCGGTTAAAATGCTACTCTGGCGCTCCATAAACTGCTCTATTGTTGTCATTTGCTTCTGTAATACGACCGGGTCTAAGTCATCAGTATTGTCTGTAGTCCCTAACTCGAGTGTTCCTCCCGGACACATCTCATCTTCCTCTTGTCCTGTTCCTAAGACACTGTCCGTATCACCGTCGGAGTCCATTATAATTTGATAGCAAAAATCACTTCACAGTTCTCTATTTAAGTTTCATTTATTGTAGAATTAATCAAACGACTGTCTGTCGTTCATTAGCAATTATCTACACAGCCGATGAAAAGGAATCAATATTAAAGATTCACTATTAAGGCCCTCCTAAAAACACCTATGTCCCTTGACTAGCTTAAGTTTTATCAGATCAGTTCACAGACTGACTATTTCACACCTATCCGATCAGTTCACAGACTGAATATACCACAACTAATATTTGCACCAAAATAGCGATACAAGTTTTATCTAATTACACTTAGTTCAGGTTCGAGCTCTATAGATTAGGTTGCCTATACTTCCCTGTTCCCATTGATATTTTAGGACAGCCGATCCACCGTTTTCCGTCCTGTAGAAAGTTATTGAGTCGTCGGCCGATGCCAGAATTTCTCCGTAGGAAGCGTATTATTAATTTAATTGTTGCCGGAAATCTTCGTAATTACACATCGATTCACAAGACATCGGAAGAACCTCGTCTTCTACCCGAGAAACTTGCCAGAATCAAAAATACCATCAATTTTACCACGATTCACGATTTCCACCAGCATAGGTCTTACACGATTCAATTCTGCAGCCCGACTGAAGGTTTGCGCGTTAATTTGCCGCAAGAGAGCGCTTTTTGGCGCCTAAAACATCGCGTGATGTCTAACCAATCAAAAATCGCAGGTGGTGGAAAGTTCCATTAAAAAATGCATGGGAAGCTAAATATAGCGATGACCGCATCGATCAGTGCTAAGCATAGCACCCATGAATTCGTAATAGAAATAGCGGCCTTACTTAAGTAAATAAGCAAGGTAGCTTGTAGCAACCTGGTTCGCTACACCCCCCACAACTTACTCTTAAATTTACCAGTACCCTGGTAAATTTAATAATACTTCGGAGCTCGAACCGGATACATAGTACTTGTATATCATCTAGCATGCTACAGCTTACAATGTCTCAGAAGTTGCATCAATTGGCATAGAAATTTGTACAATGGCTGATTATTAGTCAGTCATAAGGGTTCACATATGCCCAACAACAGCTCTTAACTAACCGAGGTCTTCACACTGACCAACAAAGTCTTACTAATCTCCTCATTCACATAAACTGTCACAGTTTTTATCATTAATACCTGCCATCAGATTACATACATCATATAGCAATAATATCTCGGAAAGGTAAAACATAGCAATGCAGGACATAGCATTTCCAAGACAACTCAGTAACACAATTGTATAGTCCACATAAAATAACCAATTGAAATCATATCTTCATTTCACGACTAGTGTTATATGCTAGATCCCTCGATACTAAATTATAGGAGTCTGGTACATCTAAGCGATAACATTACTGCTTACAACCAACTCAGTAGCGTTAAACGAGGAATGGCCAGAACCATGCGGCCTTCTTAATAGTAAAGAGTGTTATAACTATCACCTCCTCATGACTTCCTACCCAAGGGGATATCAAATCCAAGATGTCAATCTTATCTTCCATGCCAACTGATTGTTTCGGTCTGTAAGAAGAAGCTTAACCGTTTACCGTAACCCCATTAACTACACATAATTACAATCACTTAGCTTAACTACTTTTAGCAATTATTCACAATGAAGCTTAACTACACACTACTTCCAGCAATTGCACGGAACCCTAGCGAGAGAAAGTCCTCTTAACACATGTAGTCATGTTCCGGCGCCAAATCTTATATTAATCTGTTATTACATTTTTATACAGCAGTGGCGCTATACAAAATTTCGCATATAATAATCACAATCAACAAGAATCGGTATAGAAGAATCAATACCTTATACAATTTTATGGTTATGATACTATACTAAATCTCAGGTACACAAGAGTCTGAGGCCATAATCCATTTAAACTTGTCATCAAAAGCCACAAAATGGGAAATGCATCTTCAAGCACACTCAGTCACTCTCATTCATACTACCTTACTCTATCTCTTAGACAATGTTTGATATCCACAAACCATCTTTTCTACTGCAATCCGAAACCAAGGTTCACCCATTCCCCAAGCCAAACATATACAGCAACTTAAAACTTAAGCTGTGTTTTACAGGCACGCATTCCTTTTACAACAAGCCACTGTTATAGAGATGAAGCAACGTCAGATCATAAACCTAGGCTACTAATAATGCATACCAACATGCACACGTTTCAACATTACATCAAGGCTTAGCTACCTGGATCGAAGAAGGAATTACTGCTCAGCTAAGCATACCCAAGGCATAAAGGATTTATTCCCATATCCTATACTAGTCTATTACATTACAATCCTTGCAGGAAGTAGTCTAAGACTGGACGGATTCATCCACAGGCACAGCTTCACCATTGCATGCAATCTCCACTGCCTGCTACAGTGATTCTGCCTCTAAGTCTATAATCCAACTTACTCACTAACTCTCAGGGCGATGCTTACAATTGGGTGCTCTACTCAACCTTACTACACAATCTAACACCACATCATCACCAAGTTACTCATTCATCCAATCACACAAGGTTATCCTTCAATCACCACGCAGAATGCTAATTACTTCTACCATAGCATATTATAATCATAACTTTTTAACTTGCAACCATTATTATGCAATTTACATACAGTACAACTTCTGCCCTTCTTCGTGGCAACAAGAAGCAATTCAAATATTTAAACTGAGTTTAAAACTACCCTTTTTATTTCAAACTAAAGGACTACTCTTTAAGCATTAGCATCACATCACTCTACATTACTTCCTTGTAATTGCTACTAAACACTTACTGTAAACATTTTCACATAGTTATAGCCAACTAGCTTACAACAGAAAGCACAGCATTTATGCACAAGA
The DNA here is from genome assembly GCA_949752735.1 of Lumbricus terrestris. Lineage (NCBI taxonomy): Eukaryota > Metazoa > Annelida > Clitellata > Crassiclitellata > Lumbricidae > Lumbricus > Lumbricus terrestris. The sequence continues at coordinate 57,647,328 of OX457039.1, forward strand.
AAATAAAACAATGTATTCCCACATCACATAGTTACATATCATCAAAAAGCAAATAAAACAGAGAAGATTCTATTCTCTCATCGCTTACTCTCGTCGCCATTACACGACCTGGAGGGATTCTACACGAAACAAGTACAACTATCTTTACCTGGTTATCTCTTATTTATCCCATTTCTCTATTATTCATCTCATCTACATAGTTATTTTTATCATCAGAGGATACACATGTAATCTGTAATACTTAAGCTACACTTCACACGAATAAAACTATGCATTCTCACTTAACATATATCATCATATTACACTTCATTACTGTAATCAACTTTCAAATTTTTACACAGTAAGAAAGTACAATATATCAACGCACATTAAAATAAAAATGTAAACCTACATCTCAAGGCCACATATAATATCATCAAAAACACAACTAAAGCAGAGAAGACTCTATTCTCTATTCACCTACTTGTCGCCATTACGCGACAGGACTACCTTATCATATCACATTACATCACATTACGCTTGCCACAGTCTCGCCAGCATTGCGAGTCTGTTTCCTCCGGTGAGTTTGATCCTCTGGTCGACACCAGACTTTGGGCAGCGAGTGACCATGTAGAGTGCATCTGACTCTTCCACTCGGATTGATTCGACAGATGGCGTCACTGGAGGAAGGCAAGTTCCACCCCGGAAGGAACTATTTGGATCGACCCGCGGATGCACATCCGATGGACGTGGGATTCGGGCTGCCACCTCAGCAGGACAGAGATTTCCGAAGCGATTGGACTGGACAGCAGTCTTCTTTTGACACGAAGCTTCCGGTTCGAAGGTTTCGGTTTGCACGGCACAGATTTCTTTCGTGATTTTCGTCTCTGGCAGCACTGTTCGATTTTCGACATTCGTTTCACAGCTCGTTTCAATATTCGGAGAATTTCGCAGGTCACAGACAGTTTGTTTCGCTCGCTGACGCTGTTTCAAACTGTTTTTGCACAGGACATTCAGCCGCAGATTCCGGACAAGGATCCATCCTTTCCCTACATGCCACATGACATTTTCTTTCACCATCCAAGAGAGACCGAGGATCAGTTCAGTAACCTGCTCAGTTACCAAGCAAGGAATTTCGAAAGCTTGCCCTTCAATTTTCAGTTTCAGTACAGTTTCTCCCATTACACGAATTGCAGACCCGTTAGCAGCTTGTAATAGTTGACTGGAACCGATAATTTCCTTCGAGTCCACTAACGACGCAGGGCATAATGTCATTTCACTGCCAGAGTCTAACAAAGCTAGCAATTTCTTCCCTCTAATTGTCACAGACAGATAAGCGTCACTGTTTCCTTTTACATGTCTAGCGTTACTCACTCCAGGTCCTTCAGGTTCATCTTGCTCTCCAGTTGACGAAGAGGTTACTCTGCGAGGACAAACCCGGGCCAAATGTCCAACCTGGTTGCACTCGAAGCAGCGTCGGTTGTCAGGAGTTGTTCTTCGGTAGTTTTCATTCGGTTTCTGACTCCATCGTTGATTCTTATAGTTTGTGCCTCTCCATGCTGACGAGGTGCGTTGCGGTTGCCATGGCGGATAGTGTCTTTCGGTTGATGGAGTATTTAGCAAGCAGTCCATTCTGTCACTCAATTGCTTTAATTGACGGGCGATGTCTTCGCGAAATTCTTTCGTATCACAATCTTCCGTTTCATTACTTTCCTTCACAATTTTGACTCGGCCTGGACGTCGTTCTTGGCGGTCCATGCCATCTTCATCAGCTCTGCGGTAGCCTTCCAGTCTCATGGCCGTTTTGTATGCATTGTCTAGGGTGACCGGTTCCCTCTCTCTCACTTTTAAGGCTAGCTCTTTATCTCGTAAGGCATCAAGGAAAGCTTTGATCGCTATAGTTTCACTGTGTGTTGACCTCGGTCCTGGGAATGCCAGAATCATTAATCGTCTTATGTCTTGGACTAAAGAACCCAGATCTTCTCCTACCTTCTGTCTGCGAGCACTTAGTTGAGTCTGGTACAAAACCGTTTGGTCAGTGCTCCCATGTCTTAGCCTCAACCTGTCCATCAGGTCGGCGCATGTGGTGATTGTGTCAGAGTCAAATTCATAGAGAAGTTGATCTACAGGTTCGACCAGTGCACAGGTCAGTTGTGCTAGTTTTTCGTCTTCTGTCCATCGATTGTTCTTGGAACACACCTCAAATTTTTTTATGAACACCTCTACCGACGTTTTTCCATTATAATGACCTAGTTTCATGTGCGATCTCACCTTCTCTCTTGTTGAATCGGCAGCTGAAGTCTGAACTTTCTCGGCAGCTTTTTCTTGTTCTGTGTTGGTTGATGGAGTTGCATGACCACCAGTTGATGCTCGACTTTCAGCAGCAACTTGCACTGCTGGGAAAGAAAGACTGACTGTCTTTCCTTCAGCTGTTTTCAGACAGTTATCTTGACAGTTCACACTGGCTGAGCTGAGCTTTTCTGACGATGGATGCAGTTGCATGACCTTGGCAGAGTTTTCCAGAACTGTGTTCGTCATGGGCCACGGTTGCATCTGGATCGGAAGAGAAACTGCTTCCGCGTAGACAGGGAAGACTGGAACAGGTGGAATCATCTTCCGACTGCAAGGCGTATACACGGGCTGACCATTTGCCCAATGTATGTATTCGTAGCTGTGCGTGACTCGAGTTTCCGACGACAGGGACGCCATGGACATGATCGGTCGACTCGGAGCAGATGTGTACGCGAACATCTGAGGAACTGATGCGAAGACTGGAAGGATTCTTCCGGGTTCTGTTTTCGACTCGCAGAACAGGACATCAGAAGCAGCCGAGGTGACTGAAGCGGTCACTTGTGACAGCGTTTTACTCGGTGACCGGGGTTTTCTGTTTCAGGAACCGACGAGGGGGGGAAGGTGGCAGCCCATGGGGTAGCAGTCGCTGATGACCGGTGAGGATGTGCATCCCATGTTCCCACGTGGTCGTCGCTCAGCAACGAAGAATCCCCCATTTTTCCATCTGAAACTAAAAATCTGGGATTAGTACAAGTTTTCCTATCTTTTTGCCGAACACCTAACGCTTTTGTTTCCAGTTCGAATTTATGCAGCGCTCGCAAGTCGGTAACTTCTGAATCATCGTCTTCAGATTTATTTTCGATTCCAATTCTAACTAATTTATCTTGTTTTCGACGCATGTAATTTTCAAAGTCAAAATCTCTATACAAAACACTTGTATCATAATAATACATTGTTTGACCATGCAACATGTCAGTTGTATTTACTCTTTGACCTTGACCTTGTAAATCATTTACCTTTTGACCTTGCAAGTCATTTACCTTTTGACCTTGACCTTGTAAATCCCTTGGTCTAGCACCAAAGTATTTCATCTGTACATCCATTCTTCTTGGATCATCTTGTGAAAAATTTTCTTTTCCATTTTCCATTTCTTCCCATAAATCTTCTGTTCTACTAAATCTGGGATCCATTATTATTTTACCCTCTGACCCATGACCTTTTGTAGCTTCATCCCACTTGCTGGAACCAATTGTGACGCGCGGGGGCGCCGCCTGTCCTAACGTTTCCACCCCCAAATTAATGGGCTCTACTGTTGCGCGCGCCCTTAAGCGCGGTTGAGGAAATCCGGGTCCTAGGTCAAGGGTTTTGGTGTCAATGGAAGCAGGTTTGAATCCTAACCTAGGGTGTGAGCTTTTCTGGTTACCTTCTTCCTCAGGATGAGCCGATATTGGACATATGTCAGCGGTGGCTGTTAAGTTCACGACAGCCCCACTAAATGGGTACTTATCTGGGTTCGAATCCTCAACATTTCCCAAAGCTCCACCACCCACTTTACCATCAGCTACCGTCCTCACCATTATTTCACATTCTTTCTGGCGGGAATTTAATTGGGCTTGCTGCATGGAAACTAGATTTAGCTCTTCGGCTAGACCGGTTAAAATGCTACTCTGGCGCTCCATAAACTGCTCTATTGTTGTCATTTGCTTCTGTAATACGACCGGGTCTAAGTCATCAGTATTGTCTGTAGTCCCTAACTCGAGTGTTCCTCCCGGACACATCTCATCTTCCTCTTGTCCTGTTCCTAAGACACTGTCCGTATCACCGTCGGAGTCCATTATAATTTGATAGCAAAAATCACTTCACAGTTCTCTATTTAAGTTTCATTTATTGTAGAATTAATCAAACGACTGTCTGTCGTTCATTAGCAATTATCTACACAGCCGATGAAAAGGAATCAATATTAAAGATTCACTATTAAGGCCCTCCTAAAAACACCTATGTCCCTTGACTAGCTTAAGTTTTATCAGATCAGTTCACAGACTGACTATTTCACACCTATCCGATCAGTTCACAGACTGAATATACCACAACTAATATTTGCACCAAAATAGCGATACAAGTTTTATCTAATTACACTTAGTTCAGGTTCGAGCTCTATAGATTAGGTTGCCTATACTTCCCTGTTCCCATTGATATTTTAGGACAGCCGATCCACCGTTTTCCGTCCTGTAGAAAGTTATTGAGTCGTCGGCCGATGCCAGAATTTCTCCGTAGGAAGCGTATTATTAATTTAATTGTTGCCGGAAATCTTCGTAATTACACATCGATTCACAAGACATCGGAAGAACCTCGTCTTCTACCCGAGAAACTTGCCAGAATCAAAAATACCATCAATTTTACCACGATTCACGATTTCCACCAGCATAGGTCTTACACGATTCAATTCTGCAGCCCGACTGAAGGTTTGCGCGTTAATTTGCCGCAAGAGAGCGCTTTTTGGCGCCTAAAACATCGCGTGATGTCTAACCAATCAAAAATCGCAGGTGGTGGAAAGTTCCATTAAAAAATGCATGGGAAGCTAAATATAGCGATGACCGCATCGATCAGTGCTAAGCATAGCACCCATGAATTCGTAATAGAAATAGCGGCCTTACTTAAGTAAATAAGCAAGGTAGCTTGTAGCAACCTGGTTCGCTACATATGTATGTATTTATGTATGTGCAAATACTGTACACTACACATACACATGATGTCTACCTAGATACATACATACATACATACATACATACATACACACATACATACATACATACATACATACATACATACATACATACATACATACATACATACATACATACATACATACATACATACATACATACATACATACATACATACATACATACATACATACATACATACATACATACATACATGGGGATATGCAGCAAGGCATGTATATAGCTCCTTTTCACAACATGACTCCATCTCGCACATTGTGTATAAGCACATCTAGCCTACTAGCATAATATTTTATCTTTGTGTTGTGATAGTCTCTGTAAACACCCTGAACAATATTGTCTGTTTAAGTTGCCGCTGTGTCAGCCAGGTACTTGCAATAGACAAATTGAGTGAGTGATTGACTGATTTATCAAAGGCTCTCAGGTTGCTAACGTGATAGAATGGGATACGTATACCAATTCTGAAGGCAACTGAATGAAATTAGGCTATAAAAAAAGATATATATAGATAATTAAAAATGCAAGAACAGTTATACAAATGTCCAAGCAGAAAAGCATAGATTGGACATATATCAAGTATCAAGTAAGTATCAAGTATCAAGTATGGGAAACAGCTCATCAGAGCCGGAAGTTTAAACCAGGAAGACAGAACTGCAGTACTACGGTGGAAATCCTTGGTGACGGCGCACGTTCATGATAGATAGGGCCTACAGCTGCGTAATTGTGCAACCAGGATGGCATATAATTATGATATTTAATATATGGTAGGATAACTGTGAAAGTTTGGTTTTCAGTTTTCAGTGAAAAACGCTAATGAAAATAATATGAGCGATCGATGCATGGACGATAAATTGTATTATTATAAGTGGTTAGCGATGTTTTATTACCGCGCGCGGCGTAAATGTCAAAGCGAAAATATTGCTGCATGAAAAAGTGAAATAAAATCAGCCATATATAGACAAGTGATGACTTTGCAGAAAAGAAAACACCTAACGTATAGGCCCTAACGTAATTGTAATCGTAATCTCAAAACTTCTAAAGTGCCACTCAAAAGTCAAGCACCGGGTCGCCAGCTTTTTCACGACACGTGCTGGTGTAGGCCTACCGTGTAGCCTATACAGGGCCCAACATAATCGGAGGTAGGACCTACTTCCTTTTTAGGTCAAGCTCGTTCATGAAGCCAATTTAGAGATAACTATTTAATCATCGCTGTAAACATGGCTCGTAAGGTTGTAGCCTTGTAGGCCCATGTGCAATTGTGCATGTGATACTGAAACCACAGATATAATAATTATTGCTTGGAAAACTGGTTGGGTAGCCTACTGGTCTAATTTTTCGTATAAGCTTGTATAATGTATTATATATATTATATATAGTAGTGCAGTGGTCAGCCTCTGCTTGAAGAATTAAACATAGGCCTAAATCTGGAAAGTTTTCTACAGTCACCGAATTATTATGGCCTCTACCAACGTCTAGGCTACTCATCTTTGAATCTTTCAATCGGATGACTTGGAATCTGAAAAATGACTCTGCTAGAAGCAAAGCATGTAACAATTTGCTAACAGGACCGTGTTTCTAGACTAATAATTTGACCATGTTGAAAACGAAAATCGCGGTTAGCAAGCTGGATTTTCGGCGGTTCGATGGGGAAACAAGATGACGGACAAAATGGCCGTCGATTGTTTCCGTACAATGCCACATATGTTACTTTGGTTCCATAATTCCATTGCATTGCTTGACCTCGAAAATGCTAATTTAGACTCTGAAATCATGTTTCCATTGCATACATAATTTCACTAATAGCCATTTTTAAGATTCTGGTCGCTATTTTGTCCACCATTTTGATTTTCTTGCTGTGATAGGCCTACATAGGCTATGTGTCTTTGGTTCCATTGCATTCCTTGCACCCTATAATCTTAATTAAGAGTCTAAAATCGTGTTACTATCACATACAATACTTTACTTGCAGCGATTTGAAACAACTGACGGCGATTTTGTCTGCCATCTTGTTTTCCCAGGGAACCGCAAAAACTCTAGTTTTCGGTAGTGTTAAATTAGTCTAGAAACAAATTGTTACATGATTTGCATCTAACAGTGATTTAGACCTACATGTATACAAGCCTTAAAGAATTCCAAGCCTTGTCCGTTTGAATGGGTGTCACGCCTTTTAAAGATCATGACATTGTAAAGATCCTGTTTTTACATGTGTACGTTGCTCAACGTTCGTGGCCCTTACATTCATAGTCTAGCTCAATCCACCTCGCTCACTTGTGCCTCTATTAATCTCGTTCTATTAAGCTCGTTCTCATCTGAGTCTTATTTCGTCTCGTTCGCTCGCCTACTTTATTTCTGTTAAACGATTTGAGACATAATTTACAAGTACAGCGATCGACGCTTCTGAGGTGAATTATTTATTCATTCATTGTAAGCGCAATAGCCTATGTCTTTTATGACTTTTATGTAGGTCTACATTTCACGCCATTCCTTGGTCAAAGATCGTGTGTATGCCTATTCGAATATCTTTGTAATTGTATCGTTACGGAAAGCTTTGGTTTAATCGATGCGTCGAAGGTTTTTAATTAATCGCTTGATGTCGCCACTTCAGACAGGAAACGTTGGAGGAACATTGTACATGATGCGGCCGACCCTCGGATCGAGGATGGCTGAGAACAGGAACAACAGGAAGTCGCCACTTCACAAGACCTTGCCATCATCATAATCAACATCGTCATCGTCATCGTCATCGTCATCATCATCATCATCATCATCATCATCATCATCATCATCATCATCATCATCATCGTCGTCGTCGTCGTCGTCGTCGTCGTCGTCGTCGTCGTCGTCGTCGTCGTCGTCGTCGTCGTCACCATCATCATCATCATCATCATCATCATCATCGTCATCATCAATTTCATCATCATCATTACTGGAGCAGATGTTCTCGGATTAAGCTGAGATTTCAGCCATTTATATCATAAGTCTTTTGCCGATAACTTAGCATTAGCAATAGTCCTAAGTCTGTTAACCATTTAACGACAAGCTGAATTGGTTTCCCTTTTTATTATTAGTATTATTAGTATTATTATTATTATAATTTTTTTGCCCTGAGGTACTTCATTCCCCCAGGGACTTAGGGACTATTATTATTTCAAGAATGTATGTCTGGTGGGTCAGGCCTCGTCTTCAGGGTGTTAGGCAAAAGTGCCTTTGAAAGCGACCAGGTTGTAGCGTTGAATGCAAATAGACAGACGTTGAAAAAGAAAGAAAGCTTCACGTCTGTCGCCAGTGATAGAAGAGATGCGCTGCCAATTTCATTTACGAAGTCTGAGGCTGAAGGATTGAGCGGACCCAATGTCTCTATGGTCACCGGCTGAAAGAAGTAGGAAGCGGGCAACTCTCCGTATTTCTGTTCTTTGCAAATGGCCGCCTGCACTGATGCAGGTCCGACCAAACCGTTCGGGTGGGTTATGTACGAGGCGGCACAAGTGTGAACAATGGTGGCATCCCACGCCAAGTACTTCCCACCTTATTATTATTATTACTATTATTATTATTATTATTATTATTATTATTATTATTATTATTATTATTATTACTACTATATATTTTTCATGAACCAAACACACCTAATACAATTATGGCAATGAACACAATACTTTAACAAAATCGTTAAGAAGGGGAGACCCAGATGGGATGGACAATTCCGCTTATAAGGCCGCCCATTAATCTTTAGTTTTTAATAAACCATCTCAGCGTTAAAGAGTTAAAATTATTATTTCGAATAATCCTGCTAACCTAACTAGGTCCACTATTAATAATTACAGGCACTAAATGGTAAGACATTTTGACAGTTTGAATTAATAGTGAGATCAAAATTGAAAACAGCTAGCTCACATGCCTAAAACACTCGCAATATAATATTGTGAGCATAAAAATTATGTAATGTAATAACGTAATAACATGCAATTTGGTAATGTGTGCATACCTAATACAACAATGAAAGTAATTGAAGGCCCATGTAATGTAGTAGGCTAATGTAAGCTCGAGAGCGGCATTCGTCTGTTGGTTGCAACGGACTGCGGTTCAAGTCCTGGGCTGGGAGTTGACATTTAGAGATTTAGAAATCTCGGGCTAGCACGTGTGGGACGCAGGGGCGCAAGCCCCTGCAGAGCGACCAGTGGCGTCTAACCCCCCCCCCACATGGAGAGGGAGAACAAACCCCCCCATTTTCGCCGACTTAAAACAATTGTTTTGAAATTTGTTCATATGTTACATACGCACAGTGTTTATTCTAGTCTCCTCTGGGGGGGGGGGGAAATTGAGGTTTCTAGGGGGAAGACAATTGAGCGTCCGAAGGACGCTCGTGATGCGCGTTGCACTGTGAGGGGCAGGGGTATGGCGAGGGGATGCGCCCCTCCCCATCAGAAACTTTTTGAAATTGCACTTTGCAATGACAGCATTTTAAGGAGTCGTCTTAACAAAATAGCTGTACTTTTTCAGTGGCCCATTAGAAACTTTTTGAATTTGCACATTGCAATGGCAGCATTTTAAGGTGTCGTCTTAACAAAATAGCTGTACTTTTTCAGTGACCCATTAGATACTTTTTGAATTTGCACATTGCAATGGCAGCATTTAAGGTGCCGTCTTAACAAAATAGCTGTACTTTTTCAGTGGCTCTTTAGAAATTTTTTGAATTTCCACATTGCAATGGCAGCATTTTAAGGTGTCGTATGAACAAAATATCTGTACTTTTTCAGTGGCCCATTAGAAAATTTTTGAATTTTCACATTGCAATGGCAGCATAAGGTGTCGTCTTAACAAAATAGCTGTACTTTTTCAGTGACCCATTAGAAACTTTTTGAATTTGCACATTGCAATGGCAGCATTATAAGGTGCCGTCTTAATAAAATAGCTGTACTTTTTCAGTGGCCCATTAGAAACTTTTTGAATTTCCACAATGCAATGGCAGAATTTTAAGGTGTCGTCTTAATAAAATTACCGGTACTCATTTTTTCCATACTGATACTAGCCTATAGCCATGGTTTGAGACCTTAGAGTGTCGCTCCAAATTGCATACAATTTTTGGATTTGCACATTGCTGCCGTACGGAGCATTTTAAACTGTCATGATCTCAGTGCTCAGAGATGTGGTTCAAGACTTCAATAAATGTCGCTCCCAATGCTTAATTTTTTTAATTTGCAGACTGTGATGGCGGCTTTTAAGTTGCCATCTTAGACGAATTTTCATTATAGATAAATAAGCTCAATGAATAACACTGTAGTAAATTATAATGATATTTATGAAACATTGGGGCGATATAGGCATCTCCGCCACCCCTTTAAATCTCCGTCCATGCGCTTAGAAGCTGAAAGCTAATAATTCGAATTCTCCACAGAAACTCTCTGTGTAGGCAGACCTTTAGCTGTTGACAACTCCTGCTGATGTCGATGCAACTCTTCGCGAAATAAGAAAAACTTATAACACAGAAACAGTCAAATTCGGTTGTCTATGGTAGACCTACATGTATAATGACTACCATCTAGCTTCCTGCACTTAAGGCTGCATCTCTATAGCATGGAAAGACTCTGCTTTACATCAGAGCTGCTCTTATCCATTTCAGCGATATGCTGGCTGGAAATCTAATGCGAAACATATTAGCTAAGTTAGCTTCATTAGGCTTAGGCTACTTTTACAGAAGGGACCACTGTCCGAAAACTGGGGTAGGTTACACGTACACAGCAAGTGTCAAACGGGTCGTTTGATTCTTGCTGCGCGACCGTCGCAATCATTAATTTTGTTGCCTTCATCACCTGCCAAGGGTGGGGCTTCGGCTTGGCTCCGTCACTAGGCCTAAACGTGATTAGCGATAAGAGGTCAATCCCGAATGGATGTGTTCCACCCTTGTATGCCAGGGACCTGACTGACACTAATGTCTATGAGCTGTCCTGCTCCCTACCAAATATAAGTGACATCATGCGAACCGTACGTGGGTTCGTTAGTCCAAGGTAATAATGTTTTTCGATACATAAATGATGCACAAATAATAATTTTCGTATTCCAGGCCTTTATTTAATAGAAATTCACCAACCCCCCAAATTTACACCCGAAAAACGTCAAACCCCCCACTTTCAGAAACCGTGGGAGAACGTTCTCCCAACCCCCCCATTGGTAGACGCCACTGAGAGCGACCTTGGGCAAATTGTCTGTGAGGAAGGCAACGGGAAATCACCTCACTCGTCTCATCCCCAGGGGCGTAAAGCCAATGAACCTGCCTTCGGGCAGAGAACCATCATCATCATCAAGCTTATGCAGTGTCATAGTGCAATCATATGCAATGTAACTATGCAAGCACGTGTACTGTTGTAGTAATGTAGTCGTCTGAATTGTAATAATGTAATCGTAATTATGCATTGTCGTATGACGTAAAGAATATATTATTATATAGAGCAGTTCGATATCAATGCTTTTGAGTCTTATGATGAAAATTGTATGGATAGGATAATTATGGATCACTGATGTTGCAGTGATGAAGTCGGAAGTTGGCACTGAACGAAACTTTTATTCGATTTCGAAGACATGCCTATGTAACCTGCGATGTCTGGTTTTTTTCCCGATGACCTCGTTTTGTATCTCATTATGTTGGCCTACGTTATAGGACCAGAAGTATACATTTCGCTATTCAGTTTGGTTAAAACACTCATTAGAATTTAAAAAGTCCATATTTGCATTTAGAAAGCAAACGGTAACAAAATGGACTTGCTCTGTTCTGACTAAGCTATAGACCCCTATTTGCATCTGAGCTTCCGCTGTCTACGCTATAGGCATCTCACATCGCTGTTAACAGATTGCATGATTCTATATAAATTGCATGTGGGCTGTTAGTTATTTGCGACTCAATTCGGATATCTGTTGCTGATATAAGCACCGTCAACCTGCTGGTATGTACTTTATTCAGTTGTCTCTTTCAAGTTCCTAACTGCTGCCTGCAAGCATTTAGCGGCGTCACAGTTCTTTGCAAGAAAAGTCTATTATATGTAAAATAAGTGCGACAATTAAGATTTTGTTTCCAGTACCTGGTGTCTTTACAAATTCTATCCGTTCGTCATGCAACAGTGTAAGATATATGTACATAGCTTACACTGTTGCATGAGGATTCCTAGGGTACGGTCCAACAATCATCATCTAGGCAGACATACTATATATACCGGGTGGCCCAAAAAAGTGATAACATCTCGGTGCAAAGGGTCATATATTATAATTGGATTAATATAACGTTTTGTAATTTACTGTTATATGTCAAGTAGTAATTATGCCAATCATAAAACATGTTGCTTCTCAACAACTTTTTGTAAGCGAGAAACACCAACTGATACAATGAAACCGCAGCTGAAATGTTCACGTTATCGTATAGTCTAAATCTCCTTTCTGGAACTTGCCTTTTCTTTGATTCCCCTGACTAAATACGATCATTTTGAGAATTAACTGGCGTGGCAACGGTGAATGTCTTTTCATCTGTAAACCAGATGGTTCGTACAATTCTGTCATTAGAAAACCGTTTAAGAAGCTGCTGACTGCGTTGCACGCGTTTCAACTTGCAATTTTCGTTGAGCGTCTGCCCGATCACATGCATGCACGCCTGTACGTTTTCAGTTGTAAATCTTGCTTTACAATACTTTGCACCGACGACCGTGATATACCCGTTTCTCTTTTGAATTTCCCGCGGACTTTTGTGACTGTGAGGATCATCTTTTTGACTGCAGATCAGCTCACTCACCCACTCAATGCTCTGTCGTGTTCTAGCAGACTTTGGTCGACCACTTCCGCGTTTACGTTTTGTTGTACCGCTGTTGTCAATTTTTTTAATAACCTGACTGACACTAGTAATACTCCAGGGCTTTGTTAGGAAACTCATTTTTCATTCGCCTTGCACCCCAATGTTTCTGAATTCGCAAGTTTTTAATCAGAATAGGGTATTCTGTGGTGATTTTTGTCATTATGATTAAAATATCTTCAAAACACGCAGAAGTTCACGATTGGCAGATAAAAAATGAAAATGGCGACCGGAAATTGTCACGACGTCATATGACTAAGCAGGTAGGTAAGTAAATGAGTGAACTATTTAAGCTATTATGGATGTAGTCTAGACAAATTTGGACTAATTATATTGCATTATACGAGGTGTTATCACTTTTTTGGGCCACCCTGTATATGTATATATATAGGCCTATAAGGCCCTATTATTGGCGGCGCTAGGGGTCTGGGTGGGCTAAGCCCCCCCCTACAAGAGGCTGACCCCCCTAAAAAAGGGCCATCCGAATTTTTTACATTGAAAAATCGACGATTTTCGGTCGATGACTAAAAAAAAACTAAAAAAAGGTCGTCAGAAATTTTGGCGGCGAAAATGGAAAATTTTGATGAGATTTTGGTCGATGACTAAAAAAAAGGTCGTCAGAAATTTTGACGGTTGAAAATGCGAAATTTTCGCCCCGAGGCTTTAGCCCCCCTCCCCCAAAATGAAATCCTGGCGCCGCCACTGAGCCTATATATATATACATATATATACATATATATAGGCAGGCAGGCCCGGCCTTAGGCATAGGCAAAGTAGGCAGTTGCCTAGGGCGCCGCAGTCTTTGGGGGGCGCCGCGGCACCGGCAATTTTAATATTTTTTACACTATAGATCTATTCTTGTAAACTGAAGACTTTGGAAAGAATTTAAATAATTATTGATTTCATTGCACCAATTCAGGCAGGCTTAATTCAATTTCAAGGACTACATAAATTTTATATCGACTAATAAAATTCGATTGCAACGGCATTCTTTACTCTGTGCATTGTAGTCTGTGTAATTATAATAGACGTCTTTGAGCTAATGCTGGCATAGCGACATCTTTCGGCTGAATAGGCCAACTGAAGAATTGTTGTGTTATTTAATAGTCGTTGTGCCTGTTGTGAATCTTTTGATTTTAAAAATTAAATGACATCAAACCCTATGATTCCATGAAGCGCCAAAAGTTATCGGGCGCCAAAAGCCGTAAAAACAGGAGATGGAAGTTAGAATAAAAAGAAATACGGGTCGGTTTCCAATAATTTAAACAAAACTGAGACAACTTTATCTGCCAATGTTAGTGCCCAGTCGTCAGCTAGGCTAGTAGCCTAATTCAGACTACGCGACGCTAAAATATCGATAGCGAACCAGGGCTGGTCTCAGGCAGAGGCAAAGCAGGTAGTTGCATGGGGCGCCAAATTCTAGTGGGAGGGAGTCATTTGCACAAAAATGTTTGTTATCCTTTTTCACTTTTAGCCATTGTGCACGAAACTGAATTTTATTGACTAGTGTACTAATAAAAAAAAGTAAATTACTCAGTTGAGTGTAAAGGCTCTGGCTGGTTCATCATTGAATTCTGACGTGGGCTGAACACTTGAGTTAGTGGGGATCTGAGGTCGCCCAATGTATGCTTTGCCTGAGGTGCCCAAAGCATGCTTTGCCCATGGAGCCAAATGCATGCTGGGGCGTCAAATGCATGCTTTGCCTAGGGCGCCATTTTAGCTAAGGCCGGCCCTGTAGGCAGGCCTATAATCTAGACGAACGGATGGAATTTTATAATTCAATTAATTTATTGTAACCATCAACCGAATTCAATAGGATAAGCTTGTGGAATATCGATAGAGGGAGCTATTCTTGATATCCAGGAATAATTTGAAGAGGGTAACGGATTTAGCCAACAGGTTGACGTGGATCATAAGGTAGGCCTATTTATGTTTGTCGTAACGAACTCCTTAGTTGCTAAATGGCGACGGCATAAGAAATGATAAGCATGCTGACCTATAAAGCCACCCGCATGCCTCCCCTGACGAGCGTGAATGCTTGGAAGCCGATTTATTTTTTACAAGCGAATTGAATATTTATTCTATGCGTATTATAATTCAACGCTGCAGGATATAGTGGAAGTAACAGCTTGAAGAAATAACTGAATTTTCAATGAAACAAAATTGCCCTTCGACTGTTTTTAACCTGGAACTTCAATGCATGATATGAAGAAAACGCAGATCTCAGCGAAAGGAATATGTATCGGATACTTACCTGTAATGATGATCATTCTACGTCACATGATGTCTTCAGTGGAAACGTCAACCTCTCCGTCTTCCTCACCAGGGGGAAGCACTTCTACGATTCACACTGGAGATACGACGACACTGCCAACCTGTCATTCTGAAACTCAGCAGCAGACAACGATACCGTCTCAAACGCTTTCGACAATCTTCTCGTCACCAACCAGTATGACAATTAATTGTAACGCTGAGCGTATCAGCGAAGGCACGTATTATGACAATGTAACCAAATCAACAGACATTTCAGTGGAAGACACTAGACATACCAAAGAACAGCCGTTTTTCTCTTTCCAAAACGAAAATTCAGCTAGCAGAACCACAGAGCACGCGACAATTTCCTCTGTTACCATTCAAAATACCAGCATTAACATCGCTCGTGGTACTGAAACCACATACAATGAAGATAAAAGATCAACGACAACTTCAATAGAAATCGAAACAGGAACTCCAACGTCAAAGGAACCTAACACTTTTTCATACCTCATTCCAAACTCTACAAACATTGAAAGAATGACGACATCTTCAGTAGAAACCAAAACAGGAACTTCATTGTCCAAAGTCCCCAACACTTTTTCTTCGCTCCCTCCAAACTCCACAAACAGTGAAAGATTGACGACATTTTCAATAGAAATCGAAACAGGGTCTCCAACTTCAAAAGAACCTAACACTTTCTCGTACCTCCTTCCAAACTCTACAAACAGTGAAAGATTGACATCATCTTCAATAGAAATCGAAACAGATACTCCAACTTCAAAAGAACCTAACCCTTTCTCGTACCTCCTTCCAAACTCTACAAACAGTGAAAGATTGACGACATCTTCAATAGAAATCGAAACAGATACCCCAACTTCAAAAGAACCTAACACTTTCTCGTATCTCCTTCCAAACTCTACAAACAGTGAAAGATGGACGACATCTTCAATAGAAATCGAAGCAGGAACTCCAGCGTCAAAAGAACCTAACACCTTTCATTCCCTTCTTCCAAACTCTACAAACAGTGAAAGATTGACGACATCTTCAATAGAAATCGAAACAGGGTCTCCAACGTCAAAAGAACCTAACACTTTTACGTACCTCCTTCCAAACTCTACAAACAGTGAAAGATTGACGACATCTTCAATAGAAATCGAAACAGAAACTCCAACTTCAAAAAAACCTAACACTTTCTCGTACCTCCTTCCAAACTTTACAAACAGTGAAAGATTGACGACATCTTCAATAGAAATCGAAACAGAAACTCCAATGTCAAAAGAACCTAACACTTCTTCATATCTCCTTCCAAACTCTACAAACAGTGAAAGATTCACGTCATCTTCAATAGAAACCGAAACACGAACTCCAACGTCAAAAGAAACTAACACTTTTTCGTACCTCCTTCCAAACTCTACAAACAGTGAAAGATTGACGACATCTTCAATAGAAATCGAAATAGGAACTCCAACTTCAAAAGAACCTAACACTTTCTCGTACCTCCTTCCAAACTCTACAAACAGTGAAAGATTGACGACATCTTCCGTAGAAATCGAAACCGGAACTCCAACGTCAAAAGAACCTAACACTTCCTCGTACCTCCTTCCAAACTCTACAAACAGTGAAAGATTGACGACATCCACAGTAGAAATCGAAACAGGAACTCCAACGTCAAAAGAACCTAACACTTTTTCGTACCTCCTTCCATACTCCACAAACAGTGAAAGATTCACGTCATCTTCAATAGAAACCGAAACACGAACTCCAACGTCAAAAGAACTTAACACTTTTTCAAACCTCCTTCCAAACTCTACAAACAGTGAAATAATAACGACATCTTCAATGGAAATCGAAACAGGAACTCCACCTTCAAAAGAACCTAACACTTTTTCGTATCTCCTTCCAAACGCTACAAACAGTGAAAGATTGACGACATCTTCAATAGAAATCGAAACAGAAACTCCAACGTCAAAAGAACCTAACACTTCTTCATATCTTCTTCCAAACTCTACAAACAGTGAAAGATTGACGACATCTTCAATAGAAATCGAAACAGATACTCTAGCGTCAAAAGAACCTAACACTTCTTCATATCTCCTTCCAAACTCTACAAACAGTGAAAGATTGACGACATCTTCAATAGAAATCGAAACAGGAACTCCAACGTCAAAAGAACCTAACACTTTTTCGTACCTCCTTCTAAACTCCACAAACAGTGAAAGATTCACGTCATCTTCAATAGAAACCGAAATAGGAACTCCAACGTCAAAAGAAACTAACACTTTTTCGTACCTTCTTCCAAACTCTACAAACAGTGAAAGATTGACGACATCTTCAATAGAAATCGAAACAGAAACTCCAACGTCAAAAGAACCTAACACTTCTTCATATCTTCTTCCAAACTCTACAAACAGTGAAAGATTGACGACATCTTCAATAGAAATCGAAACAGATACTCCAACTTCAAAAGAACCTAACACTTTCTTGTACCTCCTTCCAAACTCTACAAACAGTGAAAGATTGACGACATCTTCAATAGAAATCGAAACAGATACTCCAACTTCAAAAGAACCTAACACTTTCTCGTACCTCCTTCCAAACTCTACAAACAGTGAAAGATTGACAATATCTTCAATAGAAATCGAAACAGGAACTCCAACGTCAAAAGAACCTAACACTTCTTCATATCTCCTTCCAAACTCTACAAACAGTGAAAGATTGACGACGTCTTCAATAGAAATCGAAACAGATACTCCAACTTCAAAAGAACCTAACACTTTCTCGTACCTCCTTCCAAACTCTACAAACAGTGAAAGATTGACGACATCTTCAGTAGAAATCGAAACAGGAACTCCAACGTCAAAAGAACCTAACACTTTTTCGTACCTCCTTCCAAACTCTACAAACAGTGAAAGATTGACGACATCTTCAATAGAAATCGAAACAGCAACTCCAATGTCAAAAGAACCTAACACTTCTTCATATCTCCTTCCAAACTCTACAAACAGTGAAAGATTGACGACATCTTCAATAGAAATCGAAGCAGGAACTCCAACTTCAAAAGAATCTAACACTTTTTCAAACCTCCTTTCAAACTCCACAAACAGTGAAATAATAACGACATCTTCAATGGAAATCGAAACAGGAACTCCACCTTCAAAAGAACCTAACACTTTTTCGTATCTCCTTCCAAACTCTACAAACAGTGAAAGATTGACGACATCTTCAATAGAAATCGAAACAGATACTCTAGCGTCAAAAGAACCTAACACTTCTTCATATCTCCTTCCAAACTCTACAAACAGTGAAAGATTGACGACATCTTCAATAGAAATCGAAACAGGAACTCCAACGTCAAAAGAACCTAACACTTTTTCGTACCTCCTTCTAAACTCCACAAACAGTGAAAGATTCACGTCATCTTCAATAGAAACCGAAATAGGAACTCCAACGTCAAAAGAAACTAACACTTTTTCGTACCTTCTTCCAAACTCTACAAACAGTGAAAGATTGACGACATCTTCAATAGAAATCGAAACAGATACTCCAACTTCAAAAGAACCTAACACTTTCTCGTACCTCCTTCCAAACTCTACAAACAGTGAAAGATTGACAATATCTTCAATAGAAATCGAAACAGGAACTCCAACGTCAAAAGAACCTAACACTTCTTCATATCTCCTTCCAAACTCTACAAACAGTGAAAGATTGACGATGTCTTCAATAGAAATTGAAACTGATACTCCAACTTCAAAAGAACCTAACACTTTCTCGTACCTCCTTCCAAACTCTACAAACAGTGAAAGATTGACGACATCTTCAGTAGAAATCGAAACAGGAACTCCAACGTCAAAAGAACCTAACACTTTTTCGTACCTTCTTCCAAACTCTACAAACAGTGAAAGATTGACAACATCTTCAATAGAAATCGAAACAGCAACTCCAATGTCAAAAGAACCTAACACTTCTTCATATCTCCTTCCAAACTCTACAAACAGTGAAAGATTGACGACATCTTCAGTAGAAATCGAAACAGGAGCTCCAAAGTCAAAAGAACCTAACACTTTTTCGTACCTCCTTCTAAACTCCACAAACAGTGAAAGATTCACGTCATCTTCAATAGAAAACGAAATAGGAACTCCAACGTCAAAAGAAACTAACACTTTTTCGTACCTCCTTCCAAACTCTACAAATAGTGAAAGATTGACGACATCTTCAATAGAAATCGAAACAGATACTCCAACTTCAAAAGAACCTAACACTTTCTCGTACCTCCTTCCAAACTCTACAAACAGTGAAAGATTGACGACATCCACAGTAGAAATCGAAACAGGAACTCCAACGTCAAAAGAACCTAACACTTTTTCGTACCTCCTTCCATACTCCACAAACAGTGAAAGATTCACGTCATCTTCAATAGAAACCGAAACACGAACTCCAATGTCAAAAGAACCTAACACTTCTTCATATCTCCTTCCAAACTCTACAAACAGTGAAAGATTCACGTCATCTTCAATAGAAACCGAAACACGAACTCCAACGTCAAAAGAAACTAACACTTTTTCGTACCTCCTTCCAAACTCTACAAACAGTGAAAGATTGACGACATCTTCAATAGAAATCGAAATAGGAACTCCAACTTCAAAAGAACCTAACACTTTCTCGTACCTCCTTCCAAACTCTACAAACAGTGAAAGATTGACGACATCTTCCGTAGAAATCGAAACCGGAACTCCAACGTCAAAAGAACCTAACACTTCCTCGTACCTCCTTCCAAACTCTACAAACAGTGAAAGATTGACGACATCCACAGTAGAAATCGAAACAGGAACTCCAACGTCAAAAGAACCTAACACTTTTTCGTACCTCCTTCCATACTCCACAAACAGTGAAAGATTCACGTCATCTTCAATAGAAACCGAAACACGAACTCCAACGTCAAAAGAACTTAACACTTTTTCAAACCTCCTTCCAAACTCTACAAACAGTGAAATAATAACGACATCTTCAATGGAAATCGAAACAGGAACTCCACCTTCAAAAGAACCTAACACTTTTTCGTATCTCCTTCCAAACGCTACAAACAGTGAAAGATTGACGACATCTTCAATAGAAATCGAAACAGAAACTCCAACGTCAAAAGAACCTAACACTTCTTCATATCTTCTTCCAAACTCTACAAACAGTGAAAGATTGACGACATCTTCAATAGAAATCGAAACAGATACTCTAGCGTCAAAAGAACCTAACACTTCTTCATATCTCCTTCCAAACTCTACAAACAGTGAAAGATTGACGACATCTTCAATAGAAATCGAAACAGGAACTCCAACGTCAAAAGAACCTAACACTTTTTCGTACCTCCTTCTAAACTCCACAAACAGTGAAAGATTCACGTCATCTTCAATAGAAACCGAAATAGGAACTCCAACGTCAAAAGAAACTAACACTTTTTCGTACCTTCTTCCAAACTCTACAAACAGTGAAAGATTGACGACATCTTCAATAGAAATCGAAACAGAAACTCCAACGTCAAAAGAACCTAACACTTCTTCATATCTTCTTCCAAACTCTACAAACAGTGAAAGATTGACGACATCTTCAATAGAAATCGAAACAGATACTCCAACTTCAAAAGAACCTAACACTTTCTTGTACCTCCTTCCAAACTCTACAAACAGTGAAAGATTGACGACATCTTCAATAGAAATCGAAACAGATACTCCAACTTCAAAAGAACCTAACACTTTCTCGTACCTCCTTCCAAACTCTACAAACAGTGAAAGATTGACAATATCTTCAATAGAAATCGAAACAGGAACTCCAACGTCAAAAGAACCTAACACTTCTTCATATCTCCTTCCAAACTCTACAAACAGTGAAAGATTGACGACGTCTTCAATAGAAATCGAAACAGATACTCCAACTTCAAAAGAACCTAACACTTTCTCGTACCTCCTTCCAAACTCTACAAACAGTGAAAGATTGACGACATCTTCAGTAGAAATCGAAACAGGAACTCCAACGTCAAAAGAACCTAACACTTTTTCGTACCTCCTTCCAAACTCTACAAACAGTGAAAGATTGACGACATCTTCAATAGAAATCGAAACAGCAACTCCAATGTCAAAAGAACCTAACACTTCTTCATATCTCCTTCCAAACTCTACAAACAGTGAAAGATTGACGACATCTTCAGTAGAAATCGAAACAGGAACTCCAGCGTCAAAAGAACCTAACACTTTCTCGTACCTCCTTCCAAACTCTACAAACAGTGAAAGATTGACGACATCTTCAATAGAAATCGAAGCAGGAACTCCAACTTCAAAAGAATCTAACACTTTTTCAAACCTCCTTTCAAACTCCACAAACAGTGAAATAATAACGACATCTTCAATGGAAATCGAAACAGGAACTCCACCTTCAAAAGAACCTAACACTTTTTCGTATCTCCTTCCAAACTCTACAAACAGTGAAAGATTGACGACATCTTCAATAGAAATCGAAACAGATACTCTAGCGTCAAAAGAACCTAACACTTCTTCATATCTCCTTCCAAACTCTACAAACAGTGAAAGATTGACGACATCTTCAATAGAAATCGAAACAGGAACTCCAACGTCAAAAGAACCTAACACTTTTTCGTACCTCCTTCTAAACTCCACAAACAGTGAAAGATTCACGTCATCTTCAATAGAAACCGAAATAGGAACTCCAACGTCAAAAGAAACTAACACTTTTTCGTACCTTCTTCCAAACTCTACAAACAGTGAAAGATTGACGACATCTTCAATAGAAATCGAAACAGATACTCCAACTTCAAAAGAACCTAACACTTTCTCGTACCTCCTTCCAAACTCTACAAACAGTGAAAGATTGACAATATCTTCAATAGAAATCGAAACAGGAACTCCAACGTCAAAAGAACCTAACACTTCTTCATATCTCCTTCCAAACTCTACAAACAGTGAAAGATTGACGATGTCTTCAATAGAAATCGAAACTGATACTCCAACTTCAAAAGAACCTAACACTTTCTCGTACCTCCTTCCAAACTCTACAAACAGTGAAAGATTGACGACATCTTCAGTAGAAATCGAAACAGGAACTCCAACGTCAAAAGAACCTAACACTTTTTCGTACCTTCTTCCAAACTCTACAAACAGTGAAAGATTGACAACATCTTCAATAGAAATCGAAACAGCAACTCCAATGTCAAAAGAACCTAACACTTCTTCATATCTCCTTCCAAACTCTACAAACAGTGAAAGATTGACGACATCTTCAGTAGAAATCGAAACAGGAGCTCCAACGTCAAAAGAACCTAACACTTTTTCGTACCTCCTTCTAAACTCCACAAACAGTGAAAGATTCACGTCATCTTCAATAGAAAACGAAATAGGAACTCCAACGTCAAAAGAAACTAACACTTTTTCGTACCTCCTTCCAAACTCTACAAATAGTGAAAGATTGACGACATCTTCAATAGAAATCGAAACAGATACTCCAACTTCAAAAGAACCTAACACTTTCTCGTACCTCCTTCCAAACTCTACAAACAGTGAAAGATTGACAACATCTTCAATAGAAATCGAAACAGCAACTCCAATGTCAAAAGAACCTAACACTTCTTCATATCTCCTTCCAAACTCTACAAGCAGTGAAATATTAACGACAACTTCAATAGAAATTGAAACAGGAACTCCAACTTCAAAAGAACCTAACACTTCTTCATATCTCCTTCCAAACTATACAAACAGTGAAAGATTGGCGACATCTTCAATGGAAATCGAAATAGGAACTCCAACTTCAAAAGAACCTAACACTTTTTCGTACTTTTTTCCAAATTCTACAAACAGTGAAAGATTGACGACATCTTCAATAGAAATCGAAACAGAAACTCCAACGCCAAAGGAACCTAACACCTTTCCTTTCCTCCATCTAAACTCTACAAACAGTGAAGTATTAACGACATATTCAATAGAAACCGAAACAGGAACTCCAACGTCAAAAGAACCTAACAATTTTTCAGTCCTCCTTCCAAACTCTACAAACAGTGAAATAATAACGACATCTTCAATGGAAATCGAAACAGGAACTCCACCTTCAAAAGAACCTAACACTTTTTCGTATCTCCTTCCAAACTCTACAAACAGTGAAAGATGGACGACATCTTCAATAGAAATCGAAGCAGGAACTCCAGCGTCAAAAGAACCTAACACCTTTCATTCCCTTCTTCCAAACTTTACAAACAGTGAAAGATTGACGACATCTTCAATAGAAATCGAAACAGGGTCTCCAACGTCAAAAGAACCTAACACTTTTACGTACCTCCTTCCAAACTCTACAAACAGTGAAAGATTGACGACATCTTCAATAGAAATCGAAACAGGGTCTCCAACGTCAAAAGAGCCTAACACTTCTTCATATCTCCTTCCAAACTCTACAAACAGTGAAAGATTGACGACATCTTCAATAGAAATCGAAACAGATACTCCAACTTCAAAAGAACCTAACACTTTTTCGTACCTCCTTCCAAACTCTACAAACAGTGAAAGATTGACAACATCTTCAATAGAAATCGAAACAGCAACTCCAATGTCAAAAGAACCTAACACTTCTTCATATCTCCTTCCAAACTCTACAAGCAGTGAAATATTAACGACAACTTCAATAGAAATTGAAACAGGAACTCCAACTTCAAAAGAACCTAACACTTCTTCATATCTCCTTCCAAATTCTACAAACAGTGAAAGATTGACGACATCTTCAATAGAAATCGAAACAGGAACTCCAACTTCAAAAGAACCTAACACTTTTTCGTACTTCTTTCCAAATTCTACAAACAGTGAAAGATTGACGACATCTTCAATAGAAATCGAAACAGAAACTCCAACGCCAAAGGAACCTAACACCTTTCCTTTCCTCCATCCAAACTCCACAAACAGTGAAGTATTAACGACATCTTCAATAGAAACCGAAACAGGAACTCCAACGTCAAAAGAACCTAACACTTTTTCGCACCTCCTTGCAAACTCTACAGACAGTGAAAGATTGACGACATCTTCAATAGAAATCGAAACAGGGTCTCCAACGTCAAAAGAACCTAACACTTTTACGTACCTCCTTCCAAACTCTACAAACAGTGAAAGATTGACGACATCTTCAATAGAAATCGAAACAGGGTCTCCAACGTCAAAAGAGCCTAACACTTCTTCATATCTCCTTCCAAACTCTACAAACAGTGAAAGATTGACGACATCTTCAATAGAAATCGAAACAGATACTCCAACTTCAAAAGAACCTAACACTTTTTCGTACCTCCTTCCAAACTCTACAAACAGTGAAAGATTGACAACATCTTCAATAGAAATCGAAACAGCAACTCCAATGTCAAAAGAACCTAACACTTCTTCATATCTCCTTCCAAACTCTACAAGCAGTGAAATATTAACGACAACTTCAATAGAAATTGAAACAGGAACTCCAACTTCAAAAGAACCTAACACTTCTTCATATC
Organism: Lumbricus terrestris; assembly: GCA_949752735.1. Taxonomy (NCBI): domain Eukaryota; kingdom Metazoa; phylum Annelida; class Clitellata; order Crassiclitellata; family Lumbricidae; genus Lumbricus; species Lumbricus terrestris. The sequence goes on from OX457039.1 coordinate 57,671,947, forward strand.
TCCTTCCAAATTCTACAAACAGTGAAAGATTGACGACATCTTCAATAGAAATCGAAACAGGAACTCCAACTTCAAAAGAACCTAACACTTTTTCGTACTTCTTTCCAAATTCTACAAACAGTGAAAGATTGACGACATCTTCAATAGAAATCGAAACAGAAACTCCAACGCCAAAGGAACCTAACACCTTTCCTTTCCTCCATCCAAACTCCACAAACAGTGAAGTATTAACGACATCTTCAATAAAAACCGAAACAGGAACTCCAACGTCAAAAGAACCTAACACTTTTTCGCACCTCCTTGCAAACTCTACAGACAGTGAAAGATTGACGACATCTTCAATAGAAATCGAAACAGGGTCTCCAACGTCAAAAGAACCTAACACTTTTACGTACCTCCTTCCAAACTCTACAAACAGTGAAAGATTGACGACATCTTCAATAGAAATCGAAACAGGAACTCCAACTTCAAAAGAACCTAACACTTTTTCGCACCTCCTTGCAAATTCTACAAACAGTGAAAGATTGGCGCAATCTTCAATAGAAATCGTAACAGAAACTCCCACATCAAAAGAACCTAACACTTTTTCGTACCTCTTTCCAAATTCTACAAAGAGTGAAAGATTGACGACATCTTCAATAGAAATCGAAACAGGAACTCCAACGTCAAAAGAACCTAACACCTTTCATTCCCTCCGTCCGAACTCCACAAACAGTGAAATATTGACGAAATCGTCAATAGAAATCGAAACAGGGTCTCCAACGTCAAAAGAACCTAACACTTTTTCCTACCTCCTTCCAAATTCTACAAACAGTGAAAGATCGACGTCATCTTCAATAGAAATCCATACGGAGCATCTTACAGAAGAGCCTCATTTTTCGTCTTCTCATTTGACAGAAGTTACCACTACAAGTGACATAGGCAAAACATTGATGGCCTCCTCCTCTTTTTCGTCCTCGTCCTCCTCCTCGTCCTCCTCCTCCTCCTCCTCCTTTTCCTCCTCGTCCTCCTTCTCTTCCTCTTCCTCCACACCATTGGTCCAATCACACGACGAAGCAACCACACAGCCCGTGTCAACTTCTGCGACTATCGGTATCTCTTCGTTTATCTCTTCAAGAACAGAGACCAATGAGGCCAACGCAAGTGTTACACGTTCTTCAAAATCATCTTCCTCCAACGAAGCCTTCCAAAGTTCAACAATCACTTCCAAATTCTCACCTTCCAAATTCTTTTCAGAGACGGTGACTGGAGACAACGATATAAGAACCCTATCAATATTACTGGGGCGGGCCGTAAATTCAACGCAATTCGTTGTCACTAGGAATTGGAAAGCTTTGTGCACCGTTGTCATTCACAAGACAACGACAACTGGTACAACGACTAAACTATCAAGCCCTGTTGTCCTTCGCACGCTCTTTACATCATCAATGCCAACAGCGGAATCAGCACTACAGGCCTTATGCATAGACTACAGCACAGGTCAGGTCGAAATTGAACCCTAGTTGGGCTTGTAAATATTTAGGTGTCGGTCAACTTTAATTTGCTCGGACATTTAAAGTGTCTAATTTTTATTCGAAGCTTTGACAACCGTTTCAGTTCTATAATTACTATTGTTTGCTTAAAAACATTCTCCTAATAACTGGGTTTTTATTTCGAGAATCAATCATAGGCCTGTAATAATAAATATAACTTCACTTATGGCGTATATGCATCCGGCGTTCATTTGAAGAGTTTGAAAGCAAACTCTAGTCTTTGAGTTTGGCTGGAGTAAATAAAAGCCAAATGGCCAATACTTCTCGCAATGAAAACGCAGAGCGATCTGCATGATTCGGCCTATAATCTTCATAAGTTGTGTGTGCTTATAATAGTGTACGCATTAGGCCATAATGACTGTGATCACGATAATACGAAAATGGTGGGCCTGTAATTTACACACGGAATTCGTGCGAAACCTTTGCTGAGTGTGCATAAGATGCAAATGTCGGGACACGAAGGAGATAGGCCCATAGCCTAACTATTTAGACTAGCAAGATCCTGTCAAAAGAGGCTTAATTTTAATGCATTTATCAAGAGAACCTTTCGATTGACAAATTATGTACCCAATAGTCGACTGGAGCACCGGCAAAGTGCATGAATAATTCCGCTGTTGCCGTCGCTTACAATTAGTCATGCGATGGGCAGTGGCTCTTGAAGCGTATTTGACTCATTAATAAACAATAATGTACAGGGTGGCTCAATAAAAAATGTCCCACTAGCAAAAATGCATTTACTCCTCAACCAATCGAGATTTTTCTATGAAAATAGCAGGATTTATAGAGAAATGAATTTGCAACAATCCCTGAAAATGTCAATAATGAATTTGCATTACTTCACAAGTTACAGCTGTTTAAAAATATTTTTCCATTTTTTCAAATTTCCGCATAATCACGTTCCAATGCATGTGATTTCTTTAAGATTTTTTGCAAATTACAACACACAAAATGATGATGATGTCATACGACCTCACTGAGAACTGTAAGGAAGCTGTTTATGAAGCAAAATTTTAGCATTTGGTGATATTTTATGTATTAAGGTCTCAATTTGTGAATCCGTTACTGAACGTCATGAGCAACGTTTCTGCGGATGGTAAAATGGGAACTCGGACGTTGCATGAACAGAGACTGGGACATCGCGTGATCATAGCAAAATACCCAGTGAAAAGTGGAACCTAACCCCAATAAAGGCTATCTGCAAATGTGTTTATGTAATGGAAGTCAGATTTCGGAAGAGAGGCAGGAAGTGGTCACTTGGTCTGACGGTAAAAACGCGATGTTCACAAAATTCTGTTGGTAGTCGAAAGGGCCAAGTATGCAAAGCACATCATGGTTTCGACGTCAGATCTGCTGCCATGGCGTGTGTTACGGCTGCAAGGAAAGACTGCACTTCATCCCATTCAGTAGGCTAAATGTCAAACTTTACGCTGAACCATCTTACCCAGACTCATTGAAGACTGCAGGTGTGTTCTAGCATCTGGTTTTATTTTCCGGCAGGACGGTGCGCCTTCTTGCTCGCACAGCAAGGTTGATTATGATGACTCTACCTAATTAATATGATAAACTGTACTGGCAAAGATTAATGACCAACACCAACAGTCTCGCCAGGCCTTAACCCTTTTGATTATCATGTCTGGGGAGCTATGCTGGAACGCTGCAAGCCATTTCATCCCAAGTTGGAGAACATTGGCTAGCTGAAGCAAGTCTTGCTGCTAATGTGGGGTCAGTTGCCGCAGGACCCGATCAACAAGGTCATACTGAGCTTCACAAAAAGAATTCGAGCTAGTGTTCAAGCAGGGAGTGGACACTCCCATCATACCTTACGATACACTGTAAAACGGAATTCTGAGGTCTAAGTGAAAAGTGATATTATTTGACATGGAAATCTAAAAATGACGTTAATTTTTAAATTTGAAAAAACCGAATTTAAAGTTTAAACAGCTGTAACTTTTACAAACGTGAAAAGTTTTAAGTGAAACTTTCAGAGATTGTTGGAAATTCATTCCCCTACAAATTGGGAAATTTTTGCAGAAAAATGTCAATTGGTTGCGAAGATATCGCATTTTGTTCGGTGGGACATTTTTTATTGAGTCACCCTGTAGATTGCAGATGATGGGCATTTGCCATTTTCAGAAGCGTACTGCAAAGTCTACGATTTAGTCGATAAAGGTTCGGTGTTTTGGAACCGTACAGAAGTGGGCAGCGAAATTGTTCAGCCGTGTCCAGGAAACAGAGTAGGTAGGTACAGGAATTCTAGTGTTCTAACAATGCGTTCCGGATGCTTACGACATCTACTTGTAGCTCCTCAGGACGTCGATGCATTTTTATAGCGACTTTTAAACCTTTTGAATGTCACCGAACACGTTCATGCGCCATGAAGTCATTATCGGTCTGGACACCTGCAGGTCATTCTCTTTCATGAAGTAGGCTAAGCAACAGCGGCTGACGTTACCGAGGTTGGCTATCCACAAGACACATTGATATTTCGATGCAAGCGCTACAAATTTAATTAATAAATAAATAATAATACTAACTTAAATCTGCTTCTGCTTCTGCCTGTACAAACCTTCGTTTGTACAGGCCACGATGAACACACGTGCATAATCAACCTACTTCTGTAACTCAAAGCGCAGTTGCGACTTGAGGATATGTTGTAAAAATGTGCTCTGAGTTGTCTCCATTGCATGATCATACAGCCCCGCTATTTGATAACAGGGGTCGTTTAGATCCGATATGTAAAGTCACGTGTAGGCCTACATTGGTTTTGTGAAGTACCCAAAAGCTATTAAGTGTCTTCACCCATACATATATATTTAGATACATACACAATTACACATGCACATGCGTATACAAACATAAATATATGCACCTTGCACAATACATACATAAAATACCCACGTGCATTCACACATACATGCAATACATCTACATACATGCATGTATACATACAGACCAGGGGCGGATCCAGGGGAGGCCAATCCGGCCATGGCCCCCCATTTAAAAATTGCATGGGACGTGGCCCTCCCATTTGGTTTCAACAAGCCATTGAATAAATGTAGTGGGAGAGAAAAACAGGACATCAGGCTCCCCTTTTTACAAAATCGTACGGGGCGTGCCCCCCCGTCGATTTAGCGGCGGTTGAGACGGTATCTTTTTCCCGGAAAATTAGCAATCTAAAACTAAATCAAGCTAAGACCAGTGAAATGATCATCAGGCGACCTCGGTCTAAAGCTATTGTTCTTCCTCCTCCCATCTCGGGCATCCAAAGGGTCCAGCAGATGGTCGTTTTGGGTGTCACCATCTCTGACCGGATTGGCTTTGAGGCACACATTAGCAGAATATGCTGTAAAGCCCGGCAATCCATGTTTGCTCTGCGTGTTTTAGTCGCCCACGGCCTTCATGGTCAACGTCTGTTTGACGTTGTTAGAGCAACTACCATTGCTAGATTACTTTATGCCTCCCCTGTATGGTGGGGATTTGCCAACGCAATGGAACGTAAACGTCTTAACGGTCTTTTAAGAAAATTAACCCGTTTAAGCTTTCTTCCTATCGATTTTCCTAGGTTTGATGCTCTCTGTTCTAGAGCTGACTCTGCTCTTTTCCGGTCTATCCTCTTAAATCCTTGTCACATTCTTCACGACCTCCTCCCTCCCATTAAGGTCACCCCATACAATACTCGACCAAGGCCACATAATCTAACCCTTCCTAGAGTTGATTCTTTTGCCAGAAACAGTTTTATTATGCGAATGTTATATAACTTTGCATAAATGTTTTCTATTTTTCTATTATTTATTTCCTCTGTAAACTACTGTGCGTTTGCTGGTGGTATAATAAAGAATATTCTTACTTACTTACTTACTTACTTACTTATCAGTTTTTTGGCGGATGAAATGGTATCTTTTTCCCGGAAAATTGGTCGATGACTGAAAAAAAGGTCATCAGTTTTTCGGCGACACAACGAAATTTTTCCCCTGTCCCACCAACAAGACACAAAATTTTGCTCCCCCCTTTCGAAAATTTCTGTATCCGCCCTTGATACAGACATATAGGTCAGCATGTATAGGCCTACAATCCCTACACGCATACGTACAAGCATACATAGACTAGTATGGGTTTTGAATTAATTTCCTAATTTGTTTACTTCTTACTCTAATTATAATACTTGAAGCAATTATAGCATACTTGTAACTAAATTGCAACCGAACTTAGGCAGAGCAGCGAATGTTTGACCGTTGTCAACAACTGGTTGCTATAACGACATAAGCAGCAGTTCCTTTCTATTATGCAGGCGTAACGTTCACAACGACTTATGTATTGGTATAATTATAGGAAACTGTTCAAGGAGTTGTTCACTGAACGGCGATGCAGTGGCAATGTGGTCCATGCCTGACTGCAGCAACTGCTTCGACAGAACATTCAAGGAATTATTAGACAAGGTTAACATCATCATCATCATCATCATCATAATCATCATCATCATCGTCATCGTCATCGTCGTCGTCGTCGTCGTCGTCGTCGTCGTCGTCGTCGTCGTCGTCGTCATCGTCATCGTCTTCGTCATATATCTAAACAACTGTGAACTCTGAATTGTTGTGAGCCATGGATAAAAGCTCTAAAAAAGTGTATTTCCCAGGCATAACAAGTTAATGAAATCTTATGAAGTCTTGAAATTTTCTAAACGGTGAATGATGGGTTGTCATGTATAGTTGCCTAAAACAAGGCAAAACAGGGCGATTAAATAATAACGAATTGACCAAAATCTTTCTTAGTTGGTTTCCTTCCAGTTGTTCCCGCTCTTGTGGTCGAGGTTTTTCCATTAGAGCGAATAATGGAATGAATAAACGAATGGGTAGATGCATGGGTGAATGCATGAATACAGGAACGAATTATTGGGAGCATTCATTTTCTGCATTTAGAGTCAAGCGCCATAATTTTTTAGAATCTGAATCAGACAGCTTATAAATAAAGCTACATAAATAAATCTTGGTGCCAAGCAGGGTTTAAAGTGGGTGGGAACGCGTGGGAACGTCGTTCCCAATGCTCTCGAATTTCTTGGCTTGCGTTCCCACTGCTCACCATGCATGCATCGAACCCTGGAAACACGGGCGTTCCCAATAAAACGTCATCGGTGTTCCCACTGCTCACATTCAGCGTTCCCACTGCTCTCCCAAACCACTTTAACCACTGGTGCCAAGTGCGGTACGTATTGTCTTAATGTTCACAAGCACATTTTATATCATAGATCGGTGATTTTGAAAAAGGATTACTCGACTTCGATAATCAATCGGTTGTCGCTCAAGTGGCCGATGACTTGCAGACCTTAACAAAGTCAGGAAATCTCGACACAGAATCTCTGAACTCGTCACTTGAGGCGATCGATCGATTTGCAACTCTACGAAGAAATAACCGCAGCGACGCCAGCAAAGAGGAGATAACGGTAGATATAGATTATAGGAGATTATGGCTTAACAACCAAAAAGCGTCAATGTCTTTCATTCACTGACATTGCATGGAGTGAATTAGGTAAGGTGTTTTGCTGTGGTGTTCGCAAGACGACACCAGATGAAATGATAATGAGAGGTAGTAGCGAGTTAGTAACAGTGATATTAGTGACAGTAGCTGTAGTTGTGGAAGTATTAGATGTATAGCATTGGTAGTAGCAGCGGCGGAAGTAGCGGTGGTAGTAGGCCTGGTAGTAATAGTGGTAATAGTAGCAGTTGTTGCTGTGGTAGTAGTGTTGGTAGTAGTAGTAGTAGATGTAGTAGTAGTAGTTGTAATAGTACTGCAGCAGCATCATTAACAGCAGCATCAGCAGCAGCGGCGGCAGCAGCAGCAGCAGTAGTAGTAGTAGTAGTAGTGGTAGTAGTAGTAGTAGTAGTAGTAGTAGTAGTTAGTAGTAGTTGTAGTAGTAGTATAGTAGTAGTATTAGTTGTAGTAGTAGTAGTGGTAGTAGTAGTGGTAGTAGTAGCAGTAATAGTAGTAGTAGTAGTAGTAGCAGTAGTAGTAGTAGTAGTAGTAGTAGTAGTAGTAGTAGTAGTAGTAGTAGTAGTAGTAGTAGTAGTAGTAGTAGTAGTAGTAGCTGCAGCAACAGCAGTAGTAGCAGTATGGTAGTAGGTCCTGAGAGTTGTAAAAGAAGTAGTGTTATCGATCATAGCCTAGTACTTTTAGGACATGTAGGTTTACTAATTGTGCATTTTTATAAGCTCAGATAGTAGGTTAAAAATTGGGTTTTTGTGAATCATGAATCTATTGGTGAGGTAGCTGTTTGGTTTTGATCTTCGAGATTATTGGCTAACATTTTGCATCATCAATTAATTTATATAGAGACTACAGTAGAATTAGAAAATAAAATGTTGCAATTTACAGGAAATATTGAAATCAATTGTGCTGCTCCGAGTAGGCCTGTTCGTCTTCGTAAGAAAGTTTTCTTTATTTCAGTCAATTGTACACGCGATCAGCAACGTACTTCAGCCGAACAATGCTAGAGCATGGGCCGAAGTTCTAGCAGTGAGTCAAACATTTCTATGAACGGTATCACGTGCTACAGTAACTATTGTAGGCCTATCTTATTACTTTTATTTTATTCAAGATGGTGTTCAAACACTTTTCTGTGTGATGTCTGTATGCGTGTTTATCGGTTTATTCAAAACATCGCAAAGATGTTGATTCTATTTGGATTTATTATTTAGATTATTCACATCTATGATCCATCGACCTTGTCAAACATGGTCCAACTCCAACTGTTCGATTCTCGAATATCTTTGCATTGTCACGCTTGTAGTCCTCAACACTCAGGGTTTTAGGCTACAGCTAGGCCCACGTGATCACGTGATTATAAATTGTTCCGATCAAATTGCTCCGACTGATTGCACTGGGGTTCAGCATATAAACCTATTCTTAATCGTCTCTGGTTTCTGCACTCAATCACGACTGATTACGCTTCCACTTAAAAGCCATCATCGATCGATTCATTATTATGGTAAAAGCGCTATAGAAACTCTTAGAATAGATTCGCTTAGATTAGTTGCATGGACGTATGTTTAATTGTATAGGAGGATCCCACTGCACCGGCTATCCTATTGTCTTCGGCTGATGCCTATGGACGCATTCTCTCCAATCTGAGCGCAGCAGTGCCGATCACTATAATCGCAGACAATGTCGGTAAGTTGAGCAAGATGCGCTATAGAAGACGATAACTGTCACTCGGAAAAGGCGAACAATGGAAAATCTCTCTTTATAATTTTTTTCGCCCTATAATAGGCTACGTTTTTCCAGTTAGAATGATGCATTTGCTGTCCTTGGCCTTTATCGTTTAAATCTGTTTACAATTGGCTAAAGAAAAGCTAGATTTTTTTATTAACGTGTCTTAACAAATAAAACCGTTTTAGAGTAGGCCTATCTGATTAGTGAGCTATGAGAGGCTCTATATAAATTAAAAGATACAATGCAATGCAAATAGCGACATTGACGCAAAATTCATTGAACTGTGCAATTTAGTTTTAGAAGTTTGGTCCATACCTTTTCAAAACCGAAACCTGCTGACAAATATCGACTTTCCTAATGGCTCAATTCCGTGGAATGGCAGAGGAGATAAAATCTCGATCTCTAAGGATACAATAACTGGGAGTAAGTGACATTACATTTCTACCACTTATGGCACTCGTTCGTTGTTTCCTTACCTCTTCAAGCATATCATATCATGATCATCAGTCCTCTTAGTTCCTTTTGCTCGTACTACTACCATGAAGAATCGAGCCTTTTCTGTGGTTGGACCAGTGGTCTGGAATGGCCTTCCTTTTGAGCTACGACTACACCCCGGGACTCTACCAGGATCCTTCCTTACTAAACTTAAAACTGCTTTTTTGGGCGCGCTGGAGTCGGGAGCGCCTCTGAGTAGTTTTTTCTTGAAGGAGCGCTATATAAATATCGACTTTCCTAATGGCTCAATTGTGGGGCGCGGTGGTGTAGTGGTGGCGTCGTTGCCTTGAAGCCGGAAGGTTCGAGGTTCGAATCCACCTCGCCGCGTAAGGACCTTGGGCAAGTCCTTCACTCACAATTGCTCAGCGCTTCGGCGTGAAACTCCGATGCAGTGTCCGCTCTGCATTCGGGAGCGCCTCTGAGTAGAAGGAGCTTGAAGGGGCGCTATAACAAGTACGCATACAAACAAACAAACAAACAATAAATGTCCGAATGAATGAATGAATGAAAAGCCTATTATAGAATAACGAGGTAATGTATTTAAATAACATTGTCACTGTGGCTTTGGGTCATCTCTGTTAGTGATTGATCCAGAATGTTTTGCTTGACTTTAACGTAATTTCAACCATTTCCATTCTGCACCATCGTGACGATCTAACTAAATTCTAATCACAGCGTTAACTGCTTTCTGATTAGTTTAATTAATTTTTGTGTGTGACTATGTAGACGTTTCTTCTGCAGGCAGTCTCACACAGGCAACGCTGAAAATATGGAGTTTCTACTATCGAAACATTCACGAATATCTTCCAAATAACAGGTGAGGACCTCTTTTAGGCTGTGAAACATTTAATTAGACTACAGCTGGAAAGCCGGGTGGTGGTGATGTTTACTTTGTTGCGCACTCTTCTGGAAAACTAAACGGATGGAAAACAATGACGCTTCACAGTCATACCTTTCTTTTAAAGTCTCTTTGATCTGCATAAGATCAGTGTTATTTACACATCGTTAGTTCGTTCACAGCACTTCAGCCCTGCCGCTCCTTTCCTCACTGTCCGTCATTATCGACTTCTCGTCTAAAGGTCCTGCTCTCGCGTGATTCCGTCAGTGCTTTCTGCTAGCCAGTCGTCCGTGGTACTTATGCTGTCCGATCCGATGTTCGTCGTTGTTCCGCACACGCGATGTTTTCTTTCTTCCAGAACCTTCATCAGTTCGTTATTAACCACAAGGGGGCTAATAGAGGAACAGTCTCTTCTCGAAAACTGAACCAACCACGTTTGATCACACATGAAATATGGTGCACAAATTTCCAGATGAACGTAGGCTAAAGCCTGAAAGGTCTGTTGGAATGGAAAGGACAAGGTCGCGCATTCATACACGGTCTTATGAATTAAACCTATAGCAATGAAAAGCATGAGTGGAAAAATAAGAGTACCATAGAAACTTTCTTATACATTTTCGGACATTTCAAACAGTTGTATGAGTGACTTGCAACAATTTTGAGCAGTGTATTGTATAGGCCAATGCATCTGGTCTTGTTTTCTGTCATCGACCCATTTCAAAATCATGGAGACGGCATGAAATCCATATTAACTTTACTTACCCACTTGTTATATCACTTAACTTGAATACCCATGCTTTAATGAAAGTGAATTGTTTCGATCATAAAATTTAATGTAGCAATGCAGCGTCCTCGTACAGCGGAATAAATTCAAGAGTGTTGTCGTTATCGATCGATGGAATATTGACGGACAGAAAACTGAATCCACCCGTCAAGATTTCCATGCAACATAATAAGGTAAGCTTAAGTCTCAAGTGTTGCAAGCCATAGTTGCAAATGGAAACAACAGTCATTGAATTACGCACAGCTCATTTAGTCTATAGTAGGGTACACAAAAGTCCGTAGCCTACTTGACAATGTGAAACGCGTGGGCATATAGCTGCTGCATCATTTCCTGTTTTGAATCCGGGTAGCTTTGCTCCATCAGGTTCTGAAAATGATGCCTCCATCATGCCCGGAAACGAATATATTACGCCTGGGACGTCTAAGCGAGGTATAGCAACCTGCCAGATTCCTGCCTAGCAGAGTATCATGGATGGCGATAGCATTGTAGGGCAGCTGGATGGCAATTTGCAAGACGTTCGAAGAAACCCAGTCTGTGCAGGAACTAACAAAATTTGAGTTAGAACGCTTCGATTTGCTTGCGTTTCCCAACGTCAAATAATAATTATTATTATGAATATAATTGGTTTCATTAATATTACTAGCATTATTATTAATTATATTAATATTACTTTTAGCCTGTTAGTAGACTGACTATTGTTGTTTCAGGGGCAAATGGGATTCAGTTACCTGTCACTAATAGATGTGTCATCACAATTTTCTAGGATTTAATGAATAGGCTACTATGATTTCTAAATTGATAACACATATAATTCCGTCAGTTACTTAATGACAGTAGGCCTATAGATCAAGTGTTTGGGCGGACAGCTTAAGGACATTAGCTTACCCAACCGTGAATGCATTGCAGAGTATGAGGAAGAAGTAGTATTTTAATCCACGGAGTTAATTACCACAGCTTCACATAATAAAATATATGTACGGTATTCGTATAAGAAAACTTACTGCTGTCAAGAATCTGTGTGTCTTCAGCGTGACCCACAACGATAATAGGCTACTACAGAACAGACTCTTAAACGTTATAGGCCTATGGTGACTATCACATAACCAACTAATTACCACAAGGTAACTATCTTTAGCTCTCCTCGAACTTCTTACCTATAATTATTTGTACGATGTCTGAAGTTCATGTAGGCCTATGTTAATTTTTAAGATCCTATTTATACACCACTGTGCAGTTGATTTTCATCGCTCTGACAGATTAGTCAAAATAAGTTTTGATTAATTTTGAAAATTTAGGAAAGAAACGAGAGCTCTAAATTGGCAGGGTCGTGCGTCTTCTGGAATTTTGAAGGCTTTAGAAGGTAAGAGGTCAGCCTGATTTTACCCACATATTAAGAATTATTCACTAGGCCTACTACTACCGTCACTACTACCATCGCTACTATTTATGTTGCTATACTACCTCTACTAATTCTGCTACAACAACAGCAAAACTACTACCAACTGCACTTTATACTACTGCTACTACTGCTACTGCTACAGCTACTGCTACTGCAACTGCTACTGCTACTAATACTACTGCTACTGCTACTGCTACTGCTACTGCTACTGCTACTGCTACTGCTGCTGCTGCTGCTACTGCTACTGCTACTGCTACTGCTAGTACTACTACTACTACTACTACTACTACTACTACTACTACTACTACTACTACTACTACTACTACTACTACTACTACTACTAATGCTGCTGCTGCTCCTGCTGCTGCTACTGCTACTGTTGCTGCTGCTGCTTCTGCTACCACCACCACCACCACCACCACCACCACCACCACCACCACCACCACCACCACTACTACTACTACTACTACTACTACTAGGGCCTACTACTACTACTACTACTACTAGGGCCTACTACCACTACAGCAGCTGCTACTGCGATTACTACTAATACTATTATTAATACTACTAATAATAATAATAATAAATAATTGCTTCTTGGACTATTTTTTATATAGTCAGCCTATTAATGTGTTCAGTCTTGCGATAAACAACGTTACTTTTGTAGCGCATTTTACTGTATGTGTCATCTGCGTATAATTTGTTGTAATGTTTCAGCGGCCAATGGACTTCAACTGGTTGCTCAGTTATTTCAACGAATGCAACTCACACCGTTTGCAGTTGCGATCATTTGACTAACTTCGCCATCTTGATGAGTCTCAATCCGTCGGTAAGTAAGTGAGAATACTTATAAGTCCCTGAATAAATTCAACTGCATTTTACCAGATCGATAGATCTATAGATGTGGTAGAATGCAGCTGAATTTATTCAGGGACTGAGTAGTCTATAACAACAAGTACCTCATATATGAAAGGCCACCATCTGAACAAAGAGACCCGTTAACTAGAAGTATCTGACTATCATGTTTTATGCATTTCCAGGCCTATAGTTCTATTTCAGCAGCAAATAGCGAGCATCAATTTTGCAGTTGTAATTGTAATTGTAATTGCACATTTATATAGCGCCCCTTCAAGAGAACTTCTCAGAGGTGCTACCGACCTGACACTAAAGCACAATCAAAGAGAATGGTTTTCAAACGCTTGCGGAAAAGGGGCAAAGAAAGACAAGGGATTAATGAGAAATTGTCAAGTTTTGGCTTTCAGAAATTTGGAGATAGGCTACACCATATCTCTGGACGAGCAGGTCCCTATTTATAGAGTAGGTACGACAGATACGTTGTGTGCATGTGTTGGGCTTACTCCTCTCCTCAATGCTAATGCGACTTTCATCTCGGTCAAAATCAAGAAACTTTCAGCATGTAATAGAAACATCAAATGTGTTTTGATGAGAATGAAAGCACAAACATCATTAGGCCTACTAGACGATGTGCGCTTCAACTTCTTATCGTCAAGACAAGCGCACAATTTTAACGAATTCATTTCACTCATTTAACGCACGATCACAATGCAGTATCCAATTTCAATACAAAGTATATTCATAGTAAATGTGTCTACCGTAGAGTTCCGAAGTGTTGTCCATCATATCAACTGTCGGATGTATCGTCTCAGTGGCGGCTCTTATCCTCACCGTCATCATCTACGTTGTGAACTGGAAGTAAGGCAATAATTCTTAATCTCCTAAACAGTATCTGGCCTATTAATGCAACAGTGTGATATAGCATGATAATCATTGAGAGAAGAAGAACTATGCTCATGCCTAACCAGCATACGTAGATCTAAATACATACTGTACATACATAAATGCATACATGCATGCATGGGTTACTTATTAGTATATGTATGGGTGTAGGTTACACACGATTGCATACACAAATAGGCCTACACACCTGCAAACATAAATAGGCCATGTAGATCTACATACTTGCAAAGAAACGCACCCAACGCGCATAAATAACTACCCAGACGCACATGATGAATACATGTAAAGCTGCATGTCTATGCCCTATTCACGTAAGCTACAGACATGTACCATTGTACCAGCAGACACGATGAGACACATTCGTATCTACAGAGTACAGACGATCTCGCATTCACCTGGAAAATACGGCTGAATAATTAGAGAACGTGTTAGAACTGAACGGCAATTATTGGTACGCTACAGGGGCGGATCCAGGGGAGGCCAATCCGGTCGTGGCTCCCATTTAGAATTTTTTTATTTCTCACCAGCCATTTTGGCGTGGAAAGTGGACGTGCCCCCCCCCCCCCATCAGCTCGGCAGACCTTTATAAAAGTAGTATATGATGACTAAAAAAAGGTCATCAACTTTTTCGACTGGGAAAATGGTATGGCTTTTCTGGGAAATGAATGGTCTCTTTTGTAATTTTGGCCGAATGTCTAAAAAAAGTCATTAACTTTTTTGGCGGATAAAATGGCATATTTTCCATATTTTCCGTGAGAATTGGACAAACGACTAAAAAAGGTCTTCAGATTTTTCCGGCGGCGACTAAAGATGAAATTTGTTCTTGCCCAAGACCAAAAAATTTGGCCCCCCTTTGAAACTTTGGATCCGCCACTGGTACACTAATATATTTATACTCGATCTATGAATAAAGTGGGTTTTTTCAAATTCAGACAGATGCAGTCAGACCAGGCGGTCGTTCTGCTCAACCTTTGCATCTCTCTCATCATTGCAAACATCGTCTTCTTGGCCGGTGGAGATAAGACAAGCGATCAGGTATAAATAGTCTGATGATTGTCTGAATCTGAAATAATCATCTGAAGCTAAAAATAATAGGGTTTGTCAAAGTGGGTAGTGATGTTGCGTCCAAAAGCAAGCATTCAGCCTATTTAAATTAGAGTCTAGTTGTTTCAATTTCAAGTAGGTCTAAGCTTAATTCTGCGTCAGATTTGGCACTTTTTAGAGATGTCACTTGAAGATTGTAATACCAATTGGAATTTCCAAAGCCATGTTGGAAAAGCGCGTCCTCCAGAAGTTGCGATTATAAGTCCTGCTTCATTGCATCATATGTAGAGTTTAATGTCGATGGAATTCGAAGTTTCTAATCTCGGCCGATTGTAATAGTCTCTGTCGTGGCAATTATTCAACTGCAGCACTCAGTGTATTTTCTAGAACCTGTTGTCAGATAGACCTTAAACATCTAAGAATAGCTTTGGCATACGTGAACTTAGTGGAGGAGGTTCAGAATCGGTCTAACTTCACCACCAATAATTATATGAAGGTAGGTCTCGTCATATAGGTTACCGCGTGTTGAGTCGTTTTCATCGACAAGTAAAACGTTGGTCAGAGATCTAGAAATACAGCGGCAAGCTATAAACTTTGAGATGTGTGAAAATTGGTTGCCTGCGCTTATTCGTCTGTCAGGGATTATGATAATATTAGAAATAATTCAAATAAACCTATGCGCTTTTAAATTTAGCCGTTGACTGAACAAAAATTGGCAATTGGCGTCTTCTGTAAAGCCAAATGTGTCTGTCTGTTTCTAAGGATGGCTGTAAAGCAGTGGCCGTTCTGCTGCATTATTTCTTTTCTATAGCAGCTTTCTTCATAAATAATGTAAGCTTATACGTGTGTGTTTCTTAGGATGGCTGTAAAGCCGTGGCCGTTCTGCTGCATTATTTCTTCCTGGCTGCTTTCTTTCTGATGTTGGCTGAAGGAGTTGAACTTCTTCTTTACATCAACTTCGTCTTTCACGTGAGACGCAAAATCGAAACTGCTTCACTCATCGCTGCTGCTTGGGGTAAACAATTTCCTTACATTCAGTTTATAAATTGACGATTCTGGAAGATATGTTTCATTATATACGAAAGTAAACCACCCTTAGATTTGCTTTCATTTGGGTATTAGGAAATAAGTAGCCTACAGCAGTAGTAGGCTACAGTACTTCGGTAATGTGTTCGTATTGATCATCCACACATTTCATAATGTACAACTCGAAGTTCTCAAAAGTTTGTGCATTGTAGGCCTAGTTACGGCCATAGCAGTCGAGCATGCATGCGAATAGACAATTGGAACATAGTTTACCTCTCTGACTCAAATTTCACAAAACTAGCAGAGGTAAAGCAGTAAAGCTGTCCCTTAAACCCTTATAATTATGATGTGTTAACAATTCGAACATCTTGCTCTGTTTTAGTGTTACCACTCGTCGTTGTGGTCATATCTCTCGCAGTCACTAAAACCGAAGGATATGGGAGTCGTAACTCGTGAGTTTCTATCCAACGATAATTGACTCATAAAGAAGTGAATTTGAAAAGCAACTTTTCAAAAAATTATACGTGTGACGCAAATATTTTGCAGTTAACTGCCATACTTTGGCTTGGCAGTTGCGTTCTTAAATAGAGGAGAAAGGCTATGCCAATTATCTTTTTTGGCACTACGTTAATTTAGCAAAAAATTACCTTTGTAACAACTGGCTTCTTTTGGTCACAGGCAAACGACTGCGACAAAACAATAGAATTTTCCAATTAAGTAAAAGGTGTAATACTTCCCAGGTATAGGCCTAGTGGTATTAAACAAAGCAATAATATCAATATCTAAATGAAATATAGTTTCATTATGTTACAAGTTGTTGCTCTACCAACGTTGACAATACTTTAGTGAATTAAATTAGGCATGGTGATAAACTGTTCCTTTGCAATACATTGTGCTGATTGATATTCATATAAGGTTTCATTTGGTTGTAGGTGTTGGCTAGCGGCTAGAAATCACCTGATATGGGCCTTCGTTGCACCAGCATTGTGTGTCATTGTGGCAAGTACTTTATACGATTTCCTAAAGTTTCAGGCAACTCGATTACTTGGCTTCTATCGTTTAATACGATCTTCTACAGGTTTATATTGTAGCAATTTTGCACCAGATTGTATTTCCTTTTTATGTTTCATGTAGAACGATCAAAGCATTGATATTGAGCGCAACACTATATGGATCAGAAACTTGGACCATAGGAAAAGAAAATGCAAGAAGACTGGAGGCTTTTGAAATGTGGATATGGAAAAAAGATGGAGAAGATTAGTTGGACTGAGCAAATAACAGACGAAGAGGTGGATGAAGAAAGAGCTATAGATAATAGTCACAATAAGAATGAGGCAAAAGAAATGGATTGGACATATTTTGAGAGAAGACTCTCTTCAGTGTGATATCATCGAAGGAAGAATGAAAGGAAGAAGAAAAAGAGGAAGACAAAGACAGATGCTGTTGGATTGCATGATGATGATGATGATGATGATGATGATGATGATGATGATGATGATGATGATGATGATGATGATGATGATGATGATGATGATGATGATGATGATGATGATGATGATGATGATGATGATGATGATGATGATGATGATGATGATGATGATGATGATGATGATGATGATGATGATGATGATGATGATGATGATGATGATGATGATGATGATGATGATGATGATGATGATGATGATGATGATGATGATGATGATGATGATGATGATGATGATGATGATGATGATGATGATGATGATGATGATGATGATGATGATGATGATGATGATGATGATGATGATGATGAGGATGATGATGATGATGATGATGATGGAAGACTACAGGAAACTGAAGATTCAGCATCGAAAGGAGTGATGCCATTGGATGCTCGATGGTTTCTCACACGGACAGAGAACTTGAATAATAGTAATAAGAATGTAGAAAGTGTCAGGTGCAGAAATCAGAGGAATCATTTGTTGCACGACAATGAACATATGCTTGAATGTCGTCAGCATATAGCTGATGTAAGAGTCCACATACCCTCATTATATATGTATTTATATATATGTTATGTTATGCAACTTTATTCAATTTTATGTTCGTTGATGTGAATTTTTTCTATTTAATTCTTCGACAGACAAACGTCCTTTTAGCTATCGTCGCTTTTAGGAGAATCCGTCAAGCAAAGTTCTGTGCGGAGAAAAGTGATAAGAAAAACAGAATTCGGTAAAGAAATTTCAATTAATACCGTTATCATTACTAATACGACAAATACTGCTTTATAGTCGCAATTGTAGCCGAACATTTATAAAGCGCCGCTCGAATTCAGCTGCAATCGAGACCTGCGTCAACTTACACGATGGTCACAAGGCTGGTGTCTTCCACTATTACTATGCAGCGCTCGTGAATAGGCTGTTGCCCTGTGCTTGGTTTTCAAGTGGCGCTCTAGAAATTTGAAGCCAGTGATTAGCCTACGATTACGATTATTAATACATATCAGGCTGTCAATCAACAAATAATGCTTTCACTACTCTTACTACAACAACGTATTACTATACTACTTCTACTATTACTGCATGATACTACTATTATTACTACTACTAACTCTACTACCGATGCTACCACTGCTGTTACAAGGACAACAAAAACAACAACTAGGCCCTACTACCTAAGTTTCCACTACTATACTACTACAGCCGCACTGCATTACCAATTACCAATTACCACTACCGGGGTATAATGTACATAAGTATCGAACGACGGTGTATAAGCCATAATCATGCAGGTGAACATCCAGATAACCAGACCGTCTGTCACGGAGATAATATAGGATCTACATGTGCTGACCTGAACAAAGGCAGTGCTCCTGAATCAGCTGGTGCCCTGCGTTTAGCCTTTAAGTGGATGTTCAAGGATTTTGAGATTACTATAGCGGTCACGCTGGATAGCAACTTGAAACGTATTCTAAGTTGGGACTGCGAGCCATCACGCATATAAAACCCTGAGGACAATCGATTGAAAGAGTTAGTTAGGAGCGCTAAATAAATTAATAGAAAAAATGATAAAAATTAATAGATTCCAGTGTTATACAAAGTCAGCAAAGTACGAATTCTGCTTAATTTCTCTTGCAATTCCTAGTGATTTACTAAGTCATATTGTGTCAATTGTTTGTATGTGTAATTACAGCGGGACACTCTGGAATATCTCGGTTCTGTGCCCAGTGCTTGGCATAGCCTGGGTGTTCGGCGTTTTGTCCGTGAGCTTTGACCACGTTGTCTTCCAATATCTCTTTGCAATCGTCAACTCTTTGCAGGTTAGGCGATCTTAGCTACTGCGTCTAAGCTAATTTATGAACATAATTATAAGTCGCATATCTAATTTTACAAAATGAAAATTTTCACTGCCATTAATTTATTGCTCATTAATTACGAGTGCATGGGGTCAAAGGTGAATCGAGATGTGAAGTCAGAAACAGCTAAGCTACACGGTAAGCGCAGACTAGACATAGGCGCACGCTCGTCTTATCCTATATTAAGTCTAATCAATTTGTAATTTCGTTATATGAGTTACGACCCCGTTGATAGACTTTTTGTTACTACCTTTGTTTGTGTTTACAGGGCGTGCTCATATTTGTATTTCATGCTGTTTTTCAAAACATGGTAAGTGGACTTTGTTCTCAAGTAGACCAATATATTTTATAAATGCATATATATATATGTATATAAAATATATTTATATAGCTTAGGTTCCTCATTTGATTGCTGAGCAACGAGTTAAATGCTGAACAGTTAATAATTATTAGAATATACTTATTAGGCCTAGGCTACTCCGGCTTTCTCCATTGTGAAAATATTTCTTAGAATTATGGTTCTTTGGCATCCGTCCATGCTCTTCTGTAGCAATATGTCTAAGAAGTTCTTCCGTGCATTGTGAGTAATTTTGACCGAGGAGGACAGGCCTACTGCTACCGGTATATAACTATATAACAATAACATCAGCTAGCTTATGTGCATCGATTCTCAGCTTCAGAACCTAACGGAATTTCTGGCTGATTTGCGTCAGTTGGTTTGGTATTTTTATTGCTGGTTGCTCTCCAAAGATAAATGAGGTGAAGTAATAAATTTACCCAGTCAATTTATTGAACAAGGAGCAGGGTCGAGACCATCATGGGAAATACGTTAATTAATTTGGCATTATATGGTCGTCGCCGTTGCTTAATTCGTCGCCGCAAGTGTTACATAAAAATGCGGAACAATAATTGTTACCCATGCTGATATATTATTAGAATTTCTGACAAATCTGTGAACCTGGTTTTTATTTCGGGTCTTGCTCCGAAATATCTGGGTGACGTTATACAACTTCAGCCTCACTCTGCTACCTCGCACAACCACTTTGTTCATCTAACAGACTTCAACTCTTGGTTCCTCACTCTAAAACTGCTATGACTCAGTATCGACCAATTGCCTTAATTGGTCTTCCTCTTTGGAATGCACTTTCTACTTCTGCTCGGTCTACAATTATTCTGTCTGGCAGTTTCTCGTCCTCCTTTTCTGCTCTCGAAACCTCATTCTTCTCGCAGAGCCTTGCGCACTGGGAGCGCATCTGGACGGTTCACCATACTAGAGGCGCTGTACAAACGCTTAACTATAATACAATAAATGCAATGCAATAAATCACTTTTACCTTTTAACACTTACACTTTAACACTAACCAGCAATTACAATAGCAAGCTGCAACAGCATTCATGCTTGCAACTCTATAACCTAAGTTTGACATAGATCTATTAATATTTTAGAAATTGAATGCCCAACTTTGCGCTCTCTGTGCTGACTGCATAAATCATCGTTGCAAAGCTACTCAGAAATCCGTACACCGTCCTCAGGCTTCTGCCAAGATAGCAGGTCAACACCGCAGGATGGTAACAACTCGGGTACAGACTTATCATGTCGTATACGAGACTCAGTTGTCCTTGAACAGTCTTCAAAGCCAAGACACATCATCTGTAACATGGTCGTCATCGTCTGACAACGTCGATTCCAGTCAAACATATTCCACAGACCTGTAACGCTACGAAAGTTACTGGTGTCCGACTTGAACGAGGATTTTGCACTGGCTTCCCATCTGACCTACGTCTTGATCGCCCAAACAATTTGCTCTCTGTTAGGTCGTTTCTTCTGCATTTATATAGGGCCTGATATGCATTTAAATTTTTTGTGCATCACCAGTATCTTTGTGTTCAAACCTTTTTTTTATTCAACTCAGGTCAAAGATGACTGATCTGTATGGTAATGTTTTATAATGCGACGTAAATGTAATTATGCAAAGTATTTTGCCGCCACAAAAAGCAGAAGGAAGAGCGTTTTACACACCGGTGCTATATCAAATCACACACACACGTGCTATATCAAATCACACCAGTGCTATATATCAAATCACACCAGTGCTATATATCAAATCACACCAGTGCTATATATCAAATCACACACCGGTGCTATATATCAAATCACACGGGTGCTATAAAAAAATTATATCAAATCACAAACCGGTGATATATCAAATCATGCACCGGTGATATATCAAATCACACACCGGTGATTATGTGATATATCAAATCGAGTCCGAGGTAGCGATGCAAGCATATAAGGTAGAACGGAAAATTATTTTGCTGTTATACCGTGTAACCTGGTTTTATTACAGAGTTTATTAAACTTTATTGTACATCACTTACTACGTGAATGATTTGGTTGCTTAATTAAAAGTCTTTGTGATGTTGCAGCACTTATTTAGCGCTGCCGTTACTTTCATGAACAACTTTCTGCTTCTTTAATTCTCAACCTTTTATCTGTACCAGGTTGGAATACTGAATGCCGCATTTTTTCGGTTTCTCCACCGTCATTACCAATCACCCACCATCATCATCTTCCTCACACTCCCCTACCCATCACTCCTCGGACTTTCAACTCGGAACTAAAGTCTTACTTCTTTAAGTTCTTTAAGAACTCGAGCCCGACTCACCTGGTCTTCCACTTCCTAACTTTCAACCTTGACGCCACCCGCCTTAACATCTACTCTGCCCCTCTGACCCTCTGGCAACAGGAAGTATCCTCTTTGAACTACCCTTTGGAAACCCTTTGGCTAGACCCAATTCGTGAATAGACTGTCGCCCTACTCTTGGTTTTCGAGTTCCGTTTTAGAAGTTGGAGATTACAATCACGATTATTTAAGCGGCATGCATGCCTGCATACCCGAGCGCTGATGCTTAATCGGATAATTATTCTAATTATAATAATTATTCGCGTCTTTCCAACGATAAAAATGCATTGCTCATAATAATTATTGTCGTTGCTTAATGATTATCGTCGTTGATTATTTCTGAGTGTAGACCTACTGCACGGGAAGTAAAGTGCTATAATATATTCTAGGTCTTTAGGCTATATGCTCAGAAATCATGCGTGCGTGTAACGTTGAGTGAACACGGAAGTTATCTCAGTATTAACATTCTGATGTAATTGCATGAACGTAAATTTATGTCTATGGCATATTAAATTGAGTCTTCTAAAGAACATTTCCAGTTGACATGACGCTATATACACCTTTAATCGGAAGTGAACGCAATTTTCTGTCAGCGGGGCTGGGAGTGGGAGGGGGTGAAGAAGCGTGTAGTTCAACAAAAGACGTCATACAAAAGCTGTCGGATAGCCTATTGGGAAATAATAATGAGCAATATTGGTCTATAACCCAAATCAGTAAACAAAAGATTCAGTGAATCACTGCTTCGATAAGCTTAATGATTGCAATCGATGTCTCTTAGTAACCGAGTAGCCTACTCGCTTGGTGAAGGGGATTTGTCCAAGAAACTTATTCACCTTTTTCTTGAATGTTAACGTGGCAGGCAGGAACATAAGCAGGAAACCCAAACGGCTCTGCATTAAACGTGTATGATCTATTAAATTAAGCGTGCATCGATGCATTACGGACGGCAGGCCTACGCGTAAAATCGTACTTTGGTTCTTCCCGCTGTTGCTAATCGTACATTTTGTGAAACCTCTGAGCTTCTCTACCCAGTGTACCCACCCCTTACAAAAGCTAATTAGTTAAAGTCGTATGAAACATTAGGTTTACCGTATGCTACCAGTAGCCTACTGTTTATTTTTGTAAGACATCACGTTTGATAGCTATTTTGTTAACTGTTATGGTTTACTCATCTGAACAGAATATAATTAACTATTAACCACAATGCAATAAAATGTCATTGGATAACACAGAGTTATTAATAGAAGCTAATGTCGACGTTACAATTAGATATTCGTTTTGCGTGGGCCTATAGACTCCCCTACCGTGTCGTACGCACCCGTAGCCTACGCAAGTCGCCTAAATCTGGTGACTCTCTTTACGTACGTAGGTTAATTATACGGCATAGGGGAGAGTGCTCCAAGATGCCCATGCTACGGAAAATTGCACTTTTCTTCCGTGTGGGTGCCAAGAGAAGTACATGTTTGACCCAAATGTAAAGTGTGATCATTGATGAAGCAATAGCAGCAACCATAGAACTTAATTCAATAAGATAAATTGTGTAAATTTAAAAAAGTAGACTCCTCCAAACTGGGCGTCTTAGGAACCCTACACTACAAGACGCCCATAGGATGGGCATCTTGGAGCAATGGAAATTGACTAAAACAAGTGGCATTGCAATCATGCATTTTTAGACTAAAACAATAAACTGCATGAGAGAAAACAAATTGAACGAAAACTAAAGGGTCCTAGAGATACAAAGCAATTCAAAACACGAGAAGCAAAAATCCAATCTCATGTTGTAAGTCATTGTTGTCGTTTTCACTTTGATCACAGATTAGCGACCAAAGTCACACACGAATTTTTTGGATGTCAACCTTTACACTTCCCGAATTCTTTTCATTTCACTGAAGTTTTGGGCAAGGGTGAAATAAATTCAATAAACATTGATAAATTTGTATATGAGCCCCATATTCTTATGGGTAGAAGATGGTGTCATGGTGGGCACAGATTCTTGGCCACTTACTCATTGCATCAAAGACGCTCATGGGCGTCTTGTAATCTCTAGGCTTCCTATACACTCAAGACGCCCATGGGCTTCTTGTAATCTCTATGCTACCTATATGTTCAAGACGCCCATGGGCTTCTTGTAATTTTCGAGTCCATCTCTACTGACGCCATTTTACTTAATGAAGTGAATGTTTACTAGTTAGGTAAAATCATAAAAACAACTATAACTGAATCCTAAATAAACTTTGAAATGCGCGAATTTGTACTGAATAAGGCTAAATAGAAAGTTAAGCAGATTCATAAATGTGTACTTACTCAAAAGTGGTGAAAATCTAGAAAATTGATTTATCGCGTCAAAAGCTCGAATATTGAAATATTACTATTACGGAAGCTTCACAAGATGTCAATGCATGCAATGAGACAACTAAAATACGAATATGTATCTTTGAATCCGTTTTAAAGGGACTGGGCATCTTACTCGCCCTGGGCGTCTTGTAGCACTCTCCCCCCTAATCCGACATAATCCGACATTGCCAAATCCAATTCATTACGATACAGAGGTTTCTTTAGCGCCGTTATTACAATAATAGAGAATGCATGAATGGATCGATATTTAACCAGATGAAAACTGCATGAGTTGGCGAAGCTAAATCGAATCTTGCAGCAGACTAAGGAGTCCGGAGCACGGTTTGCGATTGCGTGGGCGGTGGATGTGGTTGAATGGTGGCAAGATGGCACGACGATCGGAAAGACGCGGGTTTGATACTCGCTGCAGGCCACATAAGGTTGACTTAACCTTCCTAGCAGCGATGACCATAGAAAGAAGAACAGGACAGATGGGTACATTGTAGGCTGCTATACAGTTAAATTCGACTCATGCTCAATTTGCTATCATCAGATTTCTGTTGCTTCTATGATCTTGCTGCGTATAGGCTAAGGCTACTCGTCAATTTAACATAAGGAACGAGAATTTTCATAATCATTACTATTATAATAGTATTATTATTCCTTTTTTATGCCCCGAGGCATGCAGGATCTCTCAGGGAGTTCACTAACGCCTAATATAAAATCAAAAGTCTGGAAAGGCTCTACTCATCTTCTGTTTCTTGGTCGGCGAAAGTGCACTTAATGGCCACAGCATTCTTAGGCCTATTCTTATTATTCTCATTATACTTATTATTTTTGACCGCTTTTGATCAACATCTTGACCGCTTTAGGTCTCAATCTCTTTTTTCTTCTTCGCTGATCTTCTCAGCTTCCGACCGTATACTGTTGTGCTGCTCTATCTCTGCCCACGACCATTTTAGTGCGAATCATTGGTTCAACTCAAGATAGACCTTAGTCACGGCAATCGGCATTTGCTTGTTGCTTAATGAGCTTAGTTTAAAGTTTAGAATCATAAGTATGCCAAATTTTATATAGCCAATACTCTAGGCCTATGCTATTATTGAGCTTGCAGCATAAGTCTACTGTTCGCGATTAACGTAATTGGTGATTAATTAATTAACAATGACATTTATAATAACCAGACTAGGCAATAGGAACTAAAATTAGGCCTAAACTTACAGACAGACTTTCAACTCTAGCTATAACCACTAGCAAAAGTGCTTAGGTCTACATGATTTTACGCATGTAGGACTTGTAGGCCTATGTCTACGTACGCATGCACGTAAACGCATGTTTCTATGTAGGCTTATGTAGGCCGATGTATTCTTTTCAATTTACATTAAGTGTTGACTGGAGCAGAGGCAGGCGGAATAATTATTGTTATTGTGGTATATATGCATGCACGTGCACACGTGTGCACTATGCATGTATGTATGCATGCATGTTTATGTATGTATGTATGTAATATTATGTATGTATGTATGTATGTATGTATGTATGTATGTATGTATGTATGTATGTATGCATGTATGTATGTATGTATGTATGTATGTATGTATGTATGTATGTATGTATGTATGTATGTAATATCATGTATGTATGTATGTATGTATGTATGTATGTATGCATGTATGTATGCATGTATGTATGTATGTATGTATGTATGTATGTATGTATGTATGTATGTATGTATGTATGTATGTATGTATGTATGTATGTATGTATGTATGTATGTATGTATGTATGTATGTATGTATGTATGTATGTATGTATGTATGTATGTACTATGGATGTATGTATGTATGTATGTATGTAATACATTATATGTATGTATGTATGTATGTATGTAATACTATATATGTTTGTATGTATGTATGCATGTATGTATGCATGTATGCATGTATGTATGCAGGTATCTGAGGTATGTATGTATGTATGTATGTATGTATGTATGTATGTATGTATGTATGTATGTATGTATGTATGTATGTATGTATGTATGTATGTATGTATGTATGTATGTATGTATGTATGTATGTATGTATGTATGTATGTATGTATGTACTATGCATGTATGTATGCATGCATGTAGGTCTATGCATGCATGCATATTTGTATGTATGTATGTATGTATGTATGTATGTATGTATGTATGTATGTATGTATGTATGTATGTATGTATGTATGTATGTATGTATGTATGTATGTATGTAGGCCTATGCATGCATGCATATTTGTATGTATGTGGGCATGCATTAATTTTGTACGTACGGTGCACGCGCACTCTCGTATCTGAACCCACGCATCTGAGCCCTCAATGCAATGCTTGCTTGTTAGGAACATAACACGGATCATTGTTAGGCCTACAATTAATAATAGCATTGTGCGTTGCACATTTGACAGCTTACGTAATATGATCATCTAATAAATATATAGCCCTATATAGGCCTAACTGCCGGTTAAAACAATTAGACAGACTCCGTTGCATTAGCTCATAGCTATTACAGCCTTTTTCTTTGGGCCTAGGTTCATATGGTTTATATGCGAATGGAGTGCTTAGCTTAATTAAATATTATACCCAAAGATTGACCTTAGAATGTCACGTCGCCAGGACTTCGCCTGAAATTTAAGCTGTTTGTTGAAAGCTGAAAACGCGTATTCAGCTATTCATGATAGCGCAGGATTTAAAAAGCTACAATAGGCTTCTTTGTGTGTAACAT
Source organism: Lumbricus terrestris (assembly GCA_949752735.1). NCBI lineage: Eukaryota > Metazoa > Annelida > Clitellata > Crassiclitellata > Lumbricidae > Lumbricus > Lumbricus terrestris. The sequence goes on from OX457039.1 coordinate 57,699,140, forward strand.
TTTGGGTTGTTGCATTTCTGGTATCTGTATTTAGTTTTCCTATAGTGACGCATCTCTACGAACTAAATGCATTATTCTGGATGACTTGCTGTTCAAACAACGGTATATTAGTCTATGCATTCATTATGAATTCATGGGAGAAAAACTGTCGTTCGCCAACACTTCAGTTGGCATGCGATTGTGTTGGGAACACGCAGGTCAGACGATCTGTCAACGACGAACAAAGAAAACAAGATTTCCATTTGTGCACAGGATTCATATGACATCATCATGATCATCAGAAATGACCGAATTGTCATTTCTTTTCGACTTTCACTCGTACTATTCTTAGATGCATGAGCTCATAATTTGTCATGCCCATCAGCGCACACAAATCTTAATTACAGAATTTTATGCAACAAATTATTTTATAACATTTCTATTAACTGCAGTTTCTTTATATGCAATTTTAGACTAGGAATAATATTAAAAACTGCGCACACACAGTAGCTATTCTGGTGTAGTCGCATGGGGATGGAGGTAGTAACCAGTGGCGGATCCAGAACGTTTCGAAGGGGGGGCCAAAATTTTCGGTCTTGTGGGTGGAACAGGGGAAAAAAATTTGCAATTTTCGCCGGGGGAAAAAGTTTATCAATTTTCCGGAAAAAATATAGCAACTCATCCGCCAAAAAAGTTGATGACCTTTTTTTTTTTAGTCATCGACCAATTTTTTTCGAGCGAAAACAAGATGCCATTTTCGAACGGGGGCCACGTCCCGTACGATTTTGTAATAGGGGGGCCAGATGTCCTGTTTTTCTCTGTCACTACATGTGTTTAATGGCTTCTTCAAACCAAATGGGGGTCACGTTCCATGCAATTTTTAAATGGGGGGCCATGGCCGGATTGCCCTCCCCCTGGATCCGCCCCTGGTAGTAACCTATATTCAATTATCTCATATCGCTATTGGTTAAGTTTTCGCTTTATGACTATAAATTCTCGAGTGAATCGTGGCGTTGACAGCCAATTTAACTATGAACTATAATTATCTGCTCATAAATGTTTAAATTGGTTATGAAATCCGAGTGTTTTGTTTTCTCTAACATTGGAAATGTGATGATTAGACCTATTATGAATCGATCGATCAACCAATCAATAAAATTGGTTTATTCAAACACACCGTTTCATTTAATTTAATTTCATGAGTTTATATAGCGCCTCTCCCAGAAGCCTACTCAGAGGCGCGTTAGGCCTACATGACGTAGATGGTCGCATATAATACAAAAATCGCAGACAATGGCACATGATACATAAGGTTATGATAGGCCCACATGCGTACACGATATAAACACGCGCTCATAATAGTATGGGTAAATTTTAATCTTGCGGCCTAATAAACTCAAATCCAATGACTTTTGAAGCGCTTGTTTCTATCACCGTGGACATGACATACATCAAGCGATAATTGCCTTAAGATACATCGTATTAGAGAATCGCAATCGGTTGGGAAAGCACAGTCGAAATTTTTTTCCAAATCAGAGGAGATATTTCTGGTGTCATTACTGATTCCCGCCCACCTGCCGTTTCGAATCAGAACAAACTCGGTTCTACGTAAAGAGCTATTTTTAATCACTGACTATGATAAACATCATCTACGTCACTTCCTGCCATAGCTGATGTTGCTGATGTTGCTGCTGCTGCTGCTGCTGCTTGTGATGACGATATATTAGGCCCTACACGATATAAACACGCGCTCATAATATGGGCAAATTTTAAGTAAAGACTTGGTTCCAAATTGGTCCGTTCATACACTTTTGTATGTGGCGTACGCGTAACGATGGAAACAAGGACACGTTAGACCTATTGTGACCTTTTCGATGCTATGGGTGCATGTATGTAGACAAGCCCAGCCACACGTAATTATGAATAATTGAATATGCATATATAAAAACAGAGAAGGTCCGCATGAAGTGGGTCTTGTCATGCCCCGCGGACTTTCAAGAGGTCAATACAAAACATTGTCCATCATTGCTGCAGCGTGATTACTCAGCCATTATGTATACAGTTATGATGCGCTCTCTCTCTGCGTTGTTTGCTCTTTTAGTCTACACAACCCCCTCGGCAACAGTATGCACCGTAGGAACGCCGCAGTATAACGCGTGCGAGGTAGGCTACTCGCAACCGTCAGTGTAGAGGACTACATGAATACATAAATAATAATTATTTCATATTATGATGTGTACGGACGACAGCATCTTCTCTCACGTGACTTCATCGGTGTTAGGCTTCCGTAAGATAGACTATAAAGTATGCTAGACGTAGAGGAAACTGGAACATTCGTTGGTTGCAACAGAACGGTCTAACTTGACTTTCAAACGACCTAATCAAGTGTACAAAGAAAATGGATTCGCATACAAGACATTCAAATCTGAGAACAGGATTTCTTTTTGCGATGTTAATTCTTCTCCTTAATTCGTCGTATTCTGTTGGGTACGTGGGTTTAATCGATCCTTGTTCGAGACCGATCAACTGCGAGAATGGGACGAGAATGGCGAACGGCGACGACTGCGGTTCTTACTTCGAGTGCGATGATTATTTCATCGATGGAAGAACCACGGATCCTGTTCTTCGATGGATTCTGAGAAATTGTAGTCAAAACGAAAAATACGACTTTTTACGGGAAATATGTGTCAACAAATCGGATCTTACTCAGACATGTTTCGGGAACTGTTCCGGTAGGTGTTTCAGTTTCACTTGGAGATGGGGGTCAGACGTTTCATTCGAATGATTCGAATGAGATCTTGTCTTTCGGTTACGTTCAGTCGATGCGAGACTGTGGTGTTCCTTCGAAGAATTAAGATTCGCAATATAATTATTATGTTTAATGGCAAGACCGTAGCCAGGTTTTTTATTTCGGGGGTGGGTGTTTTCTCGACTTTGTGCAAGTCTACAAGCAACCGAAACAACAGAATAAGGAGTTTGGAGGATGATTTAATCTATTGTAAAATGTCCCATAGAAATAAGAGCTTCAAAATGAAATCCGCGTAGTCCTTCTTCTTCTTTAGGCTCTCTGCCAAACGGCAGGTCCAAACGTCCAATGCCTCCACCTTTCACGCTGTTGTGCCGTAGTCCTTATTGGGGCCTATATACGGATTGTGCTAATAAATGAATTATTCCATTATAGCATCATTTCATTTGGGGGGGTGGTCAAACACCCAAAACACCCGTAGCTACGGCCTTGTTTAATGGCGTTGATAGCCGTCTTCCAGTTCTGACATCATTTAAGACACCAGTATCACAATGATTACAATAGCAATAGCTGATTGATGTACAAGAACTCTGTATTATTATCTTTCGGAAATATCACGTTGCATCAGGTCTTACGTCATGAGGCTTACACCAGCTATAAAGGTGACCTGTCCAGAGGTGCTCCCAGTGTGCAATGCCAAGCGAGAAGTCGGTTTTGAGAAGAGCAAATTAGGAGCAAGGAATATCAGCTAGAATTTCAGACCGAGTAGATAGAGACAGTGTATTCCAAAGCGGGAGGCCAATTGAAGTTAGAGTTCGAGACTGGGCTATTATCTGTTCTAGTATTAGCCGGTCTGAGAGTTGTTTGAAAAGGGAGCAGGGTCGGAGTTCGTGCGGGTGATGCGGCGGCAACACCCTTTGTCCGAAAATTTGCTCGATGACTTTTGTGGTCGCAAAATGTGATGAATGCGTAAGCCTGAATCTTAAACACGCGACCCGGTTATAGCCCGGCTAAAACCCGCCAAAAGGTCGCTAAAATAAATGCCGGATCGCAGAGCAGGACAGACCCGGCTCACTTTCAGTCCTGTGTATGAGGAACCAGAATATAAAATCTATTTGAAGAGCGGATTTGAGGATGCGAGGAGACTGAAAGAGACCGGGGTATTTCATCAGCTTTGATATTGCGGTTGTACTTTTGAGACAAAGATGAGGATTTTGAATGTAGCCTATGCGTGTAATGAAAGGAAGCTAATGCACTCGTTCAGACGTGTAGATTGAAATCTAAGGTGTCTTAATTACTCCTTCCATTGTATGTATTTTATACTACTGTCGCATGGACCGTTTAGCATCGCTTGCAAATGACTGCAATTACTAAAAGCATTTAGCTTGATTACATGGAATAATATACTTTCTCTTTTTGCTCTGAAACGACGCTGTATCGTATCAAATCTGTTTAGAGTCGCCCTCCTCCTTTTCCAGGCTTGGTACTGGCACTGTCAGAGAGCAAACAGTGGCGGAGTTAATAACAATAGTAGTCAAGGAAATTCTTATAGTGTAACTAGCTGAATAACCCGGCGTTGCCCGGGAAATATAAGTTTTTGTCCCCAGCCATGCCTGACCCCGTTCCGACTTCACCATTCTGACCTCGCCTTCCATCGACCCCCGCGTTAAGGAGAAGTAACGAACCTCTCCGCTAGGTGTACAGGTCTGGTCGATAATCGAAGAGCAAAACCCGTTAAGTCCATTCGACACGTAACTGAGAAAAACGACTTTTTCTGAAAAGATACTACCATTCAGCGCAACGTGCTTTTTTCATAAATTGTTCTTTGCCACTTAGATAAAGGAAGTTTTTTAAATCTACGCTTTTTTATTCCGATTATTTGCAGTTATATTCGCATTATTTACGTCCACAACATTTTTGCTACGCGGTTTGGCGAGATGTGACGTTAAGATTTGAGCTCAAAATAATGACGTCATGAGTTTAGTGAACATAATTATGCCGTGTCTAATATATCGTTTTTATAACAGCGAAATTTAAAATATGGAAAGATTTTTGGATGGCGATCTTTATGATTTTCTCGTGTGGATCAGAAGAAAAAAGCCGAGAATAATCCTCGCAAATATTGTCGATAGAAGTAAATATCACGTGACCTCAAACCGTCATGCCATTGGCTGTAGTTCTCTGGTAGTCAATGGAGGCCTTGTGGAGGCGATCAACGTGAATGGATTTTGAATCGCTTATCGCGTGCAAGTTTAAATGTTGACATCTCGGGACTTATAAAGTGAATTGGCAGCCGAAAATAGTGGCGTTTAACTCCAAATGTGGGTAAGAATCGATTGCAAAATTTTTTTTTAAACGAATCGCTGTAATTTCCGAGTAGGCCTCCGGGCAAAATTGGTGCATCCCACACACAGAAGGACAAACTTTGAGTTTTATACTTAAAGATTGTAGATTATAGGTTCCATCACCCAAACACTGACGATAAATCATCTTTGTCTCAACTGCGTGGGTGACGTCTGTTTTGGTGAACTGCCTTAGCTTACATTAGAGCTGAACACCGATACGGATATATACGATCGTGGTTGTAATCAACCAAGCACCGACTCACCCGGTCAAAATACGATACTCAGGACTTACAAGTAACAGGTCTTACACACGCAGTCTAAAATTAATAATGAGGAACTCCTGTAATCAATACAGAACTGGGGGCTCTAGCCCCGCTTCGCGCTTCGTCCTTGGGCCTGCTTAAAGGACTTGAGAGAGTTTAGAGAGTGGATGCCGCAGTCAATGAAGTTCCAGAGTCTATGTCATGCTATTACAATAGTGAATTGTCTAATTTTACTTCTGCATGAGTTAAGATGCAAGTTATACCGTGATCTTGTATTGTAGCTATGGCGAACGAATACAATTTAGTTTGTAGATACTGACTTTTCTTATTGTTAAAGGGTGATAAGGTTGCAACAGCTAAGAAGCTTGCTATTCAAAGAGTCAAGGATGAGACAAGGTCTTGAATCTGTATTATATGACTGTATTATAAGCTGAATAAATTAGGCTAATGATTATGTACATTCGTTTAAGTTGATCGATTTCCTTTTGTAATTCTGCTGTCAATCCCGTCTACATAATTATCATAATAGGTCCACATAATTATCATGACTGACGTTTCTGCTGACTTCTGCTAGTTTTTAACTCAACTCTTCCCAAAGTTTAGTCAGTAAATTTTCCAACCTCTAACAAAAGACTATTGCTTCAATGTGCACTCTCGAACTTTGTAATGGAACATCATAGTAGGCTTATTTCGATTGCGTTACAACCTGAGCATTTATTAGCATTTCTATGGATTTTTTGCCTTTATCGAGATTAATTATTTTAATGTAGCAACTGTGTCTCATTCGGAGTCTCGTCAATTTCGAATCCCCCCTGTTGCTTCATCCCGATTAATAATTGAACTGAACATTTCCTTCGCAATCCCATGCAATATAATGCTTAATTAAGTCGCAGATAGGCAAATCACTCTTATCCTTTTTCCTATTGTTACTGTTGATTTAAACCCGTCTTCTTTATTTAAATCTGCTTAGCACTTATTACGTCATTGAAATGAGAATGGTTTTATCTTCCAGCCAGAGTGGAGTTGTCTCTGACCCAGCAGCCGAGCTATGACCAGCTGTTCGAAAGGAGCAGGGTCCAGTTCATCTGCTGCTTTCGTTACCTTTTCTTCACAAGTCGAGTGACGGTACAGAGCTTTCAGTGGAGCTTCGACGGTCAGAAGATAACGAACCGTGGAAAGCAGATAACGATAACAACAGATAACGAAGACGACGACGAAATGGACAATTCACTCTGCTCGACATTGACGTTTAACTCCATTACAATTCAGGATTCAGGTATTGGCCTGCTTCTGATCAGCACGAAGCTTCATCCGTCGGTTATGCATTGTATGTAGGCTATAGGCCTAGGTCTGTTTTTTGGTCACTTGTCATTTGAAAATGTAAGTGCTTCCGTTTTTTAAATGGGTGCTCGCGAACAGACAACAGATATTTAGCATAGATTATAACAGCAGGCTATACAATATGAACGATCAATCAGCATGTACAATTGTACATAAATGCTTGTGTGTGCGTACATCTGATGCTATTTCCTTTTCGTTTCATAGTCCAAATATTATAGTTATTAGTTATGGATCTAACTTCCATTCTTTCAGTTGCGATTTCACTCTTCGTTTATCTCTTTCTTACTTGTTCGTGGATATACCTAGTCCAGCCTGTCTTTTAAACTAGCTCTCGCACTTTTGCTTAGGTGACAGCAAAGAAAAATCCAGCCAGAAACATAATATAAGAAGAATCCAATGGTAGTTATGTCACCGCTGTTGCTGGTCCAGTTGTCAGTTGTCGCACTAGAATATGCATTTCAATTTTCTGTAAAGGTTTCATCCAATGTGCCGCAAACTACAGAACTGGCGGCAGTTACGTGATCATGAGAGAATTATTTATCCGTCCGTCGCCAATGCCTTACGTCTCCATTTATCCATTGACCTTGAATGTCTTCGACTCGGAGCAATTTACTCTGCTTTGTTCGCTGTACTCTGCGGATTATGGAAACTTCACATGGTTCGAGGATGGATACGTCATCGATCCTTTATGCGGTAAATCAAATATTCCACTTCATTCGTAACTTAACTTCATTTTAGGCTACTACGTGTTATTTTCCACAGGTGTCGGTGGTACCCAATGTTATATCTTTTTGCGCATGTAAATCGCCTATCATCCTTTTGTAACAGCAATAAGCCTAATTATTGCGTGGTTCTAACTATGTGTGGCGCTATATTTCGAGTGAAATAAATCTGAGCTCGTTTTTGATTGTAAACAGTAAACTGCTTATTGATGCACAACATGCAAATCAGATGATGACAATAATGCAGTCTATGGCATATCAAGGGCTGGCATCACTCGTCCTTCAAATGTCATGCTCATGTTACTGCTCTTTAATAGCATATTCAAACCACAATGTGATTACTTTGTGACTGCTACCTTCGTATCCTATCATTTTCGAATGCTGCTGCCATATATATGATGACCAAGATTCTTTTTCAGTCAACTGCCCACTCACATCATTTAAATAATTTATGTTCTGCTGAATAATGAATATTCATGAAGCGAGTCTACAGCCTTCTTCTTTACATTCCATAGTCGTTCGGATTTTCCGCTCCTAGTGGCGGGGCTACCATAGGTATCTGTGGCAGGTTATTTGACCTGACTATTTTACTCTTAACCTGCCTTGTGACGACCAGACCAAACATTTGAAATTTTTAATAGCTTCTTTACATTAAAATTCTTCGACATGTTAAAAAACTCTCATGACCGTGACACGATCTGCTGATATTGCACAGTTCTGCAATTTCAATAAAAAAAGGACTCATTGCCTTGCTGTATACTGGCAAACTGTCTCTTCACATGGCCATGCACTGGGTATGCTGTGACTTATGGTTCATGGCCAAAATATGATATTGATGGGCGTTATTTAGATGTTCTATTCTTATATTTGTAAGGTTTTGCTCGTTGTTGTATTTCAGAGAGTGTAAGAATAAGTTATCCAACACGAAACACTTCACAGCTGCAGAAAACGGTTCGATTGCAGACAGATCCGATAACTTTTAGCTGTATGGCCAGAACTCACTTCGTTAATACGAGCCTTCAAAACGCCATCGTTTTTGTGATAAATTCAGATGGTTAGTCTTACAGCTTTGTCGAACACTGCGTACTTCGATAAAATAAACTGCAGATATTTGACTTCAGCAAATGTGCATATTGTGCAGTGAGCAACTAAAACTATATTCTTTGTCTATCGTACTTTGGTTTACCTGGTACTTGAAATTGAGCGCTATATCCTATAAAACATTCTCATCATGTTTGCCCCTCCCCGTGTGATGATTACTTCATGCGGTCTGGGATGCAGAGAGTATGGGACGAAGTAGATGACTTAGAACATGACCCAGGTTCGCCAAGGGAGCAGTATAGAGTGGTTACCATCTGCCGTTCTATTCCAGTGTTCGACTATACGATACTCTGGTAGGTAGCGTATACTCGTACCAGACGATCCATCACGGACTGTAGTCCATTGCGCGCCTGCTGCTGCCTCACAAGGCCCTGTAATGCTGGCGACCTTTAACAAGCGAATCATTCCCACCATGAACATAGGAGTCATGCGAGGCTATCATCATGGGCGGAGTTTGGTTTCCGTTCTTGGAGGGGCTAAAGCCTTCTTGGGGGAGGGGGGCTAAGCCCGGGAAAATATACAATTTACACGGTAAAAATATGAATCTGGGTCTTCTTGGGGGGGGCTTAGCTCCCCCGAGCCCCTGATAAACTCCGCCCATGGCTATCATGGATGAGTCGTCGTGATGCGGAAGGCATGGCCTACATCGACTGGACGCATATGCGTTTTACGTGCGCTTCAATGTGCACTACATTGTTTTATAACGATTTATGCAACGCCTGGTGAAGAATAAGACTCTTTTTTTATCATACTTGCAATATATGTTGTGCTCAAACTTAATGTACACTGATATACATAGCCTAATAGTCATGTTCGCTCATGTATCGCGTTGATTTTGCATATAGGCCTAAGCAATTGACTAGTCCAGCTGCATAATGTAGTCGGTATAAGGAAAAAACATCTGAAGTTGTTGATAGCTGTGTGAAAGCCTTATCCATACAGTACAGTTGGACTTGGTCAGGTGATTGACTTGCAATGTAGGCCATAGACTTGCGCAACAGGACTAGGCCTATACAATGCAGACAGTGTTGGCAGGACCAAAAGTCAATTGGTCAGTGCCAATAGTCCTTTCCCTTGATCTTTCGGATTACACTGATCGTTCTAGAACTACTTTGAGCATCAGAATCGACTAGCATTAATCATGAAAGCATGTTGATGAATAGGCCTATGATGATTTGACGTCACCTGCTATATGCAATTATGCATCAACGATGATGAATAATTATGTTGAGTCGATATAAGTTTTTGATGCGTTTCAAAGTTTAACGATGATCCGTTTAACGGAATTGACGTTAACCACTTATTCGTGAACGTGGTTCTATGCCTCATTAGCCTGTTACTTCTGAATACCCGAATAAAGTGTCATAACTGCTTAGAGGACAAGACACATAGGCCTAACAAACGAGTCAACGACTCAAAGAAGTTCAATCTAATGTAAACGAATGAATTCTGTTGCATTCTTGTAAAAATGCTAAAGATAAATCTTTACTTGGCAAAATCATCGTGGAAAACATAATCGAGAAAAAAGTAGGCCTACGATAGAAATTAAAGAAGAGAATTCTAGAAGACACATGAAAAAGTCGACGGAAGAGGTTCGAGACCAAATTGAGGCCTACGTCTTCAGTCCAGACATGAAGGCAAAGGGAGATTTTGCAGAAGAATATTATTTTGGTGGAGTGAAATATCCTAGGGACAATAACAGAAAGGTGCGCTTACTGCACAGTGTCTGTCCTTGCTCACGGAATTGTCGGATTGGGAGAAGCAGGAGACCTGATAGTAGAGAGAAAAGTTTTTGAAGTCTAGGCCATCACAACCACACGACCAGTTGGATAGCGTGATCAACAAACCCTTTGCGTATCGCATTGTCAGTTGAAGTTATTTTTTTGTATTTCCTACTCTGATTGCACAATATGTCATTCGTAAAGTTTTTTGTCGTTTCCATCAATTACGTTTGTTTTCAGATAAGCATTGCGATTATGATAACGATGAAGAGCGGTTGGTTCAATGGAGTCGAACGAAAGTCGGTCACGAGAATGTTCAGCCATGTCCTGAAAACACGACTGGTAGGCCTATATCTTAGCAGTGGTCGCTAAGACATTTGCGATTCCTGCGTTTAAAGAGAAATGGGTACTTCGTGCAATTGTAAAGTTTTGTCTCAGCTGTATGACAGTTTTATGACACGGTAGCCTGATATAGTTCTCAAATCTAACGATTGTGGCTGCTGGCCTGCTGAACAATCTCCGTGTGATAACTCTGAAAAAGTTTGTCATGCGTGCTGGCTTAAAAGTAAATGTGCTGACTCTGCGTGCCGCTGTAACCGCCAAACTAACAACGAATAACACGTATCTTCCATATCAGAAACTGGTTTGGTAACTAAATTCCAATCTTTGTATACTCGAGATAATTTCTAAGCTGAACGACATCCGATATTAATTGCCTTTGACTCTATGACGCTTGAATTTACAATCCTATCATCATGTACTTGACTTTGTCTCTCGCTTAGGACATGTGTGTCTGATATTTGGTCGATGCTTAAATGAACACTTTAAACAGGATGCAGTTGGATATTTGCTTGTGTGTGTTTAGATCTGTGTAATTGCTCCGTTTTGTCCTTACAGGGCAGAAAATTGTCTGATATTGTTGTCTTATGTAATGTAAATCTCCGATTGTAATCTAACTATAATGCAAATCTCCGAAAGTTGTTAGCGCCACACGAAAATGTGGCCGACTTCTACACGGGCGGTGTATCAAAACAAGTCTGCAATAGCCAGGTTACTTGGCTCTTTTCAGTGCTAAGTCAAAATCCACGAGTAGTCTAAGCGCACCTCCTTCGATTAGTTTGCCTTTGCTCTACCTGCGCCCCGAGCAAAATCATCTCTGATGAGTGCACCTTCTCGCGTTGTCAGTGTGAAGCTTAGACGGCGAGGGAGAAGGTTTGCCACCCGCACTCAGTTGCCCGCGCTAAAAATGAATCGACTACGGTATCTCTCTGATTAGCTCAATGGTATGTCCATTTTTTTTCTTTTAGGGTGTGCGCTCACTTATTTTAGATCTATTGGTGTTTTCTATTAGACGATAGGAGTCTGCTGATTATCTCCATTCACTGTTTTTATGCTGTAAATTCTATTACGATGTTCAAACGAACTTAAAAATACGAACTGCTTGAGAGACGCGTATTATTATTTGTCGTGAACTCTAGATCAGTCTTGGATCAAATTGTTAAATTGTGTACGTGGCATATAAATTTCCCGACTTATGTTGATTGACGCAGGAGTCTGTTCGAGAAAGTGTTTGTTGGGCTCTGGTGGGATGGCAGTCTGGTCTCGTCCGAACTGCAACGGATGCGTTAATAAGAAATTCGAAAAGATCTTAAAGGAGGTAAAAAGAAACCTAGATATGTGTGTGTTCTGGGATGTTCATTTAAAAAAAGGCTAATCAACTTCCAGACTAATTAAAGACACATTTCATGTAAATGCATATTTGCACAAATAGACGCGCCATATATCGCAGTCATAATAGCAGCAGTCATAGGCTATCAAAGATAGTCAGAAAAATAATATGATTGGAAGGAGTGGTTCGCAAGAGAAGTAGCCTACGCGAATAAGTTAATTAACATTAATTCTTTAGTGAATACAATCACGGACAGTTTTGCTGACTTTAATAACAATGCCCTTTATTAATTGTTTTATTATCATTACTATAGGATAGTCTATGTTCTATAATAGTAGACCTATAGAAAATAATTACATAGGCTGTATACAGTGTATAGGCTACGATGAGAATCAGAGTGCAGATACGAAAGAATATGTCCGAGTGATCTTAGAATTTGAAAACAGCGTCTTCATATCTGATGCAAAACTTGGCAATCCATCAATCAAGACTTAGTAGTTTAAATTAATCATTAAATTTAATTTCACTCAACCTGCATGCTAATATTTGCCCATTCATGGTATTCGGAACTTATGCACAACATAGTATTCTCGATATAAGACCCTGGTCTAATGTTTGTTTTCTCTTGCGTAGCTCGATCGGTTGCAGAATGGAGTTGGGTTGGATAACCAAACGATCGTGGCTGAAATCGCCAGCCAGTTATCCTCGTTCACCAAGAACGTTGGCTTAACACCTGGAAATCTGAACGCTTCTCTTCAAGCCATTAGCCTACTGGGAAACCTACGAACAAATAGCACTCCTAACAATGACGAAATCAGAGTATGACTTATGACTTTCGTTGCCATTATTCTAGTCAGGGGCGGATCCAGGGGGATGGGGCAATCCGGCCATGCCCTCCCCCCATTTAGAAAATTATCTATTTCTCACCAGCTATTTTGGCGTGGAAAGTGGACGTGCCCCCCCCCATCAGTTCAGTTCGGCAGACCTTTACAAACGTAGTCTATGATGACTAAAAAAGGTCATCAGATTTTCCGGCGACTAAAGATGAAATTTTTAATTGCCCAAGGCCGAAATTTTGGCCCCCTTTCGAAACGTTCTGGATCCGCACTGATTCTAGTCAAACCTTTAATCCGCTGTTGACTTGCATTTACACGCAGGTCTAGATTTCGTGGAATAAATTCGTTCTCACCAAAAATTGCTATTTTGTCATATGCGTGGGCCTACCTATTTTAGGCATAGGCCGACATCACAAGCGAACATTTCCACCCAAACTTAACCTTAACTGCTATCAATTTTATTGCTATTACCGTTCTAAACATATTTTCGCTAAACAAAAGTTATTAGAAACTACTTCTACTATGACCACTCAGGTTTGCAATTTAGGTTATTATAATTGCTGCCACCATTGCTATGTTGTGATTAATGATCAGTGCAAATTATTGAATGATTATTTTGCATTGTTTAGGTATTCGTAAACATTATTTAATAACAATTTCAACTGCAACTACAAGTCAATTGATTTCGTTTCTTGAGACTTGTTTTACTGTTTTTAACTTAGTCGGTGGTACAAACCATAAGTAACGTCCTTCAACCGAACAACTCAAAGGCATGGGAACAACTTCAATCAGTAAGTAGCCTAACATGTTAAATGAGACAATTCATTAAAATATAGTAAGCCATGATTATCTAAATGCTTGCAACTCATTTCCGTTTTTCACTTTTCGCCTCAAATTTATGTGCCTTGTCTGAAGTGAAACCTATTCTGGCTGCAATAATAATATTATGGGAATCCTAAAATGTTCCGATTATAATCGAATATCAAGCGAATAGACTAATATAGTTTTAATACTATTTATGGATAAAATATTTAGATCAATCATGCCACAATCGTTCAGCATGACGCAGTCTTGGCATACATGCTAATCAAGACAATCTTGCTAATAATCTTCCTGGCGGTTCATAAAACGTGCTCGCTTTGCAGATTCGCCTCAGAGTTTCTGCTCATAAGTATAAACACAACAAACCTATAAAATATCTAGTGTCTGTGTCTCCGTCTATCTTCTTTTTTAAGAACAATATAGGATTTTCTTCATCGGTTCGAGTCCGTTGTTATGAATTTCAGGTGAACCGAACTGTAACGTCCGTGTTACTGTCATCCGCAGACGTCTACGGTCGCAGCCTGGCAATGATGATCGACGACGGAAAACCGAAAACAGTCAAAGAAGATTACATGGGTAAGTGTAGTATTTATTTCAAATTAAATTGTGAAACTCTAAATTTGAAACTGATAAAACTAAAGTTCTAAATTCATCGGGCTGTTTATGAACTAGTAATCATGGTCACTATCATCATCATCATCATCGTCGTCGTCGTCGTCGTCGTCGTCGTCGTCGTCGTCGTCGTCGTCGTCGTCGTCGTCGTCGTCGTCGTCGTCGTCGTCGTCATCATCATCACCACTATCTCCACTCTTTGTCTTAGTCGTGTGAGTTTTAGTATCGGTTGTATGGTCGTCCATCTGTAATGACCTCTCTTCAAACTGCGTTTATTGCATCTGAACAGTTAAACTCTGCTTCAGAAATCTCTGTACTCTATTCCTTTATCCGTGGCTAGGTGCGCTCATGAGTAGGTTTCTTGAAGGGTCGCTATATAAGTCTATTGAATGAATGATTGAATGAATGAATGAATGAACGAATGTATTCAATTCAGTTTTAGAAGCGGAGTCTCTGGACAGATTGAATCTGCCTCTGATCGTCGCATTTCCTTCAGCATCGATCGGCGACAGACGAGATGAAATCTCGATTTCCAGTGAAGCATTGGAGAATATTCCGACGGATCGGACGGATAATAGACAACGAATCAATATCTGGAGTTCGTATTATCACAACATCGATGCCTACCTTCCAGTGAAGACGTAGGCAACTTTCTTTCTAGTTCTTACGCACATCATCATCATCGTCGTCGTCGTCGTCATCACCATCACCATCACCACCACCATCACCATCACCATCACCATCATCATCATCATAATCATCATCATCATCATCATCGTCATCGTCATCGTCGTCGTCGTCGTCGTCGTCGTCGTCGTCGTTGTCGCCGCCGCCGTCATCATCATCATCATCATCATCATCATCACCTCGTCGTCGTCGAGGCTGGTAGGGTATCACTTAAAAAGAGTAATTACGAATGTGAGTTGTTGCATCATCACTCTCAAACTTTTAGAATTACATCTTCGTAATCAATAGCGAATTTAATTCATCATTGTTGAACGTCGTCTAGAATGTTGCTGTGTTGAAATGTTGTTATAAGCAATACGACGAGTGTTATCAACTCAAGAGTTATATCGCTAACAATTGCCGGACTGCAGACCTCCACGAAACTGAAGCAGCCGGTTATCGTTACTTTGCAACACAACAAGGTATAGACTCAACGAAATTATATCAAAGCTTCTTATCTTTGTTTGTCTGTAGATCAATTCATAACCCTGAAACAGTTAGCTTAGAGCAGTTTGTATGATGATGGTGGGTGATTGACAATGATGTTGAAGGGGAGAATCGTTAATTAGTGAGAAGATCTCTAATCACTATAGACTGTCTCTTCAACCTGCACTATTTGCTAGAACATTTTATTCATTTAATTCTAGTGTCGTTAGCATAAACATCTGTAAATTCTAATGTATTATATGATGTCCAATTTTTTAAAGAGAGATATGTTTATCCAAGGTTTCAGCTCTTACGCCAGCAGGGCATCTTCTAATTATGACCAACGTAAGTGGACAAGGTTTTTAAATTTAATTATTCAACATAATATGTTAATATTATGCCTTGTCCTAATCGTTCTCTGTTGGTTGAATTTACGAAAATGCTATTTTCAGTATCATTCTTCCATCATGATTGTAAAGTGCTTTATTTAACAAATTTCGACTATAGCAAGAAAACATCGAGAATCTAAGCAGAAAATGCGTTTTCTGGAAGTTCAGCGATATTGACGGGTGAGTTTTAAAACTATGTTATGCAGAATAAATAGTAGAAGGACTAATTAATATAAGTTCTTGTTCTGACTATTCTCTACCTTCTTCAATGTTTGCCTGTCAGTGCTGCAACTGAGTTTTAGTCGCATTAAGTTATCTGACTCAATTTAATCGCAGTCGTAAGCTCTAAAATTTCCAAGGTAGACCTACAACCCCAAAGTCAAGCGAATGTTAACAGCTTTTCTCAAGCGCTGCATCAACTCAAATAATTATATCAAGTGAAAAAATACAGTGTTTTCGACATTATGAAGAGAGAAAAGACGGTATGGGTGAGCGACGAGATGGGCAGAAAAACAGATAATTGAAGGAATTCACGAAGGAGATATGTTCATGAATCGGTTGGTAAATTTATGATGATTGATTACTGGTATGAGTAGCAAAAATGAGATAGGAGGGTGTCGGGTAGAGCGGGGTGATTGGATGGTGAAGGGTTTGAGAAGACTGAGCGATTTACCGAGAGAGAGGTAAGTTAGATTGAGAACCTAAAACTGAATGCATTAAAACATTTTCAGAAAGGGGAGTGCAACTTTATAGGCAGATACTATAGACATCCCGATGTCATGCTTTCCATATTGATTTATTCTTTGGTTTCAGTTAACTATCTTCAGTCTATTAATCTTGACGTTACTGTTTCAGTGGTGAATGGGATTCAACCGGATGTTCTGTGTCCTCAACCAATTCCACTCACACCGTTTGCAGTTGCGATCATTTGACCAACTTCGCCATCTTGCTGAGTCTCAATCCATCGGTAACTATTTAAACTTTGCATTATAACGGCTAAGCTATAAATAGCAAAGACATAAACATAATATTATTGGCAATTGTATAGACGCATAATTACACAGTTTTTATGTACAATCGCTGTTTCAAAGAAACTAACAGGAAGTGCACAGTCTATGTAATGTTAGCTAAACTGATTATAAGAAATGTTTAAATTTGTAAAGATTCACTGATTGCAGAGTCGCGCACACACGTATGACCCAAAGAACGGGGTCCCTCCTTAAGCTGACAGATGCAATTATGTTCGTATGAACCATGCAGCGTTGAAGAAGTAGACCGAGAACTGGTGATAGTACGGATAGGTCCATAGGTGTGAATCCGATAGACGAGGTCGGGAGAGGTGAAATAGGGTTCCAGGTGAAGATCCAAAAGGGTCAACGGAGTCTGCCTTTCCTAATCATGGAACAAGTTCGAGGTTTAAGCATTGAGGTCGGCATTCTATAAGCATCATTGCGTGGAAATTGTATTCTTAAACACTATAGTGTTATAATGGTGTTCTTCATGTATCGCAAATAATGTATATATTAATATAGGATGATGCGGTGTTATCCATCATATCAACCGTCGGTTGTAGCATATCGGTCGCAGCTCTCATCCTTACCGTCATCATCTACGTTGCGACATGGAAGTAAGGCGTATATAATAGGCCTAATAGTTCTTGTGTACCTATACAAAACAGTGCAAGGCACCAGAAGTATATTTAACATTTTTTCTCTTTAGCGCTTCCTTCACTTAAGTACTTGCTAGAGACTCATCATACTATAGTAGATATCTTCATCCTCCTATACGCGCGATCAGCTTATCTGTAGGTGGCATGTTCGTGTCGCTAATCGACGTTCTTGCTGCCAAGGGCTCTCAAACGCAGAACACAAAATTATGAGAAAATAAATTTCTTGTAACAGCGCCACACACATCGGCACAGTGGTAAAGTATTGTTTGGACCATGGTCTAAATAGTTAGGCCTATAACCTACTAAAATTTATTAGGAATGTTTTTCTCAGAGGTTTTGCCGTGAACTTAAGGATTTTTTAAATGTGACTGATGCTTTTAAGGTTAGGCAAACATAGTGGAGCCAAAGTTTCTGCTGAATCACTCATTGAGCAAGAAGATGTAATTATGACTATGTTATGTGGTGTTATATTGTTTAACAGGCAGATGAAATCGGATCAGGCGGCAGTTCTACTCAACCTGTGCTTAGCTCTCATCATAGCAAACATCGTCTTCTTGGCCGGAGCTGACAAAGTCGTTCCAGAGGTAGGCTATGACACCTCTAGCGCATACCACGTAACCTATATCTTAGTCAGCTTCCATTTTGCATCAAGCGTCGCCACTTGACTTCACGTCTTGCTTAGTCGTGCTTGAACGTATACTGTTTGATTGACACTAAGTGAGTGTTTGTCTATGCACATTTCTCACGAGAATTGAACTGTAGATTGTAGAAGAACTCATATGGCCAAAATGGGTCACTGTATTACACATGTTTGACCCATAATTATATAAAATTGTAGGCATGTTTAAATAGTCCAACGTACGCGATCTGAAGCAATCTTATTGTTCAAACTATTTTGTTTTACCTCAGAGCTGAACGGGTGGATCAAATAAGTATTTAAATTAATAAATGTCTGGTCGTATACAATTCAGGATGGCTGTAAAGCAGTGGCCGTTCTGATGCATTATTTCTTTCTATTGCCGCTTTCTTCATAATTTAGACCTAAGCTTATGTTTGTTTCTTAGGATGGCTGTAAAGCAGTGGCCGTTCTGCTGCATTATTTCTTCCTGGCCGCTTTCTTTCTGATGTTGGCTGAAGGAGTTGAACTTCTTCTTTACATCATCTTCGTCTTTCATGTCAGACGTACAATCGAAACTGCTTCGATCATCGTTGCCGCTTGGGGTAAACAACTTACCTACTTTTTACGAACTTTCTACAAGATGTGTTTAACTGTACGAGAGTAGACCTTTTGAGTGGATTTCCAAGCAGTACAAAGATAATGAATCAGCCACTCTCTGTCAATCGTACTTCTGGAAATGGATCTAGATATAATGAGTTGAATCACTTAATGTGCAGTGAAAGGATAGTGTTTTAGAAATGATTGATAATGATATGCATTCAGAAAGGTTAAAACCCGGAGAGTCAACCAAGTGGAAGTGAACCATCGTCATCAATAGGCAAACTAAGCATAGAATGGAAAGTATGGTGTCAGGCGGGACATTTTTACGTTGATCCAACGCTCGTGAATAAGCTGATGCCCTACTCTTGGCTATCGAGAGGCGCTTTAGAATTTGGAGGCATACGCCTATACGGTTATAATTACAATTGCGATTGTGAAAATTTATAATCGTCGATATTGTTGCGTTTCAGTTCTGCCGCTCATCATTGTAATCATTTCTCTCGGAGTCACTAAATCAGTCGGATATGGCAGCAGCAAGTCGTAAGTGATTTCAAAACGGCGATTCAATAGGTTTCTTACGAAAAAGTTTCGCTTCATTACTTCTCACATAGGCTTAGATTCGCTTGTATTTTGTTAAAACGTTTGTGATTTACACAATTTTAGGAAAAGTTTACTTTAACTCATTTTTAGCATGCACTCTTGGATGTTAAATGTTGTTTGCTCGTGTGATAAACGAGAACACGTCAATGACAATTTATAAAGCAGCAAAACAGTAAATACAATTACTTATGCCTTCTTGTACCAATTAATAATATTAATAATATTGTGTGCTATGTTGTTGCAGGTGTTGGTTGTCGGTGGAAACTGGTCTGATCTGGGCCTTCATAGGCCCTGCACTCTGCATTATTGTGGTAAGTATTGAGTTCTGTATGATCGCGTGATTGCTAAGGATGCAATGCAGCAACTTGTAACACATTTTACAAATTTTTAATATCAAAATGGATAATATGAGCTTACGTCGAAAATATGTATTGATAAACTTTAAACTAGTGCTTGCATGTTCATATAAGCCAAGCAATGGAATTCACAATTATAGGCCTGCTACAATGACTTTTTAATTCGTTTATCTCCTGCCATGTTTTACTTGTCTATTTACAAACATTTTTTTCCTTAGGCTAATTTCGTGATACTTGCCATCGTTCTAAGAAGAATCTCGCACGCAAGATTCTCCGCTGCAAAAAACGAGAAGAAAAGCAGAATACGGTAAAAAAAAGGACTTTTACTGCAAATTTTTATGTTGATGAAATGAACTACTTGCGATTTAGACTATTCACATTGACTCTTCATATGAATTATACAGTATTCTTAAACAGTAGAATTAAGCCTGTGTGGTATTCATTTTCTTGAGCTTCATATTACTTCATTAGAAATTGCTCTGACTCTGTTGATATGTGACCTAAATAGGCAGATTACGTGATGATATGCTGTTGCAGGGCGACTCTTTGGAATATCTCCGTCATTTGTCCAGTGCTTGGAGTTGCATGGGTCTTCGGTGTTTTGTCCGTCAGCTTTCACCACGTTGTCTTCCAATATCTCTTTGCAATCGTCAACTCTTTACAGGTTAGGCAGCCAGATCATTTCCGTTGTGTACATTGTACGTAGTGTATACCCTGATAGACTATATGGGTTTGTATTAAATATCGATTTACCTAAACTGCTATTTTATTAGGAATCTGTAATCATCATTACCCAGAGACAATATGGGATAGATCTACTTAGGCTAAAGTAGCGAATTGGTTTAATGAGTAGTTATGAATTAATTAATTGAAGCATTGCGATTTGACTAACCTCGCTGCTGAGGTCAATTATTGTGGACATAGTTGTAAAATCACAGATTCTCTTCAATCGTTAGATTTGTGTGTAAGAATGAGCGAGCCATCTTAGATGATTGCGTGATATTGTGTTGTTTGCGCCATGTTCACTCGCAAACTCCTTGATGTATATGTGTAGGCCTATATAAATATAATATTATATATATAAATTATATATTGTATTATCTTTGACGAGTTACATAGATTTGATCCTGTTAACTATACTTGTTTTATTTATAGGGAGTGCTGATATTTATCTACCACGCTTTGTTCCATAACAAGGTTGGCGGAGTTAATTACTGAAATTGAGTTTAATGGCTGAAAGATGTTTTATATAATTATTTACCATAAGCTTGGATTAAAAAGGTTGACCTGCGAACGCCGTGAACGGTTTGAACCAAACGATTCTTAATATCTTTCTCCTTCACTGAGAATATAACCTCAAAATGTCTTAATTAACTGGATTGGATTACAAGGGTTCCTAAAATCTATCCTTTATACGAATACTTTTAAATAATAGCAGATAATATGAGTCACAGAACAACATAAAAGTACTAAAGCAGTCCGAGAGACTTAATAATAACTGACTATGTTTTACAATTTTTAATCGTAATCATAATCTCCAAACTTCTAAAGCATCACTTGAAAGTCAAGCGCAGGGGTTGCAGCGTATTAACGAGGCTGCGTTCAATTAGAAGGATAGTCCGTAAGACTATAGTCCAAAGAAATCCAGTGTCCAGTTCCAGAGGATCACAGGGGCGGAGCAGCTGCTAAAGCTAGTCTTATAGGTCTTATAGCTTGAGAATTGTAGGGTGGAGGATCACACGAGACCGGGTAAAAGTTCTTGAAGTAACGTGACTTCAAATAAATTCGATTTGAAAGTCCGATGTGAAATGTGCATTCCGTCTCAAAATTGAACCATTCACTCTGTCTTCTCTCTTTTGCCATTTATTCGTCGTTCTATCATTTACCAAACACTGCCGTCATTTCTGGGTTAGAGTCATTACGGTACCTCGTTGGCTGGCTGCCTCCTCGATTTTGACTGAGCGCTGAAAATGATCGAACACTTCGGCGCAGCAGATTTCGCTTAAGTTAACACCAGGTAATAAGTCTGATACAACGGTGAAGGGGGACTGAAAATTTTGCGATTTACTTTTCTGCCTCTTATCATGTTTGAACTACTCATACGCGGTGTATTGCATATCTGTTTCTTTCGCTGTGTTTGGTAATTCGAACATACTGCTTTGGAATTAAGTAGATGTCAACTTTGAATATTTTGCTTATACGCGTGTGCGGATGTATTTCAGACAATCAGCGGGAAGATATCCACCTTCTTTTCCAACTTCGTCAACAGTCGCAGTAAGCCGGACTCGAGTATCAGTCAAACGCCGGCGCCTCCGGACCAATGGCCGAAGAGAGTCTCGACGAGAGGCAACGTTCCAGTGCTTGTGAAGTACTACCAAGGATTAGCGAACGAGAATTACGGCTCCAGCGACTCCATAAAGCAAGATATGTTTGTCACATCGTCCACCGTTATGTCATCATCGACCAGCGATCAGACAACAATGAGTTCCTGTGACAGCAGCATCAAAGCAGAAGTCAGCAAAACCAACTCATCGTCAAGTATCGGGGTCCAGGTTGATACAAAGCGACTCGTTGAACAGAAACTAAGCGATGACCAGATGACGAAATCCTAATGAGGTTGACCATGGCGACACCTTCTGTCCATTGTTGACATTGACAACGCCACACTGTCCCTTTGTGTTAATTAGCCCCGTAAACCTGTTTGTCTGGCAAGGGTGCCCTCTGTCTTCATATTCTTTGTATGCGTATCGCCTACTCAACATAGTGTGTGATTGACTTGCCGACTGTTCTATCTGTGTCAATTACGATGATTATAATAATTATATAATGATTATATTGATTAATTATTTTAATGATTTGCAAATAAAAGTTATTTTATCGACCGAAGAATCCACGCGAATGAACATGTTTAATAATTCATTTTCAAATAGGGCCTATATGAAATTTCGTTTAGTTTTACCAATCTAGTCCTCTTAACAGAAGTTCGCTCATTCGGTTACGGTACTTCTACTTATTTTGTGTACGTAAGGCTATAACCTTTATCAGAAACTTTAAAAAATAATATTCTGGTAACAATAACACCAGTATGATATTCGGATGAGTTTAACACACCTCACAAACTATAGCCAGGATCTGTCTGAGCCACTGGCAAACGTTTTCCCAAACTGCTCGCAAATGCTTACCTGCTTAGCATAGGCGGAGACCTGGGCGGAGACTTGGGGGGGGGGCGGAGAGACACGAGATTTTCTGATGGACGAATGGCTGAGTGTCGCAGAAAATGTCCATCTTTTGCCTGCCAACATTTCTGACGACAGGCGAAATCTCGACGAAATTTTCTATTTTCGCCGCCAAAAAAGTTCACGACCTTTTTTTAGTCTTGACGCTCAACGATTGGGGGGGGGGGGGGCAAATGCATGGGTCGTCCCACCCCCCCATCACCTCCATTGGGGGGACCGTCCCTCTGTCCCCCTAGGTCTCCGTCCATGCTGCTTAGTGTATGTTGCGTTGACGGAAATGTTGCATATCCATCATTTTATGGTAAAACTATCTTAAATATATAATCTCTTGCTTTAGACGTGAATCCATCTATCTGTTATTTATAAACCATAAATATCTTATAGATATTCAGAACTACCAATAATTATTTATGACATCAGCCAATTACTAAATGTCTGAGACTGTTTTATGACATGCAGTGCCAATGCTGATAATAACTAGTTTTGGCAGACAGCGCGACAAGTGGACTCCCAAGTAAGCAGCGCTCTTTTTAGAATAACATTGTCATTCTAGCTACAAACTATATTAACGGCGCCATACATTCTCCGACTGGATCGTGAGATTCGTTCAAAACCAAGGAGTCTTAAGGGTAATGACGTGACACTTTCTTCCATTAGTAAAGACAGTTACCAGCTGTATATAGACTATTATGTGGGGCGCGGTGGTGTAGTGGTGGCGTCGTTGCCTTGAAGTTCGAGGTTCGAATCCACCTCAAGTCGCCGCGTAGGAACTTTGGGCAAGTCCTTCACTTGCAATTGCTCAGCGCTTCGGTGTGAAACTCCGATGCAGTCTCCGCTCTGCAGTCTGGAGCGCCTCTGAGTAGAGTGCTTGAAGGGGCGCTATAACAAGTGCACATACAAAATATAGTATGTAGACTAGCGTTTCTCGCAGACTAGGACGCGTCTCGGATCAGTGATCGGTTGTTGCTGTTCTTTCCAGTGCCGGCGTTAGCACCCCCGCGCCCCCCGGTTGGGGGCCTCAAGTTTGCAAGGGGCCTCCAAATTTAGCTGGTCAATATGCCTATTTGTGATTGTATATTTCTTAAAATGGCGTATTCACTTGGGGCCCCCGATCTGGTCTGTTACATGACTCAACATACCACGGAACTGCCATAGCTGCAGACCTAATGCAGATAGCATACTGATTTTGGGCGTAAGAATAGGCTAGCCATTTAAACTAATCCAGGCCAGTTGAGTCTACTTTCTCAAACACCACGTTTATAACTTACCTGCCTTAAAAATATAATCTGGGCGAGGCCCCCAAATAAAGCCCTGTAGGGCCCTATATGTCATTGGGACGTACGTGCATGGTCTTAAGTTTGTAAGGGGCCTCTAGGTTTAGCTGGTAATTATACCTTTTAAAACCGTTCATTCTTGAAACTACGCACAGAATTATATATTTACACAAGCATACAAAATAATGTTCTGCAAACCAATACAACAATTGTCCTCCAGTCAAGGGCGGAGACTTAGGAGGAACAGAGGCACGGACAATTTGTGGTGGGGACGGAGTCCTTATATTCTCCCAATATTTTATATAAATATTTCATAAGTGTCATAAATGTCTTCAGTGTTAGGTCTATCCACTGTCTATCCATAATGATCAATTCTGTCCAAATGACAGCATAAAATACGACCACATATGATATGGCTACAGCGTGCAAATAAAAAAATGAAACAATGGAGAGGGGACATTTATTGAAGTCTTAAAGCATGTCTCTGGGCACTGAAATCATGAGCAATTTGTTAGAATGACAGCTTCAAATGCAACAGCTACAGTGAACAAATTCCCCCAAAAAATTAGCAATTGGGAGGCGACACTCTGAAGTCCTAAACCATGAATAACAGCATTAAAGAAAAGAAAATACATAAATCACACTTGAGGAGGCGACAAAAGGTTAACGTATGGCAATAAATCTTGGGAACTTCGACTTTTCGAACAAAATTGCTGCTGCATATATTTAAATGGTGCGTTATAGTAGCGTATTTACATAGCGCAACTATTGGGTTAGCGGCACGGTGGTTTTCATGTCCTCATGGGATTGGAAGCTCTCTAATCGCGTGAAAAACATACGGTAGGCTAATTATTTTCATCACCAGGATGCAAGTTCCCATGCATAAGTTTTGTACTGTAGGCTAATGATCAGCCACAGTGGGGGCGCCAGGATTAACGTTTGGGGGGGGGCTGAATTCTCGCGGAGGAAATTTTCGTTTTCATCCGCCAAAATTTCTGACGACTTTTTTTCTTTTTTTGTCATTCAGCCGAAATCTCATGGAAATGATGGAAATGGTTCCATTTTCATCCGCCAAAACTTCAGTTTTGCATGTAAAAAAATCCGGATGGCCTTTTTGGGGGGAGGGCTCAGCACCCGAGTGTCCTTGTTTAGGGGGGCTTATTCCCGCTTAACCCCCTAGCCACCCCCTGTCGCCGCTACTGATCAGCCAAATCCAGGCAACTGCGTTCATAAGGCCATGTCATTGGGTTCAGCGCCTCTGTTTTCTACGCTCAGCAAACATAACTGTCAGCGCGAAATGTGTTTTTATAAAATTTATGGATCTGCAGAGTTGTAGCCTGTCTATGGTTTAATGGCTGTGTAATTTTACATCCTAGACTTCCTAGTAATGAAATTAGGTCTTTACCATAATTCAGGATAACCAAAGTCCGGCATGTAGGCCTAGTAATCTGGGTTAGTCTTCCAAGCTCTTGGCAAGCACAAGTCATGGGAACGGAACTCGGTATAGAGTACAGATAAGTCCACACTCACAGTCGTCTGCAAGCACAATCATGGGCTTACATGATGAGGTACGAGATGTTTGGAGCCTCTTGCAGATCATTAGCTAATATTTTGATTTGTAGCGCATGAATATGGCAGTAGAAAAAACTGTAAGCGTTGGTCTACTGAGCATTTTTCAACTTCTGATGCTGTTGAAAACAATCGAACCTGTTGACTCGGTTGCTGCTGTCGACCCATGTCAACCTCAGCTTCTTTGTGTCCCTGGCACAAGGATGGGAGATCAGAACGACTGTCGCCGATACTACGAATGCAGCCATGGCGAAATTCAAATTCCAATATACGGTCGCAGATTTAAGAGATCTTCAAATCTGAACGATGGAATGGAAAAACCGAGATGGGTGACCCAGATGTGCTATAACCAATATTTTAGCACCACTGAAAGCAAATGTGTTCGCGACAGTACTCGTCAGTGTCAGAAGAAATGTGAAGGTAAGCCTAAGCGTTAAACGAGCCGTTTTTCGAGTTAAGTACTCGGTGCACGAATAGGAAACTATCCACTCACCCTATGGTGTCAAATATGGGACTCCGTTGCATATTTTTTCCTTATTAAATTGATGATAGCCTCAAATGCTTTAATGGTTAGTGTCATTGTATACATTTAGAAGTGAAAAAGGGACGACCCTGCTAGCAGAACGATATTGTTCCTTTTGGGTTTACCCTTGAACACCCATGAACTGCTACATATGAACATGACATTGTACAGTATGATGTACTCATATTTCCTTTTGACGATCAATAAAGCTGATCAATTGGATTGAATCCACAAATTTAAGCCAAAATGGTGAATATAACATGCACAAACATACACACACGCACATAATAGGCATATATACAGGGTGGGTCATAAAAAGACCCATATGTTTTTTGCCAATATCTTGGCCAGAAGTCAGAATTTTCAAATAAGGACAGTGCATATTTACACATGATGGCCATATTTCATCAAACTATTTAAAGCATAACAAAAGTTCTTTGATGATTCAAAAACGTAACGCAACAAAAAGTAACAAAAACCGATTTTAATAACTATAATCTCAAATAATTGTTATCAAATACCACAATATGCGGCCAAAACCAAGAGCGGTAAGAGAATTGATTCTTGCATTAGAGTTGATGTGGGAAGATTTATCTCTGGAACAGATCAACAAGACCATCAAGAACTTTACAAAGAGGCTCATTACAAATTTGAGCACTGGTGGGGGACACATTGAACACAAGTTGTGAAGCACTATCAAGTTGCTGTGATAGCAATTATTTGAGTCGTGACTTAATCAAATCTTTCTTGTCACTTTTTGCTGCGTAATGTTTTTGAATCATCAAAAAACAGTGGGTTCTCTCACTAAAAGTGAGATAACATTTGTTTTGTTTGAAATATTTTTGATGAATCTGGCCATCATGTGAACAAATGAATTGTCTTTAAGCCTGAAAATTTTTATGAAAAACTTCTTACTTCTGCCCAAGATATTGGCCTTAGGCCTATGCATAGCTCAAGGGTACGCGTACCCTAAAATAGAATACGTTGAAATACGTACGTACCTTTCAAAAAATAGAATACGCGTATGGTACGTACCATGCACGAAAATTTTATTTATGCATGGTTTACTCCGCGACCCATAGCCAACGTATAATCTGACGTCAACAGTAGCCTATGCGTCATTGAAACCGGTACTTTCGGTAGCGTAGCAGTAAATTTAATTCGATAAATTCTTTGGTTATAATTAATTTAATGCAAATTGTACTGTCTTTCTGATGAGAGCTAAGTACACGTCGCTGGTTTGCAAATTGGTGTAGCTTATAACTCGAAAGTTGCAGTAGGCTATATCTATATAGCCCAAGCATCAGTCAGCGAGTCAGCGATGCCCAGAGAACCTGGGAAGGAATGGACGCACGTGAAAGTTTTGAAAAATGCGAAAAACAATTAATTGATTGAATGCAATTTTTTCGACAAGCAGTTCTGGGATGGATCAGGCAATCGCATAAGAACACATCTTTGAAGTGCATGCTGCAACAGAACTGAGACGACTGACTGACATTAGTGCATTAAGTGCAATGTATGCTGGATAAACATAGACCTACAATATAGCATTGCAGCAATTTACTACGCCGTATATTGGGTGGTGAGTGTTTGCTTAAATTAAATTGAAATTCTTATAATGAGCAATGAGTGGTTAACGGATTTTATTTATTGTTTACGTACCCTAAAATAGGGTACGTTAAAATAGTACGTACCTTAAAAAAATAGAATACGTATGGTACGTACCCTCGAGCTTTGGGCCTATGCATACACCCTCTTCATGATAGTCTACGTAGGCCTATACTTATCGATCTCCTGTAGCGTTCAATAAAACGAGTTAAAATCACGCCCTGATAAATTTCTTTGGATGGACCCTAATATAATGATGCTGTCCTACGTCCGAAGTTTTTTATACCCTCTCTGCTCTGCTCTGCATATACATAATTATAGCTCTTCTGGTTACTATACGTAAGCTGCGTTGAACATGCTGAGATAATGATAGTCCTTGATATGCCATGAGGTCCCGTATGCACTTTGGTGTTGGGGGAGTTTCTCACTTCCAATCAGTCAGTGGGTCCCTGGACATGAAAAATCACCGAGGTGCTTGTCCGCCATGACGTCACGAATGGCGCAATTGCAAAATCCAATATGGCCGCCACCGGCCATATTGGAAAATTAGTTTTTATTATTTCTTACACGATATGCACGTGTAATAACTCTAATAGTACTGATTTAGGTATGTAGAATTCATTTATGATATTGATTTTGTCATCCGGGGTCATCTGAAGGTTGTAGGGTCATTTTCAAGGTCATGTAATTCATCTTTTTTATTTATCACAGCAT
This sequence comes from Lumbricus terrestris, assembly GCA_949752735.1. NCBI lineage: Eukaryota > Metazoa > Annelida > Clitellata > Crassiclitellata > Lumbricidae > Lumbricus > Lumbricus terrestris. The sequence continues at coordinate 57,727,606 of OX457039.1, forward strand.
ATGCACGTGTAATACCTCAAATATGGCTGATTCAGGTATGTAGAATTCATTTATGATATTGTTTTTGTCATCCGGAGTAACGTGAAGGTCATAAGGTCAACTTCAAGGTCATTCTTTATTTTTTCATTACTTACAGCATATGCACGTATAATACCTCTAATGTTACCGATTCAGGTATTTCGAATTCATTTAGGCTATGATATTGTTTTTGTCATCTGGGGTCATCTGGAGGTTACAAGGTCATTGTCAAGGTCATTGTGTTGCATCAATGATGGGGATCATAACTTGAATGAATGCAGCAGTAGAAAGGCGTTATAACTTCAATTAAGCAAATTAATCAGCTAATTACGTTATGTTATAAGTCAATGCTGCATTATGTCAGTGATTTCACAGGACGAGTTTCTTGTCCTCTCGTGACAAAATATCATGCAGAAATTTGAGGCAGCGTGACAACCACAGCGTAGAGTGTTACACTTTCCGGCAAACTTGCATATTGTGAGCAGACTTGGCGGTAAAGGATGCAAACATTTTGATGGAAGCAGTGCACCGAAGTTTTCCTCACATCCGCGATTTAAGGCTCTAGTTTTGTCTCGCGTTCACTGTGTGTTGCAAGTATAGTGGGCATGATCTGTGCACCAGGAAGGCCCCTCGCTCGATAATTATGGCCTCTGATCCCGCTGCTTGTAGGAGGAAGAGCGTCAATTCCGACTGTGAATGTGATATGGTTTTCTGGTCTCAGCTGGTCGAACATCACACAGGTTGTATTTGACCTTGCTCCTGCCCAGATACGTACCAAGTACTTCTCTGCTGATGCTGCATCTTGTTCTAACAGCGTGTCTGTCTCTCCAAAGTTTGTTAGCTACTGTCTGGGTCGCAGGCTAAAGCTATGAATTTGGATCCCACCTTATTCATGCAGTCGTCTCCTGTTAACACATGTGCCTTGATGACTGCCTTGGCCAGGGATGCTCCAAGTTCAGTTTCTCGAGGATGGCAAGGATGCCTATACCGCTCATACAGACGGGATCGCTTAGTAGAGAAGACAAAGAAAATTAGCATGACCATATCGAAGTCGAAACTGCCACGGTTTTAAAATTCGCCCTTAACTATGTATGTTTAGACACCAAGATGACGATTCTAAGTGTACTGGAAGCTGAGATATTGAAATATCCTTTTAGGTCGGCCATTTTGGAAAATGGCCGCCATTGAAGCCTTGTTGAACATTTACAATGGCTCTGTTGGGATCCTCGTCCCAAACTATGTATGTTTAGACACCAAGATGACGATTCTAAGTGTACTGGAGGCTGAGATATTGAAGTATTATTTTTTCAGGTCGGCCATCTTGAAAAATGGCCGTCATTGAAGCCATGGGGAACATTTTCAATGGCTCTGTTGGGATGCCTGCCCTTAACTATGTATGTTTAGACACCAAGATGACGATTCTAAGTGAATTGGAAGCTGAGATATTGAAAATCCGTATGTTGGTCGGCCATTTTGGAAAATGGCCGCCATTGAGGCTCTGGGGAACATTTGTAATGGCTTTTTTGGAATCCTCGCCCCTAACTATGTATGTTTTGACACCAAGATGACGATTTTAAGTGCACTGGAAGCTGAGATAATTTAAAATCTGTAAACAGGTCGGCCATTTTGAAAAATGGCCGCCATTGGGGCCAGGGGCCAAATCTGCGATGGCCGTATAGCCAAATCTTTTTCTTATGACATTTTCATGGTATGTACCAAATTTCATGCTTGTATCACAAAGTGAACAATTTTTCACCAGGCCGCTCTACTAGAGGGGCATAAATATATAACCATTTATAAACCCCAAATGGGCGGCGAAGCCGCCCCACAGGGGCGGGTGGAGCTGGGTTTGGGGACGAAAAATCGAAATTTCCCGTGCAACGCCGGGTACCCCAGCTAGCAATTTATAACGAAAGCAACTTTCGTCGATGTGGGTCGTGATAGAAAGTCACCGTATTATCTTCGCTGACCACTATTATAGAACACCTAGTCGTGATTCAGTGTTAAAGGAAACTTTTTTAATCCCAATAGCCTTAAGAGAGGAATCTACTTACAAAGAAGTCCTTCCATAATCAGCAAACTCCCAGTTTTCTAATGAAATGTAATATATAATTAAAGTTATTCAGCTTCAACAAATAATAATCCTAAACTACCTAGTGTGGCGAGTTATCTTTACTAGGAATATGTATTATTGTTTATCTGGCCAAGTATTATGATAACCTACTCGATTGACTTCGGCTCTTTCTCATTCTCTAATCTTCTCCATATCAAAGATTGTTGATCCGGTCGGTTGATAGGTAGCCATGGAATAAACTACATAAACCATCTGACACGTATTCTTTCCATTTCTTGTTTACCGTCAGGTGAGCCGTCGTATTCACCTCACAACCTTTTTCTTCGGAACTTAAGGCTGATGTTTGAGCCTTCTGGGAAGCGATTGCGGCGCTGAAAAGCCATGGATAAACGTTGCTCGGGTCCTATTATTGCCTTTATAGGCAGTGGCGTAGTTAGCTTTTCGTGGGCCCGTGTGCATAGGTCCTGCGTGGGCCCCTGTTTGACCTTGTAAACCCGATATCTTTGCGTTCTTGGCACCGTTTACAATCAAAATCACTAAATCTAATCAATTACATTTGCTAGTATTAACACATGCAAAACAGCTCACTCACAAGGAAAAAAATGCTGTGAGAATGACAGGTAAATTGATACAGTTTTATAACTACATGTATACAGTGATTTCTCAATGAATTCGAAAGCTGTCACGTAGCAGATTTAGGCTGTTATTTAGACTCTATAGTATTATGACCTATAATCAGCGGCGGCGCCAGGATTTCAGTTTCGAGGGGGCTGAAGCCTCGCGGCGAAAATTTCACATTTTATCCGTCAAAAATTTCTGACGACCTTTTTTTAGTCATCGACCGAAATCTCATAAAAAATTTCCATTTTCGCCGCCAAAATTTCTGACGACCTTTTTTTTAGTCGTCAGCCCTAAATCGTGAATTTTTCAATGTAAAAAATTCGGACGGCCTCTTGTAAGGGGGCTTAGCCCCCCGCCCCCTCTCGCTACCGCCGCCACTGTCTATAATTCACTTGACGAAACGCCTGCATGCCGTCAAAACCCTAACCAGACTCTAACCAGAATAGCAAGTTGTAAGGAGAAGTGGCTGAAAGTATGTAGAAAATTACATTTTAATGATTTTATAGATCAATAAGTTTTTTTATTACTCTGAATTCGGCAGAAAGACAATCAGGATTTGACGTTTATAACTAAGATCGAAGTGCTCACAAGATATACATATATATATATATATATATATATATATATATATATATATATATATATATATATATATATATATATATTAGACTGGTCCAAAATTGCATGGTAAAAAAAAATTCTTTTGGATTTTTGAGGCATGTTGATAAACTTGTTCATTTTGATCTAAAAAGTACCTGTGTGAAATTTTATGCCAAAAATGTAATATTTATGGGTCACTCACGAGCATCAAATTTGGAGTTTGGGGGCTATATATTAATAGTCCAGGCAATTTGCAGTTTGACTTGGGAAAAATTGTAACACAAGCTTTCTAAACGGTTTCTTCCTCAGAATTTGCTGCTGAATAAAATATCCAAAATCCAAAACAATTTGACCATGGGGTCTCCCCCAAAATGGGGTTCAAAATATGTTTTTTTGCATTTTTACATTGAATATCGGGCTGCTGACAACCTTAATGTGGCTGGAAAGTGAAGTTTTCAAGAACAATTTTCATAAATTTTTTGACTGTCCCTCTCAGAACATTGATAAGTAGGCCTACACTTAGGAGAGTCGAAGGGAGCATTAGGGCACGTGCCCCCATGATGTTCTATAAATTGAGCTGGTTTCAACGCTGGACCACAGCATTATTTTTAACAGGCTTTCTAGTCACATCCTATTTGCAGTCCAATACTGTATGGCCAAAGGCTATTTCTCAAAGCTCACTTTGGCATGCCAGGGTTGACAGGTGAACCAATATGGCGTCAATCTGAGAGATTACTTCATCCACGAAGTCAAGAAGGAAGATGTTCTCTTAGTTTCACTCTGGAATAGTAAAGTAATTGTAGCAGACCTTACAGAAGAAAGAAGAGGGCGCATAGGTTGACCCAGGGTGAGAATTACTGGGCGTTTCAGCCCCCAATCTTACTTAGCGCCCCATAGTAAAGTCTGTTTTTCACACCCCAATTAAAAGTGGATCATGGTTCAACCCCCAGTTATTTTTCCATAATTCTCACGCAGGGTTGACCTTTTGTCAATAATTGTTGGTTCCAGTCCAAATATCAAATTCGATGAGCTCATTGCTGCGCCAAAGCTTCCATTGGGTACTGGAGCTGCCATGACCAACGTCGTTCTCAAGATCATTGAAGAGTGGACATGGGAAAAACCTACTGAAGCTCTGTTATTTGACTCTACTGCTTCCAACACGCCATGGGAACCATTACGGATGTTGCTAACTGTTCGGTGTTGTATTTTGTTGGCTTCTGTCGCATTTAGCTTGTGCAGACATCTCGCAACAGAGTCTATATTGGATACAGTCTTCATTGTATTGATGTGATGGCTGCATCATCTGAACCCGATATCTAGCTATTCAAATGTTTATCACCAACAGTGGTCTTTCATTATAACAGTCCGTTAGTCCATGCATTTCAGGCTCTAAAATAACTGACTGCAGAAAGTGCCAAGATGCAGCCATCGTGGTCCTGAAGACTTGCACAGTTCGTGCCTTTGTAAGTCTATTAACAGGGGATCTGCAGCTCTGCTGGATGACCAACACAACGCTGCAAATGAGAAGATCACTAAGGCGGCATTTACTAATTTCATTCGTCATTTCTGGTATTTAGGAATTGACCTTGCTGGGTTCTTATTTTTCTTCAAGAAGCAGTTAATGAATGAGAAAAGAAATAAACAAGACACAAGTAAAGAAGAAGAACCTAGAATGCAAGAGTTAGGTTCCTAAGGGGAAAAAGGAGAGGAAATAACGGAGAGCCGGAGGTTTATGAAATCTCTTTGTATCAAGGAGACGTTGTTGGATCTTCCTCCTAAGTAGGCCTACAGACCAAATCGTGAATGATGTGGCAGAGAGATTTCTGAGATTAGCTGCAACAATCAGTACCTTCAATGACTCGCTGACGAAGAGCGAAGACACTAAGCATTACTCTAGGTGCATGGCGAAGCTTCATCGTAATCATCATTGTCAATTTCGACTTTCTGAACCGACACTGTGACAAGCTGACCGCATTCTTAGATAGTTTTTATTAGACACTGGAAGTCAATTTAACTAGAAAAATAGCACACGAGTACCGTGCCTATTAAGGAAACCTAACCTCTAAATCAGAGGTTCCCAAACTTCTCTGGCTCGGGACCCACTTGGGAATATTTTTTCTGTCTCGGGACCCACTAAAGTGACTAAACAAAATTAGGTACAGAGTACTAAACTAACACTAACTAAGGATTGCTTCATAAATCGGGATTAAGATATGCTGATTTACATCCAGCATTTAGAAATTACCACATTTAAAACAGTAAAATTTAACTTAAGGAAAAATTTCCAAACAAATCACACACTGAGGTCTTGGTTCATCGCCTGAATCAGTTGAAATAAATCCGAATTTCAGATATGAATCATAATGTTTACGTTTCGGCGGACATGCCTTCTTCGTAGGCCTACTCGGAAGTCGATTATCAAGAGTTGAATTAACATCATCGTCCGACTCCGACTCTGAGCTATGACCACTCACACATGACAAAGATTCTCGTTTTCGTTTGAAAAATTTAGCCATGTTTTTTCGCAAAGTTTTAAAAATTGAAAATAAAATTTGTGAAATTTAAATACACGTTGTTTATTTTTGAATGGCAGACTTTTATCAATCATGCTAAGTCTCGTTGCTAAGTCTCGTGCACTGTTTCCTGTTCACATACACGCACAAGTAGAAACCAGTTATAGCCCAACCATAGTCAAATGTTGTTTCACTAGTTATAACGGAATAATAAAGTATGACGTTTGAGGGTTACTGGAATAAATACTTAAATTAACAGAGAAATAAGAAGAACTTTCGCGACCCACTTGCCAAAGCTCTGCGACCCACTTTTGGGTCGCGACCCACAGTTTGGGAAACGCTGCTCTAAATGTATGTTATTATTCAGGGTACCTAACCTCCGAGTCCAATTTATAGATTCTCAAGTAGTAGCTTACAATGTAGTTAGTATGTTAAAACTTTGACAGCTGTGAGTGACCTGAAGATAGAGTCACAGTGTTTTAATATTTTGCACTGTGGGTTTTCTGTACCAGATGTACAGAAAAAACAACATGCCTTTCATATATTTTAATGTTCAATTTTTTGAACCACTCTAATATATATATATATATATAGAGCATGACATTGGATCAGGTAAGGCAGCACGGGATGCGAGAGGAGAGAAGATATGATAGAATAGGATATAAGTTATGACAAAGAAGTGCTCAGACAAAAGGAGACAGTAAAGGAGACTTTACGCAGACTGTCAACGGAAAGTTTTATTTTACCCTCTTGAATTTGTAACGCCCGCCCTAGCCGCTAGAGGGGCAGGAGCTCGTGCAATTGCAGCCTCACTTACTTGCTCACTTCCAACACCCCCTGCTAGCGCTGCGGCGTACTGCCGGGGCGACAGGAACATGCCTTCGGGGACTTCACGTCTGCGTGACAGGGAGGGACGTCTGCGCTCTGTAAATTCACGGATACCAGGGCCGGAACTACATATCTCCGTGGCTGTTGGTCGACTGGCAACAGCACCCTCGCGTCGGTGCTCGTCTGGGTTCATGCCCCTTTCGGCAGATTTGGGTGAAAGGTCATCGGTTTCCTGGAGAATTAGTGGGTATAAAACTTTTGAGTGGTCCCATTGACTTTATCATTATGGTCCCCCCAACTTTTAGGACGTGATTCATTTGGTCCCCCCCCAACTTTTAGGACGTGATTGCGCCTATGTATACCTGGCCTTGTTTCTAGGTCGCTCCACAAATGCTTCGACTTCTCTACCTGAACCCCCTTCCTCGGAACTGTCTGATTCCTCCGGGGCGTCCCCACTTAAAGAGTTTACACGTGACATGGGCTATTCTTCTTTACCCTTAGTTTCAATTCACTCAATCACCTTCGTTGATTAGATATGTAACACCTTATTTATTCATGTAACGAGTACTTAACTAACACATAATCAGCAGTGACCTGCGCAAATACAGTCTTTTCTACTATCTCTATCAGTTCACCTAGACATTTCCAGAGCTGACAATACCACGAACTGTTACTACACAATTTACATCAACCCTACCCAACAGTTCAATTCCTACATTCGAGTCGACTACCGACTATGTTTTCGTTTCGTAACTACTACAGCAGAATTCTGTAGTACTCTTAGTTAATTATAAACGCTTCAGTTACTTAACTTCAGTACTTCATGCTAATTTACCACAATATAACAATCCTTTCAATTCGCCGCTATTTATAGTAGCTATTTTTTTATATATTCAGTTCCGTAATACAAATGCGAATTTAATTTGCCGATCTACGTTAATTCAATGTTATCTATTTTAGCACGTGGTAGCCATCTTAAGCATTCAATCGGTTAGGTTACAGATTCAGCACGTTTCACGCTAATACTGGTTACTTCCCTGGAATTTAGGCTAGTTTGCTTCTCCCAAGGTTTTCCTTCCACCGGAGGCGACGATAATTCTTTGCCGTCGTTTAATTATTAATTTAGTTGCGTTTCTTATAATTTATATGCTTATAATCTTAGTTTTAAATCAAATTTCTACTAAAAAATGGTTGCCTCGACCTCCGCAGGTCTCACCAGTTCGAAAGATTCTCGGCAACTGACGCTCTCTGTTCCAACAGCCAATCAGAAACGGCTTCTTACCGCCGTTTTAGGTCACGCGCCGCTCCTGGCCTATCAGCGGCGCCCGCGCTTTCGCCACGTCATCCAAAAGGTCACATGTCATTCTGGCGCATTGTCTACAGCCTCGCTCTGGTGCAGCATAGAATTAGTTAAAGCCGTTATGCGCAATATAGATAAAAGTAAGTAAGATTTGTAGCATTTCCACAAACGCTACAATAATATACTCCTTTCTAGCAAAAAATCGGTGGCATTATTTTATTTCGGTACTATCCAATCGGCCCATATGTAGTCTATTCTTATTTCTGTATTTTACGTGTAACTGGGTGCGGTGTGTCACCTGGATTTGTCTCTTTTCCTAAATTAAACAAAGATTATTATTATTACTTACAGCACGTAACTGCGAGATATTTTTTATTCTTTGGTATGAATAAAACATGCTCTGCGCTTTTCACTTTGACGTTTATTCTTTCTTACGACAGGAATAATTTCGTCAAACAGCCATCCTCGCATATCCTTATACGGTGATCTTTACATATCCTTACACAAGGATCCCGATCAGTTGCATGTTTCAGCAGGAAGCAGAGTCCAATTCCTCTGTTCGTTTCGCTACGTTGTTCTCGGTTACGCAGTTCCTCCCGAACAATTTGTTTGGCTCAGCTATAAGACTCGTCCTCCCAGTACCATCGTTAGCCGTGGGAAGCAGACGATCATAGCATCAGACACCCGTCCAGATGAGAAAGGATTCTACAATTCAACGCTCACTTTCGCATCGGTTACAAAGACAGAACATGGTCAGCGGAACCTCTTTAGATTATCTTCCATTTAGAACTAATTTTCTCTTTCAACTTGAGACTGTATAACATGTAGATCTAATATGTCTTTTCAATCTAACGTCTGTTATAGCGCACTTGGCACTTCAGCGAAATGCTGAAGCAAATCAATGAAGGCCTAATGCCTTCCAAGATATCCACTTAGAAATGTTCCAGAACCTGATGTACTAATGAAGATATCACCTAGATTCGCGGAATGAACAATCTGGAAATCCTATAGCAACCATGGCTGCTCACAAACTAGCACACTTGGGCGTCTCATTAGAAAAGCACGATAAACGTACGCTATAATAGGCCTATACGTGAATGAATGCATGCAGGCGTTTAGGTAGGCTATTTACGTACTCGTGTTTGCATGCATGCCTTTAAGCATGCACGCCTTTTGCTATCATTGACATAACAATTATTCAGCTTTAAATATGAGTAGGCTTATAAGGTTAGCCGATGTGGCTGACTGATGCGCATTGTTAGTTATTATTATTATTATTATTGTTAGTGGGATTTGCTCGTTGTCATTTCGATGTATTATTAAAGGGATTGAGCAGCCTTTTTTCCTCACGACTCAAACTGATTGCTCTAATAATGGTAGATTAACGCGCCCCATTTTATGTATCAATGCTTAGGCCTACATGTTTTGGGGCACTTATAATTTATGATGCCCTGAAAGGCTTTCTCAGAAGTAAGATTAATTATCAGACAGTTAAGCATTTAGATATCTGTTACTTTTGATTTTCAAGGAACCTATCAATGCGGTGTGCGGTACAACAACATTTTCGCAGTGTACGCGTTCAGTGAAACGGGTTTACAGGTTTCGAGATCTTCAGACTGCGATTGTCCAGGCCTCTTGATGTCACCGACGACTTTAACAGTGTTTAATTACGAACAGATCGTCCTCAAGTGCACAGATGAAACTTACGAAGTTGATGTCTTGAAATGGTACAAAGATGGGGTTGAAATTCAATCTGGTGGTAAGTTTTCACATGTAAATTTCATATGAATTATCTCTAAATGTCCCGGAACGATACATCTGAGGGTCGGATGAAAGTTGTAAAGCCACACTAAAGTGTCACTTGGCTTTTGTCAGTAACGAATATACCGGTTTAATAGTCATTCACATCAAGTTTAATTTGATCTGTTTTCAAGAGGTTAAGTTGAATATGGAGTGCATTAGTATGGTTAACCTACTAATAGAAGATTTAGTGATTTAGTATTAATTCTTATGACTTTTCTGTAAGTTGCATAACTTTAGTAAGCGAGTATGACAAACGTGCAATAACATATACCATGCGAGCTTACATAGGCCTACATATTTCGATGCAGTGTGTGTGCGTTATTATTGCATGCAGGAGTCATCAAAATAGAGCAAAAAGAATACCGAGGAGTGTCATATCTAACGACGTCGGCCAAATTCTACAAGGAGTCAGTTCAGTTTTTCTGTATGGGTGTTGATCGTCACGGAAATACTATGTGGAAAACGAAAACAGCCGAAGTGTTAATCATAAATAAAAATGGTAGGAATTACAATTCGTGTGAATTACAGTAATGCATAAGCCTACCATAACTTTTGGTCTGAGCTAATTTTCACAGCAAAATCCATTAATCACTTACAAAGAATAAAACAGAAAATAACATATAATTATTATGCGCATTATCGCATATGATATTATTTGAAAAATCGATGCACTGTGGTGTTCAAATAATTGGCACATAAACGGCGACTGAAAGGTTTAGGCCTAACTCTTACATCTCGAGTATCGCTTAACTCTATTCCGGTCACTGCTAATAATAATTGATAGTACTGTAGGCTATGCGGATTCGTCAAATCACCAAGGTAAATTTTCGGGGTCTAGGACTTTACCCCCGGCCCATTGCCCCCCTGCCATTACCCCCTGCCATTACCCCCTGCCATTATCCCCCGGAGACAATTACCTCCCCCTGCCATTACCCCTCGTGATAACCCCCCCCCCGCCATTGCCCGCGAGTTGCAGTGCTAATTATGTAGGCACTTAACGCCTATTAACAATTAGAACCAGTAAATTCGCACCTTATTCACGCAGTTTGTACCATGGCTGGAATATTCTTGCTTAAATGGAAGCTGGATTGAAGAAAATAGTCTTGCTTAACTGGAAGCTGGGTTCAAGAAAATATTCTTGCTTAAATGGAAGCTGGAGTGAAGAAAATATTCTTGATTAAATAGAAGCTGGATGAATGGAAACAATCTTGCTTAAATGGAAGCTGGATTGAAAAAAATATTCTTGCTTAAATGGAAGCTGGATTGAAGAAACTATTCTTGCTTAAATGGAAGCTGGATTGAAGAAAATATTCTGGCTTAAATTGAAGCTGGATTGATGAAAAATAATAGTAATTTAAATGGAAGTTGGATTTATATTTAGAATATAAACTCCGTTTATATGATTTGTCTTCCATCTATGGAGGTAATGGCGGGGGTTAATGGCGGGGGGGGGGGGGTAATGGCGGGAGGTAATTGTCTCCGGGGTAATGGCGGGGGGGTAATGGCAGGGGTAATGTTCTGTTCTCAGCCATCCTCGATCCGAGGGTCGGCCGCATCATGTACAATGTTCCTCCAACGCTTCCATTTTTCATGATGCTGTTTGGGGATTTTGAGATGGTAGGTCCCCAGTTCCTTTCCATTTCGCAGTAAGGAAGCCATGCTCCGGGTGTGCCAGGTGTGCCCTCTATTCGCTGTAGACCTGCCGTTGTCCTTCAACTGGATAGGGGTAATGGGCCGGGGGTAAAGTCCGGATACCAATTTTCGTTATGTAGCCTAGTTAGTGCGGGTCCTGTGCACGGCAGCGCTTCATTGGCCGATTCGAAGAATTCGGTCATTTAACTGATTATAATTATAATGTCCGGCATTGGCTCCGAGTAGCCTACCGCAGCGGATTATATACCGGATCTCTGTTTTTGTTTGGAGGTCCCTTTTTAGGAGCCACTCCTGCCTATTTTCAAGAGCTCTCGCTCTTCTTGTGCAAGGACGTCGTATTATCGGCTCGGCCACATGTCCCCGGGCGAACGTATCGTTCCCCGGGCGCGTTCTGGTCTTGACAGCGCCGGGCTTTCTCTGTTGTTTGTCCTATTGTTCGGAGTGGGTACTCATTGGCATTATGCATTATGCCCAGCGTTTACTCAGATACATTTTTTGTCGCATCCTTAAAGCTGTCGAACTAGTCATTTATCACTCATAAACATTTGCTGCCGTCATGAGACTGCAGGTTTGGTTCCCGCTCTTCTATCATATTTAGGCCTAGGAAGTAAATCAGATAATAACAGCGTCTTGCCTATGATAAATTAATGACATGCCCTGGTATAGGCCTAGATAGGTCTATGTCTGCATCACTGTTGAACTTCATTATATACTTTAGAACTGTCGCAGGCTCAGGTGCCTGTCATAAAAATTGCATCTGCATCTCATCCTGTTCCTATTTATCATATTATTCCATAAAATATCGATCTGGGCTTATCACTTGCCAAACCACGCTTGCTATCTGCTTGTTGATCAAGAGAAACAGTTTTCCCCATCCGAAAAGAACCCTCTGAAGTTTAATCTTGGAATTGTTATGGCGTAAGAGAGTGATAGAAAATTACTAGCTTATATGACCTACACATGTAGATTAGAGGTCAGGACGTCGCTCCCTCTCTCTCTCTGTGTCTCTGTATGTCTCTGTGTCTGTCTCTGTCTGTCTGTCTTTCTGTCTGTCTGTCTCTCTCTGTATCTCTCTGTCTCTGTTTCTGTCTGTCTGTCTCTCTCTGTCTCTGTCTGTCTCTCGGTCTGTCTGTCTGTCGGTCTCTCTCTCTCTCTCTCTCTCTCTCTCTCTCTCTCTCACTCTCTCACTCTCTCTTGTCTCTGACATACTCTATTACTAGTGTTAATTTGGATCTCACCATGAGCTGAGACGAAGCCAAAGTAAAATGTATGTGGAGGGAGGGGTTAACGAAGAGCATAACTAGCCTAGTTTTTCAACGTCTGCCTTTTGACGGTTCAGTGCGTATATATATATATATATATATATATATATATATATATATATATACGTGACTTCCCACAGCACCTTCTTATTATGCTGAAACTTAGCGAGTTTTGCCATCCCAGAAGTTGCTCCTCGATATCCCGAGAGGACCAAAATTTAAGAATAATATTAATGAATTTAACAGAAGAACGAACCTTCAGAAGTGCATTAGGCCTATTGTTAAAATTTTCGGACCTTCCTATTAAGTTTAGTGTGTCATCCTTACCAGGGCTTAAAGTGTGCCTGGACGGTCATGGACGGCGTCTATGCACTTGTTTTAAAATCTGAACACCGTCCAGCCACTTATTGGCGAGCACAGGCTGGAAAGGTGATGGCGTCCAGGCACTTCTTTTCGAGAGGTAAGGGGCGTCCAGGCACTTACTTTTCCACACTTTATGCACTGATCCTTACAGTGAACATCAGTGGAGAGAACCGTTAAGAATCTTTCAGTAAGCAATTTTATAATACAGATTACTAAGTTAAGGTTAGCCACAAGGACTTGTTTTGTAGATCCTCATTGTCCGGAAAACTTTGATGAAAAGCACTTCAGGACATGGAATGTTACGAAAGCTGGAACTACAAGTATTCAAGAATGTGGAGTGTACGATCTACTTGAAGGAGGTAAGAGACAAACGTGTTGATTCGATCAAATAAAACCTGAGAATTAAGTTATCTATCACAATAAAGCACTATTACTCAAGGGCGGATACAGAAATTTTCGAATGGAGGGGTCAAAAATTTTCGGTCTTGGGGCAGAGAAAAATGTTCGTCTTGGTCACCGAGAAATCGGATGACCTTTTTAGTCATTTGTCGAATTCCCAAGAAAAAATATCATTTTATCCGCCAATTATAGTTGATTTTTATTTTTTTGTCGGACAGTGTTCCTAACCTCTGCACAGATAATTTGTGGGCAAATTCATACAGCAGTACAGCAGGGCTGATTGAGCGAGAAGACAGCATGCTAGGAAGCTCGTTCAGAAATAAAATTTGTTGGCACGCCATGCATCAGCTCTTGACGCCTCTCCGTGAGAACAAGTACTTACCTCGCGCGAGAGGACATCCTGTTATAAGTAAGTAAGTAAGTATATACTTTCATGAGCCGCCTGCAAACGCACTGCGAGAGCATCGATCAGTCATGTAAAAACAGTGAATATATATATATATTATTTAATACACGTATACATAATTATAATCACAAGTCACAAAATGCGGTCATTTTCAGATTTGCATACATGAAACCTTTCCTAGTTAATGTATCAGCAATGTGCAATTTCTTGATTGTGTGATTGAGGGCGGAGAGAGTAGATACCCTAACATTCTTAATAGGAGGCCGCAGGCAATTAAGAACATGGTTAGGATAGTAAAGCACAGAAGAAAAGAGATGTGTCAGCATAGAGAACAGGTCATCAAAAGATGTATTATTGAGCTAATAGGCCTACGCGTTCGCTGAGAATCCAAACCATGCAGAAGCATAGAGAAGACAGTTTTTGCAAATCTAAATAGTTCAGAGCAATTTTATTGCATTTTACTTTACTCTAGCTATATTTTTAGTTCATTTAATTCATTTCATGAATTTATATGGCGCCTATTCAAGAAACCTACTCAGAGGCGGAGTTGTCCATGTGTGAATTCATAATCTGCTGCATGCCGTCATTGTTTTTAAAACGTGTTCAATCGTTGTATACAATGTATTGCATGTGCTCACACAAGTCAAAGGCAACTTACTTACCTCACTTAATTTGAAACGTGTCAATGCAGGGCCTGCAGGCACGTGTTCGAGGAAATGCGCGCTAAATACCGATGGATCTGTGGTTTGGCTTTCAGCAAACTGTGATGAATGCGTTGACTTCAAGTTTGTTGAATTGTTAAAGGAAGTAAGATTAATTTCTTCTGCTTTTAGTCCACTTTGTACTCAGCTACACATGACCAGCACAAGATGGATTACGCGATTATCTAAACTATATTTATGAAAGTCTGTCCATTTGTTTGTTTGTTTGTTTGTTTGTATGTATGTATGTATGTATGTATGTATGTATGTATGTATGTATGTATGTATGTATGTATGTATGTATGTATGTATGTATGTATGAATGTATGACTGTATATATGCTGTCCCAAAAAAGGCACTTAAACGGAACGCCTTAATTAGTTCTTCCAAATATTTTGCGAAATTTTGTAGGTCAACTCGACTATTCTCAGCATATGCATAGGTTATCTGAGGATTTGAGCAAGAAAATAAGGTTTGTGTTACAAGATGCATCTATTTTGTAACGGGCTATTGAACTTTAGATCAAAGTACTAGAAGCCGGAATTGGGTTAGACGACCAGCTTGTTATCGAGTTCGCGGAGAAATTAGCAACTCGCACAAATGACACTGATGGTCTGACGCCAGGAAACCTGAATGCCTCTGTGCAAATCATCAGGAGATTGGCATTGCTACGACGTGAAAACCCAAGCATAACGGTGTCTGATAAGGAAACCAGGGTAAGTCATTTTACAAAATACGAGTGCAAAGATTTTTGTAAGGTCTTTTAATGATATCAGGTCTACATAATAATAATACTGACGATAATAACAATAATAATAATAAGAAGAAGAAGAAGAAGAAGAAGAAGAAGAAGAAGAAGAAGAAGAAACAGAAGAAGAAGAAGAAGGAGGAGGAGGAGAAGAAGAAGAAGAAGAAGAAGAAGAAGAAGAAGAAGAAGAAGAAGAAGAAGAAGAATAGGCTACATAGAAATTTGAGTGCAATAGGTTCGCAAACAATCGATTTAACTCGTAGCAAGTTAGCAACGATTCAGAAACATCGGAGTTCAGCTAAAAGTGTACGATTACGATAACTATTACACTTATAAATACGGTTGTGTAAGATCACCAACATGTAATACTATGCCATTGATGTTAAGGCTATCGTTCAATCAATCAACAACCTCCTTGAACCGATCAACACCGAGTCATGGAAAGCTCTTCAGACAGTAAGTACGCGGTCTTAATGACCGAATGAATTTCTAGACGAAATTAGTTTGTTCGTTATGTCGAGTTTTTACCTAAATCAATCAATCAATCCTAATTTATATAGCGCTCCTTCAATGTACCTACTCAGAGGCGCTCATAGATAGTCGATATTTAGTGATAACTAATAGATATAACTGAATAAAATAAACGCTGCTGTCTTGAACTTAAAAAGGCTGATATTTCAAGCCATGTAAATTATGGTAGTTGATATACGATTAATTATTAGACTATATCGACAACTTCTAAAATTTGCAAATCCAAAAGAGCAGTTTCCACTTATAGGCTATCGCTATGTTTAATAATTTCACTCCGAAAATTATTTTTTGTCGACGAAGACTACGTGAGCCTAAGTGTAGCACAATGTCATGTTGGTAAGCGAATACACAGGCTTGAAATTGGCTTTTAAAAGGAAAGACTTTGAAAATAAATGCTCAATTATTTATCTTTTTTCTTCAGATGAATGCGGCTGACTCCGCTGTACTACTGTCGGCTGCCGATATCTATGGTCAACATGTGGCAAAACTAATCAACAAAACAGTCAGCGTATTATCGAACAACATTGGTGAGTAGTTTGCAATATTCCAGACTTAAAATTAATTTTTCATTCTTTACTTTTACTATTGCGCGCATCGCCGCATATTAGTCTACAACAGATCAGCCGATATTTATTTATTTCACGTCGATAGTAGGCTATAATGATTGTTCAAGAAAATTAAGTTGACATCTTCTTCTTCTGGTTCTCTGCCGCTAGGCAGGTTCGGCTGTCCAATGTCGCCACTCTTCCCTCCGCTGGGCCTTCTCTTTTAGTCTTTGGTAACCAACCCTCGTCATCATCGTGTCCAACATCATCTGTCGTGGTCTTGTCGTGGTCTGCCGTGGTCTTCCTCTTGTTCTTTTCCCCTCCATTTTTCCTTCTATCACCAATTTGACCAGGTTGTCTCCTCTTAGCGTATGCCCTATTCATTTCTTTTGTCTTTCTCTTATTGTTTTTATCATTGTTCTTTCCTTTCCAATCCTTTCCAGAACTTCCTCGTTTGTTTTGTGTTCCGTCCAGCTGATCTTCTCCATTCTTCTCCATGTCCACATTTCAAATGCTTCGATTTTCTTTATGTCTTCTTTTCTCATGGTCCAGGTTTCGGAGCCATACAGCGCCACACTACACACCGGTGTTTTTATCATTCTTTTCTTGAGGTTTCTGTTTAGCTTTCCTCGTAGTAGTTCTCCTCTTTTCGTTGACATACCGCAACTTATTACACAAGGAAGGATTGAGAGCGGACTAAAAGGTCTGTTTGTGCAAAATTCTAACCTATAAAAAAGAGTTATACTTGCTAGTTCCTTGGGCTAACGTGCGAACAGTTTAGCCTACTCGAGAGATGAAATTATAGTCATTATTCATGGGCAGTTCAATGTGAGATTCATACACAGCTACCGTTCCTATACATAGGACCGGAATCTTCTTATAGGCTATGAGCGCCATGCACAAGTTTTTGGACGATAATTATCGGAGTTCCGGAAAGTTTAACATCTTAGCCTATTTACAAAATGAAAGCATTGAATTGATTACCTAGAGTCCTAGACCTAGCATATTTGAAGGTATACATCGCCCAATAATTAAGTTTGCAAAAACAACATGTCTTTGGAGATTCAAAACATAAATTTCAGCAATGGAAACAGAATTTTAAGTTTTAGCGACATCTGTCTTTGAGAGTGAAATGGATGGCCACAAAATGTTCACAAAAATCACAAGTATAGGCTAACCAGTTCTGTAGGAGAGTAATTGATTCATACCTTACAGTAGGCTAGACGCTTTTGTAAGATGCCATGATTTCTCTTTAGCAAGCCTGGTAATTTATCTGTCTCGAAAACTCTATAGTGTTGAATTCGTCTAGAAAGTAATAGCGTTGAATTCCCGGTTTGATGTGTGACTGAACTAATAATAATGAAAGCTTCCGGCTGTCACTCGTTTTCAATACTAGGCAATTCTCATGGGTTAAAGATTCTAACAGGCATAAATTCCTAAATATCTTTGTAAAAAAACTTTCCGCTGTCTCTTCTCGCTTTCTTCGGTTTGCATATCCACCTGATCTTACCTATCGTCCCCGGGAAAGAACTGCCAACTGCGTGCCTTTGATTTGGTGGGCCCTTCTTTATTGAACGACTTCCCCTCAATACATAGTAAGTATTTTGATTGGGTCCTCATTTTGATTTCTCCTCATCTTGAAGTCTTACTTATTTCTTCGGAACTGTCACGCTGTGAGTGCCTCTGAATAGCCTGTCAGAGAAGATATATAATTTTATATATATATATACAATATGTATTCTCTCATATTAGACCGATAAACCCGACCGTATTCGGCAGCAGTATCAAAGGCAAGCAAACTGTGATACATGGAAATTACGAATAGGCTACATTAAACATCGCGACAATGCAAAATGAGCCATTTTGATTTTTTTCTAAACAGTAATATTGCTGTGAATATTGATTTTATGGAATTTAACTTTCTTTTAAATGTTATTTTACTTTTCCGGTATTAAGTGTCGCGCCGGGATTAAGTGTCGCGGGATTAATTGGTCAAGGGATTAAGTGTCGCCGGGATCAAATGTCGCCTGGATTAACTGTCGCGGGATTAATATTGGTCGCGGGATTAAGTGCCGCGGGATTAACTGTCCGGTACTAACTGTCGGGGTATTAAGTGTCGCGGGTTAAGTGTCATGGAACCGGATTATCACCCGTGTAGCCTAAACCCTTCCGAATTTGTTAACCCAACCGACTTCGGTCAGGACTACCCAATAGGGCTCAAAAACCTTAAAATGCCATGAAACGTGTGCAAAGCTTTCGGTAACCCCGACCACTGGAGCAGGACGGTCACACATGTATCCCCGACCGATCCAACCCCGTTGAAATATCTTACGTCTACGTGGCAATTTCACCTCTGGTCAAGACTATTCGACACAACCATTTGCCCTCTATAGCAGCGTTTCTCAAACGATTTTGGCTACGGAATCCTTGGCATCCTCGCAGGGCTTAAAGTGTACCTGGACGGTCATGGACGGCGTCCATGCACTTGTTTTAAAATTTGAACGCCGTCCAGTCACTTCTTGGCAAGCACAGACTGGAAAGGTAAGGGGCGTCCGCCGTCCAATCACTTCTTTTGGAGAGGTAAGGAGCGTCCAAGCACTTATATTTCCACACTTTAGGCACTGCCTCCTCATAATAGCGTAACCCCAATCTCAACGACGTACACAGAGCTACTGAAAAGCATTCTATGGATCTATACAAATTATGAACCTACTTTGACACACATTTATTTTAACAGCTAATAGAAAACAGAGTCTGCTGGAAAGACATACCCTACTATTTATTATTTTTTCAGTTTCTTTGAATGGATTTCGAATCGAATTATCACTCTTTGGGATGGGGTGTATTTTAATACGCTCGCTTCGTTAGCCTTAGTAGGCCTATGATGTGCAATTCTGTCCAAATGCTTTTCGTCGAGACTCGAGAATATAATCCATTTAAGTCAAAGACTCAAGTAAGGTTGTAAGACTTTCTGTGAATTTTTAAAGAAAATCTTTTGGAATGTTTTATTCCAACAAAATTTCTCGATAAAAAAGCTTTTGTTGTAACATTTGCGGAACGCTTGTTGATACCCCGAGGAACCCACTTTGGGAAACGCTGCTCTATAATAGCCTAGCAATAACATTTCCGCCCGTCTGATTGTCTGATGCCGTTGCCTCCCTCGTTAAATCAAGGCGTAGGCCTATGTAGCCTAACTAAAAGCCATCAATAACAATATTATTATAATCTCGTGTAATTTACTATAATTTGGTAACTCAATTAGTTTATAAACACTTTCGATTGCTTGCATAAGAATTTATAGTGACTTTTAATTAGTGAAGCGCAAACGCTATACGCCCTACAGCCTGTAGGGCGCATAGCGATTGCACTTCACTAATTAAAAGTCACTATAAATTCTTATGCAAACAATCGAAAGTGTTACAGGGCTGTTCCATGACTTGCTCCGGTATTCCAGCTAAGTCCTTAATAAAATCCATGGGGCGTTGCTTACATTCCACCATACTCCTGCACCCCGCACACCGACCTGCACTTAGATCTTGGAACTCGCTAATCGATTTACATCAAAATTATGTCACGGCATGTTTGAAAAAAGATACAATTTATTTCCTAGCATACGAAAGTAATCACCAACATCGAACACTGCAGTATAATTCTTTTAAACATAATCATTGTTGTCGAAAGTAGTTCATTCCATGAAGCACATGTGACTGCATAATGGCTGAGTTACCCAGCGTTTCCCGATTAATTTATGATTTTCGACCCCGCCACGCCTCGTCTTGCTCTAACTCTGCCCTTCTCACCCCGCCCTCTTCCATCGCGGTCCCAACCCGACCCCTCTCCACTCCTGCACTCCGTACACCGACTTGCACAGCCCCAACCCACTGCACCTTCCAACCCCGCCCCAACCCATTCCCGTCACACCCACCCCGCCAGTCCCACTCACTCCACCCACCTTCCAACCCCGCCCAAACCGCCCCAACATATTCTCATCCCCAACCACCCCGCCAGTCCCACCCACCCATCCCCACCTCCGCCTGAGCCAGCACCACCCGACCCCTCTGAGGTTGAGTCAGCCCGTTTACCCCGCATCGCCCCACCCTCTTAGCGTACTAAGTAGTTGTCTAATGGCGGATATGAGCTCAGTGACGTCACTAAGTGAGCTCATATCCGCCATTAGACTGGGTGAGCTCATTAGTATGCAGAGGACAGACAATGGCAAGCTCCGCCCCTAATTAATATTCATGCTGTGACGTCATCTACGAGAACTTTCTGGAAAGTTCCAGCATCTGTTTGTATGCCTGCTTGTATGTCTGTCTGTCTTTGTGCATGTTTGTGCCTGTCTGTGTGTATACCTAACTGACTATAAGCAGCCTTTAATGACATACCTAATTAATATTCATGTTGTGACGTCATCTACGAGAACTTTCTCGAAGATTCCAGTATCTGTTTGTATGTCTGCTTGTATGTCTGTCTGTCTTTGTGCATGTTTGTGTCTGTCTGTGTGCATACCTAGATGCTATCACGCTTTGCCTATTTGCATGTTGACTATTGTCCTTTGTGGATGTGACTCTCATTATGCACGTGAGATCGCTATCAATCCAACCGTCCTCGTCTCACATTAATTTTAAAAAGAGCTAAGAATTGTCCATCTTCACTCACATAGTTCATTCTATATGCGCTACATAATCTTTTATTCACAATTGTCATAAGCAATAAATCAATACAATCAGCAGCGGCGTTTCTTAAAATTTATTCAGCGCTGCATCTTAAAAAGAGGAAACATTTACGGCACCCTCCTCGATTATGCAGCAACTACACTGGCAGAACGACAGACAGACCTTTCTACGCAAGGCGCATCTAATAAACAGCTTGGGATTATAAGGGTAAAATTTGGAACATGTAGGAGTTTTTAGAGCAAGGCTGCGAGCGTATACTCGCTGAATATCGGAGATTGCGCAGAGCATCGGGTCAGCGACACCAGAAACCGCCCAGCGTGACGGAACACGCGTCTGACAAAGCCGACCTCTGTGCCCTCCGGCGTCTGCATTATGCACGTGAGATCGCTATCAATCCAACCGTCCTCGTCTCACATTAATTTTAAAAAGAGCTAAGAATTGACCATCTTCACTCGCATAGTTCATTCTATATGCGCTACATAATCTTTTATTCACAATTGTCATAAGCAATAAATCAATACAATCAGCAGCGGCGTTTCTTAAAATTTATTCAGCGCTGCATCTTAAAAAGAGGAAACATTTACGGCACCCTCCTCGATTATGCAGGAATTGCACTGGCAGTGCGACAGACAGACCTTTCTACGCAAGGCGCATCTAATAAACAGCTTGGGATTATAAGGGTAAAATTTGGAACATGTAGGAGTTTTTAGAGCAAGGCTGCGAGCGTATACTCGCTGAATATCGGAGTTTGCGCAGAGCATCGGGTCAGCGACACCAGAAACCACCCAGCGTGACGGAACACGCGTCTGACAAAGCCGACCTCTGTGCCCTCCGGCGTCTGACGGACCCTGCATACGACCATTGTGTTAACAATGGACCGATCACGCGTGCCTTATACAAAGGCCACCGGTCCTCTTTAAACCCTCTGGGCATTTGCTCCACATGTGTATGTCATAATTAAGTGTCAAACCGATGTTCATACATACATTTTAAATCGCAACGTGCATGCATTTTAAACTATACTTTTTCTTTCCAGTCCATTCTACAAAAAGCGAAAAGCTATACCCTCTCCTAATGCAGATTTGTGACTGGCATTATCAATGTTTCTTAGGGTGGAAGAAACTGATGTACATTCCCTCCCTCCCTTCCTCATACATTCTTGTATAGGTGTTCATTCTCAACTATCGAAACATTAAGAATTGATGGAAATTCGAACAATGTAACTATAAGGGCTTAACTTTATCCTCCCTCCATCCGTTCGTTTCTCATTCCAAGGAATCCTGAACTATGAATCGTTAATAATTGTGGCGAAAAAAAATCGCACATTTTAACTTTCAAGCGTAGACTTTACCAATCCATACTAACATCCAACCCTTATACTCCCTCCATTCCTACAGTTTTCATTCCATAATTCTTGCATTATTGTACATTCTCAAACACTGAATTGCTAAGAATTGAGAATATTTGTATCATTGCAGTTATGATGGCACAGTTTTCAGCGCTGTGAACGCATAGGTACGACCAACAAAGGCACAACGTCTATATACTCCCACGCGGCTCTCTCGCCCTCTCTCTCTCTCTCTTCTCTCTCTCTCTCTCTCTCTCTCTCTCTCTCTCTCTCTCTCTCTCTCTCTCTCTGCGTCTACCTCTCAGCATGCACGCGGCTGTTAATGTTGCGACAGCCGTCTCAACATCGCTTTGAAGCCGTCGAATTTTAGTAATTGAAAGATGATTCGCTGTGTGCTAACAATACTCACTGCTTCGAGAAGAAACGATAATTGACCTTTACATACCTACACGCGTGTCTGTCTGTCAGCATGCATGTTAACATATTATAGCTAAGAATTGACAAACTTAAACATAATGCCAGTCGTTCGCGTAATAGAGCAATCTTCATTCATTATGCAAGTCTTATAGTCGTTGCATAAATTTGGAATTTTACAGGGATAGGAGCGCTTTGCCATACACTCAAACGTTAAAACGATGAGTTTAATAGGAAATGTTTAATTTTTTAAAATATCCTGTAACACAGTTAGCCTTCCTTCCTTCCTTCCTTCCTTCCTTCCTTCCTTCCTTCCTTTCTACGTTCCAAGCATCGCTCCTACCTTCATACTTACATTCATAGGAGAAAATATGCTAGAGTCGACAAATAATAATAAACTATAAAAAAGTCAGTTTTCGCCGCCTTTCTCAAACCATTGTCGTGTACTTCTCTACTTGCTATTTTCCCGCAGTACATGCTCCGTTCCTCCACCTCTTCCTCCGTCACTCATACCATAGGATCTTACATTATTTTCATTCAGGCCTTCCTTCCCACGAATATGCTTCAATCTATGATCAATGATGCAGGCTTTAAACTTGATGCCACCAATTTGGCTGGCATAATAATGTGTACTTTTTGCAAGCAATGACAGTAACGCATGAAAGGTGAATTCTGGACTTGGACTAATTTATTTTATTTCTTCATTCTTTGTTACGAGAAAAAAGACGAAACTCATGTAAAAATTGAGTGGAACTAATTCTTTCAGGTATGGAAACATTAGGGGAAACAGAAACAGAAACAGATGGTGTGAAAGGTGAATATGTCATCCAACCTGCGGCAATGAAGCGCGACGAATCCTTCGCTCTGCTGCGAAGGTACAACTACTTGTTCCACGCGCTCGCTTGGCGGCGGAGACGGTGAAGAAATGTGTTTTAGAAAATTGGATTCACATAGGTTGTAGCACTTAGTAATTTTGAATGCTACATTGATCAATTCAGACGACTATTTTGAAGCTTGTATGTGCAAAGCAATGTCTGTATGAATTTTCTAGTTGTGAAATGGCAAACGAGCAATACTTCACACTCTTCTCTGATCAATCTTAAGATTCTTAAATCTTTTTTCTTTTGCCGCGACTGCTTTGCAATCGCATGCGCTGCAACCTCAGCAGAAATTCCTATGCTGTACAGCTAAAATTGTAAGTTCTTCAATTTTTTTTACCAGTCAAAGTGCGTGCACGCTTGGAACATCAGTGACGCGCAACAAGGCGAGCCGAGCGGTGCTAGAGATCTGATTCGATCAATCTATGACTCTGGCTCTCTCTGGATCTCACTTCTTCTCTTACACATATGGTCATTCATTTAAACTACAACTTAGCATATAATTAGTCCTACCCCAGACATATGTGCAAGTCGTGAAAAGGAGGATGTTAACACGATGTGGTCAATTACCATGCTACCACAACAGAAAGCGCCCTAATGCCTTTCGTACAATGACATGCTCATAAGCTGGCGCCACTCCGCATCGGTCGGTCAAGGTGCTTCTCTATCATCAAATCTGCAGCGTAGTCGAATCCAGATTCGCATGGCTGGCGCCTTGATGTTCATGTATAGTCCTACAATAAGCATTGAGACGAAAGTCATCTATGCGATATGATCGCAGTCTGAATAGATTAATGATTTTACAACATGTGCTTTACATGGAACCATTCGCAACAATGTAAATCTGGCGTACTCTTCCATATCGTTTGACACATCATTATCTTGCGAACTTACAGTACATTTTGTTCCATACAAGGGTATAGTAAGGTAGCAGATGGACAAAGTCTCTTTCCAATAGGTTGCAACCCGTTTGATTCATCAATACCATGTGTCAATCAGAAATAAACATTTCACCAGTAAAAGCGCAAGAAACGTGAAGGTCCGCCCAACCCAATATAGAAACTTACTACAAGAAAGGTAAAAAAAGAATAGATTTTGTTTCCGAGCGTTTCTGGTTAATATTGAAAGGTTAAGCAGAGAAGCGGAATTTTTCAAAATGGCCAATTTCTTCAACTTGCGTGAGTGCTGTTTCTTCTCAAATATTTGCATGTATATTATTATTATTGCTATAATCAGTACAAGTTAATACTTTAGTTGCAATAAAGAACATTTTGTTGTATAGTTATCTATAAATTCGCTTCATCTTATCGATTGAATAGTAGTTTACCTAACATGAATGAAGTGCAGGCTATTAGAATGATAATGTACCTATCCTCTCTCCATTCTATATATATATAGGAATATCGTCGTATATATATAGCCTACTTTATAAATATATAGCCCATATAGTGATGATTAATATGATGTTCAATAGTATTAGAGATGGAATGTTCGAATCGTCATTGAATGCACATGTTTTACATTTGTGTATACTGTAACCTCCACTCGTGGGAATTGTCTAAACCCTTTAACTTTACAGCGTAATCGTTACAGTCTGTCAATTGAATTGATTAAATAAAGAGGATATCATGTTAATATAGTATTCGAAAACATTAAGTTTACCCAATGATGTGATCGCTCCAGTATTATTGGACAATCTTTCTAGATTGCTCACTTCGATTAATAAAAACTTTATATATATATCCATAAGATGTAGGTGTTTATTCATTTATAAAGTTGTTTTAAAGAAGGAATAAGTCTGTTTAGATTTTGTTGTATACAACATTTTGGTGTTATAATTTATATACAGATGATACAATCAGAATTACAATCAATTCATCGTCTACATCTACATATGTAGATGCGTACGTTGATTACAATCTGTTTACTGGCGCGGTTAGTGGATTTGTCGTGTGGTGCGGTTACAATACGTATGCCAGTAATGTAATCATTTCTGAAGTCGAAGAAGAAACCGTGGATGAAGAAGACAGCTGGAGCACGGCAGCCAATTCGCCGGAGTCAGACGACATGGTGGACATGGCGAGCAATGCGTCAGAGATCATAATTGGCAGCGATCAATTAATGTCTGGTGCTATCTGGCCAGATTCTGAGGGCTCACAGACGGGTGACAGCAGATTCATAATAGATCTAAGCAACGATGATAACAGTTTGGACGCGTGGATCC
Source organism: Lumbricus terrestris (assembly GCA_949752735.1). Lineage (NCBI taxonomy): Eukaryota > Metazoa > Annelida > Clitellata > Crassiclitellata > Lumbricidae > Lumbricus > Lumbricus terrestris. The sequence goes on from OX457039.1 coordinate 57,753,511, forward strand.
GGGATATTGATATTGACTCGCTGCTGTTTAGCTATACCAATGATGCAGCCATCGTCATAAGCGATGATGATGATGAGTGAGTTAAGATTATTATAATCTTACGCTTTCAGCGACAGATTTTTTCTATCATTCCATATAGTTGAAGTAAAAAGCTGTGAATTTAAATAGAATAAAAAAAATAGTGATTGAATATATGTTGTTAGTTTCTTGCTTTAAAACAAAAATTTATTTTTATTTTTATATATTTAACGTAACGTAGAGATATGATAGTGCGAGTTAACATGCACCTTTTTGTATGTATGTTTGTATTGCTGAATGATGCAGTATCATTTATATGTTAAGAAAAAAAATTGAAGAACTTACAATTTTAACTGTACAGCATAGGAATTTCTGCTGAGGTTGCAGCGCATGCGATTGCAAAGCAGTCGCGGCAAAAGAAAAAAGATTTAAGAATCTTAAGATTGATCAGAGAAGAGTGTTGTAATGGAAGAGGGGGCTGGGTTATGAGGGACAGATGCGAATAATGTATAGGCAACCGAACGCTGTGTAGAGAAGTTTAATATTATAGTATGAAACTGAACAGTATAGTTAAAATACGTAAAGACGATTAGGCCTATGTGGATAAGATTGAACACTGTAGGCATGAAACTGAACATTATATATAGAATAAGGAAGACTAGAAACTAAAGGACTCTAGGGTAATATAAATATATAGTATAAATATATATACATAGAGACGCAGACTGGAAGACGCAGACTGACTCAGAGCAGGCAGACAGTAGTACACTGCAGGCGGAAAGGCAATAGCAAGGGGACTGTGCAGAGATAGCCTAGGGTAGAAGAAACGGAGGTATGAATTATGACCATAAAAGGAGTGAAGATGACCATATAAGGAGAGAAAAATGGATGGATAGAAAGGGGCTGAGGCAGGCAATGGAAGGAATGGATAAATAGGGGACGAAATATTGAGTCGGGGTTCACTCCACGAAAGCGGCTGGAGGAAACGAACGGGAGGAGGAATCTACTCGAAAAGGGGTTGACTCTGAGAAAACGGCCGGAGGAAACGAACGGGAGGAGGAATCTACTCGAAAAGGGATTCACTCTTAGGAATCGTCAGGGCGATACGACCGGTAGAGAAATCCACTCTAAAAAGGGATTTTACTCTCAGAAGGCGTAGGGCGAGAACGATCAACAAAAGAACCCGCTCTCAAGGAAGAGATTGCGCTAATGAGACTGCTAGGAAAGGCGGTACGTTAGGTGATCAACAGAGAGTGTAGGGACGAAGTGTGAGAAAAGAAAGGAAGGAACGAAGTGTAGGAAACAGACTATAAGAAGACTTAAAGAACGCGTCATAAAAACTGAATATTAATAACTATAAATAAAACACTGTAAGATATCAAGTTACGTATATAATAAGAAAGGAAAAATCAAACTCTGTTTTATTCTACTCATCTATTGTCGTTCGAAGAAACCACGCTACCGATACCCGAGGAGACTGGAGGAGACTGGAAACCACACCGCTGCCACCAAGGATAGTTTTAATTAGTTGATTGGCCAGGAGTTAATAAGAAGCGCACGGCAAACGACAAGAGTAGGAATAAATCTTAAAACATTACATGGGGCTAGTGCACGGAGACGACAAGAGTAGGAATAAATCTTAAAACAATAATAAAAGACGACGAGACAGGAGTAGCTGAAAGAACTTTGGAAATGGAAGCGAAAAACGTCTAAGGTTCTGAACAGTGTACGCGAGAACGTAGAGGTCGCTAAATCAACCGGATTAGACCTGTAAAAGAAGGCTAATCAACAGACGGAGATTACCGAGCCAAACGGAATCGACCGAAAGAGGGCGTAGCAACGAAGGGAGGTGTCGACTGCAGACTGGAGCACGGACGAGAGAGGTCAACGGAACCCGATACTCGACGGCAACAGCCAGCGACTGCAGAAACGAAGGAGCAAACTGCACGCGGTGCGAGGCGACATCAACGACACACCCATACAGAGACGGACGCTGAAAGAGTCTGCACACGGTAGAATAATCCGGTGAGAATGTTCTGTGGTTGAATGTCGGGTGTTTGTTTATAATCTGAATCAGTGTTAGTAAACCTGTAAGATTGAATGTTAAATAGAGTAGGTTTGTAAAACTGAATAAAACTCTATTGTAACTGTCATATTCATAAGAAATGGCTGAATTTGGAGCGATACTGACAGATTTTGAATTGATGAAAAAGAAGGCGTGAAAGAGAGGAAGGAGATGTTGAGAGAGATGTGAAGAGGGATCGGATTGCACATGATGCGAACGGTTCAAAGGGCAAGCAGAAGGAGGAAAAGAGAGATGTGAAGAGGGATCGGATTGCACATGATGCGAACGGTTCAAAGGGCAAGCAGAAGGAGGAAAAGAGAGATGTGAAAAGGGATCGGATTGCACATGATGCGAACGGTTCAAAGGTCAAGCCGAAGGAGGAAAAGAGAGATGTGAAGAGGGATCGGATTGCACAAGATGCGAACGGTTCAAAGGTCATGCCGAAAGAGGAAAAGAGAGCAGAAGATGAAGTGACTAAGAAAGAGAAAGAGTATGACAAGTCACGTGCTTCAAACTGGATGGGTAGACAGCCACGAGATTCAGTGAATTTATATGGAGCAGATCGTTTGAATGAGCAGACGAATAGGTTTGATTGCAGGAGGAATAGAAATAACCTCGGGAGACGAAATGTTAGGGCTAATAATTATTATAAACGGTATGAGGCATAGACTCCTCAATACATTAAGGCCGCAATGCATGAAAATGGAGATCGAATGGATCAGAGATTTAGGAGACAAATTGGTAGCAGACTCTGTGTGACCAATTGGACGTGCAATAGAATGAAGTATAGAGGAGAGTCTTTGGACTGGCGGAGTCCAGCTAAAAGTGACTATAATTGGAGAATGAATATGGCACGAAATGACAATGCATATGGCAATGAGAACAGGAGGGATGATTTGCCATGGAGGAGGAAGAGGTTGTCTGAATAGCAGTGCATGCAGGAATGGATTAAAATGCGTACAAAATAGGAAGCATGAGTAGTGAGCACAATGGGAAGGATGGCGGATGCATGGAGAGCGTATGGAGAACACATGCATTGAGTGAGTCGCTTGAAACGCGTGAGGTATAAATATAGGCCTAAGTATGTAAATGTGTGAGTGTCACAGATTGACACCAATGAGCTGTAATATAATAACTCTGCTAGTACAAGCATTTGATCATTGAGACAAGAAAAGTGTTCTCGATACAGAGGAAAACTGTAGTCGTGCTTAGCTGTAGTTATAAGGCTAGATGAATAATGAATTTGCGGTCATAGCCTATAAATGTGTAGATGGATTCTAATGTGAAGTTATAAGCTTGTTATCGACTGACGCGAGAAGTTTAAAATGAACACTTTCTCAGACATAGATCTAGAGAGACTCGTTATGGGAAATGGAAATTTAATATAACTTTAACTCAAGTAAGAAATTTTGTCGAAAATTGACCGAAACAATAGGCTAAGTGTTTTTATGTGCCTTGGTAGCAAATGGTTAAGCAGATGGCTTATCTCGGGCACACTCAGACAAATAATTGTGTTGAAGACTAATAGTCTCTATATAGACTAATGTCAGTGTTGTGCTGAAGATACATAGTAACTTGTTAAGTAGATAGATTTTATATGCTGCATATTAGCCGATTGTGTTTTGTGTGTATTTTGTGTTAGGCGTCTACGCAACGGTTGCTACACAAGCCTGGTGACGAAAGATTGATCGATCACCTGTGCTCATGTAACATAACCGCAGTCCATCGAGCCTCGGCCATACAGTTCATTCCATCTGATGCTCGACCTGGAGCCAGAAGCATTTGAAGTTGGATGATGTAATGGAAGAGGGGGCTGGGTTATGAGGGACAGATGCGAATAATGTATAGGCAACCGAACGCTGTGTAGAGAAGTTTAATATTATAGTATGAAACTGAACAGTATAGTTAAAATACGTAAAGACGATTAGGCCTATGTGGATAAGATTGAACACTGTAGGCATGAAACTGAACATTATATATAGAATAAGGAAGACTAGAAACTAAAGGACTCTAGGGTAATATAAATATATAGTATAAATATATATACATAGAGACGCAGACTGGAAGACGCAGACTGACTCAGAGCAGGCAGACAGTAGTACACTGCAGGCGGAAAGGCAATAGCAAGGGGACTGTGCAGAGATAGCCTAGGGTAGAAGAAACGGAGGTATGAATTATGACCATAAAAGGAGTGAAGATGACCATATAAGGAGAGAAAAATGGATGGATAGAAAGGGGCTGAGGCAGGCAATGGAAGGAATGGATAAATAGGGGACGAAATATTGAGTCGGGGTTCACTCCACGAAAGCGGCTGGAGGAAACGAACGGGAGGAGGAATCTACTCGAAAAGGGGTTGACTCTGAGAAAACGGCCGGAGGAAACGAACGGGAGGAGGAATCTACTCGAAAAGGGATTCACTCTTAGGAATCGTCAGGGCGATACGACCGGTAGAGAAATCCACTCTAAAAAGGGATTTTACTCTCAGAAGGCGTAGGGCGAGAACGATCAACAAAAGAACCCGCTCTCAAGGAAGAGATTGCGCTAATGAGACTGCTAGGAAAGGCGGTACGTTAGGTGATCAACAGAGAGTGTAGGGACGAAGTGTGAGAAAAGAAAGGAAGGAACGAAGTGTAGGAAACAGACTATAAGAAGACTTAAAGAACGCGTCATAAAAACTGAATATTAATAACTATAAATAAAACACTGTAAGATATCAAGTTACGTATATAATAAGAAAGGAAAAATCAAACTCTGTTTTATTCTACTCATCTATTGTCGTTCGAAGAAACCACGCTACCGATACCCGAGGAGACTGGAGGAGACTGGAAACCACACCGCTGCCACCAAGGATAGTTTTAATTAGTTGATTGGCCAGGAGTTAATAAGAAGCGCACGGCAATCAAACTTTAAAACATTACAAGTGTGAAGTATTGCTCGTTTGCCATTTCACAACTAGAAAATTCATACAGACATTGCTTTGCACATACAAGCTTCAAAATAGTCGTCTGAATTGATCAATGTAGCATTCAAAATTACTAAGTGCTACAACCTATGTGAATCCAATTTTCTAAAACACATTTCTTCACCGTCTCCGCCGCCAAGCGAGCGCGTGGAACAAGTAGTTGTACCTTCGCAGCAGAGCGAAGGATTCGTCGCGCTTCATTGCCGCAGGTTGGATGACATATTCACCTTTCACACCATCTGTTTCTGTTTCTGTTTCCCCTAATGTTTTCATACCTGAAAGAATTAGTTCCACTCAATTTTTACATGAGTTTCGTCTTTTTTCTCGTAACAAAGAATGAAGAAATAAAATAAATTAGTCCAAGTCCAGAATTCACCTTTCATGCGTTACTGTCATTGCTTGCAAAAAGTACACATTATTATGCCAGCCAAATTGGTGGCATCAAGTTTAAAGCCTGCATCATTGATCATAGATTGAAGCATATTCGTGGGAAGGAAGGCCTGAATGAAAATAATGTAAGATCCTATGGTATGAGTGACGGAGGAAGAGGTGGAGGAACGGAGCATGTACTGCGGGAAAATAGCAAGTAGAGAAGTACACGACAATGGTTTGAGAAAGGCGGCGAAAACTGACTTTTTTATAGTTTATTATTATTTGTCGACTCTAGCATATTTTCTCCTATGAATGTAAGTATGAAGGTAGGAGCGATGCTTGGAACGTAGAAAGGAAGGAAGGAAGGAAGGAAGGAAGGAAGGAAGGCTAACTGTGTTACAGGATATTTTAAAAAATTAAACATTTCCTATTAAACTCATCGTTTTAACGTTTGAGTGTATGGCAAAGCGCTCCTATCCCTGTAAAATTCCAAATTTATGCAACGACTATAAGACTTGCATAATGAATGAAGATTGCTCTATTACGCGAACGACTGGCATTATGTTTAAGTTTGTCAATTCTTAGCTATAATATGTTAACATGCATGCTGACAGACAGACACGCGTGTAGGTATGTAAAGGTCAATTATCGTTTCTTCTCGAAGCAGTGAGTATTGTTAGCACACAGCGAATCATCTTTCAATTACTAAAATTCGACGGCTTCAAAGCGATGTTGAGACGGCTGTCGCAACATTAACAGCCGCGTGCATGCTGAGAGGTAGACGCAGAGAGAGAGAGAGAGAGAGAGAGAGAGAGAGAGAGAGAGAGAGAGAGAGAGAGAGAAAGAGAGAGAGAGAGAGGGCGAGAGAGCCGCGTGGGAGTATATAGACGTTGTGCCTTTGTTGGTCGTACCTATGCGTTCACAGCGCTGAAAACTGTGCCATCATAACTGCAATGATACAAATATCCTCAATTCTTAGCAATTCAGTGTTTGAGAATGTACAATAATGCAAGAATTATGGAATGAAAACTGTAGGAATGGAGGGAGTATAAGGGTTGGATGTTAGTATGGATTGGTAAAGTCTACGCTTGAAAGTTAAAATGTGCGATTTTTTTTCGCCACAATTATTAACGATTCATAGTTCAGGATTCCTTGGAATGAGAAACGAACGGATGGAGGGAGGATAAAGTTAAGCCCTTATAGTTACATTGTTCGAATTTCCATCAATTCTTAATGTTTCGATAGTTGAGAATGAACACCTATACAAGAATGTATGAGGAAGGGAGGGAGGGAATGTACATCAGTTTCTTCCACCCTAAGAAACATTGATAATGCCAGTCACAAATCTGCATTAGGAGAGGGTATAGCTTTTCGCTTTTTGTAGAATGGACTGGAAAGAAAAAGTATAGTTTAAAATGCATGCACGTTGCGATTTAAAATGTATGTATGAACATCGGTTTGACACTTAATTATGACATACACATGTGGAGCAAATGCCCAGAGGGTTTAAAGAGGACCGGTGGCCTTTGTATAAGGCACGCGTGATCGGTCCATTGTTAACACAATGGTCGTATGCAGGGTCCGTCAGACGCCGGAGGGCACAGAGGTCGGCTTTGTCAGACGCGTGTTCCGTCACGCTGGGTGGTTTCTGGTGTCGCTGACCCGATGCTCTGCGCAAACTCCGATATTCAGCGAGTATACGCTCGCAGCCTTGCTCTAAAAACTCCTACATGTTCCAAATTTTACCCTTATAATCCCAAGCTGTTTATTAGATGCGCCTTGCGTAGAAAGGTCTGTCTGTCGCACTGCCAGTGCAATTCCTGCATAATCGAGGAGGGTGCCGTAAATGTTTCCTCTTTTTAAGATGCAGCGCTGAATAAATTTTAAGAAACGCCGCTGCTGATTGTATTGATTTATTGCTTATGACAATTGTGAATAAAAGATTATGTAGCGCATATAGAATGAACTATGCGAGTGAAGATGGTCAATTCTTAGCTCTTTTTAAAATTAATGTGAGACGAGGACGGTTGGATTGATAGCGATCTCACGTGCATAATGCAGACGCCGGAGGGCACAGAGGTCGGCTTTGTCAGACGCGTGTTCCGTCACGCTGGGCGGTTTCTGGTGTCGCTGACCCGATGCTCTGCGCAATCTCCGATATTCAGCGAGTATACGCTCGCAGCCTTGCTCTAAAAACTCCTACATGTTCCAAATTTTACCCTTATAATCCCAAGCTGTTTATTAGATGCGCCTTGCGTAGAAAGGTCTGTCTGTCGTTCTGCCAGTGTAGTTGCTGCATAATCGAGGAGGGTGCCGTAAATGTTTCCTCTTTTTAAGATGCAGCGCTGAATAAATTTTAAGAAACGCCGCTGCTGATTGTATTGATTTATTGCTTATGACAATTGTGAATAAAAGATTATGTAGCGCATATAGAATGAACTATGTGAGTGAAGATGGACAATTCTTAGCTCTTTTTAAAATTAATGTGAGACGAGGACGGTTGGATTGATAGCGATCTCACGTGCATAATGAGAGTCACATCCACAAAGGACAATAGTCAACATGCAAATAGGCAAAGCGTGATAGCATCTAGGTATGCACACAGACAGACACAAACATGCACAAAGACAGACAGACATACAAGCAGACATACAAACAGATACTGGAATCTTCGAGAAAGTTCTCGTAGATGACGTCACAACATGAATATTAATTAGGTATGTCATTAAAGGCTGCTTATAGTCAGTTAGGTATACACACAGACAGGCACAAACATGCACAAAGACAGACAGACATACAAGCAGGCATACAGACAGATGCTGGAACTTTCCAGAAAGTTCTCGTAGATGACGTCACAGCATGAATATTAATTAGGGGCGGAGCTTGCCATTGTCTGTCCTCTGCATACTAATGAGCTCACCCAGTCTAATGGCGGATATGAGCTCACTTAGTGACGTCACTGAGCTCATATCCGCCATTAGACAACTACTGTACTATAATCGTTCAAACTCTAATAGTTTTATTATTATTATTGTGAATCCGCTGGGACTTCTGCGCTGAACAGTTGACATTGCAAGAGGCGCTTTATAAACTTACAGATACGATACGGCATTAATTATTATTGTTGTCATTATATTTTTCTCTTACCTGCGATCATGGTATTGGGGTGGGGGGCCGAAGTGCATGGATAGCACTTTCATGGATAGTGAGAAGAACCGAGATCGCTCCACGTAGGGTGGCCGTGCCCTGTAGGCTGCTATTAGCACTATGTAATGCAAGATGTCTGTTCTTTTAGTTGTTAAGATCTATGTTATACATTCATGGGCAGTTCAATGTCAGATTCATACGTTAGACCCTTTTGTAAGACGCCATGATTTTTCTATTATAGCAAGAGCTTAATGAATGGAAGGCCATAAATAATACGTTAGTTATTTATCTATATAGAAAACTCTAGTGTTGAATTCGACTAGAAAGCACTAGTGTTGAATGTTGATTTCCCGGGTTTGCTGTGTGACTGAACTACCGGCTGTCACTCGTTTTCAATACAAGGCAACGCTCCTGGGTTAACAGATTTCAACAGCATAAATTCCTCAATATCTTTTGCAAAAAACTTTCCGCTGTCAGTAGTAGTGTAAGTAACAGTTTGGAAACTATAGATCCAAACCCAACAATAGCCCAGTGTTCGCCGACTCTTAGCCGTTCGTGCACGTGTTTTCTATAGCCCTATTGTTCTCGCAGCAATTACCATTGTTCGCCGACGTACACAGCGCTATTGTGCTATAGTATCCCAAAGTAGAGCTCATTGTTGGCCGACTCTCGGCCGGTCCATTGTCCTCGTCCGCACTATTGTATGCGTAGCAATTACCACTGTTAACCGACGCGCGCAGCCCAATTGTGCTAGTATCGAAACTATAATAACCCATTATTGACCGACTCTCGGTCGTCGGTCCATTCTCCAAGTGTACTGGTAGCAATCATTATTGCTAACCTGCGTCCATAGCCCTGTTGTGCTAGTATCGGTAGCCATTAGACCCATTTTCCTCGAACCAACCCTAATTATACCCATTATTCGCTTCTCCAACCCTACCATTGTTTCCAACACGCGCAGATTGTCGTAAATGGTCCAATAAAATTTTACGGCGTGTCGGCATAATCGATTAATTTTAAACACGAGCACATACAAAATCCCTGTGAGGTAGTCACGTGATCAAACACGCCACCATGGCAGCCAATAAAATCGTTTGTTTACATCCTTAGCAACCAATCACAGCATTTCTTTACATAGCAACCAGTGCAACCAGGACTTATAAAAACCCGAATTAATTCCTGTTAAGTCACACACTCTGCTCCGACACGATCGAAATCAACGATTGGAATCAGCGAACGCATCGCAAATGGAACTCAGCGACAAAATTCGATTCACATACGCTGCATGCTTCGGAGAAGACGACCAGTTTGGTAAGAATTTAGGTTAATAATTTATAAGTTCACTAGCTGTGGCATCCGGCGTTGCCCAGGTAAATGTTGAGTTTTTACTTCTCCCAGTGTTCCCCGACAAAGTTCGCATCGTCGACCTTCCCCACCCCACACCGCCCCAATCATCAACTCGGGCCTCACCCCGCCCCTCGAGTCACACATCCGCCCAATCCTGCCCCGCCCGCAACTCCACCCCGCCCGCAACCCAATTCCGCATCACCTTGTCCCTCCCCACGAGCTCACCCCGATTCTACCCTGCCTCACCCCGCCCCCACTCCGCCCTACCTCGACCCACCTCCTCCCTACCCTACGTCACCACTCCGCCCCACCCCGCACGCAAATCACTCCACCTTATCCATACCCAACCCGTCCCACTCCTCTCGGGTAGCCGCCGTTTTCGCCCCACAACCCCATCACACCCTGCCCCACCACCGATCCACTTCCCAAAATAATATGTCCATGTGCTTTGAATGACCTTCGCCCCTTCTTATGTGCTGCTGATGCCTGGATTCGCCTGCTCAAGACCTACGCGTTGCATTTTGCACTGAGATGTCGTCAAAAGAAACGAAATGTTATCGCCAAGTATATGAAAGGCTTTAGAGTAAAAATTCAATTGACCGTTATTAATGGCGTCTTAATTCCGCGTCAATTTCCACATCGAAATTTAAAATGCCCTTAACTCGGGATTTAAAGTGAACTGAGAGCTGAAAATAGTCGCGCTGACCTACAAATTCGTATAAGAAGATGCTAAAATGTGTTTCGTCATTCAAAATGCATGCGGTTTCAGAAATGTTCTTGGGACAGACATACAAACAGACTGACAAACTTTCAGAAACATATAGGGTGTCTCGATAGGTAGAGAACGATTTTGAATGCATAAAAATATATGTTATACACAATATAATGTGGAAAGTTGTATACTGGCGGATAGGTTGTTCAAATGAGAATGTTACGCAAAAAATAGATCCCTAGCTCACTTATTCAAATTTTAGCGCCAATATTCGGGACGTCTTCAAATTCGTGCCAAGTAAACTCCAGTTAGGCGGAAAACAATATTGTACGAACGTCACTGTTAATCCACACATAATTAATTAATTAATTACGGTAATACAAATTATTATTTTGTATTTAATAATGTTTTCTTTACTCTTTATTACAGCCTCAAGTCGATTAGGCATCGAGCCAATTGAATTTTTCAGAGTTGTCAGAGGTAGGCCTATATATAGATGTCTATCGATGTCCATGCCTTACGAAGCCGACGTTTTAAGGTGTTCAATGTCTGGGGTTCGGGATGGGCATAAACAAAAATATCAATGGATACATCTCATCTATTGTTAGTAGTAGCAGCAGCAGCAGCAGCAGTAGCAGCAGCAGCAGCAGCAGCAGCAGCAGCAGCAGCAGCAGCAGCAGTAGTAGTAGTAGTAGTAGTAGTAGTAGTAGTAGTAGTAGTAGTAGTAGTAGTAGTAGTAGTAGTAGTAGTAGTAGTAGTAGTAGTAGTAGTAGTAGTAGTAGTAGTAGCAGTAGGCCTAGTATAGTAGCGGCGGCGGTGGAGTTGTGTGGGATGGTGGTGGCTGTGTTGGTGGTGTAGGTGCTGGTGTTGGCCTTGGAGGTGTTGTTGTTGCGGGTAGTGGTAGTGGTGGCGGTGGTGATGGGGGTGATAGTAGTAGTGGTTGTGGTAGTGGTGGTGGTAGTGGACTAGTGGTGGTGGAGGTGTTGATCATGATAGATAAACTATCTTCACTGTGATGCATTTTCTTCGTTCATTTCGTTTTTAATTTTTCCGTCACTGCTTCCAACCGCACACTTACGTGCATTATGTTAGGATGCGACAGGTCCACACAAATACGATGTACACGTACAAAAATGGCTGCGAATTAGCTATTATCGTCTGCACAGATATGACAGTAATAGGCTACAGGTCATTTTAAACCCATGATTAATCACGGAACTTTATTTTTAGTGGGAACGTTTCAGAGAGTTCGATATGACTTTCAACTTTCAACTTTATTGTTCGACGGTTCGACCACAGTACAGTTTACCTAGATTTGTCAACAACTATGTCAAATTGCGATTTTTCTAAAAAGTCAGTCATTACTGTTGATTTTGGTAGTAGTTGTTACTTTAAATAGTTTCAACTTGAATAAACGACATGTAGATATGAAGTATGGATATTTTTATCATCTAATAAAGTTTAGTCATTTCTGAGTACACATTAAGCAGTTTTCTTTAATAAAGAAATTATCGAATAATTCCTCAATGAAGCTTCGTGCAAAACGTAAAACCCTGAACGTGGCGCCGACCATCAAACAGATCAGAATAATTATTTTACAATTAAAAATCACGCAATGCAATTAAATGCAAAAACATATCTCGTCTTCCTCCTGAAAATTCGAGGGGGGCCAGAAATCACGTTTCGCGGTGTCCTTTTAGAAAACGGAAATAGATTAATATAAAGCTTAAAATGGAATGAAATACAATATAGTGAGTCATGAACTTAACCTAATTTTCACATGTCTGATGAGATTTAATGCTTGAGAAATCATTATGCTTTCTACTTTATGCGCTGTGCACGGCAGAATTCATCCGTTCTGTTATTGTTCGTTCTCTTGGATGGTGGGTAGCTTTGGGACAACAACGCCATCCGGTACGCTGGTACTTGGTGAAGCCTTGCTCTCTTGGATGGTGGGTAGCTTTGGAACAACAACGCCATCCGGTACGCTGGTACTTGGTGAAGCCTTGCTCTCTTGGATGGTGGGTAGCTTTGGAACAACAACGCCATCCGGTGCGCTGGTACTTGGTGAAGCTTTGCTCTCTTGGATGATGGGTAGCTTTGGAACAACAACGCCATCCGGTACGCTGGTACTTGGTGAAGTCTTGCGGTTTCTGCTGCTGCTGCTGCTGTTGCTGATGCCGTGGACTTCATCTGCGATGCTGAACTCGGAGTCGTTCGTCTGCGACTGATCCGTGGTTGACAACGAGATGGTGGTCGAGAAGACTTGACTGGCGTCGAAACTACCAGACTTTTCCAGGTCCTGGAAAAAGTTGACGAGTTGGGCAACGCCGCCTTTCTTCTTCTCCTCCACCACCTCCTCCATCTTGGGTTCTGGATTCTGACGAGTGGTCGAAACCGGTTTCCGTTTCTTCGGCTTGAAGCAAGTCTCGCTTATTTTCTGGAAGCAACAAATTCGCGCCAACGTTTCCGGAGGTTTTACGGGCTATAGCCTATCACTATAGCCTATAACTATAGACTATAAGTTACTGAAAACGGGATTCGATAAAAGAGTTTAGACTGATCGACTTTTACTTAGTTCGTCTATCTGGGAGACTTGGAGGGTTGCGTGGCAGCTTGACGATGTTGATGCAGTGCTAGCATCAACAGCAGGTCCTGTTGACGCTTATCATCACGAATCCGGGATAGTTCATTCGACGTATGACTAGTGGCCGTTTATATTTGAATTTATTTAAAAACTAATCCTCCATTCTTAATTAAGAAGTCACAAAGTGTCTCGCTGCTGAATTGTTTTTTCCAGGTTTCAGCAGAAAGATAATAGATCTACGACTTTTAAATCATATTTATCAAGAGTTTCTATAAAGATATACAGGCCATAAACGAATCCTACTTCTCTGCATGTCTTCACAATTTCATACAATAGTCTACAATTCATAATGAAAATGATGAGATTTAATACTTGAGAAATCATTATGCATTCTACTTCATGCGCTATGCACGGCAGAATTCATCAGCTCTGATATGCAGACCTCATAATTATTTTCTAAGCTTTTAAAGGAAGTCACTTACATTTTTACGGAGAACAACTTGAAATAGAAAGATGAGCAGTCCCTATAAAGCAACAATGCCTTCTCATTTACATTCACCGTCACGTGGGACTTGTAATGCATCGCACAGGTCATGAAGTAGGTTATTCGTGCAATGTCTAGTACCGGTAACGTAATGTATTGCAATGTAGAAATGTAGGCTAACCAAAAGCCTGATAGCGCCTTCTAAGTACCTGTCGATGGCGCCAGACTAAAGCACACGATGTCTGCTTAACCAATCCAAATATGAAGTTTCAGCCATATTTCATATTACAGCTTTTGAAATTGTGAACAGTTATGCCTGAGTAATTTGATGCACGCCTACATTTGCTAATGAATATTTTACACGAAGATATGACATGTAGCCTAACAAAACTACAACGTAGCAAACTATTGAGTAACGCCGTTATTCTTGAATGAACCCTTTGGCAGACTACGTCTGTAACTCAAGCGTTACTCAAATCAGCGATGGATTAATTAAGAATGGGCCAATTAACATGCCAATGCAATCAATAATTAACGTGTTCGCAAATCAGCTGCACAGGTAGGCTACTAGTCGAGATAGTCGAGACTTAGGACTTTTTATGCCTGCAAAACAATAATTCTCTTCAGCTTGAATTTCTCTGAAGTAGACCTGTCAACATATTAATTAAACCGTTTGAAGAGTGTTAGCCTAAAATCTTCGCCAAATATTCATGAAAATGTTTATAAAAGAGCATTGAAACCATATCTGCCTAAGCACAAGGCATCGTTTAAATACACTCTAATGAAAAATGACAAAAACGTCTCACCTGTAAAGAGTTGGCGATGACAAATATATACTGGAAGACTTCATGTTCGAAACTAATTGACAAAACGCCGAACGCCCAGGATACACCGAGCATTGGACAAATAACGGAGAGATTCCAAAACGTTGCACTATGAAAAAAATATATTAATAATTCATGCGTGTAGGGCCTGTGCCTATAAATAAAACACTTGAACGAAGAATGAAACATAACGGGTCAACAAGAAGTCAGATAGAAATTTAAATGAAACTTAGGTTGCATAACCCGCTCGAGCAACTGTGCGTTTGTTTGAAGAAGATACCTCACCATAATATGCCAAGTCGATTAGCAAGACTCCCAGTCTTTGTCTTATCACTTTCTTCTCTATTTACCTTCCTTCAGTCAGTGGCGTAGACAAGGGGGGTTTCGGGGGTTTAACCCCCCCCCCCCCATTGGCCTAGGAAGAAAGTTTTTAAGGTTATTTATCCACTTAAAATAAGAAAAACAAAACAATTGCGTGTAGTACAGACCATAGATGTAAAAAAAACGATGGAAACGGAATAAAAAACGGTAAAAAAAGTCGTTTTTTTCGAAAAAATAAAAAACGACAAAAAAACGATAAAAAACGGAAACGGTAAATGATTTGACTTTGCTACATCTAAAACCGCATTTTAACCTTGAAAACATTGATTAGGAACCTACTTCACGCAGGCAATCTCTTAAATGATGACGTTAAACTATGAAATAATGACTTTAGTTAGCTGAATCATTGAGAGTTGGCGGAAAACATAAGGAATATCAGAAAAAATTAAAATTAAGGAGAATAATAACAGAAAGTAAATGAATGAATAAAGTTAAAGAAAAAATAAAAAACGATAAAAAACGATGGGAAAAATAAAAACGAAAAAAACGACGTTTTTTGGGAGAGAATAAAAAACGAAAAAAACGTTTTTTACAACTATGGTACAGACGAACGCAAGTCAAAATCTAAGGATGTCAACATGTTGTACGCGAAACACATGACGACTCTTGAACTCATAATTAATTTATGATCGCACATCTAAATGGCGATATTCAAAAATAACATAATTTTCAGAACTCTAACCTTGTTTTATAGAAATAACGTTACCTATGTCAAGACCTTACACACCCCCTCCCCCAGCTCCTTTCAGTCGCCTAAGCTATGAGGGGCAGAAGAAGTACTGGGTGGGAGAAGTACTGGGAGGTTGAAAGCACAACCAATCCGACAACTGAAACTAAAACATGGGGTATAAAACTATTAAGCCTACTTTAAAGTGCTAGAGGCCTTGTCGACAAATTCTTATCATGTAGAAGTTAGTATACCTTAATTTGTTGCGTTTCTTCGCGACTTCGGCTGAGGCAAATCTCGATCGGGAAATTCTTCTCAGAATGATAACAAGAATCAAGAAGTTGATCTGTTGATGACATAAGTTTATAAAGAGGCGAATGCAAGAAATCGATTAAATGCAAGGATCTGATCCCACTGATATTTTATCATTCACAATACATGTGCATCAATAAATAAAGCTGGTCAAAGATAAGAATTGCTGCGTGTTCTAAATTAAGACATTAATTTGTGAATGTTTATTCGCAGTTCAATTCATCTGCAGGCCTACCCAAATTATTTTAAACTTTAAATCAAGGTAAGTCTCATCTGTAAGCACAGATGACTTTTAGTACGCACGATCAAGCAGGCTAGATAAGTAAACGCTTTCGTAAGTCTTTAAGGATTCAGACAAAATAGGTTACTTGCCACAGTTATGCAGAGAGCTGGGCCAACGAAAGCCCAAATGAGGCCATGTTTGGCTGACAACCAACATCTGAAACCAACTTGAATGTTATTACATGGCATAAAAAGCGACAAAGTATGCCAATTTATCGCAAAAATAACCGTAAATTGAATAAATTTGTCCGTACGTTATATTCCAACGTCAGATGTAGGCTACTCAGACAATTATGCATACCAGTAATTGACATGGCCCTAGGTTGCCATGTTGGCCTGTCGACCTGATCTACCGCTTGGTTTAGTGTACCATTGGCTACTGTGTTGTGGTCCATAAAGTGGGGTCACAGAAGTTATGATTAATATCAAATTGGATCATTGGATTATTTCCTTTATTGCCATTTTTGTTTTCTCTTTGTTTTTTAATAACCCATCGCTGTTGTGGTCGTACTTCTCTTTCTCTATTAAAGATTTACTTGGTTATGCCTACTCGTGCAGAATGACTCATTACATCTGAACAACGCAATAATTTAATTTGCTATCTGTCTGCAAATACACGATCAAGACGAGAGAATGACGAATTATTAGGGAAGTTTAATTTTGAGAACAATTCCTTCCACATTTCTGTTGGAGTTTCCCTTTCACTGATATATTCGTCTGTCCCAGCGACCGTAATTGATATGATCACAATGATGAGCGGTAGTCCTGAAAAATTACAAATATCGACAATAGACTTACTCGCTACATAGGCCTATAGATATTAACAGTGCGTATAGAGTCCCAAAGGACAGCGGCTTACAAACGGTGGACGCAGGTATCGCTGATTTATTATGCCATTATGGGTTTATTATTTATAACCATATCGCTTTGACTAGCTATAGGCTATTCTGCGCTCAACATAATTCTTCCTCCTTACATTTTCTGTCTTTTTATCTTTTCTTTGATTCGACTTTCCCGTGGCATCAACACTTTCTAGCAGGCCTAGAGATTTTATTTTTCTATTTTGTCGATATGATCACATTCTTAAAACTATTTGTTAAATTTTAATTTTATCTATACCTGCGACTCTAATACCCGCACGAGACCCTGTAAGAGAATTCAGACTATCAACTACGGCTTATGATGACTCAAGATGGTTTCACTTTGAATTGACAACTTTGGTACTTTAGTCTATGCAAAAGCCACGTCTAGGACACCGGATTATTTACCGGCGCTATATCTGTAACAATCAGCTGCTCTGTTTCTTCTAAATGTTGATTCCTAAAACGTTTTATATGACTTGATGCAATGCACACAAGAGCTGAACAAATTGTTTGACTCGAGGAGTGGAAAGCATGGCAATTACCGGCGCTACAAAAGGGTCTGGTTACCCACAACACAACGCCATTTAGACATGAACAAGTAGATTTTTGTGTAATAAGGCCTTAAGGCATATCATTCATCTTAAATAGCTATGTAAACTAAGAAAGTAGTTTTACCCCAAGCAGCAGCGATGAGTGAAGCGGTTTCAATCTTGCGTCTGACGTGAAACACGAAGATGATGTAAAGAAGAAGTTCAACTCCTTCAGCCAACATCAGAAAGAAAGCAGCCAGGAAGAAATAATGCAGTAGAATGGACACCGCTTTACAAACAATCTACACACAACCATTCATTGTGTTACTGACGACGTTTAGTTCAATGACGAAATTTTGGCCTACTAGTAAAGATATAACGCAGTGAATAGCAACTATAGCACTGAAGACGCTGTCGTGACAGCATTTTTAGAGACTTATTTCAGCACATTTTTACCCGTGCTACGTGTGTGTAACCTCTCACGGGAAGCTTACATCAATTATAGGTTACCGTATCTCAGGTGCATGCAATACTGAAGGATTACATAATTTACATTATCCTGAATGATTAATTATTATTGTATAGGTTACAATTGTTATTGCATATTATGTTCCTCTCTATGGAGTGGTCTTTCGCCATCAATTCGGTCCGCATTTCTCTTTCTTCTTCTTTCTCTCGCCTAAAATCCAGAGGGAATAATGATTGGTTTGTGTTAATTAAGTCATGAATTAAGTCACGTATTCAGCATCCAATCTATAATTATGCATACGCTGAGTTTAACAATAGTTGTATTCAAACTTGACATGGCAAAACGCCTGTGCATACCTCACGACCTGTTTTATCTGCTCCAGCCAAGAAGATCGTGTTTGCGATGATGAGAGCAACGCAAAGATTGATCAGAACGGCCGCCTGGTCTGACTTCCATTGCCTACCAGCAAATCAACACATGCATGTCATCAACATTCTGAACTACATGCAGATAATCAAAGACTTATCTATGGTTAATACCTAAAGCCTGAAAGAGAAGATCGCACCAAACTATATTTGAAAACACGCTGAAATAATTGATTAATTATTCAAAGAGCCACAGCAACCATGAGAAAGTTATTAAAGGTTGCATATAGGTCCATTTATATTACATTTAATCAAACTTTTAATATAACCGTAGTACCGTACGCAGCATGAGTACCGGTAGTTAGATTTACGAAACATCGGCCATATTCATACTGGAAACACGGGCACTAGTAAATAAATAGAGAAACATAAATGCAAACAATTTCATTCAAACTCATTTAACAGTTTTTCAATATAGTCGCCATCAAGTGCATCACATTATCTCCAGCTATGTTCGAGTACACATTGCTCGTCGAAGATCTTCACATCAAGCAATTCAATCCACTTATTTATGGCCTGACTGATATCTTCATCGCTTTGAAAAGCATGTTCACTGAGTATGTTCTTCAAAATTCCGAACAAATGAAAATCAGAATTAACCAGATCTGGAAATTATGGCGGATGACTCAGCAGCTCGAAGCCGCATTCGTGTACATCGATTTTGGCAATTATAGTGGACGCAGTGTGGTGGTGGTGCATTACTGTGATGAAGAAAAACTCTTTGACGCAACCCTCTCCCAACGTCTTTCCTTTACAGCTGCACGTATGTCTGCATAGCAGTTTTTACTGCAATTGTTGCATTATGTCTTGCGTTGCCATGCAGTGTCTGGCATATGAAGCATAGTAACTGCAGTTGCCTTACTTCCAATTCACGACGTAGACGATGACAGTGAGAATGAGGGCGGCCACTGAAATGCTACATCCGATGGTAGACAACGTTGACAACGCATCAGCATTCTACAGTAGACACAATCATTCACTATGCAACGGTGACATATATATATATTTATGTATATATATGTATATATATAATCGCATTCTGAGGAGATAGCCATGTTGGCCTATCATACGTATGTAGGCTATAGTGGTGTATGTTATAAAGCAACATATGTT
This sequence comes from Lumbricus terrestris, assembly GCA_949752735.1. Taxonomy (NCBI): domain Eukaryota; kingdom Metazoa; phylum Annelida; class Clitellata; order Crassiclitellata; family Lumbricidae; genus Lumbricus; species Lumbricus terrestris. The sequence continues at coordinate 57,773,071 of OX457039.1, forward strand.
ATATACTTCGTGAGACATTTTGACTGATAAAATTGCATTAATTAAACACATAGAAACAAGACTGAGGAACAAAAACTAAGAGCATTGAAATTATCAATATTATATTTAGGCCTGTTGCTGCTTCTACTGCTACATTTTTTGTGGGGCGCGGTGGTGTAGTGGTGGCGTCGTTGCCTTGAAGCCGGAAGGTTCGAGGTTCGAATCCACCTCAAGTCGACACGTAGGGACCTTGGGCAAGTTCTTCACTCACAATTGCTCAGCGCTTCGGCGTGAAACTCCGATGCAGTGTCCGCTCTGTAGTCGGGAGCACCTCTGAGTAGGGAGCCTTAAGGGGCGCTATAACAAGTGCGCATACATACATACTGTTGTCACTATACTGTTTCTACTATTACCACTACTACTGCTACTACTACCACTACTACTACTACTACTACTGCTGCTGCTGCTGCTGCTGCTGCTACTACTACTGCTTGCTACTACTACTGCTTACTACTACTACTACTACTACTACTACTACTACTACTACTACTACTACTACTACTACTACTACTACTACTACTACTACTACTATTACTACTACTACTACTACTACTACTACTACTACTACTACTACTACTACTACTACTAGTACTACTACTACAACTACTTCTACTTAAATTGATTAACGTCACCATATAAATGTCAATCAATTGAATGGCTTTTAGCAAATGTGAATGAAGGACTTTCGGTCAAGATTTCTTCGCAACCGCAATCGAAAACAGATGAGCTCATATCTGAACAAACTAAAAGCTAAATTGCTCAAGTTCGATTCCCATGATTCTTTGGTTCTGTGAGTGTATTATGACGAATAATTAATTACCGATGCATTGCGACTCATCAAGATAGCGAAGTTAGTCAGATGATAGCAGCTGCAAACGGTGTGAGTTTTACTCGTTGAGACTTGCTTACAGCCGGTCGAATCCCATTCACCACTGAATTGTTAAATTAATAAACAAGTAGACGAAAATTTAACCGATAACACGCACTACACACTGAAAATAATCACAAAATCTATCCAATTTAATCTAGTAGACTAAATTCCTTAGATCTATGCCGAAGGCCTATTCATAATATCGAAAGTAGTAAATCATGTTTGCCTTATGCAGGTGAATGAGTCATAGAAATTGTAATCCTTTTAAGAAGCTGATGAAAGGCAAACTGCAAAACCAGACAAAATTTTAAGTTTATACCCGAACGAGATAAAGAATTCATAGATGGAATTTCAAAGCCTTAGAGTAAGAAACAAGTAACAGAAACGCCCGCGAACCCAGCACAATCCTGAAGAACGAGGTAGGCCAACAATATTGTCCATGGACTCCATCGAGTGCAATAGGCCTATTGGCTGGCCTATTGGTTGGCATGAGGGATAAACAATTGAACATGGAACAGAAATAGGTCGACTGATTTAAATAAAGCACCATGTGAACTATGACAACATGTTTAACGCGGATCCTTTACTCAAGATTCAGTCTGTGTAACTGGTTGTACGTAACTTTACTTATAGTTCTGACCAAAGAATTTTGGCCCATCGTCGTTTCTATTAATCGGTCTCGGTGATAGATCTACTAATGAGATGTTACTTTCTATAGTCAAGACGTTTGATGATCATAGGCATTAGCTAGAAGGCCTAAGGCTGAAACAATCTTGTATATAGACTATATACATTGTACGACTCTGCGTCATTCTTGAATGCGAAAATGAACTGATTTGCACATGCGCTGGCCAATATATGACTTACATGGCCAGAAATACTTAGCAGAGTAGCCAATAAATTAAATTGCTCAAGCGTTAGTTGAGAGATTAAGTTTCCTTCTGCTTCGAAGACATTTAAACCCTGTACCTATGCTCCTTTTCCCTTTAAGAAAGGGAGATTTATTTGGATGAATTAAAAAATCTGTAGCCTATACTACCTTAAGCCAAACGTCTCCATGATGAGTGTAGGCCTACTCACCCAGTGCCAAGTTTAAAATTCCAGAATGCGCATGTTCTGTTGAAAGTTCTGCGCCTTGCCTATATTAAAATACATAAAAAGGATTCTATGACTCTGTTTGTTACGAAATATATGAAAACATTCATGATATAAAATCGCAAGGATTAATAATAATTAATGAAATTCATGAAATCATATTAGTTTAACCTTTCTGCAAAAACATCAGAAAGATCTTCTGAATAGCCTAGGCCTATTTAGACTATGGTGTGGTCAACGGCTTCTGGCAGGCCTAAATAGGTTTGATTGAACGACGCGGTCTACATCTTTCAACAACGAATTGTAGCACATAATATTATAGTCCTAGTTAAACTATCCATAGGCGGAGACTTAGTCCTGGCTCAAGGGGGGAGTACCGAACGCGCGGCCGAAGGACGATCGCCGAGGCGCTAAACGCCGAGCTTGGGAGGGGTTTGGGAAGGAGGATGTGCCCCTCGCCAAATGCGGATTTTTCCCAATTTTCACGCTGTTTAAAGCTGTCATCTTAGCAAAATTGCTCATCATTTCAGTGTTAATAGTCATGGTTAAAGACTTCAAGGTCATAGCCTATGTAGCCATTGTTCAAATTTTAAAAATAAATTCACACTGTTAAGGTAGCATTATAAGCTGTCATCTGAATAAAAGTTCTCATAGAATCATTGCCAAAATACATGATTTACGACTTCAATAAATGCCCCGCTCCCCATTGATTTACGCCCAGACGATCGTTCAACAGGACGGAGAAACAACTTGTACAATGTACATGTACATAAACAATTTGGGTAGGTACGCATCTTCGAATAAATTCATTTAATCAATTCATTCATTTTAAGTATTTATATAGCGCCTCTTTAAGAGGGGTTAGGTTTCTTTATAGACGCCTCTTTGCTCTATGATAGCTAGACGCTCACAGTCAAACCCCGACTGCGTAAAATAATTAATGAGTTCGGAGGATAATGTAGACGATATACACGCAACAGCTTTAGGTACCGGTAGCAAATGCATTTACATCGGAAGACCGTTCCAGACAAAAATTCATACCTTATTATGATACAGAGTGACGTTGACAGGTTCCAACAAGTTCTGCTCGTTCTCTAGTCCTTCAACTGTTAGCGACATAACTCTTGACACGACTTCGCTCGTGTCACTGTAAGTCCACAACATTTACAATAGTTAGCATTCAGTGCTACAGATTATGCACGTGACGTCCCATGTTGAGAAGCCGACGTAGGTACTATCACAGTGAAGCCACTTTAACAGGTAGGCCTACGAGATGCGAGACTATATCTATAAAACCACGTTCCCCTCGAAATGCGGCTGTGGAATATTTAAATAATTTTACTGCTATCAAGCAATAGGGAACTGATGCAGCGCTAAAGGAAAGCAAAAGGACCGGAAATATGTGAAACGCATCACTTTTCAATCGGTGCGTGTATATGCCTAAGCTTACTTGATGTCAATAAATTAATATGCCTTTTATGCATATCTTGAACAATATTACAATTGAAATGGCCCATTATGCCGTTATAAGCCTACTAGTAGGGCCTACTGAAAAAATCTGGCAGTAGGCTATAATGCTGCACTCGTGAGTAAGCTGGTGCCCCGCTTGGCTTTCGAGTAGCGCTTTAGAAGTTTGGAGATTACGATTACGATTGCTTACTTTGACGGAAGGTAGTCATCAATGTTTCGGTAATATAAACTCCAAATATTCAACTTTGACATATTTGTTTTATTTTCTGACGAAAAACCTTTCGAAAAATACAAACGTTATACATTATGAGTAATTTTTCAATGTCTTCAATAAGTGATAGCCTACTGAACAGGAACAATGTTATTATTGACGTAGGCTATCGTCGCGGTTCCCCTCCATGTATTTTCATTTGTTCAGGCCTACGCCTACACCCTAGATAGGTTACTACATTCCATTCCGTCCAAACAAATGTTCAATCCGTTCCAGGTTATAATCATTTGGCCCAAGATACTTTTAACTCTATCCTTACTATTTTCAATGCAGTTCCTACTAGTTTTAATTAGACCGTGATCTGAAATAGAGTCCAAAAATTACTTATCTAATTGTTTTTAAATTAATACGATACAATTTATATAGAGACGCTATATAAATTCTGATCGATTGATTGGTAGATTGATTGATTGAAATAATCTTACTGTCGTCGAGTGTTTTTGTAGAGATCGATATCTTATCGCCCCTTGTTTCATCCCAAACGGAAGGAAATGAAAATTCAAGTAGGTCGTTCTCAGTTAGTTCTGTTTTGTTCACGGAACGAGCCTCTAAAGCTGAATTAAATATTTAAATCAGATCATGGAAAACATGGAACAACAACACGTCGACGCAGATAAAACATCGAGAAGTATAACAGTGCCCGGTCCAAAACATCATTAGGATGCATGACCTTCATTCTTATTGAACAGCATCAGCAATTTATACAGTTGCCACTTGCCAACACATATATATATATATATATACACACATGTCTTTTGTCTGGCGTTTCTTTTGTCTATTTTCTGTCTATCTTGCGTTCTTTGTCCCAGGAAAATATGCTAAATATCCAAGGCGTGTAATGAATCGTGATTGGATTAAAAACAGAGCATCTCAACGAAAGCAAATAAGTGAGTAGGCATTACTTTATTTATTACCGATCGACGTTTATAAACACCTGCTTACATCTTGTAGCGAACCAGGTCGCTACTAGCTACCTTACTTATTTATTTAAGTGAGGCCGCTATTTTAATTGTGAGTTCATGGGTGCTATGCTTAGCACTGATCGATGCGGTCATCGCTATTTTTAGCTTCCCATGCATTTTTTTCAATGGAACTTTCCACCACCGGCGATTTTTGATTGGTTAGACATCACGCGATGTTTTAGGCGCCAAAAAGCGCTCTCTTGCGGCAAATTATCGCGCAAACCTTGAGTCGGGCTGTAGAATTGAACCGGTTAAGACCTACGCTTGTGAAAATCGTGAAACGTGGTGAAATTGATGGTATTTTCAATTCTGGCAAGTTTTCTCAGGTAGAAGACGAGGTTCTTCCGATGTCTTGTGAATCGATGTGTAATTAAGAAGATTTCCGGCAACGATTAAATTAATAATACGCTTCCGACGGAGAAATTCTGGCATCGGCCGACGACTCAATAACTTTCTACAGGACGGAAAACAATGGATCGGCTGTCCTAAAATATCAATGGGAACAGGGAAGTATAAGCAACCTAATCTATAGAGCTCGAACCTGAACTAGGCGTAATTAGATAAAACTTGTATCTCTATTTTTGGTGCAAATATTAGTTGTGGGGTATTCAGTCTGTGAACTGATCGGATAGGTGTGAAATAGCCAGTCTGCGAACTGACCTGATAAAACTTAAGCTAGTCAAGAGACATAGGCGTTTTAGGAGGGCCTTAATCGTGAATCTTTGATATTGTTTCTATTTTATCGGCCGTGTAAATAATTACTAATGAACGACAGACAGTCGCTTGATTGATTCTACAATAAATGAAACTTAAATAGAGAACTGTGAAGTAATTTCTGCTATCGAATTATAATGGACTCCGACGGGGAAACGGACAGTGTCTTAGGGACAGGACAAGAGGAAGATGAGTTATGTCCGAGAGAAACCCTTGAGTTGGGGACTACAGACAATACTGATGACTTAGACCCTGCGGTATTACAGAAACAAATGACTACCATAGAACAATTTATGGAGCGCCAGAGTAGCATTTTAATCGGTCTAGCTGAAGAGCTGAATCTAGTTTCCATGCAGCACGCCCAATTAAGTTCCCGCCAGAAAGAATGTGAAACAATGGTGAAGTCGGTAGCAGAAGGTAAAGTGGGTGATGGAGCTTGGGGGAAAGTTGAGGAATCGAACCCTGATAAGCACCCATTTAGTGGGGCTGTTGTGAGCTTAACAGCCACCGCTGACATATGTCCAAAATCGGCCCATCCTGAGGAATTCGGTAACCAGAGAAGCTCACACCCTAGGTTAGGATTCGAACCCGCTACCATTGACACCAAAACCTTTGACCTAGGACCCAGCATTCCTCAACCGCGCTTAAGGGGGCGTTCAACAGTAGAGCCCATTAATTTGGGGTGGGAAACGGTAGGACAGGCGGCGCCCCCGCGCGTAACAATTGGTTCCAGCAAGTGGGGTGAAGCTAAAAAAGGTCATGGGTCAGAGGGTAGAATAATAATGGATCCTAGATTTAGTAGAGCAGAATATTTATGGGAAGAAGTGGAAAATGGAAAAGAAAATTTTTCACAAGATGATCCAAGAAGAATGGATGTACAGATGAAATACTCTGGTGCTAGACCAAAAGATTTACAAGATCGGGAACAAGGTCAAGGTCAAAAGGTAAATGACTTACAAGGTCAAAAGGTAAATGATTTACAAGGTCAAGGTCAAGGTCAAAGAGTAAATACAACTGACATGTTGCATGGTCAAGCAATGTATTATTATGATACAAATGTTTTGTATAGAGATTTTGACTTTGAAAATTACATGCGTCGAAAACAAGATAAATTAGTTAGAATTGAAATCGAAAATAAATCTGAAAACGATGATCCAGAAATCACTGACTTGCGACCTCTACATAGACTCGAACTCGAATCAAAAGCGTTAGGTGTAGAGCAAAATGAGGGTAAAACTTGTACTAATCCCAGATTTTTAGTTTCAGATGGAAAAATGGGGGATTCTTCGTTGCTGAGCGACGACCACGTGGTATCATGGGATGCACATCCTCGTCAGTCAACGACTGCTACCCCATGGGCTGCCACCTTCCCCCCCTCGTCGGTTCCTGAAACAGAAAAATTCCGGTCACCGAGCAACATGCTGTCACAAGTGACCGCTTCAGTCACCTCGGCTGCTTCTGATGTTCTGTTCTGCGAGTCGAAAACAGAAACCGGAAGAACCCTCCCAGCCTTCGCATCAGTTCCTCAGATGTTCGCGTACACATCTGCTTCGAGTCGACCGATCATGTCCATGGTGTCCCTGTCGTCGGAAACTCGAGTCACGCACAGCTACGAATACATGCATTGGGCTAATGGTCAGCCCATGTATGCGCCATACAGTCAGAAGATGGTTCCACCTGTTCCAGTCTTCCCTGTCTACGCGGAAGCAGTTTCTCTTCCGATCCAGATGCAACCGTGGCCCATGACGAGCACAGTTCTGGAAAACTCTGTCAAGGTCATGCAACTGCATCCATCGTCAGAAATGTTCAGCCCAGCCAGTGTGAACTGTCAAGATAACTGTCTGAAAACAGCTGAAGGAAAGACAGTCAGTCTTTCTTTCCCAGCAGTGCAAGTTGCTGCTGAAAGTCGAGCATCAACTGGTGACATGGTAACGCCATCAACCAACACAGAACAAGAAAAAGCTGCCGACTCAACAAGAGAGAAGGTGAGATAGCACATGAAACTAGGTCATTATAATGGAAAAACGTCGGTAGAGGTGTTCCTAAAAAAATTTGAGGTGTGTTCCAAGAACAATCGATGGACAGAAGACGAAAAATTAGCACAACTGACCTGCGCACTGGTCGAACCTGTAGATCAACTTCTTTATGAATTTGACTCTGACACAATCACCACATGCGCCGACTTGATGGACAGGTTGAGGCTAAGACATGGGAGCACTGACCAAACGGTTTTGTACCAGACTCAACTAAGTGCTCGCAGACAGAAGGTAGGAGAAGATCTGGGTTCTTTAGTCCAAGACATAAGACGATTAATGATTCTGGCATTCCCAGGACCGAGGTCAACACACAGTGAAACTATTGCGATCAAGGCTTTTCTTGATGCCTTACGAGATAAAGAGCTAGCCTTAAAAGTGAGAGAGAGGGAACCGGTCACCCTAGACAATGCGTACAAGGCGGCCATGAGACTGGAAGGCTACCGCAGAGCTGATGAAGATGGCATGGACCGCCAAGAACGACGTCCAGGCCGAGTCAAAACTGTGAAGGAAAGTGATGAAACGGGAGATTGCGATATGAAGGAATTTCGCGAAGACATTGCCCGTCAATTAAAACAATTGAGTGACAGAATGGACTGCCTGCTGAATACTCCATCGACCGAAAGACACTATCCGCCATGGCAACCGCAACGCACCTCTTCGGCATGGAGAGGCACAAACTATAAAAATCAACGTTGGAGTCAAAAACCGAATGAAAACTACCGAAGGACAACGCCTGACAACCGACGCTGCTTCGAGTGCAACCAGGTTGGACATTTGGCCCGGGTTTGTCCTCGCAGAATCACCTCTTCGTCAACTGGAGAGCAAGATGAACCTGAAGAACCTGGGGTGAGTAACGCTAGACATGTAAAAGGAAACAGTGACGCTTATCTATCCGTGACAATTGGAGGAAAGAAATTGCTAGCTTTGTTAGACTCTGGCAGTGAAATGACATTATGCCCTGCGTCGCTAGTGGATCCGGCGGAAATCAAAGGCTCCAGTCAACTGTTGCGAGCTGCTAATGGGTCTGCAATTCGGGTACTGGGGGAGACTGTATTGAAACTGAAAATCAAAGATCAGGCTTTCGAAATTCCTTGCTTGGTAACTGAGCAGGTTACTGAACTTATTCTCGGACTCTCTTGGATGGTGAAGGAAAATGTCATGTGGCATGTAGGGAAAGGATGGTTCTTCGTCCGGAATCTGCGGCTGAATGTCCTGTGCACAAACAGTTTGAAACAGTGTCGGCGAGCGAAACAAACTGTCAGTGACCTGCGAAATTCTCCGAACATTGAAACGAGCTGTGAAACGAATGTCGAAAATCGAACAGTGCTGCCAGAGACGAGAATCACAAAAGGAATCTGTGCCGTGCAAACCGAAACCTTCGAACCGGAAGCTTCGTGTCAAGAGAAGACTGCTGTCCAGTCCAATCGCTTCGGAAATCTCTGTCCTGCTGAGGTGGCAGCCCGAATCCCATGTCCACCGGATGTGCATCCTCGGGTCGACCCAAATAGTTCCTTCCGGGGTGGAACTTGCCTTCCTCCAGTGACGCCATCTGTCGAATCAATGCGAGTGGAAGAGTCAGATGCAATCTACATGGTCACTCGCTGCCCAAAGTCTGGTGTCGACCAGAGAATCAAACTCACCGGAGGAAACAGACTCGCAAAGCTGGCGAGACTGTGGCAAGCGTAATGTAATGTAATGTGATAGGGTAGTCCTGTCGCATAATGGCGACAAGTTGTGAATAGGGAATAGAATCTTCTCTGCTTTAGTTGTGTTTTTGATGATCTATATATTATATGTGGCCTTGAGATTTAGGTTTACATTTTTATTTTAATGTGCGTGGATAAAATTGTGCTTTCTTACTGTGTAACTATGTGAAAGTGATTACAGTAATGAAGTGTAATATGATGATATATGTTAAGTAAGAATGCATAGTTTTATTCGTGTGAAGTGTAGCTTAAGTGTTTCAGATTACATGTGTGTCCTCTGATGATAAAAGTAACTATGTGGATGAGATGAATAATAAAGAAATGTGAATAAGAGAAGAGATAACCAAGTAAAGATACTTGTACTTGTCTCGTGTAGAATCCCTCCAGGTCGCATAATGGCGACGGGATCCTTGAAGAGAGAAGAGTGAGATTCTCTGGTTTAGTTGCCTTTTGATGAATGATGTAGGAATACATTCTTTTTGGTTTCTTGTGCATTTCTGTGTGTTTGCTGATCTCAGAAGATGATTTTAGCATAAGTGTTTAGTAGCATTCAGTAGTAATTACATGTAAGTAACACAGTGTAATGTGATGGTACTAGACCATTTGATAAGTGTAGGTAGAAATAAAATATTTAGTTGCTAAATTGGTATAAATATTAGAATTGCTTCTTGTTGCCACGAAGAAGGGCTGATGTTGTGTTTGTATGTCAATTGCATAATAATGATTGCAAGTTAGAAGGCTGCATGGTGGTTGAAAGATAACCTTGTGTGAATGGTTGAATGAGTAACTGATGATGGTAAGAGTTGGTAGAGCACCCAATTGTAAGCATCGCCCTGGGAGTTAGTGAGTAAGTTGGATTATAGACTTAGAGGCAGAATCACTGTAGCAGGCAGTGGAGATTACATGCAATGGTGAAGCTGGGCCTGTAGATGAATTCGTACAGTCTTAGACTACTTCCTGTAGAGGTTGTAATGTAATAGACTATTATAGGATATGGGAATAAGTCCTTTATGCCTTGGGTATGCTTAGCTGAGCAGTAATTCCTTCTTCGATCCGGGTAGCTAAGCCTTGATGTAATGTTGAAACGTGTGCATGTTGGTATGCATTATTAGTAGCCTAGGTTTATGATCTGACGTTGCTTCATCTCTGTAACAGTGGCTAGTTGTAAAAGGAATGCGTGCCTGTAAAACACAGCTTAAGTTTTAAGTTTGCTGTATATGTTTGGCTGGGTGAATGGGTGAACATGGTTTTGGATTGCAGTAGAAAAGATGGTTTGTGGATATCAAACATTGTCTGAGAGATAGAGTAAGGTAGTATGTATGCGAGTGACTGAGTGTACTTGAAGATGGATTCTTTATTTTGTGGCTTTTGGATGACAAGCTATAAATAGAGTGTGGCCTCATACTTTATTGTGTGTCTGAGATTCAGTAGAATAATAATGCCATAAAATTGTGTTAAGGTATAAATTCTTCTAAGGTGATACTGTTGCACGAAGAATATAACAGTGTTTAATTAATGTAAGATTTGGCGCCGGAACATGACTACATGTGCTAAGAGGACTTTCTCTCGCTAGGGTTCCGTGCAATTGCTGGAAGTAGAATGTAGTTAAGTATGTGTTGTAGACTAATAAATGGTGTCAGAGTGAAGACACCTGCTTGAGTAATTGTGGCCTATATTAGTGATAAACTGTATGGTTTTGGCCATGCATAGTTAATAGAACTGTAGTTTAGAATTGTTAACTTCAATTGTGAAACTGATTGTACAAGTGAATAAGATGTCAGTTGATTGCCTTATGTTATCAATAATAATGTGGACTATAACGAAGACTAAGAATAGGCTTCGTAATGGCAGTTCTGAACTTTGTTATGAACTTTGGAGAAGGTACTATGAGTGTCTTAGAAGTGCTTTGTTCTTGCATTGTTGCGTTCCTCCTTGTCGAGATATTAGTAATGTATGATGTATGTCATTTGGTGATAACGGGTAGTAGCGCTAAAAGAAAACGGAGTACTCTGTTAAGGACATTCCGAATTGCTTTGTTGGTCAGTTCGAGGACCTCCGTAGTTAAGAGTTATTTCGGGCATTTGTGAACCCTTATGACTGACTCATACTCAGTCATTGTACAAGCTTTTATGTCTGATTGGAATAGAATTCGACACGAAGCTCATGTTTTGTTAACGGAAAATTATTAATCTTCTGTTGGTCAGTTTGACCGCTTCGCTTGGTTAAGCTTATCAATTGGGCATATGTGAATCCGAGTGGCAGATTTGTATTCAGCCTTTGTGTGGACTCTTATACGGCTGATCTGCGTGGAATATGTTATAATGGTAATTCTTGATGTCAGTTCTGAGACATTTTAAGTACAATGTTAAGTAGAATTTATCGGGTATATATATCAGGTTCGATCTCCAGAGTTTGTTTTAAATTTCCCAGGGTACTGGTAAATTTAAAAAGTAAGTGGTGGAGGGTGTAGCGAACCAGGTCGCTACTAGCTACCTTACTTATTTATTTAAGTGAGGCCGCTATTTTAATTGTGAGTTCATGGGTGCTATGCTTAGCACTGATCGATGCGGTCATCGCTATTTTTAGCTTCCCATGCATTTTTTTCAATGGAACTTTCCACCACCGGCGATTTTTGATTGGTTAGACATCACGCGATGTTTTAGGCGCCAAAAAGCGCTCTCTTGCGGCAAATTATCGCGCAAACCTTGAGTCGGGCTGTAGAATTGAACCGGTTAAGACCTACGCTTGTGAAAATCGTGAAACGTGGTGAAATTGATGGTATTTTCAATTCTGGCAAGTTTTCTCAGGTAGAAGACGAGGTTCTTCCGATGTCTTGTGAATCGATGTGTAATTAAGAAGATTTCCGGCAACGATTAAATTAATAATACGCTTCCGACGGAGAAATTCTGGCATCGGCCGACGACTCAATAACTTTCTACAGGACGGAAAACAATGGATCGGCTGTCCTAAAATATCAATGGGAACAGGGAAGTATAAGCAACCTAATCTATAGAGCTCGAACCTGAACTAGGCGTAATTAGATAAAACTTGTATCTCTATTTTTGGTGCAAATATTAGTTGTGGGGTATTCAGTCTGTGAACTGATCGGATAGGTGTGAAATAGCCAGTCTGCGAACTGACCTGATAAAACTTAAGCTAGTCAAGAGACATAGGCGTTTTAGGAGGGCCTTAATCGTGAATCTTTGATATTGTTTCTATTTTATCGGCCGTGTAAATAATTACTAATGAACGACAGACAGTCGCTTGATTGATTCTACAATAAATGAAACTTAAATAGAGAACTGTGAAGTAATTTCTGCTATCGAATTATAATGGACTCCGACGGGGAAACGGACAGTGTCTTAGGGACAGGACAAGAGGAAGATGAGTTATGTCCGAGAGAAACCCTTGAGTTGGGGACTACAGACAATACTGATGACTTAGACCCTGCGGTATTACAGAAACAAATGACTACCATAGAACAATTTATGGAGCGCCAGAGTAGCATTTTAATCGGTCTAGCTGAAGAGCTGAATCTAGTTTCCATGCAGCACGCCCAATTAAGTTCCCGCCAGAAAGAATGTGAAACAATGGTGAAGTCGGTAGCAGAAGGTAAAGTGGGTGATGGAGCTTGGGGGAAAGTTGAGGAATCGAACCCTGATAAGCACCCATTTAGTGGGGCTGTTGTGAGCTTAACAGCCACCGCTGACATATGTCCAAAATCGGCCCATCCTGAGGAATTCGGTAACCAGAGAAGCTCACACCCTAGGTTAGGATTCGAACCCGCTACCATTGACACCAAAACCTTTGACCTAGGACCCAGCATTCCTCAACCGCGCTTAAGGGGGCGTTCAACAGTAGAGCCCATTAATTTGGGGTGGGAAACGGTAGGACAGGCGGCGCCCCCGCGCGTAACAATCTTAGCTGCGTACTTAACTAAACTCACCCTTATTTCAGCGCTTGTGAAAAAGCTGGTGCCCCGCGCTTGTCTTTCAAGTAGCGCTTTAGAAATTTCGAGTTTACGATTACGATTACGATTAAACTCACCCATATTACTTGTGTTTATTGGTTTCGATCCAGTTCCATTCAATGCGTTTGACAAACTGCGTCCATAGACGTCGGCGGATTTCAACAGCACGACCGTCACAGTGTTGTTCTCCTTTGTTATAAACAAATTTTAATTCTTTCCGTCTCATGGAATTTTTTACACGGAGGAACTATTGATTTCTATGTATTCTTCGCTTAATATTATTAGGATTTTGTGCAATTCAGGTTTAACTAGTAACACTACAGCCAAAGAAGAACAAATTATATCTATGCCTAAAACTAAACGGAGCTCTAGGTTCCCCCAAATGAGGAGGATGAAAGCACAAAAGCAAAGGTGCTTCATTGAACGCATGAGATAGAAATGTGAAACTCGGATTGTAAACAATAGCCTTAAGATTTGTGTCCACGAGAGCAAAAAATCTTCATCTCTGCACCTAAGTGAAATGTTTATTCCTTTCATTGCGGCTTTGCACCTGCCAACACTCATGTTTTGCTATATAAGTACGGTCTTAATATAATATTTATGGGCCTATGTCCTTAAACAGTTGCGCATATATTCCATCAAAAATGCAAACTGAGCAACAAAATGAGAACCAATGTTCTAAACGTATGACCTAACGTGGGGCGCGGTGGCGTAGTGGTGGCGTCGTTGCCTTGAAGCCGGAAGGTTCGAGGTTCGAATCCACCTCAAGTCACCGCGTAAGGGACCTTGGGCAAGTCCTTCACTCGCAATTTCTCAACGCTCCGGTGTGAGACTACGATGCAGTGTCCGCTCTGCAGTCGGGAGCGCCTCTGAGTAGATGCTTGAAGGAGCGCTATAACAAGTGCACATACAAACAAACCCCTTGTGGTAAAATGTGAATTTAAAAAGTGAGAGCCAGTGCACACATGGCAATATTGGCTCGGCTAACAATATATATCAGCTTAAGAATTTCATACTCACTCGTTGAAGTAGTTTCCATGCTCCCGAGTTGTTCGGTTGAAGTACGTTGCTGATCACGTTTACAATTGACTATAAATATCATTATGAGTGTCATATTACACATCAATTTCATAATTACATATTGTATGAATGAAACACGTTAAACTGCTTGGTATCCATATCCCCAGTCTGTTGTTCCTTTGATTTTGAACGCTAAGTAAAGAAATAATTATATGTCGTGTGTTTTTCTTTGGTCTCATTTCTCAGTATTCTCTTGTACCAAATAATTTTTCACATCACATCTATTTATTTAACCAGTCAATTATTTTTCTTGCTGTCGTTGCTGTCACTGTCGGTATTATTATTATTTTTATTAGTAGTAGTAGTAGCATAATAATAATTATCTTTATTATTACCATCATTGCAATAATAATAATAATAATTGTTATTATTATCATTGTCATCATTATTATTGTTGTTATTATTATTATTACTATTATTATTATTATTATTATTATTATTATTATTATTATTATTATTATTATTATTATTATTATTATAACGATGTTATTATGTTATTATATTATTATTATTTATTATTAATTATAATTATTAATATTAATGTTAATTACTATTATTGTTGTTATTATTATTATTATTATTATCATCATCATCATCATTATATTTCTATAAAAACAGAGTACTACGGCCTCATCGAGCCGAGGCATGCGATGGCGTTATTATTATTATTATTATTATTATTATTGTTATTATTATTATGATTTTTTATTAGTGTTTTTAGAAGTAGCAATGTATCCTACATTCATATTTTATTGGAAGTAATTATCAAAGCTTCTATTAATAAGCCTATGTTTAAATCTTTACATGAATAGCACAATCTGCATCTCTTCATGTTTAGCATAGATATTATTCTAAGTTTCTTATAGTTTCTGCATGTACTTTGATAATAATTATGTTAATTAACCTACTCTTAGCAATACTAAGTACTAAGTCTGGTATTACTGCGATCAGTGGCGTAGCCAGGAATTTATGAGGGGGGAATTTGGATTTTTTTTGGTCTGGTCGGATGCCATTTCTGACACCAACCCAACAGTATTACAGTAAATAAAAAGGGAATAAAGTAACAAAGGGAATAAAGTGATAAAAACAATTGTTACTACAAGCAATTGGTTTTTTTCTTATTTAAGCGGATAAATAACCTTTTAAAAAACTTTTTCTCTGGGCCAATTGGAGAGTTTAACCCCCGAAGTCGCCCCTTGTCTACGCCACTGACTGCGATTATGCTAACATACCGTATAAATCAGTAAGAAAGTAACTGTCATAGGCGTACCGTAATTTCATCATTTCCAGCGTTTTCCTTTTGTCGCCAGTTTGCCAAGGTATCTATGACAACGAGCGTGGCATTCAGGTTGTACTGCGTCAGGCTTTCCGTCTCATTCATAATTGTTTTGAACAACGATTTAGCGATCTTAACAGCGGCCGTTGTTTTGTTTTCATCTGCTTTAATCTGCATACATCAAAAGTCCATAAAGTTGTGTCATCTTAATTATTATCCGGTTACAGAGTGCGTTTTCAAACACTGAAGAAATTGCACTTTTAACGTAGCATGCGCGTATCGTACACGTACTTTATTCCTATTCCCTTCGATAACGTACTATAGGTACGCGTATAGTATTCCGGTAAGTAACTTACGGTCGCACTCTGGCGGTAGTAGTAGTAGTAATAGTAGTATAGTAGTAGTAGTAGTAGTAGTAGCAGTAGTAGTAGTAGTGGTAGCAGTAGTAGTAGTAGTAGTAAGAGTAGTAGTAGTATAGTAGCAGTAGTAGTAGTAGTAGTAGTAGTAGTAGTAGTAGTAGTAGTAGTAGTAGTAGTAGTAGTAGCAGTAGCAGTAGTAGTAGTAGTAGTAGTAGTAGTAGTAGTAGTAGGAGTAGTAGTAGTAGTAGTAGTAGTAGTAGTAGTAGTAGTAGTAGTAGTAGTAGTAGTAGTAGAAATATAGTAGTAGCTGTAGTAGCAGTAGTAGTGGTAGTAGTAGGAGTAGCAGTAGTAGGATTAGTAGTAGTAGTAGTAGTAGTAGTAGTAGTAGTAGTAGTAGTAGTAGTAGTAGTAGTAGTAGTAGTAGTAGTAGTGGTAGCAGTAGTAGTAGTAGTAGTAGTAGTAGTAGTAGTAGTAGTAGTAGTAGTAGTAGTAGTAGTAGTAGTAGTAGTAGTAGTAGTAGTACTAGCAGCAGCAGTAGTAGTAGTAGCAGCATTAGTAGTAGAAGTAGTATCATCAGAACCAGCAGTAGCAGGAGTAGTGGCAGGAGCAGTAGTAGTAGAACCTAGTAGTGTTATAAAGTATAAGTATAGATGCTTAAAAGATTTTCCCGTCCAGGGATATTGTGTATGATTGTATCTATAATTATCCGTACCCATCCCTATTATCATCCTTGGCCTTCTAAAATAGATCTATATAATTAATTATTTCATTTCTTCATTCTCTCTTTCTCGCTCAGTTGTGTTGGGTGATCGAGTCTGAGGTGAGGGATATATTTCTAAATCATTTCAGAAATAAAAGTTTAAACAATTTTTTTAGTATGCGTAGGGAAACTAGCTGCATTACCTCTGTCAGCATCTGTAATATATTTCTGTATGGCTGTGCTACACACATTGTACAGTTTGGCGAATCCCAAACCGGATGTGAAGTTTCGTTTATTGAACACATCCTCGTACAATTTCCTGGATAAGCAAGGTCATCTTCAGTTAATAAATGTGAACGATTTTACTCTTACATTCTAGATCATGCCGCCAAATGAAGAAGAAGAATTTCGCTCGAAGAATAGACCGAATTGAATCACCACATAAAAGGAGTGCGACATAATTCTCACTGAAGTAGGCCTATAGTGCACAGGTTCGTAGTCCCATGCTTGAGGGTTCGTGCGTGTCGCGTGAACACCGTGTCATGACTCTGGGCAAGATCTTGATTAGAAAACGCAGTGCACTCTGGCGCCAGATATCAGTAATAGAAATAGAAAGTAATGCTTTTTGTTGCCGTCTTTGTCCTCCATCAAAACGCTTCTTTTTTATCTGCGTCACAGAGGACTAATGTTAAAATAGTTGCGAAAATAGTTTTGAAATTCGATTGTGACTTTTGAAAGTCACATTATTTTGTTTGGTGTTGGCGCGGTGGCGTAGTGAGCATGTTCGTTGCGTTGCAGTCAGAGAGTTGTAGGTTTGGATCCACCTCAAGCCCCCACGTATGGACCTTGGGCAAGTCCTTCACTCGCAATTGATCAGCGCTTCGGCGTGGAACTCCGATGCAGTGTCCGCGCCGTAGTCGGGAGCGCCTCTGAGTAGCAATTTGGAGGGGCGCATACAAACGAACAAACATTTAAACAAAGTCCTTCATAATACTCGATCGACTGCACAATGATAAACGAGATAACTGTTTATCAGCTCATTCAGCTGTGCCTCAAGAACTATGGCGTACAAATGTAAGTGAACATAAAATAAAAGGTAAGATAGCCTACAAGGTCCAGGAACTAGGAATTGGACTTAAAATTTCCTCTTTTTATGAAAGTCGTAATATCGACGCTCAAACAATGTTTTGTTACTCACCAGTTGTGACGTTAGGACAGAGCTGTTCATCTATTGAACGAACTTTTTTGATGACCCAGTTCATCGATCTTATATCGTCGTATTCACTTTCACAATATTGCGCTAAAATATCAGTATAACAGCGCAATATGTATAGCACTATACATGTATATCATAGTTAGACGGGCAAGTTGATGCAGATAGAGGTACAAACCTGCAGGTGTGCATGTGTGTGTTGTGTGTGTGCGTGCGTGTGTGTGTATGTGTTGTGTGTGTGCGTGCGTGTGTGTGTGTGTGTGTGTGTGTGTGTGTGTGTGTGCGTACGTGTGTGTGTGTGTGTGCACGTGTGTGTGTGTGTGCGTGCACGGCGTACGCACGTGTCAACAACTTCGTATTCACCGTATCTTGTATAATTACCATTGTAATCAAATATGGTGATGGTGGATTTACGGAGTTCCGTCCGTCCTAGTTGCGTATCCGCCATGCAGCTGAAAATGATTGGATCGCTTTGAAGTCGAACAGTCATCGGTAGAATGGAAGTGTTTAGTCCTTGAGAAGTTATATTTCTGCTTTCTACAATTCAAAATTTTTACATGTAATCCGAATTTCAAAGAGTTTCTCTTTGAACCGGACATTGTCATCTCCTTGATTCCCTCGCTTTCCGTGTAGTAGAAATTTCAGCCTGCTCTATATTTTCTGCAGTGCATCTCAGTCTGTTCATGAATAATTTTCAACAATAGCTTACTGCCGTCACTTTTTGCGGTTTCAGTCACTCTGGTTTGGTTCTTATTTTATTACATAGAAACTAGAGAATGCATTGATATCGTCGGAATTTTTTCTCTGGACTGGTAAGGAAGCGAAACTCAATTTTATGCAGTACAAAAACATGACATAACATAATACGACATAAAATCTAAAAGATACGTTAAATTAACTTAAAAAGTGTTATAAATACGAAATAAAAGTCTGGTTACCACAGAATTGGTCGATGATATATCCATCTTCGTACCAACTGAAGCTAGCCTCATCCTCCACAGCTGAAGTCAATCGACAGCTGAGTTCAAACAACTTGGAGTCGTTCACGTGAAGATTCGTTGGGTTGATGGTGACGAAAGGTTGTGGAAAAACGCACAAATATAAGCTCAGACTTAAGTTGTCCGTAATTAGGTCTGAGCGACTTTTGTCGTAATAAGAAAAATTCGCGGCACACTGGATAGTTCCTAAAACAAAGCAGAATGATGTGGAAAAAGGTCAGAAACTTTATAGTCACGTCCATGTTTCATGGTTTTGCCCACATGCTCGTTCCACAAGAACGTTATTGGTTCTACCATCCATGCTCACAACACATTTGTAATCCGTGAAAAGTCGGTTGCGATTTTGAAAATGTTCCGTCATGCTATGTCAGAAGATTGATGAATGGAGAAAGACAACAGACACAACACAGACAGAAGAAAAACAAAGAGGAACGCCGGTCGGTGGTCGGTGGAAGAAGGCAGATCAGATTGACAGAGACGCATGCGATCAAATTAAATGTTTCTATTTTATAACCATTGACTGACGTCACTGACCTGAACCTGTCGAGATTTGGACCAATGTTAGATTTGAACAGATTGCATTCTTAACGCCATAGTACGTTCCATTGATGTTCATCATCATCTTGTTCCAGCTGTTTCTTGTTGCTCCATCGTCGATGGTCCATTTGAATTCCTTGAAGTCACTTCGGTTGAACCAAGACCGAAAGCAACAGACGAACGAAATCTTGTTGCCATCAACCAAATACTTTTTGGTCGGCTCCTGACGAAGAGTCAGTTCCACTTTGTCTAGAAAACAGATTATTCGCCGGTGTAAAAAATATCGACGTCTGTCTAAACAACATCTCTCATTCTCTCACACATAGTTATCCTACCAGTTTTCTGGCAAAGAATTTGGAGTTTAACACGTGTGAAAATCTTGATCGCTTCTTAAGTTACACTTTGTCTAGAAAAGAAACCTTATCGGTAAGGGCCAACCATGTCGGTCTAAAATTATGAAATCAAATGGTCGTTAAGGCTAGCCTTTTCTGAGGAACGCTTCATATCTAGTCTACCCAATGTTCGACATATTTTGCCCACCTGTCTCGATATCCGGACATGAAGTTAGTAAATTGTCGAAGCGAGTTTTCATGAGGCTCTGATGCACGGCCAATTCTCTATCGTAACCGTAACGTTTGCAATATTTCTCTGAACAATGAACGTGAAACACAATTTAAACACAATTTAAAATGTGTTTTATGTTTAAGGAAAACCTATGCAAGCAATTTGAGCACAAGGCTACTATGATGCTACTTAGAATTATCATTGCCAGAGACCGTCAAACATATATATAGGTAATTATTTCTGCAGTATACATGTAGGCTATATATATATAATTATTTCTGCAGAATTCCAAAACGCATAAAAATAGACAAATAAAGTAGCCTATGGCAGGGCAAAGCAATAATTTATACAGGTTAAGGAAGCGTATATACACAATTCCTCATATTCGAGTAGCTATTTAGCTCTGACTGCAGAATGCTGTTCTTTTTACGTTTCAGTGCGTCAAACATTGAGCACTGAATGTAT
Source organism: Lumbricus terrestris (assembly GCA_949752735.1). Classification (NCBI taxonomy): domain Eukaryota; kingdom Metazoa; phylum Annelida; class Clitellata; order Crassiclitellata; family Lumbricidae; genus Lumbricus; species Lumbricus terrestris. Next base: position 57,793,397 of record OX457039.1, read on the forward strand.
GGATAACGTTTTCTCAGAAATATGACTTGAAGATTTGAAGCGTTCATCGAAAATATTTACCCTTCTGATTAAATACAACGATTGTGGAGTTCTGAGGAACAGTTCTTCCCAGTTCGGTTTCAGCCATGCAACTGAATATGACGGGATCCGACTGTAAATGAAGCGATGTTTGCAGACGGGACACGCCCAGTTGTGGATTACTAATGCTCATACTTCCTAAAACAAAAGTATCCATTTCGGAATATTATTTTTGATTAAGTGAAGAATAAAATTTATTCTTCACTTAATCATATTAATATTTAATAACGTTTATTATAAACGAAGGCAGATCGTCAAGGCGAAAGGATTAATGCATTTTATTAGGCCTAATCAGGCTGGTGAGAAAGGGCTTTCCACTCACCTTCAAACGCCGTGGTTAAAATATGAAGTCGCATCACATGAAGGAAAAAAAGTGACTTTGAACGTCAATGACAAACCTAAGTTAATAACAACAGTGGCTTTGATCATTTAGATTATTTGTTGATTTTACCAGAAGTCGAGTAAATGCGGACTCCATCTTGATACCAAATGAAGTTAGATCCTCTCTCTATAGCTGACGTCAAGTGACAGCTCAGTTCAAACAGCTGAGAGCCGATCACGTTCACAGACTTCGGATTGATGGTGACGAAAGGTCGCGGGTAAACATAAAGGTATGAGCTCAGATTTGAGCTGTCATTGGCTGATTTATTGCCGTCATAATGAGTATAATTTACGGTACACTGGACAGTTCCTACAAACAAAGCGTAAAGAAAACACAAAACTTAACAACTTTATGGTAACGTCTTTGTTCTGCTGTGATTTTTGGCAGAAACGAAGCGTAGTATAATAATAGTATGGAACATTATCTTTAACTGGGACACCGACATGTAATAGTCATCAGCTCAATAACCCCCCTGGGCAATTGCAGCCCGGTCAGTAACTCCCACCAAGTATGCCTTTAACCTCTAGGAAACTTACACCTGGTGAATAACCTCCATGGTCAAGTGCCTTCCGAGTAAAACCCCCACGGTCAATGACGTAGCCTATACTTCATCATGCATCTTCATATGATATGATGTACATAAGCCTATTCTACTTCTTTGTACATGTACAAAAACGCCACCAGTAGTTACTTGTGACGTTTTTCTTTCTTTCTTAGCCGGAGCTTTTTACTCGGTGTTACTTTCCTTGGAATTATTGACCGGGGAAATTTCCTAAGGGTTAATGGCCATGGTCATTGGCTTGCAGGGTCATTGGTCACAGGTTATTGACCGAGGCTATTACCATAGAACCCGCGTGATGGTTGTTCATATATCTGAATAAACCGCATGAAACGTTGGACATACAAGCATGCATCCTTGAGCAACAAAATGGTGACCTTATCCAGTGGTCTACTGCTTTAGCGTTCTTGTCTTAACCGTCGCTCTGTAAGCACGTAACTTTGATATGAATCTGCTCTGAATCTTATTCATTCATTCATTCATTCATTCATTTATTCATTCATTCATTTATTCATTCATTCATTCATTCATTCATTCAAGACTTTCTATGGCGTCTCTTCAAGAGTACTGTTCGCTGTGCATGCTGTTTAGAAGTCATCGAGACTCTAGCACTGCAAAAACTCAGACTTTAAGTTGAATAAGAAATGCTTCAGTAAGAACCCGCGGAAACAGACGTAGCTCCTGTGAAAGCCCATTCCAGACTACTGGATTCCACCACGGAAAAGACTCGATTTTGCAGTTCGTTCGAATGGAACCAAGAGCACGCCTTATGGTCTATTAATGCTGACAATATAGGGCCTATACTAGGGATCGTAGGCTATTGCTGTCTACGTGTTATTAGCGAATTATAGAGTATGAATGCTATTTAAATGTCTTCAAAGTTGCCTAGTAGAGAAAACTTAATAAATCATCAGTCTGGAAGTCAATCTGCAACTTTAGAACTGAGACTGCTGAAGAATTACTAAGCAATGACTGACCTGAACCCGTCGAAATTTGGTCAAATGTTAGGTTGGAACAGATTGTATTGTTATCGTCGTAGTATATATCACTAGTTATCATTATCTGAGTCCAATTGTTTCGTTTTGTCTGATCATCGATGCTCCACTCGATTTCCTTGACCTCACTCCGATTGAACCAACAGCGAAAGCAGCAGATCAGCGAAATTCTTTTACCATCGACCAAATATCTCTCGATCGGCTCCTGGCGCAGAGTGACTTCCACTTTGTCTAGAAAAGAAACTTTCTCGGTATAGGTAATCTATCAACCATGGTGTAATTTCGATGTTGTACCTTTAGCATGTAAAACTTGATTTAATAATTTTTACTTTTGGTCAAGATAATGTCAAAAAACCTTAGAGGATACTTTTTGGCCTACTCTGTATACCGTATTCGAAGTGTCGCAATTTCGCTTACCTGTTTCGATGGGAGGACAAGCGGGTAAATGACCGTATTGAATTTTTGCGTGGTTCTGAGGTACGGACAGTTTTCTGTAGTGATCCCCACTTTTGCAATGTTTCCCTAAAATATGAACAAAATACAAATTTCCACAGTAGGTCTGATCTAGTCTTAGATAGGCCTACATCAGTGATTTTCAACCGGGGTTCCGCGGAACCCAAGGGTTCCGCGGGCGTTGGCCAGGGGTTCCGCGGCAGCTTGATGTAAAAAATATATAACGCCAACTCAAATCACGAAAGTGGTAGCAATGAGCAGAATTCTTTCACATGTTTCAGTCATTCTCGCTCAACTAATATTTTTACGAGAATTTAGACTTATCGTTGTATTCTATATGTCACTATATATGTCTGCAGAATATTATGGTCCTAAGGATGAATATGTTCATTGCTTGCTATTCGGAAGAACTATGCATGAAAAATAATGGGAATCTATAGGCGGTCTATATTTTCAACTGTCCTTGAGACAAACAATGAATTTTTATATGGTTTAGAGCCAAGTGAACGCTCTATTCTTAACAATTACTTCCCATCATAATCTGTTGAGCTCTATATATATAACCAATGGCTGGTTTGGCTTATAAATTCGTCTTTGGTCTTCGGATCAGTTCACTTTGAAGACCCAGTTAGCCTTCTGCAGTTAAATTTCTCATGCAGATCGTCAGGGCTAACGAGAGAAATTCCATACCCCTAGGATGAGCAATGCCGAGCCATAGACTATTTTAAAGACTTGTGGAGAAAGTGTTTTATAGAGACACATTGAAATAATAAAGTTCAAGTATGACCTTCGATTTTATATTTATACCTACAATAAATTTATTGTAAGTATAAATATAAAATCGAAGATCATACCTGAACATTATTTTCTTAAATGATTTCATTATGTTTTTATTCAGTTGCTAATTTGCAATTTAAACTGATTGTATGGTTAATTCTCTGCAATATCATGTTATAAACTGTTTATAAAAAACATTATAATTACAAAACCGGGCCGCAAAAAGTCGTCGGTCCCTGGGCATTTTCGGTGACTCTGCAGATTTTTGAATTTTTTCTGATGTCAAGCTTAAGCTTATTCTATCCACTTATTTGTCAAATGGATGGATAGGCCTATTGTTTTTGGCGAAACAGCAGAAATGCAGTTGTTCTCGGACAATGCTTTTTACTCTGGGCCAATACACTTTTGGAGTTCTAAAGCTACATTTAGGCCTACAGTGTATAGACCTACTTTAATATACTGAACCAGAAGCGCGCACATCGCAGGCGTGCATTAAAAATTTAAAATTAACTCTAGGTATAGGCCTACTATCCATTTTACAAGTTACAACTGCATGTAGGCCTAATTTTCAAAATACTGGTCGGGAGAAACGCGCAGGGTTCCGCGAGAAAATGAGTGCTTTGAAAAGGTTCCGCCACTATAAAAAGGTTGAAAACCACTGGCCTACATACATTTTTAGAGACAAATCAAGATGAAATAAAATCAATTTATTGATCCCAGTAAAGTAATACGAAGCGTCAAACAATAGCAATCAACATCATCAGTTAGCCTAATCAAAAACAGAAACATAGTGCACTGATGAGAAAGAATAGAATATTGGAGTTAAAAAGCTATTGCGTGGCAAAGCAACACGCGAACACTCATCTCACATAACCTACTTCGATTAACCAAAAAAAATGGTTTGCGGCATTCTTTGGCCCATGTTGAAAAACATGCAACTTTTTACACCACCAAAGTACTGCAGGCCGCGCAGCAACATGCAAACACTGATTCACACCCTTGAAAAACTGCTTAGCTCTGAAAAGCAGGCTTCCGTGCAGTTCCGCGACCACTGAATGTATGAATATTTACCACTGTAATCAAATACAACGATTGTTGACTCCTGACGCTGAGTTATGAATCTTGATATTGTGGTTTCAGCGATGCAGCTGAATTTGACTGGATCCGTCTGTAATTGAAGCGATGTCTGTAACTGGGACAGGCCCAGTTTTGGATAGCTTATGTGCACACTTCCTAAAAATAAAGATTATGCTCTTCAGAATCATTTGATACTGGTAAAGAATAAATCATTTCTATTATTAATTGAGGCCATGGTATCAAGACTAGTGAGCTCACTAGAGCTGATCTGTAGCGAACTTTAGGTGCAGACGTATAGGAGGTCATTGCATAATTACGTAACGCCGAAAATGACCGTTTTTGACCCACCCACCCACCCACCCTGTAACGCTCCGTAACGTTTCCTATGTCCCACCCACCCACCCTCTCCATCGTTACGTAACGATTGCTACGAAAAATCAGTTGAGATTTAGGTGTAGCCTATTATTGGCTTATGTGAGCGCGCAATTAGGCCTATAGGGCCTAATTCATATTTTCATAGCGAATTTAATACAGTAGGCCTATAAGTGTACACGTGAATTATAATTTGACAGTGGGCCTAGACTAGGCTTAAAATATACACAATATTTTATTTATGTAATGACAGCTATGCGTGAACTGCAATTTTCTTAAATTTTACCGCATGAATAAAATTTTACACTGCTGAAAAGTTTCATGGACTATGGCTCATTAACAATTAATCAAAATTAAGATGAGCCATTTATTTCCTTAGTCTTGGCACTTCGATAATAATTAATAGAAATATTGCCAAGTTTTCTTGAGCTATAATTTAAAATGTTTAAGATCGTGTCCACCAAGTAAAACATGCTTCAAAGTGGTTCTTCGATGTCAGGAATCCAAGGGCAATAAGGCCTACCACGTTGTTCCGTTGGTGAAGCTATCACAAATCCAAACAATTCGAAGAGTGGTTTCCCGGTTTGCACAACTGACCTGGCATGTCCCGGTAACTGGTGTTTGCTGCCGGATCTTATTCAGATAAATAGACCTACTTCGGATAAGTTTTAAATCAATATTACAAAGTTTAAACTTCGATCACATCATGTCTGAAGTGTCATTTGATGGAAATTTAATATTTAACATTTTTTTCAAGGCGTTACGTAACGTTCTCGCTACCCCACCCACCCACCCACCCACGTAACGTTTCGTAACGTTTTCAATGACCCCACCCACCCACCCTCGAGCGTTACGTAATTATGCAATGACCCCTAGGCCCTACGTATCGTAGGATGGTGCTCCTCGTATTGCGGTGGGCCTGGGGGTTTTGTTCTCGGCTAGGCAGAAGCTTTCGCTGGCGCACTTGGTCAAACAGACGTGCTGCACGCGTTCGCTGTATGAACACCATCGTCGTACATTGAGTATGAACAGACTGATAGGTTAATAATTAACTAGATAAATAATAACGACTATCCACATGGCGCCGTAACGCGGTCATACCGCTACAAGGGTGCCTCACACAGCAACCTGCGGGATAAGCCTTAGCAAATAAATCAGATTTAAGCTTTGAATTTAAAAAGTTCACTGAAATAGCCAATCTGATTCCGGTGGAAGACTTCCAGCATAAGGAACCAGCAGCAGAGAATGCGCGATAGCCGAAACGTGTCCTCAGCTTCCGTACACAAAGGTCGGTCTTATTAAGCGACCTAAGTCGCAACCCTGACGCAGAGGAATGGGTTTCGGAGCAGTAGTCGCGAACATATTCAGGCATTGCCGTGTGAAGCAATTTGAATACTAACATGCTGAGCTTGAACTCAACGGGGACAAGACAATGAGCCAATGCATGGCATTGCGAAGGGAGGAGTAACATGATCGTATTACTTCCAATTGCAAATATGCTTTGCCGAGGCATTAAGTACTGACTGAAGTTCGTCCATAAGACACCCGGGCTCGCCGGTCAGCAGGCTGTTACAGCGTTCCACTGGGAGTTGACGAAAGCAGCGACGGCTGCTGTAGCTGCCTCGAGAGGCAAGGACTAGACGCCGCTTCTGATGAGACGGAGCTGGCGAAAATAACCGCCAACCGTCCAGGCAAGATGGCGCCACTTGGACAGGTTGGAATTCAGTGCAACGCCGAGATCATGCACCGTAGTCGAAGGCGTTATCGAAGCTCCGCAGACACTCAGCGCACCGGTATCGAGATGAAGGTACTGGCTATCGTGCTCACTAAACATTTGACGAATGTACAGTGATTTCCGAGTCAACGCGGCAGGGACGACTGCACGCCAGAAAACTCTGGCGGCAGAGGGCTCCTGAGAATTTGGGCAGTAACTGAAAGGTCCGTTATATGCGCAACAGCCTGCCGCGTGCGGGACTTCTTCCGCAGGCGTCGGGTTGGCACGCAAAGATAAGAGGAGGCAGGACTTCCATGAGGGAGCGCCGCATGAGTGATTTACCTCAGAAGCTCACTCGTCGACGTAAATATCCGATACGTCAGGATGAGAGATGTAGAGACGCCTTTGAATCCTTTAGAGCCTATCAACTCGATTCTTAAAGTTACTGATAAATGAGAGTAAAATACAATTCCAAGATTGTGTACAGCATCATGTTGAAAACTGTTACTTCGAAAACTGTTTTACCTTCATAGCAGCGAACAGAAGATGAAGCATGTAGCCCAACTGTAAAGGTAAAGGCAGCGCCAGAAACCAACGCATATCAAATGGAGCACGTTTCAGGCTCTTGTTTGCAAGCTGTTTTTGAACGATAAAGTCATGAAAACATCAAAAGAAGTTGCTTTGCAGAGCCGCAGACTTGCATGATAAGAAAGTCTAAATTTTATTTTAAAAGAAACAGGTCTTGTCTTTATCATTGCTATAAATTTGAAAAGTTTCCAACAAGAGTATAAAACTATGAATGATCACACTGAAATTTTAATTACCAGGAGTTGAGTTAATGGGAACTCCATCCTTGAACCAAATGAATCGAGCGCACTCCTGTATGACTGAGTTCAAGTAACAGCTCAATTCAAATATCTGAGAGTCGTTCACGTGAAGAATCTTTGGATTGATCGTGACGAAAGGCCGTGGCAAAACACATAGTTTTGAGCTTAGCCTTAGATGCTGTGGTTGACTTATGCCCGTGTGGCATATTCTATTGCCCTGGTCGTCGCTACCATCTTCACAATAGCGGTAAGTGTGTCTGTATTCCACGTCACAGTGGATAGTTCCTAACAAGCAAAGCATACAATGAAGTGAAGCATCTGCCCAAAGCATGGACTTTTTCAAAATCTCACTGTATCATCTCACGCTGAATCGTGAGATGAATATTGACAGATTGCTTGACAGTCAATCAGACAGAGGATACCCGGTAACATAACATAATAACAAGATAGACATATATAGAGGCTCGTGCAGGCAAGAAAACTGAAAGCAAAATAGGATAGATAGTCCAAGTAGGCCTATATCTTAGTTATTGAAAATGTTAGCCAACAGTTGTTGGCCAACAACTTCAGTCAGTACCTGAGATCCTCATCGCCTCAATGGTTGCACATGAGCACGTTGTTGTTCCCAGACATGACGACGTCACATCGTAGCTCATTCTTTGATCGTCGACGCTCCACCGGAAACTCTCGCTGTATCTGTTCGGCCGCTCAATGCAACAGTTCAACGCGAGTCTGTTGCCATCGATCAAATACCGTTCATGCGGTTCCAGGCGAAGATTGAGTTGAAGCGTGCCTAGAAAAAAGCTGTTCGTCGGTAAAAGCCATATCATGTCTGTCTCAACAATTTCTATCACCAAGTAGTACGCGCCAGTTTTCTAGCACAAAACTTATCATGGTTTGATGTAGGCCCTAAGCTTGCTAGTCTGTCGACTTTTAGCCAGCGTTTGCTAGTGACTAGTCACGAATGAACTTTCAGGATGAACTTTGCCAGTAGTTTATGAGAAGTGTGCAAGTCCTACACTCGACGTGCTCATTCGATTGTAACATAATAATATTATTAGGTCAACCGCGTATGGACAAACAGTATAGGTCGATAGTGACGCATTGTCGACGATGTGTCGGCGAAAGTCATTCAGGTCTGTCTATACTCTATAGCAATGCTTTAGCGCGTCGCTTGTGTTCCGATTTTTAAAGGCAACACGCATAATTGTGTTTATTTTACATGTTTATATTATTATTGTGTGTATTTGATGGAGCATAGCCAAATAGCTCATGCTACGCTCTATCTACGTGAGCTCTGCTGCTCTGTTTCTGCTGTAGTAGGCTGCCGAACCCTCTGCCCTCTCTAGAGTGGATATAGGCCTAGCCTACCGTTTGGTCCCTCAAGCTAGCAAATCAATTTTCCTACATCGTTCTTTCTCGACTGTATGTCCTTCTGACTGTCTGATAAGGTGACCCGTCAAAAGCGCGCATGACAAAAGCGCACAGATAAAAGCGCGCAGACAAATGCGCGCAGTAACAAAATCGCGCACGACAAATGCGCGCAGACAAATGCGCGCGACGAAGAACACATAGACCCAATACAAAGAAATTGTTTTTAATGAGCATCTAAACATAATTTTTATAATGAAACAAATTGTTAGAAATATAGACACGATGATTACCCGTCAATAAAACTGTCACTATTAAGCCAAATGTAGTTTGTAAATGGAGCATATCATTTCAAATAAATTGAAGCAATGAGGCTCAACATATCCTAACATTTTTGTTCTTGAAAGGAACATTTTAATTCTAAACGCAATGAAACATAGACGAAACGCAGCAGCAGAAATACCCGAAAAAATAGTTCATTGTAGACAAAATAAAACAGACGAGTGATAATCTAGTCATCAAAATACATCATAATTTTGGCACATTTTACAACGTATAATTATTGTAAATAATTTCACCGAAAGTTCATTAGTAACGTATAAGCTCAACTGTGGCATACAATTGAGCACAAATTACATACTAGACTATAGAAGTAAACCAGAATAATTATAGTCAAATTGTATTTTGCTAGAAATGTGAAGCAAATTAATTTTTTTCATCATTTTTGGCCGTGGCGCGCTGTTTTTGCGCGCTTTTTTGCGCGCTTTTGTCTGCGCCCTTTTGACGGGGAAGGTCCCTGTTGCGCGCTTTGCGCGCTATTGTCTGCGCGCAAGTGTCTGCGCGCATTTGTATGCGCGCTTTTGCCATGCGCGCATTTGTTACGGCGCCGTCTAAAAGAGACTGCGGCAGAGCTCGACGAGGCTTAGTGTTAAGCATCAAATCTCAAGGGAGTCAAGGCTCTTATGACTTTCAGCTTGAAGTAAGGTCTTGAAGCTTGAAGTAAGGCCAGTAACTTTTCATTCCACACTCAAAACATTTCCTCAAAAACGTTTTAAATCAGAATACAATTTTCTCTTAGTAAAACTTGCAGCTTTCACAAAGACGATGATTTGAGCAGCTAACACAGTTGAATTAGGCTATCTTTACCACAAATGAGTTTATTATAGCCTGCGATTACCCATATGGATAGGATAGCCCTACCCATTGATCGATTTTAGCATAAGTTTCACAAGTTTAAATAACTGAGTCTGAATGAGAGCTGAGCTAATTATTTTTGTAGGAATGTTTCCTCTATGTAATCTGATGCTTGAAAATAGTATTTTGCCCACCTGAGTTGCCAGATCCACTTTCCAAATGGCCCAAAGGCACGCTCAGATCTTTAACGTACCAGTAATCACCACGCTTGCAGTATTTTTCTGAAACATCAAAGCAATACCAACTTTAAAAACCTTCTCACGACCAGTTCCTTAATATAGTTACCACTCTGAAATTATATCATATCCTTGATAAAAATCAGAAAATTTTCTGAAGCTCATTCAGAACCAATGTAGGCTATTTTGAGCAGAAAATATATATTCGTGGGCCATCTCTGAAGTATCACCGATTGGCCAATATTTATTTCTAGTCTTAGACGCATAAACGTTTTTAGAAACAAAGCGGGTGTTGCAGAGCAGTGTTGCTCACTACTCTCCTCGATTCGTTCGTAAAGCGATTTAGTTCCTACAGATAGGTCTTCGACTTATCACGCCTAAATGCGCCATATTTTGACACATTGGCCGCCTACTACGAGTTAACTCGTAGTACAGCCAGTCATTTAACATGGCGTGTAGGCGGTGAATGTATAATTCATTCATTCATTCATTCATTTCAAACACTTATATAGCGCTTCTTCAAGAGTATCTACTCAGAAGCGCTCCCGACCCAACCACGGTTAAAAAGAGTAGTTTTAAGAGCAGAGTAGAACGTAGTCTCAAAGGCTCTAGGCACAAGACGTAGTTCCACAGGGAGCCCATTCCAGGTTGCAGGGCCAACGACAGAAAAGGCACGGTTCTGTGTAATAGAAGTGCGTGACCGGGGGACAAGAAGCTGAGCCTGTTTAGAAGAGCGGAGAGAGCCACGGCGCTGGACGTTCAGGGTGGAGCAACAGAGCTCCTGCAAATAGACAGGGGCCACACCCGCGAGACAGCGCCAAACCAAGGAAGATATCCGGTAAGTGATCCTTTGTGAAAAAGGGAGCCAATGCAAGACATCCCGCATATAGTCAGTAACATGACCGAATCTTGGGATGCGACCAACAAGGCGTGCCGCAGAGCGCAAGACCCGATCCAAGCACCCAACCCGAGTCACCGGAAGACCCACATAGAGGGCGCTGCAGTAGTCCAGACGAGAGACGACAAAAGAATGGACTAGCGTTAAGGCAGCATTGAAGGTTAAGGAGCGGAGCACCACTCTAAGCTGACGCAATTGGTAGTAGCAACTGCGGCATAGCAGGTTGATATGCCGCGTAAAAGTAAGTTCTTGGTCCAGTGTGACTCCAAGATCCCGGACAGAGGAAGAGAAGGTAAAGTGAGGGAACTCTCGAGCAAGAACCTCCAGGTCAATTTTAGCAAGCTGTTGGCGTGTGCCAAACCAAATAAATTGGGTTTTGGTAGAGTTTAGCCGAAGGCGATTGGAGGACATCCAGGCCTCCAAAGCCTCCATTGTCCGGCTCATGACCCTAACAGTGGATAGGGCTGCTGGCGCAAGACAATGCAAATACGCTTGCAGGTCATCCGCATAGGATTGGCTCAGGACAGAAGAAGCGGCAAGGAGAGAACCAAGATCAGCAGTATAAATAATATATAGGAGTGGGCCCAGGACAGAACCCTGGGGCAGGCCAAACGGAGCAGGAACCCACGGAGTCCTGGTGGACCCGTAAACCACAGAGAAGGAACGGTCGTGAAGGAAGGAGCCAAGCCAGTCGAGAAAGTTCCCAGAAAGACCGAACGAGGTTGATAGGCGTTTTTGAAGGATATCGTGATCCACAGTATCGAAAGCCGCACTCACATCAAATAGTGCTAAAAGGGTGACCTGTGATTTATCAATTGCCCCATAAATATCAGAAAGGAGGCGAACTAACAGGGTTTCCGTGGAGTGACCCTTACGAAAACCAGATTGAAAAATCGGCAGTAAATTGTTCACATCAAGATAAGCTGTTAATTGAGAAGCAACAATTTTCTCAATTACTTTAGACAGAAACGAAACATTCGCAATTGGCCTAAAGTTGGCAGGATCTGACAAGTCCAGTCCTTCACGCTTCGGAACAGGAACAAGGATGAACTTCTTCTGCGACGAAGGAAGAACTCCCTCTTGAAGAGAGCGGTTACAGAGGACTGTAAGGAAAGGAAGGAAGACGTCGATGAACTCTTGCAGAAGGAATGACGGAAGAGGATCGAGGTCGCAGGTTTTAGGAGCTGAAGCTAAGATGATTCGCTTTAGCTCCTCGCTGGATATCGGATTAAGAGCTGAGAGAGAGCATCCCGTCGGAGGGAACTCTGGCGGAGGAGAGCCAGCCGTGCCATCGCGAACCGACTTGACTTTCGAGGTGAAAACGTCCAAGTATTCACCAGCTGTGAACAGCGGTGTAGCAGGTCGGCTTCCGGGATGAGACCGACCGAGAAGGTCATTGAATGTAGCCCAGAGTTTTCTGGGCTCTTTGGAGTGATGGCTGATCTTATTCTCCCAATATAGTGTCTCCTTTTCCCTGTATCGACGGTGCATCTCTCGGACGAATTTCACCCAGTCAGCATGGTCGGCAGGCGATTTTGAACGTCTGTAAAGTCTCTCACGACGGCGAGCTTGACGTCGGAGAGCGCGACACTCGGCGTCAAACCAAGGCGTTAATCCAGAGCGTCGCATCTTGGCCGGATGAGAGGGAAGTAGATTGTTGACGAGAGTCGTCATAGATGTCTCATAATCGTCAAAGAGTTCAGCGACCGATGCATCGGACAGGCTGGACGGGTCAGCGATGGCAGGAATATTGAGAAGCGCCTGTCGAAACGCCAATCGATCCAACTTCCGCCAACTGCGCACCTCCCTGACAATGGAGAGCGGTGCGTCGTGAAGAAATGGTACAGTAGCGACGATGAGACCATGGTCAGATACGGTAGGAGGATCGATGTTGAGGTCGATCAGCGACATGTCATCTCGAGTGATGAAGACGTCGAGCCATCCGCCGTATTGGTGGGTTGGTCCGCCAACGTGCTGCACCAAACCGAATTCCTCCATGATGGCACCGAACTCCACAACTGCAGGCAGCGTCGGGTCTTCGAGATGGAGGTTGAGGTCACCGGCGACTACGATTTGGGTGTTGTGTAGAGCAAACTGCTCAAGTAGCGAGGTGAACTCTTCGAAGAACGCTGGCGTTGGCAGCGCTGAACCCGGGCGGTAGATGGTTATAACGGTGAGAGGTCCACGAGGTGACGAAACCGAAACGGCGAGTACCTCAAAGGTGGCTGGGAGGACGGGTATTGCGATCCTCCGCACTGGCAAGGTGTCGCGATGGTACACAACGATTCCGCCACCGGGGGAGTCCTCATCCGTAGCACCGGGTCGTGGAGAGTCGACGAAGGCGTATCCAGGAGGTGAAGATCGTCGAACGGCAACGTCTTGCGAGGATCGATGCCATGATTCTGTGATCAACAGAAGATCAAGATCGTTCGTAACTATCGTATCAGCGACAGCAACGAATTTGTGCCGTAATGAGCGAACGTTCCAGGATCCAATGCGAACGCCGCTATGAACTGTTGGTAGATGCCGGTCAGGAGACGTAGCCTCAGCCGAGGCAGAGGCCTCACAGCCCTCGCCCGAGATCTGGGTCGCAGGCTGAGAAGATTCAGGCCGGCGACCTTGGCGGTAGGCCGACGCTGGACGCCACAAACGAAACTGAAACAGAACTTTCCGTGTGGCTCGTAGAATACGGTAATCAACATTTGTGCACAACGAACAAATTAGATCACGTGAGTATGTCGTACAGGTAGGCGTAGCCATGTCCGTAGAACTAACAGTACAGAATTCAAAAATGATAAACTCTTTCAAATTGTAAAACGGATGAAAGAAAATAGTCCACAGTGTGACGCAAAGTAATCTCAACTCCATAAGACGAAGAACGAGACTCTAGGACTAAGAATGCTAGTAAATTTCGATAAAAAGCAGCAGCCGTGCCAAGTCGGTGTTTACACGCCGGAGCGCCACCTAATTGTTATAATAGGGATAGACCTAGTGGTTTGAATATGCAACGTAGAGATTGATTATCTCAAATATTTACCAACGTAATCAAATACAACGATGGTGGAGTTCTGAAGATCAGTGCCTCCTAGTTGAGTTTCAGCCATGCAACTGAAATTGAATTCATCCATCCGTGATCGAAGCGATATATTTAATTTGGACATGCTCTGTGTTCGATAACTACCTCGCACACTTCCTGGAAGTAAAACAGCATAGCTACATAAGTAACATAACAGAACAAGAGTACTAGACTGACTTTAAAACTGTCAAAAATACCAACGTTGTTATAACTGAAGCAGATCCGTGACACAAACTCATGAGATTAAATTACGAATCCACCTACTACGGTGGCACTAAGTAGGCCTAATTAGTTCTAGTAATATCGGACATAATATCGAGACAATTTTGCTGTCATTCGAAATTGCTTACGCTTCAAGCTTATGATATGTAGACCAACAATAAGTGCGCCTGTATTCTTCGTCACCGTATTCAAGTGAACAATTATACCGGTAAGCTTAATCGTCTCCGGTTTCATCATTTTCTGTTTTTAGAACTCTGTTGATACCTATATAGCAGGATCTTTGCCTTTGATTTCTTTCTTCTCGCGGGTGTCTGTGGCTACTTATTATTAATAATAGCCTATGTTTTTTTCAATGTCTAGAAAACAGGCCTCGTCCTCCGCAACATTATTAAAAGTAGGCCTACCACGAAAAGCGATGGCATTGTAGCGCTGCAGACAGATGGAAATGCACTGGAAGAGAAAAGTCGCTTCTCGCGGCTCTCCAGAAACGGCCGAGAGAAGCAGACCAACCTCGCGGATTATTATTAATATTATTATTATTTATTATTATTATTATTATTATTATTATTAGTAGTAGTAGTAGTAGTAGTAGTAGTAGTAGTAGCAGCAGCAGCAGCAGCAGCAGCAGCAGCAGCAGCAGCAGTAGCAGCAGTAGCAGCAGCAGCAGCAGCAGCAGTAGCAGTAGCAGTAGCAGTAGTAGTAGCAGTAGCAGTAGGCATATTATTATTATTATCATTATTATTATTATTTATTTATTTTTATTTTTTATTTATTATTATTATTATTATTATTATTATTATTATTATTATTATCCGAAGTAATTCGAATCACAAAGGCAATTAAGACAACGCATGCATATAAAAACTATATTATTATTATTATTATTATTATTATATAATTATTATTATTATTATTATATAATTATTATTATTATTATTATTATTATTATTATTATTATTATTATTATTATTATTATTATTATTATTATTATTATTATTATTATACAGTAGAGCAGGCAGCTGATGAGTGTCCAGAAGGAAGTGACATCGCATTCACCGCTCGGGGAGCAGTGGCAATGTTCAGGAGAGGCAGATGGAATTCCTTCGTTGAAGTGACACCAAGATCCGAGCGGATGTCAATGGAGACATCATACGGTGATCTACAGAACTGAGGCATGGCGCTATAGAAGTTAGACTTTCTCATCCTCCTCCTACGAAGTTCCCTCGGCAACTGGCGACCACTAGTGAATGCGAGATCGCCAGGGACCGTATCGTTGTACATGCATGTATACACAGATATTAATAAAAGATAAATATGAAATAATTATATAGTCTATGTATACCAAAAATAAAATGTCGACATGTCAGAAACTATAACTTTGAAAACTGTTTTACGATAATAGACGCAGTTTAGAAGAAGGAATGATGAAGTGACGTTGAGTGAAGTCAACGATAAGTCTTAGCTGTGGTGTTTATGATTAAGCTGAATTACCGGAATAAGTGTCAATGGAAATTCCATCTTGGAACCAACTAAAGTTAGCGCCATCCTCTACGGCTGAAGTCAATTGACAGCTGAGTTGAAACACCTGAGAGTCGTTCACGTCTCGATTCCTTGGGTTGATGGTGATGTAAGGTCGTGGTAAGACACACAGATATTGGCTTAGGGTTAGGCTATCCTTCATTCGGCTATTGTTGTTGCCGGAATAGCTATAATTCACCTCACATTTCACAGTTTCTACAAACAAAGCATAAAGATGTAATTAAACTTGAATCAATTTTACCAACGTTACCTAGTGAATGGAAGGTTGAGTGAACATTATTTGGCTAGCGGGAATATATTCAAAGGCCTTCTGACCGTCGTGCCTGTGTGTTACCATTCAGACATCTCTCCGCCTTCTGTGTCCTGGCAGTAATTATGTGAAGCGTAAAGGAAGACTCTTTGAGAAAACCACAGGAAACGTTATAATCGATCGTGGCTTGCTAAATGTGTAGGCCTATCTCATCCAACGCTAGTATATATATCTATATAAATAAATATGTAAAAAGTTTGGTCCTAATGGGTTATCTCGGAAACTTCATCACCGATTCTTTTGAAATTTTTCGCAAAACGCTAAGTTCGAACACGATCGTGTTTGTAAACGGATATCCTGGAAAGAAACAAATCTCTTAGACCAAAAAACACAACTTACTCCTCGAGTTGGCACGTTTATACATTTTAACTCTCACGCAGACGTCCGCCATTTTGGCCCGTGTATTTATAACGTGCAGGGATGCCACTCTGAATTTTGAAAAAGGACAGGGATGCCACTCTGAATTTTGAAAAAGGTCAGATCCGGTCAAAAAAAGGCTAGAAAAGGCTAGATTGACAATTTTTACACAACGTTTGACCGGACGGGTTTTTATATGCTTTTCTCGAAAAAACACAACATTGCATTCGATTTCAGCGAATTCAATTTATTTGCATTGGAATGCGGCCGTGTGGGAGGAAGGGAGCGGGAGGGAGCGGGAGGAAAAGGGAGGGGAGGGAGCGGACGGGAGGGAGGAGAGGGATGGAGAGGGAGGGACGGAGGGGAGGGAGGGAGGGGAAGAAACGGGAGGGAGGGGAGGAGGGGAGGGATGGAGGAGGGAAGGGAAGAGGGAGGGGGAATGAAGGTAGGGAGGGACAGAGGAACGGAGGGAGGGAGGCAGGGGAAAGGAGGGAGGCAGGGGAAGGGAAGTAGGGAGGGAGGGTTGGACGGTCTTTTCAGCCACAGCAACGCGTGGCCGGGTACAGCTAGTATGTTATATATGTATATACATGTATGTACTCAGTATATATATCAAGACATTCAAACATTATTGATCAAAAAAATGTTTTTACCATAGATTTTGTGGACCTACAATCTATTTTAACGCTGCTCACACTTGAAAACACCGAACAGGAGGTCGAACGGTGTTTTGAGTGAGAGCAGCGTTCCAACTGTAGGCCAATGTAACTATTGAAGGCCATAAAAAGATTTAGCCTAATCAATGATTTGAAGGTCTTCATGCATTTTTTACACTTTTTCTTCCGCCTGGAGTCTTAAGGCGTATGACACTTCTGCTGAGAATTATGAGAATATTTTTGGAAAAATTGTCACAACAACAACTTAATCTAACAAAAGGTAAGAGATGACAGAAAAATGGATATGAGATATGGTCGGTCTACACAGCAGGCAGGGGGTGGGGTAGAAGCAAACGAACAATGCAAGGTTGGTAAAATATTGACACAATTAGACCTAGAGTAACTGCATACCTGAACCTCTCTTCATTTTGGCAATTGTGAGATTAGAGCAGACTGTTTTGTATGTGCCATTGATTATAATCGTTGTCTCAGCCGGGTTGTTTTGTGTCATTCGTTTAATGACACTCCACTTGAAATTCTTGAAGTCAGTGTGGTTGAACCAGTAGTGAAAGCAGCAGATCATCGACATCCTGTCACCATCGACCAAATACATTCTGACCGGTTCTTGACGGAGAGTGAGTTCCACTTTGCCTAGAAATGAAGCAATTCGTTGGTGAGGATCATCCAGGTAGCCTATACGATATCAACCGTCTCTATAACCGAGCGCGCAGCCTGCTAGTTGTCTTGTCTAGCACAAAACTTTGCAACTTAACATGTGAGCACTAGGCAGTCATCAAATAATGTAGGTAGGGCCTACGCCCATATTTTAACAAAATTAATGGGCAGTTAGGAATTGTGAAAGCAGTGGCCCAATAACGTTATTGAGATTCTATGACTACAATATAGTAATTGTAGGTGGTTTTGCATGGTTTCAAAAGCAATGCTTCTGTCTATCATTCTTGCTTCAGCCTCGCTGCCTCTGGATCTTGTCGCACTATTATTTCGTCACCATCTCTTCTGTTTTGTCTTTTCGAAAATCACTTGTGGCGACTTACGCAATAATACAGCCTTATTATTATTAACCCCGCTCATCCTGACTATTCTGTTCTACCCACGTTCATTTTATTTTATCTGAAGCACTTTCATTCCAGTGCCTTCAACACCTACTCTGAATTTCCGTAAGCTACTTGCCCAGCGATCACTGCTTGTGCTTCTATCATTCTTATAACTGATATAAACGATGAGAAAAAGAAAAATAGGAATCCATCAACTTTGCATGAACTGGTTTTTTAAGTTCCATCTTCTTAGAGCCTACAGTAAAAGAACAGTAGGTCTAAGTTACGCAAGCTCCCTCTTCACGTCTTGCTCGCGTAATTGACTCGAAACAGTTCTCGTCTATTATATAGGCGTATGCCCATGTAATTGCATCCACAAAGACTTTCATTCTCTCTCAGATCAGCTGATGTGGAAATCTAACGCATTTGAAAAATGTTTTGACTGCATGCAAATTTAGAATTTGACCTTTAGCGAAACAATCATATTCTCACATCTTTGAATACTCATTGTAAGATTTGATAAAGTTGTAGGCCTTAAGCTTAAGGAAGAGTTGAGAAAAAGGCCTAATTATTATAGGCTTACTTTTCGCAGAAAAGTTTTATATTCACCCGATGCGTGACAACTTTTCCCACCTGTTTTGGTGAAAGGACAAGATTGTGAAGGATTTTTGTTGAATCGAACTTTCCTACGGCTCTGAGACGTGACCAGTTGTTTTACGTATTCATCGCTTTTGCAATAGTTCTCTGCAATATCAACGTAATTTATATTTTAAAATGAATTCTAAGCAAACTATGCAAGCATTTGAGTACAAGGCTAATGTAGGCTAATCTTACTTGGAATTATCACTTCCTAGCCGAATATGAATAATTGTTTGTACAGTATTTTAAAAAGCCAGAAGTTTTCAGAGAAGACGATTAATTGCAGGACAAAGCAGCATGTTTTCATTGGCTAAACATGATCTTTTATTTGTCCACTTGTTGAATCAAGATGAATTCTTATTAATCCGCATGTTCAAAAAGTTTTATGGCTAAAAAAACTGGTCTTGATATCTAGATACATTGTTACAGCCATTCAATAAATGATCTTGCATAGCGCCTCTTCAAGGGGACTACTCGGAATGCCTGAGAACCAATTGTTGGAATGGACAGGACCGTCAAGGGGATTCTATTCCAGGTCGAGAGTTCTGATATTAATTGACAACTAGCTGCAAATTAGATGAATATGTTGTGAAGAGAGCATCTTATACATGTATTTACCACTGTAATTAAACACAACGATGTGTCTCTCAAGATCCGTTCTTCCTAGTTCAGTTTCAGCCATGCAACTGAATTTGACTGGATCCGTCAGTAAATGAAGCGATATTTGTAGCTTGGACACGCCCAATTTTGGATAACTGATGTTTATACTTTCTAAAATATAAAGTATACATTTCAGCATCATTTGATAAGAAACATTAACTATGTTTATCAGTTAATAATCATACATGATTAATGATTTGAAGTAAATTGGGCGAGGCAAAAGAGTTAAAACAAAATATGAAGACATGGTCTTGAGACTGAAAGAAGATAGGTAGAAGAAATTCGGAGTAATCGGCATTTAGACTCGATATTCCTTTTGAGTTTTTGGTTCCCACGTGCATCCCCGAACCCAATTTATTTATATAATGTTCTCACTGAACGTACAAATTTGAATGACAATGGGAAGATCGGAATGAGAGAGAGGACTAGCTATTCACCATTACAAACGAAAAATTGAGTCGATAGCATTCATAGCAATGGCTTCTTTTCAATAAAATATATTGCAGCTCAGTAGATGGCTTTTCTTCTCCATCTCCTCCTCCTTTTCCTATCTCTGTTCTTCTTCGTCTGCCCAATCTTCCTCTCTCTTTTCCGCTCCTCCTCTTGCTCCTCCACCTCTTCCTCCTCCTCTTCCTCCTCTTATTCCTCCTCCTCCTATTCTCCTTTCTCTTCCTCTTCTTGCTCTTCCCCTCCTCCTCCTTTTCCTCTTTTTCATCTTCTTACAGGCCATGAAATGATGGCTTTCAGTTTCAAATAATGAAACAATTAATCTAGGCGTCATTCAGCCAAAGTCGTGGATTTTATTTACCCACCTAGTACCCTTACCGCATTATTGGGCCTTAGTGTCAAAATACATATAGACCATGCATATAGATCTATCACATATATGAATATATCACCAACACTTCAAACTTCATGACTCCAATTAATTATGGCGACTTGAACTTTTAAGGATTTGACAGCAACCTTTAGTTATTCAAATGAAATATGGCTGTATTTCGAATTTACGCGTTTTCTCCGTCTGAATCCACCACTGGCTAGTAGACTAATAAAACCACGAACTCCATTCTGAACAGGATTTCAGAGTGACTCATTCTCAGAATTACTAGGTGATAAAAAACTTATATCAACCAAACTTTTAAATTTCAACATTTAGTGCAATGGAGAAAATTGGCAATCAACACTATCACTTAGAAAACGTTTTCATCTGAACAGTTGGTCTTTGCATAAATAGGAATTAAGTGACATTAAACTGTTTCAAGTTAAAGTTAAAGACAATGATCTGATGGTCCTACCGAAAGATGAGTTAATCTGAAGTGTGTCTTGGTACCAAGTAAAGTTGGCGCCTTGCTCCTCTGCTGAAGTCAATTGACAGCTAAGTTCGAATATCTTGAAGTCTTTCAAATGTTGGTCTAGAATCCTCGAACTGATGGTGACGAAAGGTCGTGGCAAAACACACGGATGTAGTCTTAGACTTAATATACTGTCCCTTGTTGAACTATTGAGACTCATGTTGTTCTTGGTTGAGTTATTGAGACTCATGTTGTTCTTGGTTGAGTTATTGTAGTCGGAATTAATGTAAGTCACGACACACTGAATTGTTTCTACAAACATAGTGTAAAAATTAGCCTACTTGATATAGCCTATCTGTGAAGTGCTGTGAAGTGCTGCATCGGAAAACTTGTAGGCAAACTATTTCATTATCTTACGATAATTATAGTTAGGCCCTACGTATATATTTTGGAATATGAATTTCGACAGATAAGCAGAATGACAGACATACTCTGGCCTATATAAAGGCGCACTTGTAAGCTGCATGTAAGCAGGCACATTGTTTAGATCAAAGAATAGTAGCAGTGTAGGCCATACGCCATTCAAAGTAAATCATAATTACTAATTAGGGAAATATTGATGACTAACCTAGAATCCAAATTGAGTTAATTGTCAGATTTGAGCAGATTGTGTTGTTGTCGTCGTTGTATGTGTTGTTCATTATCGTTATATGATTCCTGTTGTTTGTAATTCTCCATTTGTTGTCGCTCCATTCGAATTCATCGACGTCTCTGCAGTTGAACCAACAACGAAAGCAACAGTTCCACGAAATCCTGTCGCCTTCGATCAAATACTTTTTGATCGGCTCCTGACGAAGCGTGACTTCTACTTTCCCTACAATATAACGTTTCAGCTATTCATTTCACCATTCACTTTTACTGATAACTATCGGCTGGTGATTGAGCAGTGAGCACTTTGGATAGAGTAAATTGCAATGAGCACTTTGAATAAAGTGAGTTGCAGTGAGTACTTTGGATAAAGTGAGTTGCAGTGAGCACTTTCGATAAAGTGAGTTGTTAAAACGAATGGGCTGTTAATTCAATCCGCCATCGTCTTCCATCCATTCAAGCCTGCATCCACTGCTTTCCCAACTAGCGTGAAACCTGGTGGAATGAATTTGAAGAGGATGTAAACTTTTTGACAGTTCTGATTGCGTTGTATGACTGCATAATACATATATTATGATCATAATTAATTTGTGATAATTATGAAATTAATTTGTATAACCGGCTTGAAATTTTTAAGTTGAAAATAACTTCTTGTGCTTAGACCATCGTTTGGAAATTATTGAATCAGCATGTCTCACGTACGCCTGCGCCGTTTTCGTTATGCCCTTGTATTCACTTTAGAAATCTGAGTGTAGGCCTACAACTGTACATACAATGCTTTACATGCATGTCTACATAGCCCAAAGTCTATGCGTGGACACATACACACATAAATAAATACAGAGTGGGCCATAAAAAAGTAACCCCCTACGGGTTTTTGCCCATACCCTGGCCAGAAGTAAGAATTTCGAAATGAAATTTTACAGTCTTAAAGACAATTCATATTTACACATGATGACCAGATTTCATCAAAATATTTCAAACCCAACAAAAGTTACATCACTTTTAGTGAGGCCACCCACCGTTTTTTGACGATTCAAAAACGCGACGCAACAAAAAGTTGCAAAAAATCAATATGATTATTCTGGCCAATATCTTGGTCAGAAGCAAGAATATCAAAATGAAATTTTGCAGGCTTAAAGACAATTCATATCTACACATGATGGCCAGATTTCATCAAAATATTTCAAACACAACAAAAGTTATACCACATTCAGTGAGGCCACTACGGTTTTTTGACGATTCAATAGGGTAACGCAACAAAAATTAACAAAAACACAATTTTATTAGGTCTCATCTCAAATATTTGTTATCAAACAGCCTTGATTTTTGCCAGATGATCGTTATTATTACTATTTAAAAAAGAAACAGGGTACCAGCGTAGCTGCACGTCACTGAGAAGTCACTTAGCAAGATAACAATCGAATTGGTAAATAAGGAATCTGTAAGATTAATCAACAGGTCCATCAAGAACTTTGCAAAGAGACTCAAAAGAACTTTTGGCACTGGTGTTGGGCACATTGAACACAAGTTGTGAAGCACTGCTAAGTTCATTTGACCACAGTTATTTGAGATGAGACTTAATAAAATCGTGTTTTTGTTACTTTTTGTTGCGTTTCGTTTCTGAATCGTCAAAAAACGGTGGGTGGCCTCACTAAAAGTCGTATAACTTTTGTTGTGTTTGAAATATTTTGATGAAATCTGGCCACCATGTGCAGATATGAATTGTCTTTAAGCCTGTAAAATTTCATTTCGAAATTCTTACTTCTGGCCAAGATATTAGCAAAAAACCTAATTTTTTGGCGTTTCGTTTTTGAATCGTCAAAAACCGGTGGGTGGCCTCACTAAAAGTGGTATAGCTTTTGTTCTGTTTGAAATATTTTGATGAAATCTGACCATCATGTGTAAATACAAATTATCTTTAAGCCTGTAAAATTTCATTTCGAAATCCTTACTTCTGGCCAAAATATGGGCAAAACACCTTAGGGGGTTACTTCTTGATGGCCCACCCTGTACATATATGCATGCATGCACACGTATTTTCGTACATGTATACATAGTTATATGCACACAAACATACATACATACATACATACATACATACATACATACATACATACATACATAC
Source organism: Lumbricus terrestris (assembly GCA_949752735.1). Taxonomy (NCBI): domain Eukaryota; kingdom Metazoa; phylum Annelida; class Clitellata; order Crassiclitellata; family Lumbricidae; genus Lumbricus; species Lumbricus terrestris. The sequence goes on from OX457039.1 coordinate 57,816,852, forward strand.
ATACATACATACATACATACATACATGTACATACATACATACATACATGTACATACATACATACATACATGTACAATTGTACATACATAGCCTACATACATACATACATACATACATACATACATACATACATACATACATACATACATACATCCATACATACATACATACATACATACATACATACATACATACATACATACATACATACATACATACATACATACATACATACATACACGTATGATGCTTGTTTATCTGCTTCTATATGAGTGTCTTGGGTTTGGTGCTGAACAACGAATTAGCCAATGAACAATTGAACATGAGAAAAGCGATAATTGGTCAAACACGCATTTGCAGAAGTCCTAACATCATCCGCACAATGCACCCATCGACGATCGATATCTGATAAAGTTGCCTCTACAATTGTGCGCACACTTACATTATTTTTATAAGAATCAACTGTCACCATAAATTTATGCATGTGGGTCTTCTTCTTCTTTTCGCAGTAATTAATACCAGTTTATTAGGCTAATCATAATAAGCTGACAAAGACGCAACTCGTATAGGTTTCACAGAACTTATGTGGGTTGAGGCATTCTCCAGACAACATGCATACTTCGCATACTTCGAAGAAAACGGGATATAAAATTAGGCCTACTTTTGTCTGTTACTGGTATAGGGTAAAGCCACGCAGTTAGGTTTTGACCGTTATTGCGGGATGGGAAAAGCAAATTTCGGAGTAGCCTACATAGTTAGGGTCTCTAGGCCTAACCATCTTAAATAAGTTAATGCTTAAAACGCTGAAACTTGGCTAATCCAAAGATTGACCGGTCTGGCCATAAAATATCTAAATGTGGAAAAGCTGCAGTGGTCACTCATGCAAAAACAAATTAATGTTAAGTTGACTACACTGGAACATCATACACACATAGGCTTTTTCCTGGCTTACATGCATGCAGGCATAAAAACCTATGTTATGTTATGTTTTGCTTTGTTATGATGCAAACAGCATTTTCAAGAAAGTTTTTATTTCACGTCCTGGTAAACGAGTTTAGATCCTAACCGGATGTTGTGCGAAACAGCTTCGCGCCAGAAGATGCTGGTGTTTTTAAGTGTCATTAATATGAAACATTTAAGAAGTTAATCCTCATAAAGGGCTGAAACAAGGATTGCGGAAGTTAGCGATTAATTCATTGAAACGAATAAATTTTATTTTTAAGCGATTAATCGAAAACTACTTTGTTATGATCGATAAGGTGCAGTAGACCTAGGCTTATAAAGACGCTGACCTGTTTGCGTAATTGCGTGGTTGAAAGAAGACAATGTCATATTAACCGACAAGCGCAAGCAAGTCTACTAACAAATACTCCCAATTAGCCTACCGCTCAATTACTAACTAGAAATTAATATTAATAATAGGCCTAATATTAAAAGATAAACGTTGACATCACTTTGGTTCTATTGGGATTATATTTAATTACAATTAACAATTAATTAACTGTTAACTATTAATTAATAGTTAACTCTTAAATAGTCAAATATTAGGTTTAAAACTTTAGTTATTAAGCGTCCCAGTAAAGACATGCGTTGAGGACAGTACTACAGTAACTGTATCCGACAAACGACGCATGAAATAGGCCTAGGGGAGAGTGCTACAAGACGCCAAGGGCGAGTAAGATGCTCACCCCCTTTAAAACGGTTGAAAGGATACATATTCGTGTTTTAGTTGTCTCAATGCATGCAGCGACATCTTCTGAACATCCCATAACAATAATGTTTCAGTATTCGAGATATTGACGCAAAAAATTTTTTTCTTAATTTTCACCACTTTTGCGTAAGTACACATTTATGAATCTTCCTAATTTTCTCTTTAGCCTTATGCAGTACCAATTCGCGCATTTCAACGTTTATTCTGTGTTCATTTGCAGTTGTTTTAATGGTTTTACCTAAATCTTAAACGTTGACGTCGTTAAATAAAATGGCGTCAGTAGAGAAGGACTCGAAAATTACAAGAAGCTCATGGTCATCTTGAATACATGGGTAGCATAGAGATTGCAAGAAGCCCATGGGGGTCTTGAATGTATAGGATATCTAGAGATTACAAGACGCCCATGAGCGTCTTTGATACTATGAGCAAATGACCAAAAATCGGTACCCATCATGACACCACCTTCTACTCATAAAAATACGGGGTCCATATGCAAATTTATCAGTGCTTATTGAATCTAAGTTATTTCACCCTTGCCCAACACTTCAGTGAAATGGAAAGAATGCAGGAAGTGTAAAGGTTGGTGTCATGAAGAATGTACAGACGAAGAGACATCCAAAGAATTCGTGTGTGACTTTTGTCACTAGTCTGTGATTAAAGTGAAAATGACAACAATGACTTAAAACATGAGATTGTATTTTTGCTTCTCGTGTTTGAATTGCTTTGTATCTTTAGGATCCTTTAGTCTTCGTTCAATTTGTTGTTTCTCATGCAGTTTATTGCTTTAGTCTAAAAATGCATGATAGCAATGCCACTTGTTTTAGTCAATTTTCATTGCTCCAAGATGCCCATCCTATGGGCGTCTTGTAGTATAGGGTTCCTATAAGACGCCAAGTTTGGAGGTGTCTACTTTTTAAAATGTACACAATTGATCTTATTGAATTAAGTTCTATAGTTGCTGTCATTGCTTCATTAATGATCACTCTTTGCATTGGGGTCAAACGTGTTCTTCTCTTGGAATCCATACCGACGAAAAGCACAATTTTCCTTAGCATGTGCGTCTTGGAGCACACCCCTACTTCAAAATGCAATATTCTGACGAAACTTAAAAACAGGTCTACTGAAAAGTTGCATGAGGCATCATTATTTTTGAAAGCAGCAAAGAATTTCTTTTCGTGCGCCTAGCATTTAATGGCGGATGTCTCGTGATAATGATCATAGGCTAATAATAGGCCTATTAATTGCTGAATTCAGTCATATTAATAACCGCTCAAAGTCGTAAGAATAAGTTTTTATCGCTAAATCCAAAATAGAATGGAATGGACTGTAGGCCTACACGGAACAACATATGCCTAATAGAATGTATACAATGGAATGCATCAGGGTGTACGTTTTCGAATGGAAGGAATGGCAATGTTTGGCGTCTGGTAGACTTTTTATTTCGGTCCCACTCTGGAATTTGCAAGGTTAACACAACGATTTTTTACTCGGTATTAGAGACCAATTTACGATGTCTAAGCAGAGGCGCCATAGAAGATCTTAGATTGCATGAAGCTTATTTATAATATACGTTATACGTTCAACGGACCTTATGAAGCACGAGTAAGGTCGATTGAATATTAGTAGAAAGTTTATAGACTCACTGGTAGGCCTGTGTCTAGTGTAACAGGTTGTGTTACGATCTTCACAGATTTGCGTATCGTTGTCGTAAGTCATCTGGGAAATGCTGCACTTTTTGCTGATCCACTGTGGCTGTTGTTGTCCATCTGACGTAGAATCCCAGCAATTGTGGCAGAAGTAAGTTAGTTTACTGTCTGTTTCTACCGTTGTTTCATTTTCACAGTCAACTGTAGTGTTGTCAGTAGCATTCACAGTTTTGCAGGAAATGATGTTGTTGAGCAAAACAATAATGATTAGAAAGCAGAAGATGGGTACTTTCGTGTTCGAAGCTGTTCTGTGGCAATCCATTGCAGTCGCACGTTTGAAGTGTATTAGACCAGAATAAAGCAGAGTTTATCTTAGCAGAAACTTTGTCCTAGCAATTGCACAAGTCATGTAAGCAGAACTGAGTAAGCCTATATCTATAGGCGGTATATCCTAGGCCTATCTTAAGAATTTATGCGGGCAGATTCATGATAGCCTATCAATTGTTCGCATAAATCGCTATAAAACTGATGTTGGTCTCAATATATAGGCTATATATACATATACAGGCCTTTGTATATACATATATACTTAAATATAATAGGCCATATATATATATATATATATATAGGCCTATCGAATGTTGAAAAATTCAGGTCATGCAGCCAAAGGCGTTGTTTCCAGGAAACAATTTTGGGTTTCTCGATGGACGAGGTCAAGCGGTCGCATTTAAAACAAATAATTTCAAAATATTCAGGAATTAAATATTTCGGGATATTTGAACCCGTTACTCCCCTAAGTAGGTCACGCGTATGCATGCCGTAAGCGTATTGATTTTTTTATTATTATAGGCCTATGGGTGTCGTCATCTTATACCACAGGATCCTGGTTCTGCATTTGCCACGAAGCCCAGTCAAAAGTCAGATGCGATTGCAAGCTGCTGAAGGGGCTTTGTCTGTGAGCCATAATGAAAACTACAACGTGTAGGCCTATTGAAGAATCATTGGGAAACGGAACCCAGGGTTTGGCCGGGGAAGGTATGGCACTTCTCCATATTAGCATGACCTATCCCAGCGAGATGTACATGTACTTCTTCATTTATTTTACTTCTGGCTCTTTCTCACTGCTTCAAAACACAAAAGTACGCAGGCCTACTTCATTCTAATAATTCTAGACCTACTATAGGCAACTCTAGAGTGCTTGACGGATTAAAATTTACCTAAGTAGGTCCATTTGTAATGTGGTACAATAGACTGCACCCATAGGCGTACGAGGCGGGGGTCCAGAGGGGGCAAATGCCTCCCAAATTTCGGGCAAATGTGTTTTTCGGGCAAAAGAGGCATGGTCGTGAAAAAAATTCCGGAAATTTTTTTCGGGCAAAACAGGTACGGGAGGAATTTTTCGGGCACGCAGGGGGAAAAAGTCGTCAGATTTTTCGGACGGAAAAATCCTAAGAAAATTTTGGGCGGATGACTAAAAAAAAAAGGCGTCTGATTTTTCGGGCAAAAAATTTTTTTGCCCCCCCGCTGCCGAAATGTCCCGTACGCCTATGACTGCACCAGGTGTTGAAATAACCGAAACTCGAAGTTTAAACTTCTCCAATATGTATTACATACTAGTATTATAAGTTACAATTACATTTTCTTCTTGAGCCAATGGACAGACGAAACGCAACTGATAAGCACTGACCTGGAGGTTCGACCCTCGGACGATTGATGCAATTTTAACTGTTAGTTAACCATTAATTGGTAATTGCGTCTTGCAAATTAATGGCAATGCGAAGCGCGTTGTAAATATATTAACGCTCTTCAACGATGCAATGTAGGCCGTGAATTGTTTCTATTGAAATTACAAAGCATGACTAAAATGAGCTGCAAAATTAATTGCATTTTTAGGAGAGAAATAGCAGTAGCGAAACAATGATAATTATGTTGATGTCTATAATATTTTCTGTTGACGGCGGTTTCATTTTTGATTGCGAAATGATTCGATGAGTTTGATTTGACTTTGGACTTTGAATTTGACTACTTGAGTTGGTCCAGTTCGGCAATAGAGTACCGTAGCTTTGCAGATCTATCAAGCAGCCATTGGAAATTTTGGTTTTAGCGCAATAATTAGGCTATTGTTGTCAAGAGTGAAGAACCATAGAAAACCCAGGTAAGGTTGGCGCGCAGTCTTCTACTGTGTTGTACGCAATCATGTAGCCTTTAATTATGTGATGGAGCGTAGCCTACGCGAATCTTTTATAGGCCTAATACGTTTTCGATATGATGGAATTCCTAGCATACAAAAACAATACAACAAAACGCTAAGCGGTTTATTCTGACAAAGTTGGCACAAAAATACACGATAAGTACAGAGGAAATAACCTCCAATGTCTCTAAGAATTATGCCAGCGTTTCCCAAAGTGGGTTCCGCGGAACCCAAGGGTTCCGCGGGGCGAGCACAAGGGTTCCGCGAGAAGTTGAGAAAAAATAAATTTTTGGATAAATTTTTCTGCAATACAACATTTCAAGCAGCTTTCGAAAGCGCACTGGAAGTTTGAAACTAGCGTCAGTTGTCTTTTTTGTTTTGTCCTCACCGTTCCGGTGAGGACAAAATCAGTGATTATTATCAATTCAATTACTATGTACAATGTACATAATATATATATATATATATATATATATATATATATATATATAATTAGACATCACTGCTAAAACGTAGGTCAGAGCTTTGGGCCTAAGCCTGAACAGAGACGCAGTCATCGTTGTTATCGTTATCTCGACTAAACTATTACCTGCAGATGAGCACCGTTAAACTCAAGTTTAAAGAGAATCGCCAAGTCTGATCTTGCAGCAGTATCAATAAATAACGATTTTAATTTGTTTATGTAAAATGTGACAAAATTGAGTACATGTAGCTAACTTCTGCGTAGGCTATCTAGGGTCCAAGACCTCTTTAATTTAATTTAGAAGTGTGGAACGCTTTTCAAACTCACACGAATTTTTAATGGTTCTGGAGGAAACCATCATTGAGAAATTGCAAATCATATTCATGACCTGAACACGAACTTGTTTAAAGGCTTTCTTTTGGGGGCCTTCCATAAAGTACGTCACGCTATTTTTGACCATTTTTGACCCCCCCCTCCCCCTGTCACAAACTGTCACACTTTCTTACACCCCCTCCCCCCCTGGAGCGTGACGTACTTTATGGACGGCCCCTTGATGAATTGCGATGATAGGTCTAATAGGATACGAAATCACTCAATATAGGTGAAAAGCAGCCAACTCTTTTAACGGAGACATCTTATTGACCTATCACGAATGAATCAGAATTCCAACGAACCGCGACATTCTAACCTCGTGTAAAGCATACTCTCAGTAGGATCCACAAATCGTGGTTTTAAAGACAGTGCAATTTAATTTTTCGTCATATTGTAAGAAAAATAGACTTTCTATAATTTACTGTATTTAGATATGCATGCTTATAATTATTAGTAGCCTTTGCTTCCCGTGCGTTCTGCATGATTCAATGCGTTTAGTTGAGATCGCGGTTCCGTCAAAAAATATTAGGACGCGAAGGGTTCCGCGACCCAAAAAGTTTGGGAAACGCTGAATTATGCTATGAGGGATGACACCGCAGAACCTGAAATCCGTCAGATCTGATCGTTTCGGTTGAACGGCGACGAAGATAGGCATGATCAAGCACATCTATTGTCTTGCACGCACTTAAGATAATCAATTGACCCAGGCGCCATTTCACCGCAGTTGAATTCCATGCATAGATCCGAAATGTCATTGTATCCTCTCTTGCCCAGTCTGTCTGTTAAGACATCATCTGGTCTATTGTCTCCCATCCGCCTCCACTTCTCCTGTCCCCGTTCCGCTCCCGTGGCCAGCCACGCTTGGGCGCCGTCGTCAACGATAAGGTCACGGTAGAGATAGGAACTGCGTCTTGACCGCCTCTTCGAGTTATCACCGCTTTGTTTTATCAGTCTATGTAGGCCTAGACTGTTACGTTGGCTGCCATCGAGTGGATCAGTGTCATGTGAGGAGTGGCGGAGACTGTCTCCCTGTGGCTTGAAGGTCTGGACGCCGCAGTCACTGCTGGCGCATCGGTCGATGACCTTCAGACACTTGTGTGGACCACAGCGATCGACGGAAGTGGAGGAGGGATGTCTGGGGGATTTGGAGGAGGCGAGTAGCATCGACAGACAGCGCAGTAGACAGCTGTGGATGATCGTCTGCATCGATTCATCTTCACAGGTCGAACAGATATCGACCGCCACAGACGCCGCCGCATTCTCTTCCGCTGCTAATCTGCCAAGCAAAACAGAGGTGTCTGACTTATATAGACAATTCTTCGATGCGTTATACCTTCTAAGTCTCTAAGATTTCATGGAAACCCTCGTTTGGATAAGGAAAAGACAAAATTGAAAATAAGTTAAATAACTAATAGTTCAATAAGCCCCCACCTAGCGCCGCCACTGGTCCCCCTAATTTTTATAAATCCTGAGAGATCACTGATACTTCGGGTAAAAAAAAAATAATGGAGTGGCATTGCCTTTTAGACAGAAAGAGAGGGAGATAGGGAGGGAGGCAGAGACAGACAGACATACATATAGACAGGCAAAAGACAGACAGACATGCATACAGACAGACATACACACAGAGACAAAGAGTTATTCAATCTCAATGTGGCAGTTTTAATGGAAACCTGCAATCCACATTGACACAGATCGAAAGAATGATGAAAGAAGAGTGGATTGGATGCATAATTCTTTTTATCACGCACACCTGAAGCACAAGCTCGAAAAATATCCATCCAAATACTCGACTGAAATTGTCATTCATGGGAATCGCAGGGAACGACAGTGAACAACGAATCGCATATATTAAGGCGCAGTTAAATCTGAACTGCAGATGTTTCAGCTGCGTTGTTCCCACTCAGACACACACAATAATAATAAGATACACATTAGAACGAACTAATCTGCTTTAACATGAAGCGAGAAATTTGTCATCAAAGTCGTGTGCCTCATTTTTACTAAAATGATTTGATCGATTTTTCTTCCCCGCTCTCTTTGTTTCTTTCTCTTTCTCGCTTTCTCTCTTTCTCGCTCTCTGTCTCTATTTCTGTCTCTTTCTCTCTGTCTCTGTCTCTCTCTCTGTGTGTGTCTCTCTCTGTCTCTCTGTCTCTGTGTATATATCTCTCTGTCTCTGTCTGTCTGTCTCTCTTTCTCTCTCTGTCTCTCTCTCTCTGTCTCTCTCTCTGTCTCTGTCTGTCTGTCTATCTGTCTGTCTGTCTGTCTGTCTGTCTCTCTCTCTGTCTCTCTCTGTCTCTCTCTCGCTCTCTGATCTCCTGGCAACCGGACTTGGTGACCATGTACAGCACCTCTGGCACGAGGCAACGCCCGAAAAAAGCTCGATGCCCTGAATTTAGCCTTTCATTACAGTAACGCCTTCGAAATTTCGTAAATACAATTAGGCCTACGGTCTCACCTTTCCAGCTGCCTGGAATTCGCGTTTGTGCTGAACTCATTTCCTAAAACAACAACAGGCAAAATTTGAGGCAAGTGTAGGCCTACATTATACTGCTACTGACAAAGCAATGCTTAAAACTATTTGCCTGAAAACTGTTTGTGTGCTTTGTAACATTGTCTCTACTCAGCCATTGTGGCTTCGGCAGCCTGACAGCTTAACAAATACAAATTCACGAGACACGGCTATATACTTGAGTCTGTAGGCCTATATTATAATAGCCTTTCAGGCGTGAAATTATTGTACGGCCTAGGCCTAGTGCTGAATATCTCAAATAAAGTATGCTTATACTAACGTGCTCGATAATATTCCAAAAGATTATATTAAAAATGACCGCAGCAGGGCGTTTTGACGCCGCCGTTTTGGCGCCGGACGTTTTGGCGCCGGAGTTTATTGATGAAAATAAATGTTTGTTTAAATGGAATTTGGATTGATAAAACTAATTCTTGGCATAAGTGGAAGTTGGGTTTGTGGAAGTGACTGTTCCTGCTAATGGACGTTGGATGAATCTAAGTCTTTGCTGCAATAGAAGCTGGACGGATGGAATCCTACTCTGCCAAAATAGAAGTCGGTTTGACGGGAAAATGCATCTAAAAATGGAAGCTGGATTGATGAAAAACTTCTTGGTTAAATAGAAGTTGGAACGTAAATAATTATTTTACCTAAAATAGAAGTGAGACTGATAAAGATTCTCGATTAAATCGGACTTAATTGCCTTGATGATATATAATTATTGCTTATATAGAAGTTGGAATGATAAAAATAATTATTCCTCCCGTAGAAACTGGATTGATGAAAATTGTTCTTGCAAAAGCAGAAGTCGGATTACAACATGTGTACGGACCTTGAGCAAGAAAAAACTGCCGGAGTCGCGTGACAGAGCCACCCATAAATTAAAGTCTCCCCGAAGACTTTATTTCGAAACAGACTCTCCCCCGGAGGATCTGTTCCAGAATAAATTCTCCCCCGGAGAGTATATTCTGAAATAAAGTCTCCGTGTGGGAGAGAATATTTCCGCCGTCCACGAAATAAAGTCTCCCCCGTTCAGCGTAAAATTGGCTACAGTTGCATCAAATTTACAGATGAGCAGGCTAAACGGTTAGTTTACGTTGCCAGATTAGCCTATATAACAAGAAAGCATATAATACTTTTACTTCAGAAAATTCCTTCCAATACAGAGTTTTAGCCAGGGGGAGACTCTGTTTCGGGGGGAGACTTTGTATCGGGGGGGACTTTATTTCGTGACAGGAGCACCAAAACGGCAGCGCCAAAACGGTCGCGACAAAACGGCGGCACCAAAATGTCCCGTACCCAAAAATAATTAAATACAAGATGCTTCAAAGGAGCGTACCTGCATGGGGCAAAACGCCCTTTTGCTGCCTAGTTTGTATTTTCTTGAATATCATTGTGACCTTTGAGGTCCAGAAGGACTACTTTAAAGAGGTATAGTCCTCTATGTGGTTCTGGTGGTGTTTAGGACTGCGTCGCTATAGCTTACCTTTAAATGGAAATAAGCTTGATTAGTCTACTAAAAATGTACCTGCCAAAATGATATATTTATTGAACTGGTACTATTATCACATTTTTCTTAGAATTTCTTCCTAAACTCAAAAATATCTTCCTTCTGCTTGTAACAAAGGTCTTACGTCTTTCAAAAAGACCAAAATATCTTTGCTTGTAGCACCAAAATGTACAATGTTACGCTAACATCCCGTATAAAAAGCAGAAAATAACGAACAATCATAAGACAATTGCCGACTGACGATCATAGCTCAGTACGATATAGCCTACAACTAAAATACCCAAAGAACAGTCAAAATGTTGACAGAGGGACGACGCGTGGAAGGGGCGCGTGGAAGGGGCGTTCTCCTCTCTATACTCTTCAACCAGGGCTGTTTTAAAGGAATTTTTACAGCTGCACAACCCTTGAATTCCTTCTTTTCCCATCCCCCATGGTAAATTAATTACTTCCAATCGCAGGACAATGACCCTTTTGCAAGTTTTAGGCTAACTGTACAGAACTGCTTCTACAACTGCACAAATCCATTTAGAACTGCACATTTTGTGTACAAGTGCACGTCAAAAAGGTCCTGCCTTCAACTCTTTTTATGTAGCCAGCGTCTGAAGAAGGTTTTAAACTTTACAAGATAATTGTGTTGTATGTATACCGTGTCTGACCATTTATAAAGCGCTTCTCGCAGCAAGGGCCTTTCAGAAACGCTCCCAGTGCGTTTAACTTCGAGAAAAAAGGCAGGTTTAATTGTAGACGAGAGAAAGACGAGGATACGTACACTACCAGAGAGGATGGCAGAGCCAGCTGATGGGGAAAGACCATTCCATAGGAAGGGACCAATGCAGGGAAATGATCTGGATGGAGCCATGGCGGTCCTGACTCAGGGAACAAAGAGGTCATGCCGACCAGAGGACCTAAGAGGCAGTGGCGGAGACCTAGGGGGGGACAGGGGGGGACGGTCCCCCCAATAAAAGTGTTGGGGGGGACGGCCCATGCATTTGTCCCCCCCCCAATGTTTGAGCGTCAAGACTTGTTTGGGCGGCGAAAATAGAAAATTTCTTCGGGATTTGGGCGAGATTTGGCCAGATGACTAAAAAAAAAAAAAAAAAAGGTCATCAACTTTTTTGGCGGCGAAAATAGAAAATTTCTTCGGGATTTGGGCGAGATTTGGCCGGATGACTAAAAAAAAAAAAAAAAAAAAAAAAAAAAAAAAAAGGTCATCAACTTTTTTGGCGGCGAAAATAGAAAATTTCTTCGGGATTTGGGCGAGATTTGGCCGGATGACTAAAAAAAAAAAAAAAAAAAAAAAAGGTCATTAACTTTTTTGGCGGCGAAAATAGAAAATTTTTCCGAGATTTCGCCGGTCGTCAGAAATTTTCGGAAAATCTCGCGTCTTTCCGTCCCCCCCAATTCTCGGCGCAGGTCTCCGCCTATGCTAAGAGGACGCAGCGAAGTGGCAGAAAGGGGCAAAGTATAGTCTATTATTATGATCACATAGATACTTCGGAGCAAGACCAAATTGAGACTTAAGGACCAAAATCAGGACTTTCAGGAATTATGTCCTACCTATATTGTGCTCTACCACAATTTAAAATAATTTAGAACGCCTTTGAGAGTCTGTGAAAGAAGCCGCGACAATGGTCATGAGATACAGGACAAAAATAGGTTATTTATCAGGATGCATAAGATTTATTTTGCTTCTAAGAAGATCGAGATAGGCCTATAGATCTCAATTAAGTCATCTCAACTGCATGCGGGTGAGACATGATACAAAACCGTAGATATTCCCAGTAGACCTAATCGTAACATTATAAAATAACAGTTGCAATTTGATGAAACACACAAGTTCTAGAGTAGGCCTAACTACGTTAATCATATTGCAGCTGTAGGCCCCTATAATATTAAGCCTGCTCAGTCGCGGTTGTCTGAAACATCCATGGTCGGTTTTATAATATATAGCCTAGGCCTAATGTTTCACCAGCATGCAGTTTGGATAGGCTATATAGATCTATTGCGTTCTTCTTAGAACCAATATATTGAATTATACGGTCTTGTCGAAATAGATAGGCCTAGGCCTATTGTGTGCTACTTTGACTTGACTTATGGCCGTCAGGCGATGCCGTCAGCACGCGTCAGCCGCTCTCCCATTGTGTGCTATAAAGTGACAAATCCAATTTCCTAGACTAATAGTAATGGTAGCCTAGGCGCAGTGGCGGCGCCAGGATTTCAATTTTGGGGGAGCTGAATCCTTGCGGAGGAAATGTTCCATTTTCATCCGCTAGAATTTCTGACGACCTTTTTTAGTGATCCAAATCTCGTGGATGTATTTCGCTTTTTAGGGGTCTTAGCCCCGAATGACCTTTCGGGGGGGGGGGGTAGCCCCCTAGCACCGCTGGCGCCGCCACTGGGTAGGCGGGCGTAGGCCTATACCCATCTATAGGGCCTGACCGTTAACGCTGTCTTAGCTAAGCAACTTCTTACCTTGTGTTAAAACGACAAGTTGAGCGAACAACGTGAAGCAGCAACAATAGAACAAGAAAACCTTTCGCCAGAAAATCATTTCGACTGAGATGCGAGTCCGTGATCAGTTGCCGACGTGAGCGAATCGTGGAATGTGGTCCGGCGACCGTCTTCCGAAACTAATCCCGACCAATACGGCTTCATATTTGTTTCGGAGACCAATCATACGACATCGTCCGTCGTTATGTCTTCGCGTCTACCCCAGCTGCAGGTCTTTCTCTGGTCATCTTGGACTGGCCATAACCGTAGATAACGATCATCTGCTGCCATAACGCGGTAGACGCAGAACCATTATAGACACACCGAACGCCGCTACAATGTAGACCTAAACGAAGCTACAGCGAAATGAATCTTTCAACCGGTGTTGATTCAATCTTTGTTCTATGACAATTTACATTAAAAGCTGCTCTCCTTCTGTCTTGCATTGGTCAGCTAATTATAGGTAGGCCTAGTTGCCGCGAATGATGCGCTAGCATCTTTAGTTCACAGAAACCATTAATGCTGCTATAGGTATTTGCAATTCATTTTCGGTTATGAAAGGACTGGACAACTTTACTACCTTGGTCCAAATTGCGCGCGTTAACGTTCATCACATTCTCAGTTGCCGGTCTGTCTCGCAGGTTTCACCATTCATCGACCTATTAGGGGAAGTCGTCGTTATGAGCAACGCCTCCATTACGCCGACTGTGAATGCAGTCACATCTGTACATATTATGAAAGCTTTTACCTGATACACGCCCATCCCAAACATGACATTTATCGTTTGCGTTGGCTGAATACGTCGTCATTTGCAGCAGTTGACCAATTAACGGCGTAGACCTAGGCCCTACAGGTCCTATAAAGAATTTTATCAAGATCTGTAGCACTATAGGACCATAGGCCTACGCTCCATTGGATATAAATAGGCCTACGTAGACAATCCGACGAATCCGTATTAGAACTCTTCCGCCGAAATATCGCTTCGTCGTTCTAGTTGAATACTACAGTCAGTACTAATAATTATAATTAACATGTCGAACGCAGCAGACGGCGTTTGTGAACAAGAAAATCACGCAAGCCCTGTCTATAAAATTCATATTAGCGCCATTGAGGAATTTGATACGTTAATAGCACCCAAGGCCAGCGAGCGTATAAAAGATTTGGCAAACACGGTTAGGCCTAAATGTCTTAAATGTAACCCCTGCAGCTATTCATAGCATTGACTTCACACTCAAGAAAGGACTAAGACGTTTAGTACGGACATTATTTCATTCTAGCCAACCGTGGCATTTAAATTTAGTCCATGTAGGCTTCTTATTACCCAGACCAATCACAGTTCAATTACTTTGTTTGATACAATCACAGTTCAATTACTTGGTTTTATACAATCACAGTTCAATTACTTTGTTTTATACAATCACAGTTCAATTACTTTGTTTGATACAATCACAGTTCAATTACTTGGTTTGATTATTCATTTTCTTTTGAGAAGCAGAGCTGTTCTTGGGAACCAACTTTCCAGTTGCTAGACATAAATTCTGGAATTGTCTCCCTTTCTCATTTATTCTGCTCATTTTATTTAACAACACCTTCTTTCACTATTTTATTCACGATAAGTTGTCTGTCTCTTTGAATCGAGTCTGACATTCTGGATTTTCACCTCACTATGAAGAAATTGGTTTTTGTGACCATCAGTTTTGCATTCGTTCTGGTAGTAAATTATAAGCTGCAAATAATTAGTAATAACTGGATAAACATAACTAATGAGCAGTGGTGGTGCTAGAGGGGGCTAAGCCCCCTAAAAAAGACCATCCATTTTTTCCCATGCAAAAATGAAATATTTGCATGAAAAACCCCCTTTAGCCCCCCAAAACTGAAATCCTGGCACCGCCACTGCTAATTAGTTACCAAAGAATTATTATAGTGCGTTGTAAAACCTCAAAAGGTTACACTGCACTGTCTCAAATGTTAGCAAGGGCGTCGTTCTTTGTTTAACTGACAGCAAATGCTCTCTAATGATATTCATAGATGCACAAACAGAGGAAACAAACGTGATCAAGTGCAACTTAAAGAAAACTTCATTTCAATGAAAATCCTACATTGCATTCTCAAAGACCCATTCTATTTCAAAATATCAATATTACTAAAGTTTTCTAATATTTACAGCTAGGACTTGACCAGAACACACATCATTGGTACAGTCTTTGACACTATTTACAACAAATCACAGTGGGCAGCACTCTACAAATCACACCAGTGACACCACACAAGCCTCATGTCACCAGCAAGCATGTGCACAATAGCTACATGCAGTCTTTAACTTATCCAGTACACCCCCCCCCACATGATTGCTTTTCTTGTTCATCCTAAGACTTTCAATAGCATGATGAGACTCCTTAAACATACAGCCATGAAACCATAATACTCCCATCCACAAATCCTACTTCTCCTTTAATAGTTCATCCAAATCAAGCAGTTCAAAATTAACTAATTGCTCAATGGCTTTAGCAGCAGTTAGCAGTTGCTGTTCCCTGAACGGCTGACCAAGCAGTTGCAGACCCAATGGAAGTCCATTGGATGACAACGCCACTGGTAACGTCACTGCTGGTACACCTGCAAAAACAACCAAAAATCAATCAAAAACATACCAAACAAGGATCCATGCATACATATTACATACATACATACATACATACACACAATACAACTAGTTCTCACCATTTCCGCTCCCTTCGTTCGACTGAACAAAGTCTGCTCTCAGCCCCTATTACTCGAACTTTGCTCGAACTTCCACTATGCACAACCGTGCTTTCTTGGTGGTAGGACCCTCAACCTGGAATAGTCTTCCTCTGACACTTCGTCTTTGTAAAAATACTCAGGCTTTCCTCTCTCATCTTAGACAGTTTTATTTGGCCGCGCTGAGGTTGAAACACCTCCGAGTAAGAGTAGTCCCCTTGAAGAGGCACTATATAAATACATATAATGAATACATACATACAGTTTACTGTGCCTCAAGAATTAAATATGGTATAATTATAACATGGGTTTGAAGTCTATGAAACTCTTTCCACTGCTGTCAGAACTACTGAATTCACAAGCAAGTTTACGAGTTTACTACACTTGGTCTTGCCTAAGCCGCTATGTTTTACAGCACCTCAATTAACAATACCATAATAAGATTTGCTCAACAGCAATTTAGACATTGTAAAGATATATTTGTAGATTAAATTACCAGCACAAGACATGAAAGAATGATCAACCCATACAACAGGTCACCACAAAATGTGTTCTAACCTGCCATATTTGCTGGCTGTGTGAAGACGTCCTGTTCTTGAGTTCTTGTGCGATTGTCGGCTTTTGAGAACCAGTTGTAAGTTGGAGCATCACCAAGAACAGTTGGGGTTAGCAAAACATCACAACCATTTTTAAACACAGTCCAGAAATCGTCACTAATTAGCCGCCTAACTCGTTGAGCTTGAAGATAATACTTGTCGTAATTTCTGCAACATATTAAACAACCACAAACACATCTGAGAACATAAAACTGGAAAAGTAGACAGTGGCGTAACTAGGAACTCGGGGGCCCCTAGACAAAATGTGAATATTGAAATGTATTATCACTTACAGTGGCATAACTATAGGAACTCGGGGGCCCCTCTGGGGCCTCTACACTCGGGGCCCCTAGACTTTGTCTACCCAGTCTACCCTATTGTTACGCCACTGAAAGTAGATTATTAAAAAAATTCCATTAATTGGCAATGTGAATAATTATGTGAACATTTAGATCTCTTTGTCCCATATGTTAGGTCTGCTTTGGATAAATACCTGCATTTGCTGCAACATATTCCCCCACTTGGAATGGCCTCTACCTCTTCTACTGGCCAAGGTTACAACTTAAATTCCCTCCGCATTCTCTTGCTCTTTCAAGATGTTTCTCTTTTCTCGAAGTTTCCACGCTGAAAATGCCGTATACTACAAGGTACTTCATACAGGTTTATACATGGTATAATAAAATTTGCAAACTACAATATATCAAAAATTCACTAACTGTTTCAAAAGAAAATAATTTCCAGCCAGAATTCTTCCTCGAACAACATCGTTGAAGGCCTCGTGGCGAGTGGCAGCATAAAGCGATTCAGTGGAACTGTCGTCTTTGGCTCTGTGACCTATTCCACACATGACAAAGGGTAAGATGTGAGGCCTACAGGCTATTTGCTCAACTTACAGTATTCTGATTGTAAGACAGATTTAGCTTTTGAGATATTAATTAGATTTTTATTGAACTTAAACAGGTTCTAAATTTACTAAAATCACACTTTTTCACATGACTGAGAAAACAAGATTTTGAACAAACTTATTTATTTAACTTCAGCAGTTGCAGCTAGAAAAAAGATCACATATATTTACTCACATACTGTTCTATAATGTGTTACTCTATAAATGTGACTCTATGCAAAAATTAACACAAAATTGCAAATGAAACTATGTATCTAAGCTTTTGGCTTCTAAAAAGTCTCAAATAAATGCTTAAGTCATTTAATATTTAGAGTTGAATTAGAATTAAGTTCAAGCAATCGCAACTCTCAACAAAAACTACAAATTTTTTATTATAAAGATAAACATTTGCCTGATAATACGACTTTAGATTCTGATAGATCAGTACCTTGGCATGGGTTAAACAAACCATGAATACAAAGAGAACAATTACCGTATTGAAGTCCATCGTATCGAGCCATATTAGACGCCACTTCACAGGCGCACAACACATGGTAGCACACGATTGACAATGCAGTATGTGGTAAAGACACCTGTTCAACACATGCTCCTGCATTTTCCAAGGCATCTGCCACACGTTGCCATGCATCGCGCATGTCAGCCGACAATCCAGGTGCATGGTACTCCTATTTGTAAAATATGCAAAAAATTTAAAAAAATTAAACAGCCTTGTTAAACTAAAGCCAAATAAGAAAAATAGGAACAATATTAACTAATTTTTCATCCAAACTACCTAGGTCTTAACTGAACAACCTTTACTAATACAATGACTGCAGGATGGCTAACTGTTGGAGGTGCCTACTATACAAATCACATAATCATTCTTATTTTAATATTTATTATAGTGCATATATTAAACAAAAAAGTGATAAAACATTGGCACTACCAAACTAAATACCTTTGGAATGCCAATTTTTAAGCCCTTCACAGAAGCATTCTCAGGAAGAAGAACAGGATCAAAGCAGTCAACAACAGTTGTAGAATCCAATGGATCATGGCCAGACAAGGCATCTACAAAGGAAACATTGAAAATTACTATACGAGTACTGGAACCCACAGATATATTTAATTATTTCAACCGAGAACATTTTAAAACTTTTTAACATCTAAATCTTTATTTTAAGATGCATTACAAAAGATTCCTGTCAATGAGTAATATAAATTCTGTAGTAAAAAAATCGGCTAGCGTAAATGAGTCTACACTGAATAGGCCTAAGGTTTAACTATTCCTTAGTCTGTATTTTATATATATAATTATATATGTATATATATATATATATATATATATATATATATATATAATTTCGTAGTGTTTAAGCTATGCAGGTTTCAATATTGAATTGCAGCTCATTGCAAAGAGGGTTGGCATAGGCCTAAATTTAAGTAGTAGTTGTTCTCTATTACTACAGTACAATTTTTAGGCTTCTAATCTGTGTAGTTTCCATTGCTTTGAGGGTCTTCACAAAGACAGATCAGGCAGAGACAATTTCAGACAATTAAGGACAAGAGGAGATATCTAACATGGGTCAATTTTGTGGACATCCTTTATGGACAACTACTAAGCAAACTCCAAAGCACAGATGTTGAGTAAAAGCCCTGATGTTGAGTAACATTCACCAAGACTAAAAATACCGCAAAAACTAATGAAAAACATCTTCTACAACAATTTACAGTTCTGTAAGACTCACTAAGAATAAGCGCCAAATCGTCCACTGAGCGTGTAAGTATTCCGGGAACATCCATCGAATTAACGAGAGGAATAAGACCGTGGCGAGATAATAAGCCATAGGTTGGTTTTAACCCAACCACTCCACAGTAAGAAGCAGGGTTACGTGTCGAGCCACCAGTGTCTGAACCAAGAGCCCTGTACATACAATGGGAAATTTTACATACTTAGTAACTCAGGAAAACAACATGCACAACAAAGGAAATGTTTCTGTTTCTGTCGATTGAACCACAAAATATCTAGATTGCTGGCATGCTATGAATAGATGCCTTAGACACTAGTGTAACAGTAAAGAACTTAGTTTGGCGCTGCAAACAAATTTTCAGGCAAATTCTGAATACAAGTGACAAAATGTTGAAATAGGTTAAGTGACGAGCAGTCAACTATCCTACAAATAGGCTTATCTTTAAACATAACCCAAAATATGAATTGCTAACTAACAATTTCAAGCAAGTCTTCACAGAGTTTAAACACATCACATAGAGCAACATTTGGCTATCAGCCTGGTTACCAGATAATTTGCCGTAGGTTTGGCTTAAACATCATATACATATCTTTGCCCAATAAAGTTCTGCCAAAAAGCTACAACCAGAAATGATAAACAACAGTACACAAGAATAAAGAGTCAAAAAAAACTCTTTTGGGTGAAGATCTTTAGTAATAACGATATCAAAATCATCGGTAAGTAAAGCACCTCTCGAAATCATTAAGTGAAGAGAAATGAACTTACGCAAAGACAGCCCCAGTTGCAACACTAACAGCACTGCCACCTGAGCTGCCTCCTGCTATATGCCAGTCGAGACTGATCTCTGTTCCAGCAGATTGAGATGTTGAACTATGGAACTGCCTTCCCCGTTCAGTTTGTCTTGCAGACGATGTGGCTTTCTGCACAACACCGTCTTCTCTCGGCATTTCTTGTGTTTTCTTGAACGGATACTTCCAAGGATTTCTAACCGGACCGAAAGCACCATCTACTGATCCACAACTACAGCACAGACAACAAAAGAAATGAAGAGCTCCTATGTATTAGGGACCGGTGATGATATAACTAGTGACATTGATCATTTATTGTCATGAGATCTTTATAATTAACCTGCTGAATACAGTTCCCTTGGTCCCTTGAAGATGATGCACTCTGCAATCAGACCATGGAATACCAGTGAGTCACCACACACTGTACACCTACTGCCTCATTCAGCGACTGTTGCTAAACCTCATCAAAACACAAAAGCCAGGAACTCTGAATCTGACATCAGTTATTCACGGGAACTGAACTACATAACTAGCTTTGATTCCACAATCTATCCACAATTATACACATTAGATATATGTTTATACGGCACATTACCCATAACTAAATGCCTGAGTATACATCCATCTGCTACATCACTGCAGTATATCATATTCAATTCCTGTGTAGTCTGTAAATTCTTTTAGTAACGAATGTGAAGCACATCAGCATGAAAATACTAAAAATCAATAAAGCCTTCGGTGAACAAATAACGATACAGGTTTCCACGAGATAACAGATCCCACCAGTTTCATTATACCTTAAGCATAACGTTTAAAACA
This sequence comes from Lumbricus terrestris, assembly GCA_949752735.1. NCBI lineage: Eukaryota > Metazoa > Annelida > Clitellata > Crassiclitellata > Lumbricidae > Lumbricus > Lumbricus terrestris. The sequence goes on from OX457039.1 coordinate 57,837,317, forward strand.
ACTCTAACTTAACCAGGGCCGGATTAAGGCATGTTCAACATGCTCGGCCGAACAGGGGCCCCAAACTTTACGGGGGGCCCCAAACATGCGAAAAAATATTGTGAGGAAGGAAATTTCTACCAAATGACTAAAAAAAAGGTCGCCAGCTAGTTTTTGGCAGCGAAAAATATGCATATTCTAAATAAATTTAGACCAAACAACTAAAAAATGTCATCCGATTTTTCGGGCAAAGACACCCCAAAAAATTTCCGAACAGGGCCTTCACATTTCTTAATCCGTCCCTGAACTTAACCTTTGACCTGTCAGTCAATGACTGCACTCAATTGCCACAATCACTTCATTCAGCAAATGTCATCATCTCCTTAACACACGTCATGTAGAATATAGAGTACATTAATTAAAAGTGTGCAACTACCCCATTCCAAATTCATCCATGTTTGTTTTTCCGATGAGGACAGCACCTCTGTCGAGAAGTTTATTAACAACCGTGGCATTGTACGGTGGTATGTAGCCCTGCAACATTCGAGAGGCACATGATGTCTGGATTCCAGTTGTACTGAAGTTATCCTTACATGCGATAGGTATGCCAGTCAAAATGCCTGTACTCCCTGCACACACACACACACATACAAATCAGCAAGTATCCTGTAAATTTAGAGGGTCCATAAGATGACAATAATAATAACAACAATAATAAAAAAAAATGACAATTTATATGGAGCCATAATGCAGCGATATAGCTACAAGGGCGCCTCACAAATGGCTAACTGCAGGATAAGCTTTAGCAAACAGGTAAGATTTAAGCTTTGATTTGAAAGAGTCCACTCAGGCAGCCAATCTGATCATTCTGATGGCCAACATCTGGGACCAGCAACCGAGAATGCGCGGCCGCCGAAATGTGTCCTCATCCTCCATACATGTAGGTCTGTCTTCCCAAGCGACCTAAGTTGCAGCTCGGAAGCAGTGGAGAGGGTAACACTTGCTAATGATGCAAAAGCTTGCAATATTGGAAATTATGAACATGTGGTGAACATGTACAATGCCTCTTTCATTTGAAAATTAAAATCACAATAGGTTTACTCCATGGCTTCAAGCATATTCTAGTCTCCTCTCTTCATTCATTATGTTCACTCAAACAGCAATAATCTCTTTGTCCTGCGATAAAAAAGACGACAATAACCAAAATTTGAGCTCTGTCTCCATCGGTTCTGCACTCTGGAATCAATTCTCTCCATCAGCAGATTCTTCACTTTTAACTGGTAGCACAAGTGCATCTCTCCAATGTCTCAAAACCACTTTCTTTTCTCCGAGTTCTTCGCACTGGGAACGCTTTGATTGGTGTGTACTGTAAGAGGTGCTTTATAAAATCATGAATACAACAGAGATGATATCCTGTGGAAGCACATTTTTATTCTATCGGTATAAATTCTTGTCAAAACCTTCAACAAAGCAACAACAAAAGACTAACATCTAACCATTCTTCAGGCGAGCATCAGCAGCACTGGCACTTTTCCGTGCCAACTCTGGCACTTCTGTTATGAAGGCATTCAGTTCCTTGATCTGTTTCAACCTCCCAATGCACAGTTCACAGAGCTCTGACGCGGTCAATTGACCACTGTGTACTTTAGCAGCAACCTACAACAGTAAATAATTCTCTACTGTAACCGAACTGAAACACAAAAAATTACGGTCCACATTAGGCTAAATAAATAACAAAACCTCACATTCACATTTAATACCAAATTCACTGTTCTACATTCATGTGCTATGCCCAAAATTACAGTTTTCCATTGCTCTTCTAAAATAAGCAGGCCATTATTTGGTCACTTCAAGCGAGCATTCACATGCACTGTGATGGCATTGCTAAATCTTGGTTGCTTGTTATTCAAGACAGAATTTCACACAATGTCCACACAGTAGGTATAGCATAGCCAACATCTACTATTTCTTAAAAAGCACTGTGAACAATCCAGAAATCATCCATAACACTTAATCAAATATCTTTAACCATGTGGGGTTTTTTTTATTGCAGAAATCAACAACTCCCCATTCATGAACCAGGCGTGAAACCCCACTTCTGAAAACAGCTCTTCCAACCTGCCCATCAGTAAATGCCACTGGAACAACTAGTATTGTTTTAAATTATTCAGAATGAAAACTTTTTGGAAGTAGGTAGTAGGATTTTTTGGGAGACATTATTTTAAATGACAATGCGGGGAAATGGCCTTGTGATTTCAGTTGATGCGCATGAAAATACAAGAAGGTAAAGAAACAGTTTATATTTTCCACCACCACTAGAACAATTTGAACGGTGGAAATAAGTTAAACTGAGTGATTGCAGCGGATCACGACACAGTGGCCACACCACGTACATCCAAATCAGTATGTTCAGCCTAGTTCTGCCAACCGTCGCGGGTTAGCCGGGACAGACCGGAAATCAGCCTTATGCATCCGTGTACAAGATTGATCCTCAATTTCCCGAAATTTCATCATGACGTGAACTTCACCAAATGTTGTTCTTTATTTTCGCACACTAAACTCAACAAGATGTACGATGCATTTTTGTTCTGTCCGATCTGATGCTGTTGGCTCAACGTTGGGTATTGGACAGCACCTGATCTAAGTCTTGAAGACTTTACAACCCACTGACATTCAGCTACTACTTACATTGTGTCATACACAATGTCAGTTCTATACAATGTCAGTTCCATTTAAAACGCTTTTTGCAAAAGAATGATCAGTATTATGAACGACCTGTGGTCTGATAACCGCAACTGCGTAAGAACTGACTTCATTAAAGTGGAGCTGTTGACTTTGTACGGAGTGAGCTGGAACTGCTTAAGATGGCATAAACTCAGAAAAAGTACAAGTTTATGCAAAACTGACTGCAAGTATTAATGACTATTTTCAATTGACTGCAGACCCCATTTTAGTCTGACGCAACATTCGCTGCATGTTTTTTTCATAGGCCTATTTGTTTGTATGTTTGTATGTGCACTTGTTATAGCGCCCCTTCAAGCTCTCTACTCAGAGGCGCTCCCGAATGCAGAGCGGACACTGCATCGGAGTTTCACGCCGAAGCGCTGAGCAATTGTGAGTGAAGGACTTGCCCAAGGTCCTTACGCGGCGAGGTGGATTCGAACCTCGAACCTTCCGGTTTCAAGGCAATGACGCCACCACTACACCACCGCGCCCCACAATAGTAACGTGGACAGTGTGAATTGTTTATGGCATATCGATTGATGTCCCGGAATGGCAAAATCAAAAGTTGGCAGCCCCAGTTCAGCCGAACTTAAGTGGGTGCATAGTTTTCTCGGATTATGCCTCACGGGTAAACACGCACACTGGATGCCCGTACTCCAAACAATATGGCTGCCAACGAATGCAATAAAATTAGAGCGCAGCGACCTATCCTATCGACGGCATCGCAACATGCATTCCAGTATTTATCGCGTCAGGGTCGGTTAGGGCTCAGGTTAGGCGTCGTGAGGGTCGGTTACGGTTAGTGCAGTCATTCTGCTGAGCGCTTTGCATGTTGCGATGCTGTCGATAGGATAGGTCGCTGCGCTCTAATTTAATTGCATTCGTTGGCAGCCATATTGTTTGGAGTACGAGCATCCAGTGTGCGTGTTTACCGCCTCACGCATACATATTCGATTACAGTCTGGAATCGGGCTCAGTCCTCAAAGTCGTTGCCACTTAAAACAGATGAGCGATAAATAAGGTTAATTGCAAGAACATTGAACTCAACTGAAGCACGCACTGCACTGAAGGACAGAATATTTCAGTTAGAAATAAATCAACCTGTTTTATCTTTGCTTTCAGCATTTCCGCCGTTAAAACGTGTAAATGCAAATATGCAATAGATTCAATGCATTATGTTAGGGCCAACCGGCGCTCCTGCCCGCTCTAATCCGCACCTGCCAGATTTTGATATCCAGGAAAACCATAGATATAATAAAAATTATAAGGGAAACGCGATCTGCGCGAATTTGTAGTCTTTCTTGTAAATATAAAACAATTAGGTATAGGCCTAGCTTTTTAAATTTTGATTTTAATTCCGGCCTACTATAACTGAGGCAGAGTAGTTTAATGTGGTGTCAAAGACCGACAGTTGTATCGTACCAGATATGCTGGATAGAAAGACTCACTTAGAGAAAAGGCTATTGCATCCGTTTGTAGGCCTAGATTTCTACATCGCCCAAAGTGCTCAAATCAAAATCATTGGACAGGTAAGATCAGAATTGGTTCCAGGTCAAGATCCAAAAGGCCATATATGTATACAGGCAGGAAACTTCAGGGTGATAAAAAAGCTCTTAAGTGCTGTAATACGCTGAGCAAATTTCTGTCCAGGGTGACGGCCTCTGTTGTCATAGACCCTGGTCAAATCGGATCCATCCATCAGGGTGATAATTGCTGTGGGGTTGCAGAGGTTAACTTTCATAATCTTTCTTAGGATCACCTAATTTCTAGTCTTCATTGCATATCCCAACTCTTTTAACTCTACATACTCAGTGTCCGGCACCCCACCCATTATTTTCTACAATTCTCGTATTGGTCAGCTTATGACTCTCCATAAGAGAGAGGGAGTTTTTACAAAACGCCTCAGCATGCAGACATACATGTAATTTACACTATAGGGCCACCCAAATATTACGTACGCAAAAATCCTATTCTTTACCTCCAGCACATTTTGTTAACCCGCCATGCTTACGCAAAATAAGATTCTCTACCACCTTATAAAAGGGTATTTAGCTAACATCATCTATGAAACATGTATTTTACTGTAAGATACTATTTATTTTTGTAAAACATCATATTTACTAGCTGAAATTTTTGAAATGTTATGATTTAGCCTACTGTTTAGATCTGAGCAGAATATAATTTTAATGTAGTTAAATGCCATCGGACAACTATAGGATAACAGAGTTAAAAATAGGCTAACGTGGACGTCATAATTAGACATTCATTTTGCATATGTACATTTTGCCGAGACCCCTACCCCTGCACGCAAATCTCCTAAATCCCGTCACCCCTCCATGCATACATAAAATACTAGGCCTACATATATATGGTAAGCCCTTAAATAAAGTTTAAGAAAACAAACCAGAAGACACAGGTTTCAGTTGGAAGTCAATATTGCAGATATTTAATCAGATGTGGCAGTTGACCAGAATGCAGTATCAACTGTAAACTTCCTATTTTATTTGTAAAACCAATGTAACATAGTTTAACAAAGACTTATATTAGTTTGATATTGTCACCACATCAGTTGAATGAAATCATCCCTAACTGTTGCATATAGAATCTGTAAAGGACTCTGCGCTTTCAGAAATTTAAACATCCAGCTCACGCAGAAATGAACATATATTACAACAATCGAACTAAGGTTGTCTGTCTATCCATGGAAAATTTGATGCAACATTGCATTAAACCAAAGCATATTAGCGTTTGGAAACACCTTTGACATAAAAATCTTTCCATTCAACAACAGTGTGAAAAACAAGATGCACCTTTAAGGGGTTCCTGACTTGCACTACATAAGTTCCCATGCACAACTACTTGGTTTGAACATATGAATATAAAATTATTAAAACAATGGTTTCAGTTTTGAAGGCAGCAGAAAAATCCTGCTGCCTTCAGAATCATACACTACCTGAACTTGGCAATATAGAGTGGAATAAAAAAGAAAGAAGAACCCACAAGACCTCAAATCGACGGCCTGACTTCATTGATTGTAGATCTTCAACTATTACAGAAATATTATCAGGAAGTTCAAGAGTCAACAATTAAATATATCCACAAAGCTTTGGAGATGTAGAAAGTGTCTGACTGACAAATCTAAATGTCCGAATGTTCGTAACATGATTGATCAGCTGTTGCGGAGCTTCGCATGTCCGAAAATGAGCTGCAAAATTCTGTCGATCAAGAACGAACCCATGAGATCTGCAGCCAACGTCATAAGGATGATCTGGCGAAACTAGAAACACAGCCAATAAAATATACACATCAATTGCAACAATTCTGAACATTTCGGATAGTGGACTACTGCTGGCAACTTGAACAATACCGTAATAAACAAAATTTAGTTTGATAAGCACATTTGTGGTCACTTAAAAGGTGTTGCATATTTGCACAAGGTCAATACATCCATAAAGCAGAACTCCGGATATAACATATGAATTAGGTAATTTAAAACAGTGCCCTTTTCACATGCTTTGTGTAGGCAACCAAACCAGAATAACTAAGCATCAAAACTGAATAGCTTTTGACAGTGAAATGCAAACACTCTCAGGCCTCTCTTCACTACTTCTTTTAAGTCAACCAAAAGAGACAGCCAAGAATACCAGCGCTAGAGCTCTGTTCAGTCTTGGTATATTGAGTAAGAATATAGAATGGCATTCTCAATATCTTGACATTTGCTAAATCTAAATCAATTCTATCATTAGACTATTGTGTACTAAAAGCAATTTTCAGATGGATAATGCTGTAATAGAAATGACGTTACCCAAAATTACTCTTAAGAGCATAGTAAAAAGGTCACTCACATCGGAATCAAGGTCAACCAGTTCAAACTGTTTAGATACATCTGGAAAGATGCCACTGGCCAGGCACAAGATGGCAAAACTCGAGAAGAACAAACTGTACAGTAACGGTTTATTCTCTTGAAGGCTTTCCATGAAAGGATGACCCTAAGAAATACAACACCAATTAGAACAAACTATTATAATCCTTTTCTGAAAGAGCTATTTAATCCTAATTGAAGGGTTTGAGGAATAAAATGCTCTGTCAAAATGATCTTTAAACGAAGATGATGTCTTGCATTAACACTGAAAAAACTAAATTAAAGTGTACAGCAAATAGTGAAAGGCCATAAACATCACTTCAAACTGATTAACATAGAAACTTAATTTACAACACAATTCAGTATTGAAAAATTAGAAACATAAAATTTTTACAGACATTTTATTCAGTTAAAATGCAATTGCTAAGATAATCACAGAGTCATATTAAAACTTACAAGAGAAATAATTCACCTGCAATGTCATAAATTTTGCTGAAATTAAAACACTTCTTACCTTATAGTTAACTGCAAATGTTGTGATTTGCATCGCCATGGAAATGATGTAAACTGTTGTATTTATCAGCGTAGGCTTAAAATCTTCCTCAAGATTGATAAACTCTTCAGTCCTATTAAAAAACATGATGAATGGTGTGCCAAGTTTAAAGCATGGAAAACCAGAGCCCCCACATTTTCATTTCCAAAAAATATTACAAGATAAAAATAAATGACTAAATCATGCTAAATAATGACAATATTTCGTTAAAAAAACAGAACTTAACTTTGTTGTTCTATGACCACACAGAAGAACAGGAAAAACACTACAGAGTTAACAATAACCAATGGCCGAACATTTACCAGTCTGCAGAAATTTTCCATGCAGAGTTTAAACTTAACAGCAGGCCTTCCAATATCAAATAATCTGCTAAAATTTGGAAGATTAAATAATGTAGCTAATACATGATAGGTTATGAAAACTGCTCAATATGATCAGAAACAATGAGAGAACCTACACATTGAGAAATCAATCTAGTTCTGAGTGTGAACGAGGACGGTAAACTTGACTAAAAAAAACAAGTATTATTTGGTAATATCTCATGTATGATCTGACCTTGGTGGTGATCTGGCTTCCGACTGATATTTAAGAAAAATCAGACTGGTAAAGTGAATAGCAAATTGCAACAAAACAGTTAGGACTGTGTAGGCGTTGAAGATATTTGGTAGAGGTCGATCTTTTGACAAGACCTTCAATGGCTGGAAAAACAAACATCAAGTATCTATTAGGAAATACATCAACACAAACTTCATTATCACAAATAACATTTTTTTGAAAGCGATGAAAAATTAAGCAGAAAAAATAGCATCTTTCAAGAAGCACAAGTTCTTGGTCGGTGGTCCTACAACCTGGAATGTCTTTCTGTCACGCAGTACTAAGTACTCAGAGGGTGCTCCACTCTGTTCCTAAAGAATCTAAAAACTTCAATATAGCCGTGGGTCGGAAGCGCTTAAGAATAGCCTACCTTGAAGAGGCACTATATGAAACTTCCTAAATAATAATTACCACCGAAGTACAATTCTAGCCTCACTGTTACCACAGTTTCTTCACAATTATAACAGTTGTTCTAATCTCAAGTGCACAAGTAACAACATTCTGTCTGCACACACATCTGTAAAATGAATGATGTGAACGAACTTTGTTGAGGGTAAGGGCAGGCTAATCTTAGATTATAACAAATATTTATAATTATAGCAAAATGGCAAAATTTCAGGATTGTGCTCATGCGTAGCTACAATCAACCTCAACAACTATTCTGAACAGAGATTGAAAACATTATCCACAGTATAACCAAGTTTGAAGCTAGGAATAATGTCTCTGGAGTGTTTTCAATAAACAGCATAATTGTTCTAATATAAGATCAAACACAGAAGTTTTTATAACTGACCTTTGACCTGGATATAAATAGAAAACACCCAGCCAATAGCAGTCCCTGCATCGTTGCCTGCGTATCACTGAACTTGACGCCATCAAGATAAAGAACGCTCTGACTGTAGGCAAGGATAAGAGCATTCAGCGCCAAGATCTTGAACATCTGCAATGTTGTCACAAGCGTGCAACGACCCTGTTTGATTATGTGGCACACTAACAACAACAACAAAAACACATACAAATAATGAGCACCGTGACAAGTGAACACAAAACAAACAATTCAAAAAATAAAAGTAGAGTACTTAGGAAAGCTGTTTAATGGATTGTCTATTCTAGAACTGATCATGAGAAAAATACTTTTCCTTACAAGTTGCCTCTAATCTTTAGCTTTTAAGTAATGTTCATTTATATGCACTAACCACACATGGTAGTAGATAACTTTGAAGTGAAAGGTGATGCGATGCTGGCATCTCCCAGGCGAACAATCTGTGCTCGTTCTTCCTCCTCTAACTTCTTCAACATGTCGGCCACTTTTTTCTGTCGCCAGACAAAACAGAACGCTCTACATCCACAACTAGTAACATGAGACAAAAAGAGCTATGCACAACACTTTCATTTTAGCAGAACAAAGTAGATGCGATGCAATAACTAGAAACTGAACTAGAAACTATGATAACACGTACGTTCAATATACAATGTATAATTTTTTTAGTACTCCTGTGATAATATGTAATACAGTTTCCACAAGCAACAGATCATGGTTGCTTTCTGTGTGACAAATTTCCACTTCCTTTAAACAAGGCAACCCCACTACTGGGCAAATACAATTCATGCCAATCATGCAGTCAGCACAAGTTCTAGATATTGGCTAACAAGCAGAACACAGAGCTATACAGAACTGCAGGATGTCATTACCTGCTGGGTAGAGGCTGAAGATGCATGTGAGTTGTCATCATTAGCATGAGTTGGCCGTGCTCTTGGTGGCCTGTCCTGCTGCCGATTTCTCGCTCCCCCTCGTGGATGACCCTTAGAGTTGTCCACAGAACTACCAGCATCATGGTTCTGCTACAGCAAACAGCATGTCAAAATTCATACATTTTATAACCTTTTCTTCCTCACAGCCAGGTAGTAATACAGAAACTAATGTTACCAAGTCTACAAGAAAAGCTCATATATCCCAGCACCAGAAGCATTACTTTACTATTACTTCAACAACCCTTTGTTCACTGTTTTATTCTTAATGATTTTTCATTTGGGCCAGCATGCAGAGTGCTTTTTCATGAGGTTTACACAACGTGTAATAGTAAGTGTATGGATAACTAACATTATAAAAATTAATTATCTAACTACTACTTGTACACGTATATAAGTATATACGTAATTACGCATATATATTAACAACGTATATATATATATATATATATATATATATATATATATATATACACAACTATTTGTGTAGCTGAGTTTCCGCAGAGCACATTTGCAGGACTTATCAAAAGTATGGTGCTATACAAGTCCCCAGAATAAACAAATGATTGAATGGATGCACATATTTATGAGCTGGAGGTATCATGTTTAAAACAATATCTCACATTATCTATTACAGAACACAAAACAGAAAGATATGACAACGCTAAAAATACATACTGAGCCCCAAAGGAGCAAAGAAAAAGCTTGCTTACCTCTTCAGACTTCTTTACCAAGTCCAGCTGGCGGTCTGACAGTTTCTCCGGGGCATTGGCCAGCAGAGCCACGCCTGTAAAAAAATCTCATACGAGTGAAAATGAAACTCAATCTAATCAAGTGACTCATTTAAAACCAAAAGCAAATGTCAATTGACAGATGTTTAAAGGATTTACCCAAGCGATTCTCTTATAAATGAAACCACTAAAACAACAAATTTCGGCATAATCAATGTCCGCAAACCAGTTGAGCCCGTTAAGGATTCAGACAATCCCATTTTGATCATACACTCTATAGATTCAAACACCTTAAATCCTCATCAAACTCCCAGTGGGGTCAAAATCAACGTATATAAGTTCTAGATAAATCCACAGATATGCAAAGAGCAAAAAATCTCTGCAAAGTCAGCTCCTGAAAGTAACAAAAACCTTTTCTGATTCTCAGAAGATGTCAGCTTACCTACATGAGCATGCTTCAGCGCACCCACATCATTGGTGCCATCGCCACACATCAGTGTCACATAACCAAGTTTCTTCAGTGATGTTATAACAAACTCCTTCTGCTTCGGAGCGACTCTCGCATGAACTCTGACTGATGGCAGAATCTGATTGAAGAATTTCTTCTCTGTTGTCACGAGGAAGGTCAAAGCCTTAAAACAATAAACGACTGTCACAATATAATCAGCAAAATCACCTTAATCAAAAACCTCAATTACTGAATTAAAAAGAAATTGTTGAGCAATCTTAACAAGTCTTTTGTAAGATGCAAAGAAAAGCAATATTTTAGTCAAGTAGCAAGAGCAGCCATATGATATTGCAACGCAACTCTAACACAAAGACTTTTATTCTGGCCTAAAATTCCACACGGATCCTGGCTGCTTTCTACAATGGAATATTTGAGTGAGGTGGTTTTTGCTTAAAGACAACCATTGACTAATGGAAACATGTGGCAAATTTTAATATATTGCATGCATGGCTACACAACATACATCAAACAATATTGTTCCTTCATTCATTTTATGGACTTTAACAAACACCCCTTAAAGAAATGGCTAAAGAAAAATGGCTAAAGAAAAAAGACAAGTGATTTACAAAACAGAGTTTGAATGGTCAAAGACTGTCGACATAAAGGGTTAACCCTTTAACGACCAGCTACATATGTTTTCCATGCATTTTAGTACACACTGGTCATTAAATGGTCAACATAAGTTCATAAAACTTGATGCCTAACATAAAAAGAATGAGAAGCGCATACCTCTCCTGTGAGACAGAGGTCGTAACCTGCCAAAAAAGCTTTAAGACCATCTTCTGGTTTGACAGGCAAAATCACAGACTCATCTATGGATCGCCAATTCCAATCTGAAATACATCAACGTTAAGTTATTCAGCAGTTTTTCTTTATAACGGGTTCATCAATGTAATGTATTTTTTTATTCACTAGTTAACATGATTGTCGCTGATCAGCTAAATATCAGCAACAATGCAGAGTATTTTAAATTAAACTAAACAGGCCAATTAATGCAGTCTATGTAGGTAAATATAATCTACAGTTCTACACCTAAAACTAAAGACTGATACTATATGTAATCCAGGATAGTCCAACAGATCCCTTGCCACTGTAGCCCTTGTATGACCAGTATAAAAGGGCAGTCACAACTGTGGTAAAGGGTTATTCATTACGGATGTCTGTCATGCAAACTATCTGTTTACAAAATCTAGGCAGACATCAAATCATGATTAACAGAAATCATTTGACTGAATTAATGATTAAGAAAAAATAAGGTAACTAAGTACAATAGTGCTATAATAATTCTGAGCAAAAGACAAAAAAATAACAAACAACAATCAGAAGTGCAAAAATGTAGTAATATGGAGAAACTACATAAAAAGCTGCCAGTTGCTGTGAAGTCATCGTTATACCCTGAGTTTCATTCTTTGTGTCTTGAGTAAGAATCAGTGTTGGAAGTTTTCTTGTAATCTTCAACTCTTTTGCAACATGACAGGCAGTCAGTGGGTTATCACCAGTAATCATCACAACCTTAAAGCACAACATTAACGCAATCTCATACAAGAAACAAGCATTAGAAAGCTTAACCGTAGAATAATACCAAACAAATATTTCACTGTACTGTGACTAAGCACATACTGTTGTTTGACCGTCTAAAGTATTATGAAATATATGCTAGTATTTACCAAGAACACTGGAACATGATCATCTAAAAGAATACTGAAACATGATTATCTAAAAGAATACTGGAACATGAATATCTAATATATCTAATACGATGCATCTGGAGTCTCAGACAGTCCGATGCAATAGAAAGCAAGCCATGCTTAGCGACTGTGCAGGAATTTGGAAAAGAATTTTCATCGACGAAGTCATCAATCTGCCGATCCAAAACTGGAACAGAGAGGTCCTGGATACTTTTTGGGCAACCTGACTATGACAGCTGTTTCATGAGCAGAACCTTGAATCGAATTCTACTTAACAGGAAGCTAATGCAGAAGTTATTTAATCAATTTTTTAGATCTGGCCCCAGTTCAGGTCTTGCAGTTAAGAAACGAATGCAACTGTTTCGGAAGGCCTCCAAGGGCAGCATTGTTCTAGCCTATGTATAATACACTATGAGGTGATTAACTTACAACAGCTGATTAAAATTGCTAACAGAACTGATCATTTCGTAATTTATGACATCATAGCTCCCTTACAGTATGCACTTTCCATCCAAAACATCTTAACTGTTGATTTGTTGCCTAATGATACTCCTCATAAGCTCACACACATAGGAGTTTCAGAACACTTATAAGGAAAATCACAAATAAATAGGCATAAATTAGTACAACTGAACAGAACTGGTGCTAAAACACGACCGATATCTAGTAACATACATGATGTGAAGCATTCTGTATTTCTTTAACTACGGCTTTTGAGTCGGTCTTCAGTGGACAGGATATGATGACAAATCCAACAAATGTCAAGTTGTTTTCAATATCCTCCCTCGTGAGATCACGAACCTGGAATATTGAGAAAATTACAGTTGTAATTATAATCATTCATTACAGATTTACTTAGTGCCTTCAAAAGAGATACTCAGAGATGCTGATAAGACAGCATAAAAATAATCATGACTAAAATACAATAAAATACTTTGAGTTGCAGGGATACTCATGCCAACTTCAATAGTTAATCAGGCTGGATAAGCATTGTCAGCACACTTGCCGCTGTAGTTGTAAATCCACAGTCCTTCAAACTCAGTACTTTAACAAGTTAATAAAGGAAAGCCTTCAAGATTCAACTCCCAATATGAAGCAGAATACATCATTTGCTAATTTCTTTCATTTGTCGCTATTTCTCTACATAGCCCAAACTCAAGAAGTTCATTCAGACACACATACGCACACACATACTCACACGCGTCGCACAAGGCTACTCAACCGTGTCACTTAAAGTGACAACACCGTAATACTGTGCATCAGCGCAGTGGCATCATATTAGTCATAAGATAGAAATTAATTCCTAACCTTTTGATGAGACATAATGCCCAAATGCTTGTGACCCAAAGCCAGCACACGAGCTCCTTGTCGAGCCATTTCCAGATATGTCTTGTCAAAATCAGCAGGAACCGTGGAGAGCTAAACATAAAAAGAATATCGCAGCATTATCCAACTCCACTAGATTCTTAATTACGTAAAAAGAATCAGAAATTTTACACAACCACCGCTGATTCCTATTTGCACCTTTCATGGAACCACATCGAACACATATCGGGTATACTTAGATAAATAGATACACATAACTTGATGCCATAATTTACATTACTTAATTTTCCTATCTGCTTTTCTGCAAAGATTAAAACTGTAATACCAGCACAAAGTCAAAATGCAACATCAACCTCTAAATTACCCGTACAAAAGAATGTACAAGCAAAATAATTGGCTAAAAAAAATTCCCCAGTTAATGTCATGCAATATGTTGCATGCTCTTGATAAAATCGACATAATCTGAGTTAAACAGCGAATTAAAGCTGTTTGCTAGTTAAGGCAAACACTCATTTCTAACACACCTCCGTAAACACCACTCAGAGTTCCACTTCAGAGTTTTCATCCCTGCATCAAACAACACTCTGGTTCCAGTGCTTACATAAGAGCAATCCAAACCCAGAAAACCTTCCGTCAAGTCGCATGACTAAACAAGCGGTCTATATGAATTTATGAAATCATGCACCAGAAGTGAAACTGACATACGACAATATATGCATACAAATGTGTATATACATTATACACTCATGTAGGAATAAATGCCTGGCTGTATATGTAAGCATATTGCAGACTTTCTCCTTCATTAGCTCTGTTTTAACAAAACCCATAAAGAAACAGAAGCAAGCAGTGGATAAACAATAAAACAAGCTGAACGAACCATCGTTCTGATCGTCTCTGGAGCGCCCTTGATCGTCGCAATGTAGTCGACATCTGTTGAACCTGGCGGAGTATGACCAGCGATAACAGACATGCGCTTGAGGGCGCTTGAAAAGTGAAATCGGTGGAAGATTTTCAGACCATGGGATTTCCCTTTGCGAGGAACTACCGTGTCCCCTAATACAAACGAACATCAGCAACTGCGGTCATCATCCTATTACCGCATAATTAGACACCTGCAATCCACTGTAAAAAAATCTGTTTTTACTTGAAATATCTTTTTATTTGAATCTTAGATATTAATATTGCAATATATAGATCATCCAAATATCTTTAAACATGCAAAAGTTCCTGTATCTCACAGAACTTGTGTGAACTTGTAAATAATAAATAAAATGAAAATAATTTGTTGGAACTGCTGTAGTCCTTTTTTTACTGTATCCTGTTATGGTGTGTCATCTGCCATTGCTAATTAAAAGAATATAAAACATCATACATGTATATAGCGCTGTCAATATTTCTACTCAGAGGCACTCCCGACTACAGTGCAGACACTGAATCAGAGTTTCACGCCAAAATGCACTTGCGAGTGAAGGGTTTGCTCAGGGTCCCTAACTCCTTACGTGGCAGCATGAGGTGGATTTGAACTCGCAACTCTTCAGCTCTTCACCGAACATACCAATACACCACAGCACCCCATGATATTATAATATTACAAAAGAAACTAGAAGGAATACTCTAACGATAAATTGCTTTAAAACAATTCAAGACCTTTAGTAAGATTCCACTGGGCAGCCGTCAGCGTTGCTTTCTCTAACGGATCACCCACGAGAGCATCATCTAGTTGAGCCAGTGAGTGGCAGGTCACCAACACATGAATAGTCTCTGTCGGAGCGTCAGTGACTGGACAAATCTTGTCTTGACCACTGTCAAATCATGTAACAAATAATTCATAAATTTCAGCAAAACATGTTACATTCGTAATAGTCTGCCATTACATCACACAAACATCACATAGTGTCAGCATTTGACTTTCAACTCCGAATCTGGGGTTCAAATCCAAGAAAACTTATATAAAATTGTTGTCAAGTCAATTAACCCACAAAGAGTTCTCTTGTAATGTTTATCATATATGGCATGTTAAAACATATATTACAAATTTACTCGCTAACTTATGTTAGCACAAAGAAAATAGCCTTCAATCTCTGCTCAAATGTGATGCAAATAGAGCAATGTAAGAGAGGAGCAATAACCTTATCTGACGATTATCAGCATAAAACAGTTGCTCTAAAAGGTACATAACCAGTTTAAAAGAGTGCACAAGCATTTAATACCAACAACAGTTACACAAAGAGTCAGTTGCTGCAATTCATACACACAATAAGGCTTTCATCACTAGTCATGACTTGTATTTTCTGAAAATATTAAGCCAAATGACCATAAAAATTTACTATCATCTATTCATCTTACTACAATTAGAATAATTTCATCATTATTTACAAACCAAAATCGAAAAGCCCAACTGCATTAAAGATGAATGAGATAATAAGAAAGCTAGTCATTACCTAAGACCGGCAACACCTTGAACAACAAGGTTATCACTAGTCAATGTTCCGGTTTTGTCAAAACAACAAATGTCAACTTTGCCAGCAAACGGAATGCGGAATGGTTCAGTACAGAATACATCTGAAAGCAGAAGTGAGGACAATCAGTCTGAACATTGTGTCACAGAACAGCATCTCACAATGCTAAATTAGCTAACTCTAAGTTAAAAACAGCTTTTACAAACAAGAAAATCTCAACTTCTGTGACCAGTAAAACTGATTATTATAAACAGCGCTTTCATAAGTAAAAATTCTAGGTAATTTCCATATCAATAAACTTGTTGACTCAGGTGTGTCAAATTTATCTGATCATCTATGATCAAAAACTCACTCATTATAATGAAATGATATCAACATATAACAATAAAAACTAACACAAGGCAAATTAGACAATAGTAATTCCCTTGCCTTCCCAGCACACTTGGGAGTTGCTTTCAGTATTGCACATGCACTGCACTACCATCATTAAGTATTTTTCAATGATGGCCTTAACATCAATCACAGGTGTAAACAACCTACATCAAAGAATTTTCCGCTTCTAGTTATCTGGGCAACTGAGGCAAATTCATTTAAGTAGCCTGATATAAATATCAAATTAATAATATGATTGCATCATGAATTATATCACATGAGTGTAATGTAGCAAAACACACATACACAGTTTGGACAGTGCTAGAAGTGAAGTGTTGACAGCAAGGGACAATTCAATTGGCAACTCAGGTGGAACGACTGAAGTAAGGATGAGTGTACATTCAAGAAACAGTTTGTATTTGTTACGAGATGGATTCTCGCTTCCTAAAAGAAAACAAAAAACGACAATAGTTATATGAGAATCCGCGTCACAATAAGATCATATGAAACAGTGTTTTAAACAAAATAAAATTAACATCTTAAGGTAATTTTTTAACACTAAGTTTAGTAAGAATGGTCTCACATGTTGACTAAAGAATATAAGAATATTTACAACAGTATACTTGTTTTTTCATACATGTTTTCCCATGCATATACCGGTAAGCTGCATTGGAAGAACATAGATCTTCAATAATAATAATCTAATAATGACAAATTCCAGATACATTTAGCAGGCAGATCAGCTAATTTGCTTCCAAGGAATGGCTGAATGATGTACTGGACACTGTCATTACTCAACAACAATGTCATATGTAGAAGGTATGGAGAGAATACGACAATAATTTTTTACTGGCTTCCCATGACCTATAATACTATGGACCCTTAGACATAAAAATCCCATATGGAAAATTGTCATAATCTCACTGTACATAGAAGACAGCAGGAAGTCACAGATCTTTGAAGATTATGTGCATTAGTTGAAATGTGGGAACAACATATGTCGGTAATTGCCATTTAGGAGTATTGTCATATTCTCACCATAATGGCTGGCTAGTTACTGCTTAAACAACACTGTGTCATAATAAAAATGATTGGCATTCCCTCCTCCAGCCCCCAGGCTTGGGACTGTCACTATCAGAGTACGCATGGGCTGTGGCAGAGTCATTCTCGCCATATCTTCAATAAATGATGCTGCTGTTGGTTATCGCAACAATCATCATTGTCGTAGTCGTAGTCATCATCATCATCATCATCATCATCATCATCATCATCATCATCATCATCATCATCATCATCATCATCATCAAACACCATGATTCACAATTTCCATTTCCATAATATCATCCACTGATACCCACATATTTGCCGGGTTCATCTCCTGACTTCATGTGGCTCAAATTGCAGTGAATGCAAACAAGATTACATAGGCCCCCAGAAATTCGCGATCTTGCGCAGCGCAAATTTTGCGCAAATTTCCAGGTGTAGCGCAACAGCGCAAAAATGGACAATCCACGCGTTTTTAGCGCAAATTTTGACAAAATTTTGCAAATTTATCTAAATTGGGCTTTGATTGACTTAAAATCACCACGGCCCATGACAGTTCAAAATAGCAACGACGATCGATGTGCGGTAATCAAAATGGCGGCCGCCGAATGGGATGAAATTATAGATTAATTTTTAGATAAAATCGATTTTTTGGTAGTAACGCACAAACTTATAGTATAAAAAATTCCAGAACTTCACTGCCACACAATAAAATGTGTTAGACGAAGTTTCGCAAAGCGGTCACACAGCAGCGTCGCTTGCTGTCTTGGCTTATGACAGAACGAACGCATTTAATCTATAGGCGTCAGGCGTGCACACAAAGATGGAGGGCTAGTTGTGTAACTTGGTGATTCATTATAATATAGGCATATATAATACTATTTTGAAGTTGCATTTGTTACAGTAATGAGCGTAGATTTCGGTGGGCGTAAATTTTGCAAAATAAAAATTATTTGCGATCGTCTGAATACATTAATCTTATGGTTATAGGAACTTTATAACTGCATTTTTGGCTTGATTGTCTAATCTCTAGAACGCCAAAGCTTTACACTAAATGACAAAAACGCTGTTAGATACTTTGGTACACTGATTCAATGAAAAATATAACGAACATCTTGATTTTTAACTTGCGCAAAATTCGCGCAAATTTATCGTTTTTGGTGCGCAATTTTTTCAATTTTTTGGCGCAAATTTCTGGGGGCCCTAATTACACGGCATATATCCAGGGTGTAAAAGCTCAGCAGCAATCAAGATGTGTCAGTTTCCAGGTTTAGCACAGAAGTACTTCAAGTCACACATCAGAACAAAAGACATAGATGGACAAAAGTAAACACAGCTCACAAATTCACCTTAACTTATTTCTGAAGACATCAATTTTACCATGAGTAACACACAAGCAGACATCAATCATAAAATGCATGGTAACTAAAATACCTTTGATCCAAACATAGGCGGCAGCCGAAAGGGCAAAGACGAGTAAGAAGAGTATGAAAACAAATGTCTCAAGGTTGTTCGCAGTGACTCGTTTCACTCCAAATAAAATTGTCCTCAGCAGCTTTCCCTGTGACGTGCTAAAGCCGTGACGAAGGACATATGCGATGCAGCCGTTGTCTGATGCTGCAAACATACAAACATTGAAACACTATAACTTACGGTCAGCATAAGTTCAAGACAAACCTGTCCCCTTATAAAATCGTCCAACAAACTCCTTTAACAACACCTCAGAACATCATAGACACAAAATGTCATGTTCATTTAACAGTTACCAAACAAAAACATGAAAATCACAGCACTTGCTCAAGATTTCATATTGATCAAGCCTTGCAGTAATGTAAAAAAAATACTTTTAAACCATTTCCCATCTAGCACAGTTCAAATGTATTAAATAATTGATAGAAACATACAAATAACAAAGTCTGATAGACGGATCATATACCAAATTATTTGAATTATTAAAAGTTATAACAATCAAGTCTCAAAACCAAAAGAAATGAAAAACAAACATTGCAAAAATCATAATAATCTGTAAAGAAAACTCCCTAAGCAAATGGTCAACAATCTGTTGCAGCTGTGCTTTCTCTCCTGTATGTAACATTCTATGCAATTAGAACATTGAATTTCATGTTTCCAATTTTCAGATTCTTTTAATAAGATTACAAGTTCACAAAACAAAAAAATAGAAAACAATAATTATAAACAAAAAACAAAACATTGTCACATAATATTGTAAAGGTTATAAAATCAACAGGTCTAACGGATCCAAATAAACATGGAACTACCTTTCATTCCAGGTCCTGTCTTGCTAGGAGGAGAGTGTTGGACAACCTTCGTTCCTCCGTACAGCACATGAAGTTTACCATGTAATTCTATGTCTAGATCAGTATTATGTTCCACACTTTCGATGGCTTCCTGTTCAACCGAAAAGCACAAAATAAGTCATCAGACAAACAGTACCAACCCTGAGTAATGAGTATTACCCGATGTCTCATGAATTAAAATCTTCAAAACTTCTATTATGGTGAAAAAACCAGCTGTCTTATTGCCCTATGGTCTAATTCAACTAACCACTGTGCACCAGCTAGAAGCACATTTAAACAGTACTTAATGACTTTAGAATAATGATTGTCATTTTATAATGGACCTGAGTACAATTCATTAGCATAATACTGCATACTCATTAAGAAGTGCAGTCATTGATGCTACCACCTGTACAATAACACTCTGCATTTGGGTTATGCTCCATACTGGTACCCATATCGTTCCTTTTAAGTTCTTCCTTGCTACCCACCCCATAGGCCAAGGTAAAGAAAATTAATTAACTTCACAATCACTGAGCAAGTGCTGTCAATCAAGATTTAATTAAATGACTCTACATCTTCTTCCAGAAGAAATCTACATAATCATGTTTAAAATCACAGAAATCCTAATTATTGTTATCATAAAAGCGCATCAAGTTATCCTGTTAGTCATATCAGAGTGTATTATAGATCAACGACTAACCTTCATAACAGGAACAGATTCTCCCGTCAGCATTGATTCATCCACTATACAAGGCCCTCGTATAAGCAACATGTCACAAGGAACAAGCTTCTCCTCTTGACTACGACCTAAAACAACACAATACAAATGCATCTCATATAAAGAAATAATATATTTTAAAACACAAAAGCATACATTAAACACTTGAAAGACAAGCTACATTGGTGTCCCATTGGCATTTTTGTACACGCCTGCTCTTAAAGTGTCAAACACTAAAATTCAATGTATAGAAGTACCAGAGCAGTGGCGAAAGAAACATCCAGTAACTAAAAAATTCAGACCATTTTTCATAGCAAAACTTAACAGGAGACTAAGAGGGATTCAACACATGTCTTGCTTATATCTATAAATATTCAATGATTATTAAGAGCAAAGGCCACGTGCTCAAATGGAACACATTTGAGGTGCCTATTTTCCTAAGTGCTTTCTCTTTACCGAATAATAGAAAAACTCCATTGTTCCCGATGCAAGACCGGTACATAACACAACTCGCCCCATAAATTACTTCCTAACCTTTTTTGGCCCTAGGGCCACTTTTTCTAAGTTGGAGGGCATTAGGGGCCACAAGGGTAAACACATTGCAGGGTGCGCAACCAACTTGCTCAGGATGGACAAGCAGTGGCTCTCAGCAGGTTCAAACTCACAAAATTCTACAAAGCCACAAACACGGCATGCTCACTGAATAGACCAACACAATGGGAATGCGTCGTTGATTAATGTTTCTTTTAAACAACTTACCAATTGATACCAGATCTCCCGGAAGTAACTCATCACTCATAACTGGTTTCCAACGTCTGTTTCGATATGTCTGAAAACATCAATCACCCATAAAAATAAGAAAAACGTCTCACAAGCAAAGCCCAAACTCACAGATCATCTCAGCTCCATCTTGCACAAAATTTCTGTATTGTTTGTCAGAAACGAGTACAAGCCGGGAAAAACTCAACTAAGCTTAATTTAATCATTATGCAGTTGTTCACAAGATGATTAATTTTGACTAAGAGCATTAGTTATGAATTTGAACAATAACTGAAACTAACATTATCACTGAAATTCCATCTTTAGATCATAATGACGCTCATGGTGGAATAACCTGAAAAGTTAATTGGTGATTTTTACAAATTCCTCCTCAAAGCAAATAGCTAAAGTAAAATGCTGCGCGCGCGCGCACACACACACACACATATATATATAAATTATAACTTGATGACAGTTTGCAACTGTATTTGCATTGCTTCTGAAAGCTAAGTAGGCTCCATAATTATTCACGAAACATGAAAACAATTTTGCTCTTGAACGCAGGAATAAAACCTCTCTCAAAGGCAATATCAATACACCACAACATACCACATAGTGTTCTGACTGTTCTCTTATAATAAGAATAAAAATTGGAAACAATGTGGTTAATGGCATCGGCTGAAGTTAGAATAATATAAACCGAACCTGGATCAGATAAGGTTTGTTGCCCATCTTTCGGATTTCTGCCATGTTTCTGAGCTGCTGTTGAACAAGTGTAGCTTCAAATGCCACAAGCATGAGCAGTGTAAAGATACTGTAGTACCAGTATTCATCCAGGCACCAAAGACCAACACAAAATACTTGAAATACAAAGAACGGCGCTGTAGCACGCTCCTTGAACAACTCCAGGAACTGCGGAATGTCCATCTGCATGCTGTAGCAGTCAACAAAAACAACAACTATATATAAATGCTGATGCATCTAACTAGTAAAACCAGCATCACATTAATAAACATTTAATATGCAGTACTACTTACAGTCAGTATTACATGCACACACACACATGTATATATATATATGTATATATATATATATATATATATATATATATATATAAATATAAAACTCAAAGTTTGTCCTTCTGTGTGTGGGATGTCCGAATTTTGTCCGGAGTCCTACTCGGAAATTACAGCGATTCGTTTTAAAAATAATTTTCCAATCGATTCTTACCCACATTTGAAGTTAAACGCCACTATTTTCGGCTGCCAATTAATTTTATAGCTCGTGCTGTCAACATTTTAACTTCACACGCGATTCGAAAGCTATGCGCGTTTATCGCCTGTCTTTATTAACACGCTATTTGCTTATATTACAACACATCGATATTATCAACATTGAAACCACCGATGATATATAGATGATTCAAACCAATACATTAATTACATCATGACACGACTTATTCTTATAGAGCGTTACGCCGTTAATTAATATTAATCTTAATTAATCTTAACCATGTCGTATGTGTCAGTATTTAAGACGCAATAATTTTCGCCGATCGATTTTCAACGAACCAATAGATTCCTAACCTCATTTTTCGCCGAGGTCAGATCTTTTCGCACGCGGTTTCGCACAAATGCGGACGGGTTGTAACTGGGTTGGACTGAAAAACTAAATTTCACGGGCAACGCCGGGCACCCCAGGGTCGGAATGGGTTGGGACCGATGGAAGGCGAAGTGAGAAGGGCGGTGTGGGAGCGGGGTCAGGCATGGCGGGAGCGTGGGAGCGGGGTCAGGCGTGGCTGGGAACTAAAAACCGAAATTTCCCGGGCAATGCCGGGTGATTCAGCTAGTATATCTATATAAATAAAAATGTAAAAAGCTACAGTTTGTTACATCGGTTCTCGGAGAGTTCTGAACCGATTCCTTTTAAAATTTTCGCAAACCGTTCCATTCGAACATCTCCGGGTTTTTTTATGCCTTTTGGGGAAAAGCGCAATCTTTACGACCCAAAAACACAACTTTTAATTCCATGCGATTGACGTCGATGGAGTCCAGCCATTTCGAGTTTGAACCTTCACTCATTCTTCGGGCGCGTTTCAAACGCAAGCATTCTTCAAAACGTGTAGCCGACGGTCTGCTATAGCGCAATTTTTTATGTAACTGTCGGTTTTGGCAAAATCGTCCATTTGCGGCCGTTTTCCGCGCGTCTTTCTACAGTGGCTACAGGGGACGGAAGGGGAGGGACGGGAGGGGAGGAGAGGGAGGAATTACGACCCCAAAACACAACTTTTAATTCCATGCGATTGACGTCGATGGAGTCCAGCCATTTCGAGTTTGAACCTTCATATATATTCTTCGGGCGCGTTTCAAACGCAAGCATTCTTCAAAACGTGTAGCCGACGGTCTGCTATAGCGCAATTTTATATGTAACTGTCAGTTTTGGCAAAATCGTCCATTTGCGGCCGTTTTCCGCGCGTCTTTCTACAGTGGCTACAGGGGACGGAAGGGGAGGAACGGGAGGGGAGGAGAGGACGGGGGAGGAAGGCGAGGAGAGGAAGGGGAGGGGGAAAGAGAGAGGAAGGGGAAGGAGAAAGGGGAGGGGACGTAGGAAGGGAGGGTTGGACAGTCTTTTCAGCCACAGCAACGCGTGGCCGGGTACAGCTAGTATATATATAAATATATCACAAGATCACAAGCAACGGTATTATGCATGATGGCTTCTGAAGATTTCTGTCCAAACTTCAGAAGCAAATTTGTACATATGTAAATGTGTATTAGTGTCCTTTACAGATAAAAAAGGAGCTATATAAAAACAGACTAGTTTTAAAACGTGCTATGATTGCTCATCTTATTCAGTCACCTGTTTTTTCCATATTGTTTCTCTGCCTTTGTGATGTCTTCGTCCTCTTGATAGCCTTTCCATTCCATGTACTGCTTGAACTGCAAGTCAACAGGAAACTTAACTTGCTTGAAAGATTTCTTCTCCTCACTATCGTACATGTACTTCATCTTCTGAAAGACGAACCAAATGTCCTTCTCACCAGACACCGAGTTCTAACAAACAACAAAGAAATTGCAACAACACTTTTTGTAGCACAGCATGACTACTTTGATAAAGCTTCCCAATGTCAATTGCTGCTCACAAGAGCACAACTCTAAAATATAGAACTGTAGATCTAAAAAAGGTAGCGCCTGTAACTAAAAATACAAGACAAGACAAATACAGTCAAACTTCCAAACCTTAAACCAAAAACTTTCTAAGATATTATATATATATATAACTAGCTGTACCCGGCCACGCGTTGCTGTGGCTGAAAAGACCGTCCATCCATCCCTCCCTCTCTACCTCCCTTCCCCTACCTGCCTCCCTCCCTCCCTCCCGTTCCCTCTCTCCTTCCCTCCGTCCCTCCCTTCCGTTCCCTCCATCCATCCATCCCGTCCGCTCCCTCCCCTCCCTCTTTCTCTCGCTCCCTACCTCCCCCCCTCCCTTCCTCCCTCACCCCTCCGTTCCCTACAGCTACATAGATATAGGCGCTATATAAGAACACGCGCGGATAAAAAAAAAAGTCCGCATACACGCATTTGTGTTTTTTCCAAAAAAGCATTTTAAAACCCGTCCGTTCGAACGTTCTGTGAAAATTTGAAAACCGACAGTTTTATATGCGCTACAGAAACTCGCGCCGGTATGCACGGCCTCATTGGAATGCAAATGGACGGCGCGGCCTCATTGGAATGCAAATGAACGGACGCGTGAAAGTGGAATTAAAAATTGTGTTTTTTGGTCGCACGCGCGGATTAAAAGAAAAACATCCGCATTCACGCGTTGTGTTTTTTCCAAAAAGCATATAAAACCCGTCCGTTCGAACGTTGTGTGGAAATTTGAAAAACGACAGTTAGGGCCTACAAATAAATGCGCTACAGAAACACCCGACGGTATGCACGGCCTCATTGGAATGCAAATGGACGGCGCGGCCTCATTAGGATGCAAATGGACGGACGCGTGAAGGTGGAATTAAAAGTTGTGTTTTTTGGGTCGTAAAAATTGCGCTTTTTCCCAAAAGGCATAAAAAAAACCCGGAGGTGTTCGAATGGAACGGTTTGCGAAAATTTTCAATGCAATCGGTTCAGAACTCTCCGAGAACCGATGTAACAAACTGTAACTTTTTACATTTTTATTTATATAGATTATAATGATATATATATATATCACTTCTCCACAAATACAAGTCCATGAGTTGGACCTGGTTTGGCAAAGATTTTCCTTTATGTGAAATACTTTGCACTGGGTGTCCATCCAGCAGCACATTCCGTTTAAGATCTTGACCTCCTGTATGTGATCTTGTCCACTCTGCTCCATTATACGTTAGAGAGGCAGAGACTTCTGCATTTCGGTTCCCCACCCAGTTGTGTCACCCTTCAATCATCTGTCCCAAGACTCCCGACTGCCCTCGCATGCATGTGCATACTACTACAACTCAGTTCAGAAGCCCACCAGCTACAATAGGCTTTCTGCAGCGCGAGGCATTAGCTCGTCAGTTTGTATCATTCACATTTAAGAGCACCTAAGTCTGTATATTTGATAATGATTCAGGCAAGACGTCGCAAGAGTTTTGAAGGAGTTCTAAATATTTGGTCATTTTAATCAGATATCAACTTCATAAAGTATAACTTTAAGAATACTCAATTACTCATGGATTGCACTTCAAATCAAAACTCATTGGACAGAAATCTCAGAAACTGTAAACTGTGATGAAAGTAACAAGTCTGGATTAAAACGAGTAAAACTGAAAAGCAATTGTACCTTCTGCCTGTGCATTGGAACCAGTTCTGTGTAGCCATTGTTCGGAGCTGGTACAACTTTCACAAGACTTGCAGTCTCAGCACTAGCCGCCTACAAATGGCATTGCAAAGAAAAAAAATCATAGTACTAAGTGAAGTATTTGTCAAAGTGAAACTCCGATACTCACTAGTATCAGATCACAATTTGCACATGTATGTCATTTACTTATTTGCAAATTCATGATGATTGATCTACAACACCACAAGCAAGTCTGTCGCAATTACTGACTAAAACATAAATTGCTGAAAACATCAAATTTTACAAATTGTAATAACTTCAAAATCAAAGCATTGTAATGAGATAAGCTTGTTTTGAATTAATGAATTCACACATAATCTTGAGCTGTGCCTGAATCTCGATTCCTTCAATTTGATGGACATCGATCCACCTTTGATCGGCGAACCAAGCTGAGCTTCTGGTCCCCCTATGCGGACTGCTCTCCAACAGGGTCGTTCATTCTCTGCTGCTGGTCCTACAACCTGGAATGGTCTCCCTGTTACACTGCGCTTAATTCCCAGGGGTCACTCCACTCTGTTCCTTAAGAACCTAAAAACTGTCTTATTTTAGCTGAATTTCTGAATTTCAAAAAGGAGAAATGATCAATGTAGCCTTGATTATTGTAGCAATCTTCATGATGGGCTCCTTGCATGCCGGATTGGTGCTTGATCCAGGTCCTGTTCTGCGCATGATAGCACACCTTATTGGCTGTATCCCTAAATTCGGCCATGTTTCTGAGTCTATGTGGGGTGTCCTTCAGTGAGTCTCTTTCCTTCACCAAATAGCATATCAGATCTCTGTATTGGTATGGCATTGCACTTAGGGTTCAGCTCTCCATACCTGTACAGTACCTGTATACCTCTATCTTAAATGTCCAACACCGAGGATCCCTTCACTTATCTGTTCAGGCTGAACTTCTTGTCCTTCAATCATGGATGTCCACAAGGCAACATTGAGCTTTCTCGATCGTTGGCCCTGCCAACATGGAAGGCCTCCTGTGGCACAATTGTGTCCCCTATTGAGCAGCAATCACTCCAAGTCTACACCATGTTCTCCTTAGACTTAAGACTGTCCTATTTCGTCGAGGCTGGGGCGCTTCTAAGTAGATAATCTTGAAGGGGCGCTATATAATTCTCCTAATAAATAAATAAATCTATAACATGAGACTCGCATGCCTAAACGCTTATGTAAACACGATGTGCAAAGTATATTTATTTACAACTTATCACAACAGAAAAACTTAGTTGCTATAAAATAGTCCATATAAATGTACCTTGCTGCAGGTCATAAAGCAATTGACCTGGACAAACCAGTGACAGAAAAGACTGGCGAGGACCTGAATGATACCTATGACAGCCATCCCAATGAAGCCGGCTTCCACGTATTCCGAAAAGCCCAAGTAAAAGGCCCATGCGTAGAGCCATCCCGAATACAGTATTAGAAATGGAAACACATTTCCATGCAGTAAGACGTGTCTCTGATTATATAGACATGTTTCTTGTATCTCTTCGCTTAAATAGTCCTTCATCGTGCAAACACTGCAAAATATGGCAGCACACGCAAAATCATGTATTCCTAGACGGGTTCGGTCGTCTATTATTTTTCATAGACGACGTCGTACTTCCGCTAACATGGCGCCTCGCAAGTCGCAAGCATAGACATCACAAACATAAGACTTCATAATATTATGCTGGCTATTGCGGACTTGATTTGATATAGCGCCGGTGTCGGCTGTCTCCCTGACGCGGTTTTTGTGGGCGCTGATTGGCAAAATTCTAAAATTATGGTCATGACTCATGACCATATGGACTTTAAAGATATAGCTAGGCCTAAAAAGCATGAGAATGTAATTGACTCTGTAGATTCTTGCACCAATTAAGCATTTAGGCCTATGTAAATTATAAACCATAATTATTATATAGTAAAGTCTGTTTTTCACACCCAAATTCCCAGTGGATCATATAGTCCAACTCCCAGTTATTTTTCCTTAAATATATCACACCGCCTGTATATAATATGAGGACCGTAGCTATATGGGAGGGCCCGGTAGAGTAGTGGTTAACACGCTGGCCAAGAGTGCGAGAGGTAGTGAGTTCGAGCCCCCGTTGGGCGGATTTGCTTTGTAGGCTGCCATTGGCGCCGTGTAATTACAAAGCTGTCTGTTCAGTTGGTAGTTATAAGTTTAATTAAGATTACTGCATAACTTGTAAATGTAAAGCGCAGTGCGTCTTGCATGCGCTTAATTAAAGAAAAGATATTATATTATTATTATAACTCAAACCTTGAGATTGACTCAAAAATCATTGCAATCCCTCATGGCATATAGGCCCCAATTTGTTCCCACTTCTCAAGTTCAAGTTCCGCTTCCAATCCGTTCATATATTTTCCTTATTGTCACCAATTAACTCGACCTATCACGTTCATATAGGCTAGTAGATAGGTCCCCGCGTCAATTGAATCTGCTAACGCCTGTCGTATGCACGCGGCACGTAAGAACTAAGAACGCTATAGCTGTTCGGACGCGTGTTCTACGTCGTATAATTATAGGGTAGGGCACTGCACGTTCGTCGGCCAAGTTTTGATCGGGTAATCGAATAACGTTGAAAGAGGTTGTTGATCGAGCGAGATTGTCTCTTACGGTCACATAAACACACACGACCGCATCAACGCCTGGACGCATCAAAAATATTAGACGCCAATGAGATTAGTGACGCAGGGCAAATGCCACACTGTTTGCATCGGTCAAATGAGGGGACAGCGTCCGGTCATGTCGCCGATGACCACAACTATTGTCGCCCTTGTATTTGGACGGGATGGTCGACATCGAACTGACCGCCACCGTCGACAGTCGTGATTATGGCTGGCGGACTTGTCCGAGTTAAACGGATTATCCCGATTGAAGTGCATAAATGCGACACACTTCGCATCGATAAATCTCGTGTGCATGTAAGCGCCTGTCATGCGTACACTTACGAAGCCTATAAATCCCTGGAGTCAGTGGTACAAGAACCACAAGGGAGAGAGCGATTGGGCTTTAGTATACTTGCCTTTTCAACCACTAAAAATCTTACTCAAATTTTTTGAAATGGGTAACAAATCTGTAAAGACTATGAGGAAGTGCATGTAGGCCTACTATAAACCATCGTTTCAACATAATATTAGACCTAATGAATCGACATTTGGAGCCGGAGACTCAGGCGACAGTTGGTCGATCACAGGAAGAGACTTCATCACTGAATTCAGAGGATGACAACCGCAGTGCCTTCAGGGTCATCACCAGCAGGAAAGGCAAGTCTCTCTTATATATATAGTAGGTCCAACCATCAGTCAATCAAATCAATAATACTATCTACTACATTCCAATTTCCCACATGCAAGCACTAGGTATTGTTTAATCAATTTTGTAGCGCCTCTACATAAAACACTAAAGAGTAAATCAAGCAAGTCTTATAAATGATATATATATATATATACCTATATACATTAAATTATGTATGTGTATTTATACACGCATGCAATAAATATATCTACACACACACACACGCACACACTCATAACAAATCTGTGTATGTTCACATTTGAAAGAAGACATCATTAACTCATAATCAAGTTTGAACTCTGCGATGTCCTCGCATTTGACTTTAAGATAGGAGTAAAGAAAAAATACAATAAAATTCTATTTGATATTGCTCTACCATTAAAGTTCAGAAATGTACACAATCATACGAAAAAATCAATGGCAATGAGCAATTGTGTATGAGGAACTGCTCAAGGTCCTTGCACAGTGCCGCTCGAGCAAAGGCTCAAACAGTATGAAGACAGAAAGGGGAGGATGATCAAGCTTGCATACAACTTATCACTATGTAGGAATACCCACAAAGAAATATGTTGCTTCACAGCTTTATTTTGAAAGTTTAATTGACCAATAACGGGAATGTAGCCGTAGTGTATAACAAGATGGATGAAAACCAGTTATTGTTACCCTTTCATTGCAGATAACTTTCTGCTAGACTTGCTGAAGTACTGCAACAGTTTCAGTGATGCCAACAGAGTAGTCACAAATTTCCCCATCAGTGTACAACATTCCAGTTGCTGGAACTTTTCAGAATGCTTCAGAACTGGTTGCCATAAAATTCTACCAACCAAGCTTCTGCAGTTTAATCCCAAAGGGTGCTGTTGGACACATCCTTCAGTGGTGCCAAAAGCTCCCAGCTCAAGGGCAGTAATATGGAACCCAGCCCTAGAACGGGATACACAAAATGTGAATGACTGCAATTTGGAATTGCACAACTTGAGCCAAGAGAGTAGAAGCAGCAGTGAACAAAATATCAGTGGACAAGACGACCACATGTCAGAAGCAGGACATCACTGCCATATGATCTCCACAAATTCAAAACAAGAAGCACATCATTCTGCTTATAAAGGACCCAGATACCAGTGCAGCCATTGCGGAAAATTCTTCCGGCGTCCATCCACACTTTCTACCCACTCCATGATCCACACGAACACTAGACCCTTTCCATGTGGCTACTGTGGAAAGCGATTCCACCAAAAGTCTGACATGAAGAAGCACACCTATGTGCATACAGGTAAATATGTCATGCCTGGTTCATCTCTTAAATTTTTCATTCAAGCTTAGTCTTTAATTTAGGTATCATAACTGGTCCACATTATATTTCTGCTGGACATTTTTTAATGAACCTCTCAAATAAAAGATTTCTTGCAACCAAATTAACAAGTCCATCCTCCAATGACACAGCAACAATTTACAAAAGTACTGAAACACACACAATAAACATCATGTACATTTGAAAGTTGTCCTTATTTACAACATTCAAAAAATATATTGTCCTAATCAGCAAAGTTAACTAGAGAAATTAAAAGATAACTTATCTTAGTATTTACAGATATTTCTATGGACTATGAACTCATTTATATAGCAATCCTTCAAGAAACCTACTATTTGGTTGCAACTGAAAGTATCAATAGCGTCATTTTACTATATAACCTGCTCATAAACTCTGTATTACAAACTTGTTGTTTATGAAAATGAAAATCGAAATACAGTTACAACACACCTGCAGGTGAATGTCTATAACAACATAAAACTATTCACTTTGGACAAAGCGAGGACACTTCGAAAAAGCTTTAAAAGATAACATTTGTCTATTTTTAAAAATGTTTGTGATAAAATTAAGACAAACTAGTGTATCGTCACACAATGCATGCTAGTGCCTGAATGATGTACATGTAATATTGGATGATTATGATCATAACATCTACTTGGAGATCTATCACATTAAACTAGCAAGTAAATAGATCTTGGATGTTTAACACGCCTGCCCTTTTCATTTTTTGCAGGAGAAAAGCCATATTTGTGTCGTCACTGTGGCAAGGCATTTAGCCAGTCATCCAACTTGATAACACACAGCCACAAACACTCCGGATTCAAACCTTTTGTATGCGACATCTGTCCAAAGGATTTTCAACGTAAAGTTGACCTACGTCGACACTTTGAGACTCAGCATATTAACAATCGAAAAGCTATATTCACGCAACTGCAATAAGAATATTGTACCTATGCTGGAATACACATTGCTCTTAATATACCTTTTCTTTGAAGCAATGTCACAGGCAACCATACATACCGGGGTAAGCAAAATATTCTTCCATTGTTAGGGGTGGAAG
Source organism: Lumbricus terrestris (assembly GCA_949752735.1). NCBI lineage: Eukaryota > Metazoa > Annelida > Clitellata > Crassiclitellata > Lumbricidae > Lumbricus > Lumbricus terrestris. The sequence continues at coordinate 57,869,207 of OX457039.1, forward strand.
TATATTTTCTTCCAACCAAACCTCTTGAGTAACAGCAACCAGGTAAAATTTGATATGCAAGTTCTTTTAAATTCTTTATTTCTTAAAAATCTGTCAGTTTAATTATTGCATTTATTGAATATGTACAGCGAGTAAATCTGAATCTGAGATTCAAAGTACCGGTAAATGAGTGAAGGACTTGCTAAAGACCCCTGTAGAGCAACCATCTCAGGGATGTTCAAATCTGTACTCTCTCTATTACAAGCAGAGTGCTCAAACCAATAAGTGTCTGTGTCCCTAATATAATCTTTTTCAAGACAAAAATACCAAACCATGACAAAACAGTACGCATAGAAACACACACACGCATGTCCATCCTTAGCTGCTGGTGAAATATGGCTGCTGTTATAACCAACCATCAAAATATAAGACTACTTGAGAAATTGCTTCTGATTAAGACTACATAGTGACCAGAACACTGAAGCAATACTTCTGCGGAGATATTTCGATATTACGATAAAGTTCTATTTCAAGATTTTTTCAATACCGGTCAATGCCGTTTCTTATATAGCTCTATTTTTCTGACTTCTTGGATCTGACCTGCCCCAGTCCATATCCTGATTTCAGTTCACAGTAGCCATCAAAACAGCTTGTGTGTTACAGTAGTGGTGCTGATGTCTCTACCAATGAGATCTAACTATATGATGCTCTTTAAGAATTCAAAATTGGAAAGACACCAGGAAATGCTGCCACTACCACCATCATATATTGAAGATTTATAATACTCTGGAAATGCTGTGTCATTGACCTCTGTCAAATTCTTTAGGGAATTCCATGCACGGAAAAACATCCTGGGCAAACTTATAAAGTTACTATTTTGATGCTATTACAACAGTCTGGTTATTATTAATAATAATTACGACAATTTATATGGCACCTTACAAAGCAGCTTAAGTCAAGATTAATTTATTGCAGAGCTGTTGTATGGCAAGGCATAACCGGCATTACAGAATATACATCAATCAAAGGATCACCATATGTAACAGTTGCAGAAATCAATAATAATAATAATGACGACAATTTCTATGGCGCTGTAACACAGCACATGCCGTTACAAGGGAACCTCTACAAACAAGAAAATACCTCAAAAAATCTCAGGCACAGTTAAAATTAATAAAAATGAACAAGTAAAACAAAAGGTACCGTAAGTAAAACAATGGTAATCATTACCACAGCCTTGCACAGCAGCACTTAATAAAGGAAAATTTCAACTCTAAAAACGAAAAGCAAAATGACTACATGTCCTTACAATTAGGAGGAAGAAATAAAAAACCTACTATCACAGGTTGTTAGGCAACCTATTCGAGAAGATGAACAAAATGTAACACAGCTTCAATGCTCCACCATTGTGTTCAGGCAGAAATTAAAGGATTATCACGTGTGGTATCAGATAACCACGTCACCTTGTACAGCAGCAGAGTGAAGGAGCGAGCAGCCATGTTCAGGTGTCCCAGTCTTCATCTGGCAAATCTTTATTGTTGTACTGAAGGTCAGTAGAATCATCGTTGACATTGTCATCACAGTCATTGTAAGAAGACAATGAACTGTTATCACTGTCATCAAGAGGATAAATAACCGAAAGACCGTCCTCAGTTAGATTGTACCCTGCTTCACTTAACACTTCCCTAAAAAATGAGGAACACATATAAACTGTATTTTGACATGTAAGCAATAAAAGTAGCAAAGGCACTAGCGAGCATGGAGACACTCCAGAGTGTATCAAAAAACAATAAATGCATGTGGCTTGCTTAGTACATGGAAACTTGTTTCTCTGACATATCTGATTTAACTGTTTACCAATAAATTCCAATATGAGACTAAACCAAAGACCAAAATCCTCATATCATTGACCCCTGTCATGTTCTGCAAGCAATTCCATGCATTGCGAACAATCATGGGCACACGTTTATAAAGTTACTATTATGACGCTATCACAACAGTCTGGCTATTGGCTATTAAAAATAAAATGTCTGCTGTAAGTTGTAAGTATACCTCAGCTTTTCTATGTAATCTGCAGTGACATCTGCATGAAGCTGTGAAAAGAGCCTGAGATCTTCTAGCTTGATGCGTTTATTTCCGTCATCGCATGGTTCGCATTCACTTGGTTCGTCGTCATCAAAATTGTCACGCCTCGACAGGAAATTCATGCAATATAGTGCTTCATTCAGGATATCCTCTTCTACAGTTGTCGTCTTAATCTTAACGGGATATTCTACTTCTCCCATCTGGATACAAAACAAAACAAATCACTTAGTATTTTAGTTGAACTCTTGATATAGAATATCCATTAACTTCATTACCCCTTTAACTGCAAGAGGGATTAGTCTCTCCATGCAGTTCAGAACATGCTCATCATTACAGGGTTAAGTGCAGATTTATCATGGAAGGCACCAGTCTGCAACACAAACTCATAATGATATCTCTTAAACAGACTTCAGGCAAACTAATTGGAGAGTCGAAAACAGAAAGGAATTGCACTTACATCAATAATGAGATGGGCATTATAGAAATGGGCTATAGATGTTCTTGAGTCATTATAGTAACATTTAATCTTATCTAACAATGTCTACTGTGCTATTACCAATGCACAAGACATCATTACAAAAATTCTAATTCACCACAATTGAAGACATGATTCTGAAAGTTAATTCAACTTATAAAACGACATCCAATAGAAGACGATCTCATATATGGCATATCTTGATATGACTCACACAGTGCTAAAACATGTTTTGTTAAATATTAATACTGCTACTAAACTTTGAACAGCAAGGAGCTGATTGATGTCTATATGCATGATGTCTTACATCTCCACAGAGAAACTTCAGGACTGGTTGAATGAATTTTTAATGAATTTGTTTATTGCACACAAAAGTCTAATGACGCAATAATAATAATAATAATACTTGTTCTGTAAATACTGTTCTTGACAGATGTTACACATGGGCATTGCACAATTACTTTACCTTATCCTTTAACAAAATAGTAACCTAAATAGTCAGTAACTAGAGACACACAAGAGTGCCTAAATCAGCATCAACAGTGGCCTGAAGTGTCTTACTAGTTCATAAGGCAGGCAGCTTTCATCCTGAGTTTCAGTTACTTCTGAAGAACGACGAAAGATGGCAAGCTGTGAGCAACATCCAAGACCAGCCTGGTCAGATGGTGGCTCCCCAACACCGTCATATTCAACAATGTAGCCGTATTCGTTTGCTACTTGGTTGCACCTGTCATTGACATATTTACTCTTTAAACAATTACATCAAAGTTAAAAATTAATTTTAAAAGCAATTACATTATAGATTGAGCTTATAAGTCAAAGTATCAGAGAGGTACTAGTACTTCCAGCACTATAATTATCATCTATTTCAGTGGCGTAGACAAAGGGGAAGTTTCGGGGGTTAAAACCCCCCCCAATTGGCAGAAGTAAAATTTACATGAATTATATGGTCCCAGCATGCATGATTTTACCATTTTTTGTTCCTTGATTACAGGTAGCCGACTTTGGAAAAAATGTTAAAGGTTATTTATCCACTTAAAAAAGAAAAAACAAAACAATTGTTTGTAGTAACAATTGTTTTTCTTACTTTATTCCCTTTGTTACTTTATTCCCTTTTTATTTACTGTTATTTACCATAATACTGTTGGGTTAGTGTCAGGAAGGGCATCCGGCCAGGCCATAAACCCACCCTATCATAAATTCCTGGCTACGCCACTGATCTATTTTAATTGTATGCTCAGGATGAAAGGGCATTGACATTGTGGATAGTACAACTGAATATTAGTTCTGTGAAGATGACAAACTTGCTAGAATACAGTATAATTGACTTCCAAAAAGATACATGGTAAAAGAGAGCTTTACAGAATTACCTAAAATACATTGTATTAAAAATAAACATGTAAAATGTCACTACATAAATAGCACAATATTTAAAATATTCTGTGACACCAATGTCCAATGTACAGTTGCACACTGCATTTCCTGACATGATCTGAAGTTGGGTCAAATTCCGGAAGGTCACTGCGCAGAGATAAAACTTCAGTCAACTTTTAGGTCAGCTTGCAATCAATGCAAAGCTTGCACAATTATTAAGACATCACACTGCTTACTCGTATTTTCTTTGTGGAATAAAAATCTTATTAGATGGAAGACAGGCCTGAACCTAGAAGTCAAAGTATCAGATAGGTACTGGCATTTTCAGAGCCATTTAAAAGGTGCTATATGATAGTCAGCTATTTTAACTGCATGACCAGGGTGAAAGGATGTTCACATTGTAATTAGTGAAACTGAATATGAGTTTTGTGAAGTTTTTTACTATAGCAACCATTAGTACTGTGTTCTCATTTAAGCAATCAGTCTCACAACTATTGATTCAATTCAATTCCAATAACTGATTGCTCCACTTAATATTATTTCAATGTAATTTTTGTCTGTCTCAATGTATCAGGTTGAGGTTTGTCAACAGGTCTGTTTTTGCTCATCAAACGAATATTCATACAACTAACACAACTACGCAATCAGGAAAGTTAATAATCTGCATGTGCGTGATTTACACTTACCAGTTCGAGAACTGTAACCTTGTCCACTCGAACTTATGGTCAGCATGCCGGAAGCCAACAAAATTTGGAAAGAGAACATTGTATTCTGCATTTGGCGTAGTGACTACCACAATTCTTGGTTTCAGGACACCAAACAGAGCTGCAGGCAGCTTATCCAAGTTATCAAATGTTAGATGTTCTATGCTGTAATAAAAAAACTTTTATTATTGTATTGCATCTGTGACCATATAATCTGTTGTGTTGTATTGTATATGACCATTTATACAGTGCATCATTCTGTTTGTTAGATTTAGCATGGGCCATTCACTTCTTAAATGCTAAACATGCATACATTAACTCTTGCCTCTCAATCCTTACCAACCATATAATCAGTGGGGCGCGGTGGTGTAGTGGGTCATGTTCATGGCCTTGCAGCCGAAGGGTTGCAGGTTTGAATCTACCTCAAGTCGCAGCGTAGGGACCTTGGGCAAATCCTTCACCCACAATTGCTCAGTGCTTCGGCATGAAACACAGTTGCAGTGTCCGCGCTGTAGTCGGGAGCACCTCTGAGTAGTATAATCGAGGGAAGAATGGTGGTAAGGTCTGAAGATAAATCATGAACATAAAATAACTAATATTAACAAGTAAGTCAGCATGATTGATTAGTACATAAAAACGCACACTTCAATCATCGACACAGCTTCAATTCCTGCCAATCTCTTGTCAAACTGGAGGATATTTCCATGGAACAGTTGTATCTTCAGTGGGCGTGATCGCCGAATAAGATAGTCTACGTTGAGGGGTTTAAGACACTCAATTTTGTCGCACAATACGGCACTATCAATGTCCACGCCAACAAGAAGTTCAACGGACGGTAAACCTCGAAACACTTGAAGAGCACGACACTCAGCACATCCAAAGTCGGCTACCTGTAATCAAGGAACAAAAAATGGTAAAATCATGCATGCTGGGACCATATAATTCATGTAAATTTTACTTCTGCAAATGGTTTTGCTAGACAGTTCCTTTGCAACTCCATGCATCCAAAACCAAGAACATTCAATATGAACTCAAACACGTTCTAAATTTTAGCATGCATGCAATTATAAGCATATGAAAAATAAGAGTCAGGAACAGGTTGAAATAAGCACACAAAAATTACAATCAGCAATTTGTAAATGAAGTTGCCCCGAAAATCAGCCACAACCTTTATTTCTGTAGCCACTTGTGGAAATGTCAGGAAGCATGGTCTACTATAAATCGCATTCAGTGAACTGCACAAGAATCCTAATAGTAACCTCTGAACTTCTAAAGTTCAACTACAAACTTAAGTGTGGGGCACCAGCTTACTCACAAGTGTTTCAATGGATCACGATCCATCTGTCTATTAACACTATGTTGTCAGGTCCAACTCAATCTTATAACCCTTGCAGCCAGAACTGAATACTATAAAAAGGTGACCTATTTTTTATTTTGTCATCTGTTACATTCACATCTTTTACAATGTGTACTCATTTTTTATAATAAGAAAATTATTATTTGCATAATTGTACAACTAATAAAATATATTTACAGGCATAATAGCAAACCTATACAAGGAGCAATGAGCAGAGTTTTATTTGAAATATATGACTTTAATAATTGATTTGAATAACACCACTAATATAATATGGTTACACCCACACTTGAAACATTCTCCGTCAGTAGAATGTTGTACACTTTTTCATATCGCTGTCTATACAGTGGAGGCGAAAACCATATTTTGCACTCCTCATCTTTTTCGCTTTGATTAGCCGTAGATGTGGCTAAATCTACAGGCTGTGAATCAGAACTCATGGAGATTGCAGGCAGACCAGCAACATTGCTTCCAACTGTTCAGACTTACACTCACTGCAATAACACAAAAACAGCAGTGTAAATTATGTAATGTTCAGATCTATATACAGTATATCAAAACTTACAGGAAATCAATAACAACTCACTGTAATATAGTTTAGAACCGTGCATACTTTTTTCTGTAGCACCTTGGTTCAATTTCATGACTTGTACTCGTGTGCTTTTATTACAACATCATCAGCAGCATAAAGGATGAACTACATCAAAACACCAAGATGAACAACATCTCAGGCATAGAAACACTATACTTTAAATTGGAGACTCTGTGGAATGGTATGGAGGCCGTTATATGCTAGCAATGCCTAGTATCAGATTCTGCTATAGCATTGTAGGAAGGTCAACTGAGTGTTAATTCAGCCACCTGAAGTAGCACGTGACAAAGATGACACATGCACGTACATGCAGTGATTATCTTTTTATTCACATTTCTCTGTATCGTAAGAGATAGATAGCTTTTTTGCATAGGTACCTATGATGCTAGGTTAGCGCCAAATGCCTATTGGCGATTTAAGGAATATGTCTAATTACCAGCATCAACGCACAATTACACATGACAACAACACACTTCAATCATCACAATCCTCCTTTGGATGCATGCGCACTTGTTATAGCGCCCCTTCAAGCTCACTACTCAGAGGCGCTCCCGACTGCAGAGCGGACACTGCATCAGAGTTTCACGCCGAAGCGCTGAGCAATTGCGAGTGAAGGACTTGCCCAAGGTCCCTACGCGGCGACTTGAGGTGGATTCGAACCTCGAATCTTCCGGCTTCAAGGCAACGACGCCACCACTACACCACTGAGCCCATCGCATTGCCCCTCTTCTGCCATAACACTTCTCTGACCTTCTGTCACCTAAATGTAAATAATAATGACGATGTTTTCTCTGACTGAATGGATGTCCATTCGATTTCAAGTCATAATTTATGAGCGACAAGGAGAGCTGACTGAGGCAAGTGATGCATATAAAAAGGTATTGGCACTCGGGAATGAGATGAGTGAGGTGGTTTTCCGATACCTTCATCACATTACTATGGGAGAGCAACTTGACCATGGTCATTATATAGTGGCTTGAGGTATATTCGAATCAGCAACCCTCCGGTTACAAGACACAAAACATACCCCTACATCAGTCCAACAACGGCTAAATAAGGCAGATTTTAAGCGATAAAGGAACATAGTGGTGTGAACTCTAGGTGCCAGGCGGAATGCAATAGGGAGCCAATTCCAGGTTATAGGGCCAGCCACTGAAAAAGAATGCCGCTGCATTATTGCAGTCCGAGTGCAAGGGTCAAGAGCTGTTTTATCAGTCAATCGGAAGTCAAATGCGTTTTTATCGTAGCCTTAAAACGGTCTTTTCAGCCGAGGTTGGGTATGGAGCGCTCCTAAGTAATAGCTTAAATGAGCTAAATAAATCCATAATGAAATGAATGAATTACATCATGCTTTAGAAATTCCAGAGTCCCATGGCTTAAAACAGGTTGTCGCCCTCATTTAAAATTCATCACAACTTGGGTAAAAGGAATTAGATTCAACTAATTATTCAATCAGAATAATATGGCTTACACAAGGTCTTAATAGTGCTTATGACTCTTAATTCCTTTTAAATGACACGCGTACGTTAAACTATGTTTACTGTTTCAGCTTTGCCGCTAAGAAACATCTTATTGCTACCCCACGAAATCTCGTGTGCACGTCGTTATCCCTTGAAATCGTTGGCTTATGAAATATGGCTTACACAAGGTCTTAATAGTGCTTATGACTCTTAATTCCTTTTAAATGACACGCGTACGTTAAACTATGTTTACTGTTTCAGCTTTGCCGCTAAGAAACATCTTATTGCTACCCCACGAAATCTCGTGCGCATGTCGTTATCCCTTGAAATCGTTGATAACCTGGTAGCGGAAACCGGTTTCCGTAATAAAACGGTTCTATAATCATAATCTCCAAACTTCTGAAGAGCTACTCGAAAGCCAAGCATATTCATGAGCGTTGCATCGATTCAAAAGGGTTGTCTGTAAGAGTAGTCCAAGTCGGGACCGAGAGCATAGGATTACGTTCTTCTGAATCGTCGTTAGTTTTTTAATCGATTGCTTATGAACCCATGACACTTAAATCTCTACCGGGGGTACATATTATTATTATTATCACGGGGGACGGAACAGCTAAGGCATGTTGCATGTAGATGTAAAAAGAGGCAGTCCAAATGAGGTCCATGTCCAGTTACAGCAGAGTAGATGTTAAATCCGGAGTCTGAAAGTTGCAAGATCCGATAAGTTGGGGTCAGAGTTCTTAAAAGTGAGACTTCGGTTTTGAGTGGAAGGAGTAAGGACAGTGGAGCCCAAGGCAGACAACGGTAGGTTATCAGCAATGAAAAGGTGTACACTCTCTACGCCTATGTGACAAGGTCAGCAAGACATTTTGAAGCTATATGCAGGCAACCAATTGGCAGATTGGAATTAACAGCATTAAGCACAAAATTGGAGAAAGTGTTGCTCATTACAAACGTTCACAATTCAAAACTTCTTTCAAGCATCCTGGCAACAATTCTCATGTAATTTTCACTGTCGGGTACTGATTAGCTCAATGTCTTATAATCCTCTCATACAGGCATACATAACAGAGATGTGCATTTAGGGGCTCAAACATTTTCGACAACAAACCTGCTTATAGCTATATAGTTGAATATCAGCTACTGTAGTAAACTAGAGCCAAAAAGCATTTTTTATTTTTATTTAGAGAGTCAACAATTTCACCAATGAAACTTAATTAAGTCTAGCTAGGCACACAAACTGCAGGCATCAAAATCAAATTCCTACAACTTCAATCGCCACGGCTATAATTATTGTATCCACTTTAGTACAAGCTGGTCCAGCCAGAGTTTAACAAGCATGTGTTTCTAACACACGAAATTATATGACAGCATGTCATTGTTACAATTGTGATACAGAATTTTTGTGGAAGCTCAAATGATGTTTCCAAGTTTGTATAGATACAATGCCTTGTTCTCTGAATTTATGACACGTTTATTGATAAAATACCAGAGCAGTAGGCAGACAAAATTTATTGGAGTTGCATCATACAGTCAAACTCCAACCTTTCGGTGCATGTATATTGTAATATATGTTTGCTATGAACTTATCAAGTACGAGTCTGTTAGCCGAGCCACGACGCAGAAAAGAGGAATGGAAGCAAAATACACACACACACACGCAAACTCTTTCTCTCTCTCTCTCTCTCCAGCCAATTAAACTCTTTCCTTCAAAAAGTGGCTAAAAACCCATTATATCTCATTGGCTTTCAAGCACTTGTACATCTAAACTTCTGTACATCATCTTCTGGCGGTTGATTATCCGCACTTCAGACTCACTCACATTTTTGTGTGATCAAGCACACATTACAATTTAATTAATAATAACCATGTGAATTTGCTAAATCCATAGTTCAAAAATACTTATATGTATCAGACTATTTATAAAATTTGTCCATTAAAATTATATTCAGCAAGACATCATCTCTAACATGGGAAGATTATTGACCTTTTTCTGACAAGTAAATTTTGAAATCAAAAGAAGAAAGACACACTTAACAAAGTAAAAAACCTCGAATGAGCAATAGCCAACATAACAAGCATTCAAAACAGTCATAATAATGGCTGTGGGCGGATCTTACTATTTACTTTTAGCATGCAAGTTTTTCAGAGTGTCTAAAGCATCCTTAGCCTTTTTCTGAACAGCCTTATCATCCAGTTTCTTTGCAGTAGTCAATGCCTTTTTATATGCATCACTTGCCTCAGTCAGCTCTCCCTGTCGCTCATAAATTGCTCCCAAATTGAAATGAAATGTCGGCAAATCTGGAGATTCAACAGCTTCAGCAATTTTTACTGCCTTTTCAAGGGTTTTCCTGGCAAAACTGTAGTCTTTCATTTGGGAACCAACAGTTGCAATGTCATTCAAGAGAACTGCCACTTGAGGATGTGATTCCCCATAAATCCTAGTTGCAATAACCAGAGATTTCTCTAAGCATGACTTTGCTTCTTCATTTCGATTTTGCACCATAAGAAATCGAGCATACGCATCAAGAGACATGCCAAGAAGTGCAGCTGAATTATCATCTTCCTCCCCCTTCATTCTCTTTATCTTTTCTTCTTGTGTTTTAATGCAAAACTTGTAACCGTCATTGGCTTCTCCGTTTCTCTTCTGAGCTGCATAGATCATTGCCAGTTTCAGTGATATTTCCACAACTGCATCATGATCTTTACTCATTCCTTGCTGAAGTGATCCACGCAAAGTTTCCTTGTACAGCTTCTCTGCTTTGTCAAACTCTCCTCGTGCCAAGGCAAGGTTTGCTAAACTGTCGTAGATGTAAACTCTGGCTTGAACTAAACGTTTTGCATCCCATGTTTTATTCTGCTCATAAATATTTAGAAGTCCTAGTGCCCGGTGATAAAACTGTTCAGCCTCATACAGTTCTTGCTTAATTTCTTTTAGCTTGGCACGTTTCAGTACAGTGATGACCTCATCTTCTACGATTTCTTGTTTCTCAGAAGTTTTTGCCTCCTGCTCGTTATCTGTTGGCTCTGCTTTTCCAAACAATGAAAAACCAAGGGCCACTGGTAGTAGAAATCTAGCACGTGACCTGCAAGTACAGTAACAGAACATAGCAAAACAAGAGATTTAAACGATTCAGAAGATGTGTAACAAAACTTTAACATGTATTAGAACCACAGCATGTTAGTCAATCTCTCCAGATATCTCAGCACCAATTTTTACTGCAATCGGATAATGCACTTTTTCATAAATGTAAAGTCTAAGAACTATCCTATAGATTCCTAATAACCGTTATCGGTAGTACTACAAGTAAAGGTAATAGCTATATTCCGTTTTTATTCACCCATTGAAAGTCTTAAATAAATGTAAGTTGGAACGGTGAAATATTTTGGGCTTAAATAGAAGTTGTATCACATTAAATATTTTGTGAAAGTAGAAGTAGTGATGATAAAATCAGTCCTTTGTTAAACTTCAAGTCGGATCGGTGAAAATAATAATTGCATAAATAGAAGTTGGATTGATGACAGTTATCATCGACACTGGTAGTAAAATGTCATCTATGTAAAATGATTTTTTATAACGCATACATAATAAGGGTCGGCAAAACGGTGAAACTATGGTATCGAGGACTGACGTGTCGGTAAGGGGGCGAAATTGCAGTATCGGGGACCGTGTGGGTCGGTTAGGATCTGGTTAGGCGTCGTGAGAGTCGGTTAGGATCAGGCTAAGCGTCGTGAGGGTCGATTAGGGGTAGTGTTAGGGTTAGTGTACTATATTCATTCATTCATTCATTCGGACATTTATATAGCGCCTCTTCAAGAAAAAACTACTCAGAGGCGCTCCCGGCTCCAGCGCGCACAAAAAGAACAGTTTTAAGTTTAGTAAGGAAGGATTCTGGCAGAGTCCCAGGGTGTAGGCGTAGCTCAAAAGGAAGGTCATTCCAGACCACTGGTCCAACCACAGAAAAGGATCGATTCTTCATGGTAGTAGTACGAGCAAAAGGAACTAAGAGGACTCCCCTATCAGCAGAGCGTAGCTGACGACGTCCTTGGATACCCAATGTAAAGCTGCATAGCTCACGGAGGTAAGTTGGGGCAAGGCCCTGACAACATCGCCATACCAATGCAGCTACCCTGAACTCAATACGCTGGCGAATAGGGAGCCAGTGAAGTATCTCAAGCATGTAGTTTGAGACATGACCATATTTAGGGATGTGCCCAATTAGGCGCGCAGCAGAGCGCAACACCCGGTCAAGACAAGTCAATCTGCTGGATGGGAGGCCAATGTAGAGCGAAGAGCAATAGTCGATGCGAGATGTAACGAAAGAATGCACTAAAGTAAGAGTAGCAGCAGACGTAAGAGAACGGATGACAGTGCGAAGCTGGCGCAGCTGATAATAGCAGTCTCGAGCAAGACGGTGAAGTTGAGGAGCAAAAGTGAGTTCTTGGTCAAGTTGGACACCTAGGTCTTGAACTGTGGTTGCAAAGACAAAGCCAGGAAATTCAGATGCAAGAGAAACTAGATCAAGCTTGGTAAGCTGCTGCCGTGTGCCCAACCAAATAAATTTTGTCTTAGACACTATACTATACTAAGATATTGTGTATGCTTCGGTCCGGTTTCGCCGGTTAGGGTCAGGTTAGGCGTTATAAGAGTCGGTTAGGCTCAGATTAGGTGCCGTGAGAGTCGGTTAGGTCAGATTAGATGTCGGGAGGGGTTAGTCTCGTCACTCGGTCCCCGATACAAGAGATTACTCAAATCAAACTACATAGTTCACGATCACCGACGAAACAAACAAATAAAAACTCACAACGTGACAGTGTCGCCACAGAAATACTAGCAAATTTCAGGGATAATACAAACCCTCGTTTATAGTTTGATCTATAATTCCCATTTTCATTGAACTGCTGAACCGTTTTGCTAAAGTTACTAAACAATCTAACGGGTTTGTTAACTACTCGACATGAAGCACGACATGAAGTAAATATGCGCCCGATAAACATCCGCCCAGCCGCCATTTTCAATTTTCAACACCAATCCAGGGATGATCATGCTCCTCTATATTTACAAAAGGTCAGATTCGGCCAAAAATGGCTAGAAAAGGCGAGGTTGAGAATTTCTCTGAAAAATACATGGTTTTTTCCGGCTTGAAATTTCTGACGACCTTCTTTAGTCATCCGACCAACATACTTACTCCTTTTTCCCTGTTAAAATTTTTGATTGCGTTTTTATTTATTTTTTAATTCAATTTTTAGTCTTTCGCTCTAAAATCTTCATTTTTGGTCCAAAATAACAACTTTTAAAGTCTTTTGTGCTTTTTCAACTGAAAAAATTTTGTATGTAAAGTCGGAAAACCTCCGTGAGAAAAAAACTAGATTCTGAAAAACACCTAAAAACATAGACAAGGCGGAAAAACGTAGATCTAGGTGGAAAAGCTATGAGTGACATCCCGACATTCCCAGGGATGCCACTTCCCAGGGTAAGTTTCAAGCCAAAAAATTCAACGTATTTTTCAAAAAAATTCCGATCTAGCCTTTTGTAGCCTTTTTCCCGGTCGGATCTGACCATTTTTCCAAAATCAAAGTGGCATCCCTGACGCCAGGGAAATTCAGATGAGACATCGTGGACTTTAACATCTTTGATAAAAGGTTACATAACTACCGAGCCTACCGAGCCCCTAAAAGGACATAATAATTTATATTACTGTAAGATGTCTAATGTCTATGGTCACTTAACTTAGTGCGTTACATTCTAACTGCCTGAGGAATTTCAGTAATTAGTAAGCTGAGATTGTTGTAATAGTAAAACGAGCTACATAGGCTGCAACGCATCCAAAATTCTTTAGCTCGGGTTGTGCTGCGTGTCCCACTACGATCAAGTTCCTCAGTTTTACTTCATCAGCTGCATTGGCTTCCTGTCGAGTTTAGGATTAAATTTAAATTGGCCTGTTTAACCTACAAATCCCTCTCTACCGGAACACCTCCCTACCTTCAGTCACTGCTTACTCCTTATATTCCTCCTCGTTGTCTGCGATCATCAAACATGGGTCTTTTAGTTGAACCTCGATGCAGAACTGTTATGGGCTCACGTGCATTCCATGTCTCTGCTCCCAAAGAATGGAATCTACTTCCACTCTCTCTTCGTTGCTCAAATTCACTCCCTACCTTCAAAAAACGGCTCAAAACTCACTATTTCTCTTTGGCTTTCAAGCACATGGACCTTTAACTGCATCTTCCTCTGGCGGCTAACTATCCGCGCCTCAGATTCACACTTTGGTGTGACCTTGCGCGCGTAATAAATTTATGTAATAATAATAATAATTAAAAAAAACAGATCATTCTATTTATCTATTATGTTAAAATATGTAGGCCTAAATTGCACATGTTTCTTGTTTACACGAAGTCACTAATCAATGAAATTTCTAGCAAAGGAAGAATAATAAATGTGTCAATGTGATTCCAATTCGTTTTCAGCAGAGCTTGTATTGACAAACGCCGTCCAGTGAACAACCGCTTGTGTTCAAGTCGAGGCGAAGTGTACAACAATCAATCAAAGGAAATGGCTACATCATCGAGGAATCTGTCAACTTTGGAGACGCTGAATTTTGATAATTTGGCGCTTCGGTCATTGCCCATAGATCCGTGTAAAGAAGATGATCAGCGTCAGGTGAGAGGCGCCTGCTTCTCAAAGGCCACACCCACCCCAGTAAAAAACCCAAAGCTGGTGGCACATTCAGCTTCAGCAATGGCCTTACTAGATTTACCAGAAAGTGAAATACAGCGTTCGGAGTTTGTGGAATACTTTGCTGGAAATAAACTATTGCCTGGATCGGAAGCTGCGGCACACTGCTACTGTGGTCATCAGTTCGGACAATTTTCTGGGCAATTGGGAGACGGCGCTGTTATGTAAGATACTTGATGGTATTGTGCGTGTGATTAAGCTTATTTAGACGTACGATTTATCAATATAACTAGAAACTTTATTTAAAGTCAGAAATGCATTTTGTATTCAAGTGTATTGGATTCTAGTAAACCTTGCATGATGCATCAAAGCTGAAAATTATGGAGATTTACATTGCATTTCATCGTTGTATTAGATCACTGAACAGACCTTAACTTGAACAGAATTAACCTCTTGTATGCATAGACTTTTCTATGGCAACCATTTTTGATTAGTCTCTTATTAACAACTGTGTCAGTGTCATGGAAATTGCTAAGTTAGATCTATTGATTGAATCAAATTGTATTTCAGAAGCTCTCTCACGGATTGATAAGGTAACGTTTATTTCAGGTACCTGGGAGAAATACTTAATCGAAATAATGAGAGATGGGAAGTGCAGCTTAAAGGAGCCGGGAAAACACCATATTCAAGAACAGCGGATGGAAGGAAAGTTCTGCGTTCAAACATTCGAGAATTCTTGTGTAGTGAGGTACTGTCATACTTTTGTCCACTGTAACATTATAAATATTTGACAGATGTACCCCTATATTTGTAAGAAAAACTACAAACACTGCTGCATCTGTCAAGTACAATGAACAGCTGTAGATTTTGTTCCAGTTACCATTAGATGTTGAATATTATGCATTGTTGAGTTGTCTGATGTCTAGGGGAGAAAGGACGCTTTTTTTGGCCTCATGTCATCTGTCTGGCTGGTTAAGCTAAAAACATGGACAATGTCTGACCTGACTTTGTTTGTTGTAATTGGGTATTGACTATTGTTTCAAGCCACTTTTTAACATCACACATGTCCCTAAGGCCCCCCCCAAATGGTGTGTTTCCGGTGAGCTCTGAAAAACTGTGTAGGTAGGTAAAAAATATTTTTATCTTTGGTAAAATATTTTTACACAGTGACTACCTGAAAAATTATGCCACTACCCTGTTTTGCACAAAGGTACACGCCGCAACGAAGTACATGTTTAAGCGAGTATAAAATGCCTGTTTGCAGAATGTCTGTATATACAGACTGCTCTAGGTGAAATTCTTATTAATTTCATTTTGTTGATGTTTTTCTGGCAAGGTGGAGTGGGGGGAAAGGGAAGATGAGTGCATACGGAACATCACCCCAAGGGTCGGTCAAGACTGGCAAAGCCAATGAGTATTTACCACTAGAGGTCTCTAAATTTCTTTTGTTCCCAGTCACAGTTAGAGGTGGCTCAAGTGAAAATGACACCACTAGAGGTCTCTCAAGACTGGCAGCCAGGAAGTAGTCAGTCTCTTGTTAATCAGTATGTTAAAACCTTCAGCAAAAAGGCTCGATTTCAAAGAAAACGGCTCAATGAGCAGAAGAGAGCAGTTAGTACGCAAGAAAGCAGAGTAAACACAATAGCACAGTGAGCAAAATAGAGCAGAAAGAAGCAGAGTGCAAAGGAGGGCACAGTGAGCCCGAGAGAACCTAGTGAACTTATGAGGGCACAGTGAGCAAAAATGGACTGTCTGAGGAGGGACAAACAGCTAGTAACTTGAAGCAGATGACAGCTGTGTATTACACCCATCATCTAATTAATTGCCCTTATATACCTTGAAAGACAGTTGTTTATGAATGTTGTTTGCTTTAGTGAACTATTCTATATAATGTCCCAATTCTACACCTCATAATTATATGGAAGGCACTGTTGTTGTATACATATGTAAATAAAAAATCCACAAAATTATCTGAGTCGAGGCAATAAAAGTGTGGGTCGGGTTAATGGAAACACACTATAATATTTTTTGCCTAAGCAATATCAACTGTGCTTTGACAACAACTTGTTTATGTTTATTAGCCTTACAGCCACACTAGTGTCTGCTATCAGGTGCATGGTTAATAATTTACTTTAGCGTAATATTATGTTGTTATATATTTGTCTATAAATTATTATAAAAAAATTTATGTCTGTGTAGGCAATGTTTCATTTGGGCATTCCCACAACCCGTGCTGGTTGCTGTCTGACTTCAGAATCCACAGTTTCTCGAGATATGTTTTATGATGGAAGGCCGATCTTGGAAAACTGTGCTTTGGTGACCCGAATTGCTCCGTCATTTATCAGGTATTTCTATATAATTACATGTTCAACCGTTGCTAATTGACTACACTCTGTTGGAGTGTGTATTAGGATTCTATATTTTGCTGTCTTATCCTCATACGAATATATGACGTTATACGTACATGTATAATTTATTATTTATGCATTACAGATTGTAGTTATTTGTATAATGCACATTTAGTTTATTTATTTATACCAGGATTTGTTTTGTTGAAGTGTAATTTGTGACTTGCTGAGAAATATTTTAAGAATTTTAGAATTTGTATTTTGACATTTTATTTAGGTTTGGTTCCTTCCAAGTCTGCAAAGGTCCTGACCATACTACCGGCTGGGATGGACCAAGTGCAGGTCGACCAGAAGTACTGGAAAGTCTGACTGACTATGTTATAGAAGTCTTCTACCCTGATGTAGGTCAAGTGATTTTCTGTCATTAAGTGATTATGTATGTATGTATGTATGTATGTATGTATGTATGTATGTATGTATGTATGTATGTATGTATGCGCACTTGTTATAGCGCCTCTTCAAGCTTTCTACTCAGAGGTGCTCCCAACTACAGAGCGGACACTGCATCGGAGTTTCACGCCGAATTGTGAGTGAAGGACTTGCCCAAGGTCCCTACGCGGCGACTTGAGGTGGATTCGAGCCTCGAACCTTCCGGATTAGGTGTAATGTGACTAGATTGTTGAATAATGTTGAAGAAGTTTGATGTATCATGTGTTGAATCAATTAACACTTTTACTATGAGAGTGCACTAATGCGACTGAGAAACCAATGCAGTTTGTTGTTAAAGTGTTAGTGTATGAACTATGAAGCTTTGAGACCAATACGAGTTTTTTTATGGATTTTTTTATGGTTTTATTCGTAACTATGTCATTTTAGTACCCTGGGTTATTTCATGTAGACATTGTTTTCCTATATTCAAGATCTAAAAAGTATTGACATCGGAAGCTTACAATCTAAGTGACTTTTTTGCGTATAAGTAGAGGTGGACCTGTTTCAATTACTCCTAGCGCAAGTAAATGCATTGCAATGCTCGTTGCAAGTGTTATAACACTTATAACAAGTGTTATAACGGGGCCCGGTAGAGTAGTGGTTAACACGCTGGCCAAGAGTGCGAGAGGTAGTGAGTTCGAGCCCCCGT
Organism: Lumbricus terrestris; assembly: GCA_949752735.1. Lineage (NCBI taxonomy): Eukaryota > Metazoa > Annelida > Clitellata > Crassiclitellata > Lumbricidae > Lumbricus > Lumbricus terrestris. The sequence continues at coordinate 57,887,392 of OX457039.1, forward strand.
TGGGCGGATATGCTTTGTAGGCTGCCATCGGCGCCGTGTAATTACAAAGCTGTCTGTTCAGTTGGTAGTTAAGTTTAATTAAGATTACTGCATAACCTGTAAATGTAAAGCGCAGTGCGTCTTGCAGGCGTTTAATTAAAGAAAAGATATTATTATTATTATTATATAAGAGATTCTCACTACAAATTGCAATGTTAGCAAATTCTGTTGGGTACTCTGCAGTCAAGTGCATAGTTATAGTTGTAAACAAACATTTATAGAGAATTCAGAGCAGTTTCAGGAATAGACTGCCAGGTGTAGGTCAGCACATCCTGTTCCTTAAAAAGCAGATGTAAAATAGTGTGGTATCAGTAAATATGGATGGAATTTCACTGTTCATGTTCACTGAGTGGATAATGAAATAATTTTAGACCTTAACAATAACACTGTCCGATAGTTTTTAAAAAATGGCTCTTCAATCTTAGTGAAATTGCATTGTTATCTGTTTTTTGCCTTCTGCAGATAGAACAGCAATTCAAGTCTGACAAAATACTGATGTATGCTGAGTTTTTTAAAGCTGTTGTCATGAAAACTGCAGCTCTTGTTGCTGAGTGGCAGTGCGTTGGATTCTGTCATGGGTATGTAATTTTAGTTTGAGTTATTTTGTAAGAGCTTGTGTAAAAAATGTGAAGCACATATTATTTATGATATATAAGATTGAGACAAAATTTATGCTTTGGTAGAAGGTTAACAAATAGAAATGACAGTAAGAGAGCTAGGCTAAATTCACCTGATTTTTATAAGTTGATCAAATCCTACTTTTTAGCTGTGGCTGGGTGCGCCTCTGAGTAGGTTTCTTGAAGAGGTGCTGTATAAATTCTCAAAATTAATGAATGAATGAATTCTGAAGCTTTTTACCATTGATGCTCTTTAGCTACAATTTCTTTGCAATGTTCTTGTCCAGTTTGTTCTTTATAACTAGTTATTAACTTTCTTTTACTGTAAGTATCTTTTACAGATTAGCAATGCGCATTTGATTTTTAGTTGGTTGTTGCTGCTAGATGTGTAATGGTGAGAATTGTCTGTTGAAGTGTCTTGAATACAGACAACATGAGTATTCTGGGCCTGACCCTTGATTATGGGCCGTTTGGATTCTTGGATCACTATGATCAAGATCACATTTGCAATACTTCTGGTAAGTGAATAGTTTCTTTTGTTTGGATTTGCCAGTATTTCATAAGGAACAATATGACTGAACTTGCTTTATAGTGTGTTTAGTACATAATTTTGTTTCAATGACTATTTGGGCATAATTTTTGCTCATGGCTCGATTGAAAATGAGATCCTTAATACTAGTTAATAGGAAACAGTTTTTTACATTCTAAGCAACATAATCATTAGTCTCTTTCTAGTATACATGAAAAACTGCCTAGTGGTTAGTTTTTGAAGATACCACATTTATGAACAGCTCTTTTGGATATTGATCTTATTACAATATTAGAGCATGGTTTTTGGTGCGACAAAAGCTGATGACTTGTACATTATGTATCAACGCCACATGATAGGAGTTATTAATTTGGAATTAATTTTAGAACCAGACGAAAATAATTTGTTTCTAAATAAATGATTCCAAATATAGTAACTCTATTTAATATAAAGGCTGAGTTTGCTATATTGTGTGCAGTTGGTCACTTGTGCGCAAAGAACGGACAAGGTAAGTTTTTGTGAAGCCCAAAATTTAATTCAGTATCGTGGTATGAGATTTAATTGTGCGTGTTCATTTGTCATACTTGTTAGATCCAACTGGTCGTTATGCATTTGGCAAACAACCGTCAGTATGCAAGTGGAACTGTGCAATGTTGGCTCAAGCATTACAGCTGCTGGTTCCAATGGAACATCTGCAGCCTCACATTAATAAGTTTGACGAGGAGTTTGAGCTTTGCTTCTTGACCAAGATGAGGAAGAAGGTGTGCAATATATTCATTTAACTTTCATGACACCTTCAGTCAAAGTGGAAAGTGCCGCTCTAATGGGCATATTATGTGTTGAAGGAATGCATGAAGGAATCAGCATCGAATTTGCATTTAGTGATTTCTGGTGATATGCATGAGTGTTAGGCATTACCTGTGTTGCCTTTCAAGTACATAAAATATTCCATTTTTATTTATTGATCTTATCTACACCACACAAACATTTAAAATGCAGCAAGGATGTTGCTACAGTTTATTTGTGTGAAATAACTGGTTAGTAGGCAGTTGAGTTGATCCACATACCTTGAAGTTAGTTTTATACCACTGACCGAATGTTTATATGTTATGGTATTTTAGTTGGGTCTTTTGAAGTCAGCACATCCAGATGACAAGTAAGCAAAATTATACTTAACTTTATGTGCAAGACATATCACTTTTATATACAAAATATATATATACTTTGATATATACTTTTATTTATATATATATATACTTTTATATACAAGGCATATCACTTTTTGTTGTTGAAATTTTGGTTAATTATTGTGAAAGCATTATTATTCACAGTACCACGTAAATAGAATTTCATGTGGGTATTATTATTCCATGCTGTGACTATTTTGAAGAAATACGAGTCGTCAACACCTATCATAACTTTTTATCATTTGCATAGAAACCTTGTGGACTCATTCTTGGAGACAATGGAAAAGACTGGAGCAGACTTCACAACCACCTTCCGTTGCTTGAGCAACTTCCCTCTTCCAGGTTTAACATCGTCTGATAAGCTTGTATCAGAGGCCAAAGCAAAGCTGCTTGAACAGTGCAGCACAATGGAAGAACTCAGGTCATCATATGCTCCCAGAATGGATCCATGGTTGGTTATTATTGTACCAGAATGCTCGATTTGATACTTTGCTGAATCTTCTTCCCTAAATAGCTGTTCAATTTAATCAAAGTTCAATAGACTTGGTTCAGAGGTGGACTTGTGCATATTAAACAGTTTTTAGCAGATTTTATGCATTATGCTTTGGTAAATCAGTGGCTGCTTATTAAATTGTGCAATTTCGTCGTGTTGAGCTGCAGGTTTCTCAACCCATTTAGACTGGTTGCTAAATTTGCTTTTCAAAAAGGCATTATTTAACTTCAGAAAGGCCCCAAATTTTGAGGAAGGCTTAAAAAATTTATTTAGCAATGTTGTGAGGTGTAACAAAGCGATATCTGTCAGTCAGTTAGTCAAAATAGCTTGTTCGGAGAACTATGTCTAGTTTAGTTAATTGTTAGAAGTTGTGTAGTCTGTGCTACTGTATGTTGTAGGCAGATGGCAATGCTGATGTCTGCCATGAAGACCAGTCCACATTTGGCTGCTTCACTCGATCAAGGATTTCGACAAGTCTTGATAGAGATTGAGAGGGCAGATAAACTAAGCCAACTTGAGGTCTTGTGTGATGCTATACTATCATTTTATGCAAAGTATTGTCTTTGAGTGTAATAAAGCACGTCTTACAGTACTAGCGTTCTCAGCATGACAGCCATGAGGAAATAGGAAAGTGTTAAATCTGAAAGGGATGATGATGGCACCCCAACTTAGGGGATGTCATTCCACATAAAAGGGCACATGATAGCAAAAGCAGTGTTGGGCTGTGGCAGTCTGCCTGTGAAACTAGGACATCAAGTTGATTCGCACAATGGTGAAGGCGAGAAGAGATAGCAGAGAGGGGTTTGTGCATTAAGCTGCAAAGCTAAAAGTTCTTAAGACTAAAAGCAGAACCTCGTATTGGATGCGAGAGGCAACACGAAGCTAGACTATGTTATGGTACTGCTTAGTCTTTGTCTAATGTGATAATGTTGATATAAAAACAATGCACACATTTTTACGCGATTATCAACCTAGGCCTATGCATTGTTTGATTGTGTTGGTTACTGACAATACCACTACTGGTTTTTGTGGTTTTGGATTTTGAAATTCTATTTGCTGCTCATTTGTCAGGAGATGACAGATGAGGAGAAGACAGCTGAAGATGGTGCACTGTGGGATGTCTGGATTGAGAAGTATATGGCACGTCTAAAGTTGGAAGTTGTGGATTGCACAGATTTGGAAGACACAAATGTCAGAAGAGTTGAAGTCATGAATGCAAACAATCCAAAGTAAGAAGTTAGATGTTTGGTCCTTTCTCAATAACATGCTTTAAAATTTGTGCTTTTACCATCTTTCCATGTTGTACACTGAGATAAGTCTGTTTTCTTGTAATCTCAAATTCTTTGCTCTGTGAATTTGCAAGAATAGATGAAAAGTCATTGGGTTCAAAAGTGCTGAAAGTATTTGTCAGCTGCTGATAAGCAGGCAAACCTCTGATCATTTCTTACATTGGTCTGTATTGCATGGATTGTCCATGGCTGTTAAACTGAATAGTTAAAAATATGTGTGTTCTCACTAGCCAGTTTAAGTGAGTGTGCGCACGTGTGTGTGAAATTGATTTTGTTGGTTGTGTATTGTGTCATGATATTAAAATCAGGATAGAGTAACATGGATTAAGTCATGAGTGGAAAGTGACAGAGGAGAGTTCAAGCGGAGGAGAGGTGAAATTAACAGGCAAGATAGGTGAATAAGTGAACTGGTGGAGATCTCTTGGCAGTTAATTCAAAGAGCTTGAGCGGTATAGACAAAGTGGATTTTCAGAGAGGAGGACACGGGAGGTTGAGACAGATGATGAATGAGTAGATCTGGAGTTTATATGGAGGAAATAAATTTGACAAATGTAACTTATGTAAGGGGTCTGAAAAGTTTGAAGGATGTAGGTTAGAGATACATTTTGGTAATGGATGCACTGCAGGACTTTTGGCCTATTAAGTGATTTGAGAAAAGCATTGCCCTCACATTACAACGTGGTTTGTTGGAAAGTGTGTTCAAGAGTGTTCTGGAGATGTCACTCTCGCAGAGGCAAACAGATCAAAAATTGTTCAACCAAATCGGACGCTTAGTACATTTTTTGTGACATAAGATTTGCATTGACCCCGTCACAAGGCTGGGCACCTATTGTACTGGTAATTTAAGGGTCTATACTCTATAACCATTTAAAGTTAATTGTGATTCTCAGCATGGAATTAAATTATATGAAGACCTTGTTTCTTACGTCAATTAAATAAAAACTGGATTACTCTTATCTACAGGGTGCGCCAGAAAAAAGTAATCCCCTACGGTTTTTAGCCCATATCTTGGCCAAACATATGAATTTTCAAATGAAATTTCGCAGTCTCAAAGGCAATTCATATTTACGTACAATGGTCAAATTTAAAAAAAATATTTCAAGCAGAACAAAAGTTATATCACTTTCAGTGAGGCTACCCACCGTTTTTTGACGATTCAAAAACGCGACGCACCAAGAAGTTACAAAAAACCAATTTAATTATGCTGGCCAATATCTTGGCCGGAAGTAAGAATTTCGGAATTAAATTTTTACAGGCTTAAAGACAATTCCTATCTGCACATGATGGCCAGATTTCAGCAAAATATTTCAAACAGAATAAAAGTTATGGCACTTTTAAGGAGGCCACCCACCGTTTTTCGACGATTCAAAGACGTAACGCAACAAAAAGTAGTAAAAACACGATTTTCTTTAGTCTCATCTCAAATAATTGTTATCAGATAGCCTTGATATTGCCAGATGATCATTATTATTACTATTTAAAAAAGGAACAGAGTGCCAGCCTAGCTGCACGTCACTGAGAAGTCACTTAGCAAGATGACAATAAAATTGGTAAATAAGGAATCTGTCAGATTAATCAACAGGTCCATCAAGAAATTTGCAAAGAGACTCAAAAGAAGTTTTGGCACTGGTGGTGGGCACATTGAACACAAGTTGTGAAGCACTACCAAGTTCATTTGACAACAGTTATTTGAGATGAGACTTAATAAAATCGTTTTTTGTTACTTTCTGTTGCGTTTCGTTTTTGAATCGTCAAAAACGGTGGGTGGCCTCACTAAAAGTGGTATAACTTTTGTTGTGTTTGAAATATTTTGATGAAATCTGGCTATCATGTGTAAATATGAATTGTCTTTGAGCCTGTAAAATTTCATTTCGAAATTCTTACTTTTGGCCATGATATTGGCAAAAAACCTACTTTTTGTTGCACTTCGTTTTTGAATCATCAAAAAACGGGGGGTGGCCTCACTAAAAGTGGTGTAACTTTTGTTGTATTTGAAATATTTTGATGAAATCTGGCCATCATGTGTAAATATGAATTCTCTTTAAGACTGCAAAGTTTCATTTAAAAATTCATATGTTTGGCCAAGATATGGGTAAAAAACCGTAGGGGATTATTTTTTTGGCGCACCCTGTATATACAAAATCATGCATGGTTGAATGGATTGTATTGAATATTAGAAATGTGATATTTTATTTCTTATTAATTAATTTATTGTAATTACAGTTTTTCATTATGTCTCATTTTTTTAGTATTTGTGACATCGACTTTTCTTTTGTTCTAGATTTGTGCTGCGTAACTATATTGCACAAAACGCCATAGATGCAGCTGAAAAGGGTGACTTCTCAGAAGTCAGAAACGTTTTATCTATGCTTGAGAATCCTTTCAGTGATACCATCTTGTTGAAAAAAGCGGAGGTTTCTGAACCAGATGCAAATAGTTCAGGTAAACTCTGCAAAGTATATATGCCGATATATATTTCGCAGAATTTTTAAGCTCTAAGCGACTGTCAGTGTTTCTCTGATTCTGAATCTCTTTTTCATCCTTCTGTTGATGCCTTAAAACTAAAACTCACTTCTTCTCAATGAATTTCAAGCACCTGGAATTCTGAATATCTTGACAGCTATTTCTCAGGTGACTTACTGACTGCCTCACTGAAACATTTCTGTGTGATTTTGTACATGTGAAATTTTTAATGATATTGATGCTTGAAATTTGGTCGCTGAACTTATGGCAAGTTATTTTAGATGTACTTTCCCAAGCAGAGTGCTGTATGTAAATTATACGTGACTGGTAATTTGCCCATCCAAAGATTAAGCAATAAGGACTTTAGAAGTCAAAAGATGTGTTACGTATGATATGTGATTGACGTTAGCCCTCTCCCTCCCCACCTCTCCATCCTATCTTTAACCCTCTCTGCCCTGCGTCTGTGTCTATCCCTCTCTCCAACCCTCTGTACCTCCAACCTTTTGTTCATACCACCCTTCATCCCTACATCACATGCTCCCTACCTCCAACCCTCCATTCGTGCATGTATGCTATGTAAAATGTTCCTGTCAACTCATTAAACTCTAGTGTTGCAAGCTTTATTGATGCACTCATTTTCTGACATCTGGACATTTCTGCTCTTTTATTAAATTATTATGCACCTGTTTATTTGTGACAGGAGATGCACAATCACAGCATCCAACACACTGCTCATATTTCAACAAAGCACCAACATGGGCATCTGGTCTTCGAGTTACCTGATCTGCGTAGATGCCTGGTTGATCTCTGTTAGCTTCTCCTTACATTAATCTAGTTGGGGCTTTCGCTCTGACGATAGTGTAATATGGATAGGCTATGCAGGGACACCCCAGGCTAACAAGTCATCTTTTGGTTCAGTTGTTGCCTTGGCAGCGTTTGCCATGGAAGCCATTTATGATGGTGGCAGCTTAAACCTCAAATGAAGAGTTGTCATCTGATTTACGAACCTTCAGTAGATGTCTTGACATTTTTAACCTCCAGATGACTGGTAAACGCACAATTAACTGTTTATTAATGTACGTAAACCTGGTGAAACATGATTACAGGAGATTTTCTCTTAAACATCACTGCATTGACTATTTCAATGTCTGTCCCATATCATGTACAGTTATGGAGTTTTTGTAAAGGTGTGTGGTCTTCAGAATGTATTCAAATATATGCTTTTATAGTCTTTCAATAACTTTTTCAGGTTTTTCCTGATTTCTATAAGTTAAGTTTTGTATAGCCAGTGAGAAAGTTGGACGTACTTACTAATTATATGATGCAACTCGTCTACAAGTTTATTCTATAAACTTTGGGTGAAAGAAACAGTGTGCTATTTATTTCCTATTTTGATACGAACTGTTGTAATGTAACTTCGTGAAACAAAGGAAGCAACTTGGGAAAAACTGAAAACAAGCATGCTTGATACAGTGAGGAAAATATGTGGGGTGACAAGAGGCCAGAAGAGACGTGAACGAGAGATGTGGTGGTGGGTGGATGAGGCGCAGATGAGAGAGTAAAGAGCTGCGTTTGTAGTTTAAACAATGTTGCAAATCCCAAGGGCGGATCCAGGGGGGGGCCAATCCGGCCATGGCCCCCCCATTTAGAAATTTCTTTATTTTTGACCAGCTATTTTGCTCGGAAACTAGACGTGGCCCCCCCAATGAGTGGTTCCGTAGGGCTTTGGCCCCCCCTTCGAAAATTTCTGTATCCGCCCTTGGCAAATCCTATAACCTTTTTTGCAGTTCTGTATGATTTAAATCAAATAATAGGCTACAATCCCGCCCGGACAGAAAAATATTTCAAGTTTTCTATTCAACTGGCTCTAAGATGAATGCAGTGAGTACCACTGTCTCAGTAGGAAGATCAAGAAGGAATAGGTCTGAGCATCTGCCTATGTAAATAAAGTTGCTGACGGTTCATGTTTTTCACTGCTCATGGGTTACCTTTACACCTTAAATTTATGATGAGCTGCATTGATTTCCCGGTCATTTTGTTGTCTTAATAATCTTCGTTTCATTTCAAACTGACACAACGCTTAGATTATGATTAGATGTATGATTAGAATTCATTGTATGAATGGATGATTGCAAGTTATTATAGAAGTTGAATTTAACTGTCATCAGCAAAACAAGGCCTCTATTGCTCTGTTTACTAACGCCATCTGCCGAGTGGACTTTGTGTGGGTATACAGCGGGAGTCACGCATATCCGTGTGCTCATGGCAGCGTCATGCATATGTGGGCCTTTCATTGCCAGTCTTACATAAATATAAGTTGGATTGGTTAAGTATTTTGGGCCTTAAATAGAAGCTGTATTGCAGACAATAATATTCTGTGAAAGTAGAAGTTTGATGATGAAAATGGCTAATTGTTAAACTTGAAGTCGGATTGGAGAAAATTACATTTATTGCGTAAATAGAAGTTGGATGGATGACAGTTATCATTGACTAGTTACCATTAACACTAAGTCTTGTATTAAAATGCTGTGTATATGAATAATGAAACGATAGTACATACACACATAGTATACGTACATGCTTAAGGGACGGAAAACGATAGATTACCCGAATCAAACCACATATAGTTTATGATCAACGAAAAACACAAAACTCAGGATGTGATCGACAGTTTCACCCAGGGCTTAAAGTGTGGTTGGACAGTCATGGACGGCGTCCATGCACTTATTTTAAAATATGAATGCCGTCCTGCCACTTATTGTCCGGCACAGCCTGAAATGGTAAGGGCGTCCAGGCACTTCTTTTGGAAAGGTATGGATTCGAACGTCCAGTCACTAATTTTTCCATACTTTTTGCACTGGTTTCACCACAGTAATACCACGTGGCACGTGCAGCAAAGGCTAGATAACAAAATTAATTATTTTTACTGTGGTGATACTACCAATTTCGGTGGTAACAACAAATTTCTGATAGTCTACGACTTTGGTAATATAATACATACTGGTCATGTCCATGAGGTCGTTGATATATACTCTCTAAACTGTTGAACCGTTTTGCCACAGTTAGGCCTATACTAGGGTCCTTGCAGGTAAAGCGAACCACTTTGGTTTAGAGTGCAGTCTAGACCCCAATTTTGTGCAACTACGGTAATTGACCTATTCCCCTTGAAAGAGAGGCTCCTCAACTAAGTTAAGCACTCAATAGATAAAGCGAACTGCTGTCATGTAAACTGAACCAGTCCCAGGTAGTAGGACCTGTCGTTATTGTGATGATTCAGGTTAAGCGAATTACCATTGTAGGAAAAGCGAACCACTTTTGTGTAAAACCGAACCACAAATTTAATGCCTTAGGCCAAGGCTATCACCATTGTAGGAAAAGCGAACCACTGTTGTGTAAAACCGAACCACACATTTAATGCTTTAGCCCAAGGCTATCACACCATACAAAATGCCATGAATCAGGACCATACAACAGGTTACATGTTCAAACACATAGCATATAAGCAAAAAAAGCAATAATAGCATACTAGAATGCAACGCCAATAGGCCTTACTACAGTTGTTAGAAGTACTAGGGACTAATTTGCCAGGATTTCTTCAAAATAATGACTTGACTTAAGTGCAGGAAGATGCATAACATAACATAACATAACATGGGTTTTAAGTGGTTCAGAAGACACTGGGTCTGTGTTAGAACCACTGCAAATTAACCTGGAACATCTAGTAGCCCAATTTTCCTAGTTTCCTTTTAAATGCTGAGACCGTGTCCACCGACACAGTGCTGTCATCCAAGCCGTTCCACATGTCTACAACTCTAGCACTAAAGAATTTCTGTCCCAATGTTCCTCTTGGCTTCTTAAACAATTTGTACCTATGACCCCGAGTTGCTTTGTTTGGTGCTAATTCAAAGAATGTCTCCCAACCTAGTGCTTCCTTTCCAGTAATGATCTTATATGCTTCAATTAGGTCTCCCCTGCTTCTCCGTCTCTCCAGTGTTGTTAGCCCACACCTCTCCAACCTCTCTTCATAGCTCAAATCTTTCTATAGCCCCAAATCATCTTCGTAGCTCTTCTTTGCACTTTCTCCAATTTTTCAATGTCCTGTTTCAGGTATGGGTTCCATGCCTGAATGCAGTATTCCAACTGTGGCCTAACCAGTGATTTATACAACCTCAGTAACGTGTCCTTGTATGCATGCTTGGAAAATTTTCATCACATGAGTTTCACTTAGGCCTGGCTGATTCTGGAACTGCTGGTAAACTTGCAAGTAGACTTACAAGTAATAACTCAGTTCAAATACTAGTATGCTCAAAATTGGAATGGTCTATCGCTGCAGAGTTCATAGCACTGGATAAGCCTGTTAGACATTTGCTGGAGCAGCAGTTGTAACAATGGATGGTGCTGAGTTGGGTGGCATCAGGAATGGCAGGTGTGTTTAGGGTTGACAAGGAACCCACAGAGCTGAACAGCTGATTGTCCTCAGTCCCAGTACTTGTAACAATGCTGGTGCTGAGATTGGTGAATGGTCACCTTCATGCATGGCAGCAACATGGTATCAGGAATGGCCAATGTGTTTAAGGTTGATGAAGAATCCACAGAGCTGGACAGTTAGTTGACCCCTGCGGCATCAGAATTCATGATTCGATATTGACTTAATTTTAATCTTGCCATCTGTATCTACACAACACAACAACAATGGTCCAAAATACCTACTAACACAACACACCAACAATTTAGCAATAAGTTAACATGCTTACTAAATGATATAGGCCATTTAAGGTAAAGCGAACCATGGTTCGCTTTGCCACAATACAATTTAGCAATAAATTAACATGCCTACGGCCATATAAGGTAAAGCGAACCATGGTTCGCTTTATCACAATGCTGGCGGTTCGGTTTATCTAACAGCTAACGTTAAGCGAACCACGCTGTGTTGTTACTGCCACAACATATATTATCGCTCGCATTCGATTGGAATTTATGTTTTTAGAAACTACGTCGGCCACGCTTGCATTGTAGACACAAGTTTTAAGAATATAAATGTGCCTGCACGTGCCGCAAACAAAAGTAAAAAAGTCGGAAAATGGTAAAGTTTTGTACGAAACGTCCAAAACATAGGACACGACGAAAGTAAGCTTACTTTCGGTTTCATATTTCGCTGCAAGAAGACCCGATGTTGTGTTTCTTTTATGCATAGATATATGACCGATGAGCGAGAACAGCCATAGACATATTGCGACTATTACACTGCGCTAGATTGACGGGTTATGAAATTTGGTTCGCTTTACATGATGGTTCGCTTTACCTGCAAGCACCCTATAAGAAATCCAGATCCTGAGCAGGCTGAGCGTTTCTTAAAAAAAACAACTTATAATTCATTTAAATTGTACGGTGCTTTTTGAAAGATGAAGAGCCGTTCAATGACGACAAATACAACAGCAACAACAACAAACAAATAATTTACAGACAACAAATTCTATGCTAGCGTTTGTAATAATAATAATCAGCAACAACAATAAGAAACTACGTAATAGTAATTACAGTGCAGTGTGGCGCCAGACAAATTGAGAGGAGACATGATAGGTCACGGCCTTGACATCTTTGATAATTAGGTCACGGCTTAGTGCGTTTTATTCTAACTGGCTGGGAAATTTCGATCATAAGCTCAGATTATTGTTGTAACAGCAAATTAGATCATTCTATTAATAAAATAAGTAACTTGCACATGTTTCGTATTTGCACGAAGTCACTGATCAATGAAATTTATAGCAAAAGAAGAATAATAAATGTGTCCGTCAGATGCCACTTCGTTTACAGCAGAGTTTGTGTTGACAAATTCCATTCGGTGAAAAACCGCTTGTGTTCAAGTCAAGGCGAAGTGTACAACAGTCAATCAAAGGAAATGGCTGCATCATCGAGGAATCTGTCAACTTTGGAGACGCTGAATTTTGATAATTTGGCGCTTCGGTCATTGCCCATAGATCCGTGTAAAGAAGATGTTCAGCGCCAGGTGAGAGGCGCCTGCTTCTCAAAGGTTGCACCCACTCCAGTGAAAAAACCAAAACTTGTGGCACATTCAGCTTCAGCAATGGCCTTACTAGATTTACCAGAAAGTGAAATACAACGTTCGGAGTTTGTGGAATACTTTGCTGGAAATAAGATATTGCCTGGATCAGAAACTGCGGCACACTGCTACTGTGGTCATCAGTTCGGACATTTTTCTGGACAATTGGGAGACGGCACTGTTGTGTAAGATACTTGATGGTGTTGTGCATGTGATTTGGCTCATTTAGAAGTACGATTTATCGATATAACTAGAAACTGTATTTAGAGTCAGAAATGCATTTTGTATTCAAGTGTATTGGATTCTAGTAAGCCTTGCATCAAAGCTGAAATTTATGGAGATTTACATTACTTTTCGTCTTTGTATCAGATCACTGAACATACCTTTACTTGAACAGAAATAACCTCTTGTATGCATAGACTTTTCTATGGTAGTAATTTTTTAATACGGGTAGTCTTTTTTCAACGATTTATATTCTAACCACAGTGTCGTGTAAATTGCTTTAGAAGTTAGATCTGGCGATTGAATCAAATTGTATTTTCAAGAACACTCTTATGGAATGATAAAGTAACGATTTGTTCAGGTACCTGGGAGAAATACTTAATCGAAATAATGAGAGATGGGAAGTGCAGCTTAAAGGAGCCGGAAAAACGCCATATTCAAGAACAGCGGATGGAAGGAAAGTTCTACGTTCAAGCATTCGAGAATTCTTATGTAGTGAGGTACTATCATACTTTTGTCCACTATAACAGATGCACTATAACAGATTATGGGAAAAAACATACTGCTTCATCTTCTAAATATCTATGATGTTGCAGCTCTGTGGATTTAGTTCCAGTTACCATTTAGATGTTGAATATTATGCATGGGTAAGGGTTGTTTCATGAGCAGGGAAAGGGAGGACATGTCTTTTTTGGCCTCATATCCTCTATCTGGTAGAAAACCTGGAGAATGTCTGACTTTGTTGTAATTGGCTAAATCCAATTGGCTATTACTTCAATGCATTTTTTAATATCACTGATGCTGTTCCTAAGTTCCCCAGGGGCCCAGGCCCTTCCAGGCTCACAGTCCAATCTACTTATTTCTTTTTTATTCAGTTCTATTACTTCCAAACGTTTCTAGTCCATTATCTCATTAATGCTACAAACAATGTGTGTTTGAAACTTTTCGTCATTGGACCATAGACTTCATCTGTTTAAATTAGCCTCATCTTTCTCTGTTGACTGAAATTAATAATTCCTACAAAGTACAATTATATAAAAGTTTTTCTTTTTAGAGGTTCTATTTATAAATTGCATATGATGATTTTCGTTTTACTGAGAAAATAGACGGTTGTCATAATGCGACAGTTAACAAGCATCAAGATATCAGTGGATAAAGTCTAGTAAACGTTTTTAAACAGCATTCGTTTTATGAAGTTCTTATTGTTATTAGTAATGAGAATTTTCAATGAAGAGTTATCTCCTTAGAAAAATACTGTGCATAATCAGGATGGAGGAATGAATTTCATAAAAAAAACTTTACATTTATTATGTCAAAAAGCCTAGACTGATATCATACAGCTTTCCAAAGGGACTTTTTTCATTGTTTCTTCTGAGAGACCTATGACTCTAAAGTCTGGAGTGAAGCATTTCATACATTCTTCTTTGTCCTTTCTGGCTCTCTGTGTCCTCCTTAGGCTATCCATTTATCTGGCAGCCATATGCACAGTCGTATGATTTCTTTCGAATTTTAATGCATGACCTAAAGTAGTGTGTAGTAAGTTTTCCTTCTTTTCTTACAAATTGTGCCCGTATTATAGAATTTGCCATTGTGTCTAAATTCGAAAAAGATATTCTTGATATCCTACATTTTTAGTATTGGTTCAACTAAGATGGAAGTGATGCAGAAAATGTGATTAAGTGAAATATATTGACAGTTTTATTTTTATGATACGAGTGTGCTAAATTGCTAAGAAAAATGTTGACAACGTATTGGTTTCCAGTAAATATTGTATGCTAATATTAGTTCAGTTATTTAATATTTGTTGTCATGAGTGTGCCTAGCATTCTAATGTTTGAGCAAGACTTGTAAACCGCAAATAATAGTCAAAATGTTATTAGATCTATGTAATTGTTTGGTGAAATTGTCTTGCAGGAAACAACATCAAATGTGCTACATAGTTTATGTGTATGAGTCTTTTAGCCACACTAGTATCTTCTATCATGGGGCATGGTTAATAATTTATTTCAACTTATAAGAGTCATAATTTTATGTTGTTATATATTTGTCTATAATTGCTATATAAATTTTATGTCTGTGTAGGCAATGTTTCATTTGGGCATTCCCACAACCCGTGCTGGTTGCTGTCTGACTTCAGAATCCACAGTTTCTCGAGATATATTTTACGATGGAAGGCCGATCTTGGAAAACTGTGCTTTGGTGACCCGAATTGCTCCGTCATTCATCAGGTTTTTCTTATTGCATTTTTCAATCGTTGCTAATTGACTACATTCTTTTGGAATGTATATATTAGGTTTTTTATTTTGCTGTCTTATCATTATGTGAATATACATACCTTCATATTTATGCATTACAGATTGTAGCTGTTTGCACATTGCACATTTAGATTCTTGATTTATAATGTGATTTGTTTGCAGAAGTATAATTTGTGACTGTTGCGGAGAAACATTTAAAGAAATTTGTGAATTTGTATTTTGACATATTATTTAGATTTGGTTCCTTCCAAATCTGCAAAGGTCCTGACCGCACTACCGGCCGGGATGGACCAAGTGCAGGTCGACCAGAAGTACTGGAAAGTCTGATTGACTATGTTATAGAAGTCTTCTACCCTGATGTAGGTGAAGTGATTTTCTGTCGTTAAGTGATTAGGTTAATGAGATTAGGTTGTTGAATAATGTTGAAGAAGTTTGATGCAGTTTTTTTAATTTTCTTATATTAGTTTTGTGATACAAACACTTAGATTGCATGCACAAGTACTTAAAAATTTGGTAAGGTACGGTACCATATGAGAAAAGGGATCAAGTACTCAATTTCTGCCTGTAGGTAACTTGAAGCTGTAATGAGATTTCGTAATCTGTTAAATTATGTCACTGTCTGATCGTTTTTAAAGTTTTACTTTATAATCTTCGTGAAGTTGCATTGTGATATGTCTTTTTTGTCCTCTACAGATAAAACAGCAATTCAAGTCTGATAAAGTACAGGTGTATGCTGAGTTTTTTAAAGCTGTTGTCATGAAAACTGCGGCTCTTGTTGCTGAGTGGCAGTGCGTTGGATTCTGTCATGGGTATGTATTTTTAGATTGAGTTATTTTTAAGTGCTGATATAGAAAATGTCAACCTCATATGCAAGATTGAGACAAAATTTAAGCTATTGTAGGAAGTTTAACAAGTATAAATGACAGTAGGAAAGGAAAACTTTTAGCAGAGTATACTTAATGACAGTGATTGTTGACTTGTATATAATTCTGAAGCTTGTTACCTAAGATGATCTTTTGCTAAAATTTCTTTGCAACATTCTTGTACAGTTTGTTCCTAATAACAATTAACGTTTACTGTCATAGATGATGATTTAAGTCTCTTTTACAGATTAGCAGTGAGCATTTGATTTTTAGTTGGTTGTTGCCATTAGATGTGTAATGATGAGAATTGTCTGTTGAAGTGTCTTGAATACAGACAACATGAGTATTCTGGGCCTGACCATTGATTATGGGCCATTTGGATTCTTGGACCGTTATGATCCAGGTCACATTTGCAATACTTCTGGTAAGTCAATAATTTCTTTTGTTTGGATTTGCCAGTGTTTCACAAGGAACAATTCTGCTGAACCTGCTTCATATTGTTTTTAGCACATTGCCCTGTATTTCATTTGATGACTATTTAAGCATAATTTTGCTCATGCCTCTTGAGAATAAAAACTTTAGTACGAAACAGTTGTTTTATATTTGGAGTAAAATGGCCAATAGTGTTTTTCTAATACAACAAACTGCTTAGTTGTTAGTTTTTGAAGATGCCATACTTATTTATTCATTCATTCATTTCAAGAATTTATATAGTGCCCCTTCAAGAAATCCACTCAGAAGTGCTCCCAGTTCAACCACGGTGAAACAAAAAAGTTTTGAGGAGCCTGTAAAACACTGACGAGTCAACCCTAGGTAACAGGCTCATCACCAGCGGGAGACTATTCCAGATAGATGGACCTACAACTGAGAAAGCACGATGCTGACAGGTTGAGGTTTCAACAAGCGGGATCAAAAGAGTTCCCACTAGAGGCAGAGTGAAGGGCTATGCAAGCCAGAACAACAGATATTGGACAGCAGAGTTCACATAGATAGGTCGGGGCACAGCCAAGGAGACAACGCCAAACCAGTTAAGCAATTCTATATTCGATGCGTTGTGAGATAGGGATCCAGTATAGAGTATCATGCATGAAAGATGAGACAGGCATATTTAGGTATTTGCCCAATTAGCCGGGCTGCAGACCGAAGAACACGGTCTAGTCAAGATATCAATAATTGAGGCAAACCAACCAGAATAGAGCAACAAGCGGCTGGCGACAAAAGCATGGACAAGGTAGCAACAGAATCCTGCGATAATGAGTGAGAGATGACCCATAGCTTATGAACAGATCTTTTGGATACTGACCTTATTACAAATTGGTTTTGGTACGCCAATAACTGATGTCTTGTACGTTAGGTATATACTGGTGCAAGGCCGCATGCTAGAAGTTATGAATTTCAATTGCACATTAGAATAATATTTATGTCTTAATAAATGATTGGAAACATAGTAACTCTATTTAATATACATGCTGAGTTTGCCTTATTAGGTACAGTTGATTACATGTGCACAAACAATGTACAGCATAAGTTTTTTTGTCTAACCCAAGTTGATGGTGACTTTAGTATCATGGTATGTATTTTTAATTTTACATGTTCATTTGTTTTGCTTGGCAGATTCAGATGGTCGATATGCATATGGTAAACAACCCTCAATATGCAAGTGGAACTGTACAATGTTGGCTGAATCATTACAGCTGCTGGTTTCGATGGAACATCTGCAGCCTCACATTAATAAGTTTGACGACGAGTATGAGAGTTGCTACTTGACCAAGATGAGGAAGAAGGTATTGCATTGTATGGTATCTGACCACTTATAAACCAGATGACAAGGTGTGCAATACATTATTTATTTATTTTATTTATTTCAAGTATTTATATAGCGCCTCTTCAAGAAACCTACTCAGAGGCGCTCTCTGCGCTAACTAGCTGAAATGATGTTGAGTGTCATAACAACAAGAAAATTTCATCAATTAGCAAAATAAGTCACAGTGAGCCGGAAACGGTCATCAGTGGCGATCCCTCGCAGACACGTAGAATCATCCAACGGAATCCCGTCAACAGCTTTCAGATGGTGTGAATGTTCAGAGTCTCTGGTACGGGTTGCGTCAATAGAGTAGAGCGGCGACAGGTGACAGGGCTGGCAAACACGAAACGCTGACGAAACTGAAGCTCCTTGCTGGTTGAAGATGATGCACACGTCCGGCCAATCGTCAGGCACAAGGTATGCACAGTAGAAGGCATTTGTCGCTTGTCGGTCGGTAGTTTTGAACGCCACCAGAGACAACATCCGATCGAGTTAACTCCACTGACCTGCGTGAACCGTCCTTCGGTGAGATGT
Source organism: Lumbricus terrestris (assembly GCA_949752735.1). NCBI lineage: Eukaryota > Metazoa > Annelida > Clitellata > Crassiclitellata > Lumbricidae > Lumbricus > Lumbricus terrestris. Next base: position 57,905,748 of record OX457039.1, read on the forward strand.
AAACACCAGACAACAGCGGTGAAGCCGCACGGTCTTGATGGTTGAGCTCGACCGTGTGCATCAAGAGGCGTCTAACGTCAACACGTGGGCGACACAAGACGACTTGCGAACAAAATCCCTTCCAACGCAAAATCCTTGAGGAACCCGACGAATAAGTTCGGTACACGAACCTAGAACAAGTAAACTCCAATTTGTGTGAAATTACTGCGCGAATTCTGCATAAAGTTGAAATAATCCACCGAAATGACGGAGTGGTCTATTAAACAACCAATATGGCCGCTGACCTGCGCAGGAACATTCCTTTAACTTCATTACACATTCTGTGAAATGGACAGGTTATGTTTTGAGGAAATTATGCATTGAAGAAATCTGCAATGAAGTCGCATTCTGTGATTACTGATGATATGCATGTTTTGAGTTGTTTCATAATGGCTTAGGCCATATTCAGCTAAGTTTCTTATAATTTCATATTGAAAGTACCTGCATTCAAGTTGCATTCTATGAAATCTTGTTTGTTATATATGCATGTATTAGACTCTACATCTATTACATTTTAAGTACCTCTTATAATGCAGCGAGGAGCCGAGGATGTTACCAACTTTACATGGTAACAGTTTATTTGTGTGGTGTAACTGGTTAGTAGGCAGTTGAGTTGATCCACATACCTTGAAGTTGGTTTTATACCACTGACCGAATGTTTATGTGTTATGGTATTTTAGTTGGGTCTTTTGAAGTCGGCACATCCAGATGACAAGTAAGCAAAATTATACTTAACTTAATGTGCAAGACAGGTAATTTTCATGTTTAAAATATTGGGCAATTGTTGTGTATGCATTGTTATTCGCAGTACCACTTAAATAGAATTTGTTTTACTATTTCATGGTATGGTGCCTTTTTACCATTTGCGTAGAAACCTTGTGGAGTCTTTTTTGGAAACAATGGAAAAGACTGGAGCAGACTTCACTACCACCTTCCGTTGCTTGAGCAACTTCCCTCTTCCAGGTTTAACATCATCTGATGACCTTGTATCAGAAGCCAAAGCAAAGCTGCTTGAACAGTGCTGCACAATGGAAGAACTCAAGTCATCATATGCTCCAAGAATGGATCCAAGGTTGGATATTGCATCAGAATTACCAATTTATGTATTTTACTAAATTTTTATTCCTTTAATAGCTTATTAAATAAATTTAAACAAAAATGTTCAATAGTACTTGGTTCAGAGGTGGACCAATGAGAAGTTAATGATTAAAAAGTTTTCATCATATTTGATAAAATGCGTTTTGACAATTCAATTGCTGCTCATTAAATTATGCATTGTGTTGCCCTGTAGCATGCTAAATTTGCTAAAATTGTTTATTTCATACCATTATTTAGTTGGCAACGAGCCCAAATTATGAAGAAGGCTTATAAAACTTATTTAGCAATATCAAAGTTGTTACAAAACGCCAACTGTCTGTTAATTAGTCAAAATTGCTGTAAATTGAAAGTTGTTCTGAGAACTATGTTTACTGTTGGAAGTTGCGTAGTTCATGCTACTGTATGTTATAGACAGATGGCGATGCTGATGTCTATCATGCGGAGCAGTCCTCATCTGGCTGCTTCATTCGAGCAAGGATTTCGACAAGTCTTGATAGAGATTGAACGGGCTGAAAAACTAAGCCAACTTGAGGTCTTGTGTGATGCTATACTATCATTTTATGCAAAGTATTGTATTTGAGAGTACTTAATAAAGCATGTCTTACAGTACACGTGTTGTCAGCATAACAGCCACAATGAAATATGAAAGTTTAAAATCTGAAAATGGATGAGGATGGCACCCCAACTAAGAAGGATGTCATTCCACATAAAAGGGCACATTATGGCCAAGGTGCAGTGTTGGGTCATGGTAGTCTTGACCTGTGGAACTAGGACATCAAGTTGATTCACACAATGGAGAAGGCGAGAAGAGATAGCAGAGAGGGGCTTGTGCATTGAGCCACAAAGAAAAAAGTTCTTAAGACTAAGAGCAGAACCTCATTTTGGATATGAATGGCAGGCAACAGGAAGCTAGACTAAGGTGGTACTTAGTCTTTGTCTAGTGTGATTTGATATAAAAACAATGCAGGCATGTTCTTATACAATTATCAACCTATACGTGTTTGATTGTGGTGGTTACTGACAATTCCATTTCTGGGTTTTGTGTTTTTGGATTATGAAATTCTATTTGCTGCACATTTTCCAGGAGATGACAGAGGAGGAGAAGACAGCTGATGATGGTGCACTGTGGGATGTCTGGATTAAGAAGTATATGGCACGTCTAAAGTTAGAAGTTGTGGATTGCACAGATTTGGAAGAAGCGAATGTCAGAAGAGTTGAAGTCATGAATGCAAACAATCCAAAGTAAGAAGTTAGATGCTTGGTCCTATCTCAGTAACATGCTTTAAAAGTTGTGCTTTTACCATCTTTCCATGTTATTTGCTGCAGTGCATTTGATCTATTATAATCTGAGAGCTTTTGCTTAGTGAATTTGCAAGTAAAGATGAAATCCAGTCATTGGGCTTAAAAGTGCTGAAAGTATGAATATGGAAGATGCTGCTAAACAGGCAAACCTCTGATCATTTCTGACATTGACCTGTATTTTAAGCTGATTAGCTAAAATATGTACGTTCATACTAGTAAGTTTAAGTGAGTGTGTGACAGTGTGTGTGAGTCGATGTGTGAATGTGATTTTGTGTGGGATTTTATAAATGTGCTGTATTTTTTGTGAATTGCATGATATAGGATTTTAAGTAATATGTCGTGTAATAGGTTAATTAAGATTTAATATAAATTTTAAATCTTAAATTTTTCTGCACCACACTGGGGCCATCTCAAGCTGATTAACTAAATTAACCAGCTTATTCGCCAGCACTATGTTAAATTAAGTCTGCTATAGCTAGGTTGTTCTATCCATTCTGGTGCCTGGTCAGAATTCGAAGAGGCCAAGGTGACATGACACCATAGTGTTTTTGTAGAAATTGATTATGGTCATTGCGTTTGTGCGAAAACAGGTTAGGATAAGGTAACATGGATAGTTTGGATTTCAATCATGAGTGGACAAAGTAGCAGAGGAGAGTTCAAGTGGAGGAAATTAACAGGCGAGATAGGAGGATGAGCGAACTGGTGAGCTAATTCCAAAGGGCTGACGCTACATACACTAAGGAAAATGTTTCATAGAGAAGGAGACGGTAGGTCGAAATAGAGAACTACATGATGGTGATTGAGTACGGTAAATGTGGATGTCTAGATGGAGAATATCTGTCAAATATAAGAGTGTTGTAAAGTTTGAAGGATATTGTAGGAAGTGTGCTTAAGAGCGTTCTGGAGAGACAAACAGAAAAAAGGGTTAAGCCTGACTCAAATCGAACGCTTTGTTAATTTTTTGTGACATTAAGTTTTGATTGATCCCAATCCCAAGTCTGAGCACCTACTGTCCTGACAATTTAATGCGTCTATTTTTTTAACCAAAGTTAACTGATTCTCCTTCATGAATGCCTCGTTTCAATTAAATTAAAATGTGGATAATTTTTGTCTATTCAGAGTCATTCCTGGTTTAGCTGATTGTATTGAATATTAGAAATGTGATATTTTATTTCTTAGTGATTAATTTATTACATTAAATGTTTTCCGTTTTGTCTCATTTTATTAATATTTGTGACTTTGACTTTTGTTTTGTTTTAGATTTGTGCTGCGTAACTATATTGCACAAAATGCCATAGATGCAGCTGAAAAGGGTGACTTCTCAGAAGTCAGAAATGTTTTGTCTATGCTTGAGAATCCCTTCAGTGATACCATCTTGTTGAAAAAGGCTGATGTGTCAGAACCAAGTGCAAATAGTTCAGGTAAATTATGCAAAATATTTTTATTTCACAGAACTATTAGGCTGTAAGGAATGTCCCCGACTATCAGTGTCTCTCTAATTCTGAATCTCGTTTTCATCCTTCTGGAGATGCTTCGAAACTCACTTCTTCTCAATGAATCAAGCACCTGGAATTCTGAATACCTTGACTGCTCAATTTTCAGGTGACTTGCTACCTGTACCTCAATCAAACATTTCTGTGTGGTTTGTGCATGTTAAAATTTTCAATAATGGTAATGCTAGAATTTGATCACAGAACTCATGTGAAGTTATTTTAGATATACTTTCACATGCAGAGTACTGTATATACAATTATACGTGAGTTGTTTTGCCCATCCTAAGACAATTAAGCAAACATTTTAAATAAGTGACAAGATATGTCACCATATGATAGGTGATTGATATTAGCTCTCTCCCTCCCCTCCTGTCCATTCTATCTCTAACCCTCTCTGCCCTGCCTTTGTCTATCTCTCCCTCCAGCCCTTCCTACCTCCAACCCCTTGTTCATCCACCTTCTGTCCCAACATCTCTTACTCCCTACCTCAAACAGTCCATCCTTCCAACGCTCCTTTCATTCGCGTATGCTGTGTAAAATGCCCCATAGTGAATGTCTATTAAACTTTTGTTTAACAAACACTGGCTTATATCAAAACATCGGTTTCTTTATTAAATTAATATGCAATTGTTTATTTGTAGCAGGAGATGCACAATCGCAGCATCCAACACACTGCTCATATTTCAACAAAGCACCAACATGGGCGTCTGGTCTTCGAGTTACCTGATCTTCGTAGGCGCCTGGTTGAGTTCTGTTAGCTTGTCCTTACATTGATCTAGTTGGGGCTTTCGCTCTGACGATAGTGTAATATGGATAGGCTATGCAGGGACACCCCAGGCTAACAAGTCATCTTTTGGTTCAGTGGTTACCTTGGCAGCTGTTGCCATGGAAGCCATTTATGATGTTGGCAGCTTAAACCTCAAGAGTTGTCATCTGATTTACGAACCTTCAGTAGATGTCTTGATATTTTTAACCTCCAGATGACTGTTAAACGCACAATTAACTGTTTATTAATGTACGTAAAGCTGGTGGAACGTGATTACAGGAGATTTTCTCTTAATCATCACTGCAGTGACTATTTCATTGTCTGTTTCATATCATGTACAGTTATGGAGTTTTTGTAAAGGTGTGTAGTCTTCAGAATGTATTCAAATATATGCTTTTATAGTCTTTCAATAACTTTTTCAGGTTTTCTTGATTTCTATAAGTTTTGTATAACCAGTGAGAAAGTTGGACATACTTACTAATTACATGATGCAACTCGTCTACAAGTTTATTCTAAGCTCAAAAACTGGAAATGCATTGGGACAAATATATCCACATCCTTTCTTATAGATATAGATTATGGTAGTTGAATTTAACTGTCAGCAGCCAAACAAAGCTTCTACTGCGCTGTTTACCAACGCCATCTGCCGAAGGGAAGGTTGAGTGGACTTTTGGAAGGTAGCCGAAGGCGATGTCGCATCCGTGCGCACTTTGTGCCCGAGTTTTTAACCGTTGCCCTAATCCTCAATCTCCCCAGTCTTTGTGGGAATATTTGACAGCAAGGACGAAGTTTCAGCACCTGCCAACGTTAAATTAGGAAATGGAGATGTTTTACACTTGAAAAGTCGTATAGTAATAAGATGTCTGTTTTGTATAGTAGGCTAGATGCTCGTCTTGCCCTATTAGCCACATAGGTGAGCATAGGCCGCGGTTCACGTGACTGAAAGAGAGCTTTTGCGGATCGCAGTTTGCTTCCTGAAGGTAACTTATTTTCAGAGATGAATCTTGGGCTGGCACTGTCGGTGCATGGGGGACCTCAAATAGCGTGGCGCCTATTCAAACGTTCTGCAGCAGTGAAGGATCTCACTCGATCAGTTCACTGAAAATGAGCAAGGTTGAGTACATTCTATACGGTCGCTCAATAAAAAAATTGGTGTGTCCATGTTGTAACCGTATCAACAGATTCTGCCTGATTCTTCTGACAATCGTATCCACAATTGAGTGGGCTACGTTGTCCTATTCTTTATAGTTTTAAGACAATCGTATCCATATCAACAGATCGTCTGTCCGATTGTAGGCCTATCCACATCATGGGCAATGTCAATCATTGCCATAGTACGTAGCTGTTTCCACATCTGGGCCTACGTATTCAGTTGTTCTTGAAGACAATAAGCGTAACGTACGTACCATGTCAACTGCAGCTAATGTCTTCTGTATGAGTACGGTAACAATAGTATCCACATCTACATAATGTTGTTTGAAGACAATTAATCGTAACCATAATCAACAGATTCTTCTGTATAGGATTGACAATCGCATCCACATCTATGACGTAGTATGTATCATGCATATGATTATAATATGTTCTTGCTTGAAGACAATCGTTACCATATCAACAGATTTTCTGTCTGATTGACATTGTATCCACATCTATGTAGGCCTAGGCCCATAATAATTATGCTGTTGCTTGAAGACAATCGATCGTTACCATATCAACAGTTTCTTCTGTCTGATTGACAATCGTGTCCACATCTATGTATTATATAGCCTATGTAATGCGATGATGACGATGGTGCTCTGACCGAAGGCAGGTTCATTGTCTTTTACGCCTCTGGGATGAGATGAGTGAGGTGTTTTCCCGTTGCCTTCCCCACAGACAATGATGGGTAATTAAGCGACTTGCCCACGGCAAATTTAATGCATGTTGCCTAGCAACGTGGTAAGGACTCGTTTTACTGCATCATCTTAAGTTACGCGCAAAGATTTTAAAATCTGTTAAAATCTTTGGTTACGCTCGAAGGCGCTGACCAGCGTTACTAATCAACAGGCAGCAATATTCTAGTCCACGTACTGTTTGTAGGCCCAAGTAGCCATTTATACTGTGGCATCACAGTATAAATAACAGTTTCAGTTCCGCAAGAGCCTAAAACTTCTCTGTGTATCAGTTAAGACACTGGATCGGGTCGGGATCGAGCCTCTCTGATCAAGAGTGGCGCAACATCGATCATGGACTGCAACAATCTTCTTTCCCTTCAGGCTAGGATTATTCCCTCTGGCGAGGGGTCAGCCACTCGGATCCTTCTCCTCCACTTGTCTCTGCTTCCGGTGTCTTCTTTCTTCAATCTGAGCAGCTTCAGGTCTTGTTGTATCACGTCCTCCCATCTTTTCTTCTGTCGTCCCCGACTGCGTCGACCATATACCTCCGCCTGCATGATTCTTTTGACGCAGCTACCCTCCTCTTTTCTCATGGACTGCAACAATAAATCAATCTAATCCTTGCATCAGAGACATGGCAAATATAATATATGTTTCCAATCAGGTTCCATCACCCAACCACCACCCAACCACCACCCAACCACCACCATCACCGACAACCACCGTAGCACCACGCTGTCTCCTCGGCTTGACCTCCCCGGATTTTGACCTGGCACCGGAACGAAAACGGCAGCTCTGGCTATTGCGGACTTGATTTGATATAGCGCCGGTGAATAAGCTGGTCTCCCTGACTTGGCTTTTGTGGGCGCTGAGAAATTCTCGAAGATTTACATTACATTTACATTACATTATGTGCCCTATATAATAATGAGTTGTATTATTTTCCATTTTCCGGGCACACACTCAGAGGAGACTCGATGTTGCGAACAATCATAGAGGGGAAAATGGATGGAAAAAGAACGAGAGGCAGACCAAGACAAAAACTGTTAGACTGGATGATGAAAGATGGCTACCAGAAGCTGAAAATGAAAGCGCAGAACAGAGAAGATTGGAGACGTCAAACATTCGAACCTGCCTAAGGGCAGAGCACGAAAAGAAGAATTATTTTTCATAGAGTTATCCTATGCAATTGGGAGAACGCATGTTCTGATGACGTAATACACACTACATGTATTTACAAACCCGGCGGATCCATCAGCAACAATGATGGCTACGCATCACCGACAAACGGGACAAATCGCCCGTAAAAAAGTTCAGGTTGGTCGTGTTCGTTAGAATGCTAGTAAATGTTACAGTCGTTTAGTTTGAGGTATATCCAGACCTGCCTATCATTAAGATGGCGAGCGTTGAGTTGTATCAAATTTCAAAATGCGATATTAGCGGCAAGTGTCCTTACTAGGAATCAACATAGTAGCCTAGTGCCTAGCTTAAAATACTACTTTCAAACACTACTAGCAAGAGCACAACTCTTAATTAATATTTGGACAGATAAAAAGTAAAGATAATTAATTACTAAGGCTGAGAAGTGACTTTGATCGGTGTTGCTGCTTGACGCAGGCGACGCGCAACTGTTTACTTTCTTCTGTGCGCCCCAGTAAAAATAAGTAAGAACGAATTACTTTATTGTACCGCCTGCAAACGCACTGCAATAATTTCAATTTATGTAACGTTATCGCCCAAATCTTGGCGAGTATGACTGGAAATCATTCGAACCTTAAGCACATATTGTGACACCAGTTCGTGACTCAATTCACTGACCAGCAAATTATGCTCCTATCCCAAGTTCTACTCTCTTTTTCAAATATTGTAAGTAAGTATATATTCTTTATTGAACTGATTGTGGATGAGCTGCAATCTGATGTACATACATCGTAATGCAAAATCAATAGGAGTGCAGCATTTAATTTACACTGAATATTTGTTCCACTAGTATGTTTTGTCATGTAATCTTATTATTTTCTAAATTAATTTATTCTTTACCCTAATAAAGTGGAACTGCCTTTGTATCTTGAGAACCTGTACTATTTTCTTTGTATGCAATATCAATTCCAATGTCTCTGTATCAACACTTGATTTATAGATTGCTTAGTGCTTACTGGATTGAGTCTTCACATATATGTTTCGTCATGTAAATTTTGTCAGTAAGGGTCAAGACCCTGTTGGTCTATTTCTGAGAACGTTATCGACCTGCTGGCAAAGTCAATTAGAAATATCCCAGTGGGTCATCCTACGTCATGCTTTAAGTCTGCTTTAGTTACTCCTTTGCTTAAAAAACCTGACCTAGATTCCAATAATCTGTCTAACTTCAGACCTATCTCGAACCTAAATAACATTTCCAAGATCCTTGAACGTCTCTTTCTTACTCGCATCAAGAAACATATCACTTCCTCTCCCAACTTCAGTCCTTTTCAGTCAGCTTATCGTGAAGGCTATTCCACTGAGACTGCCCTTACATCCACGCTGGACAACATCTTTTCGTCTATTGACAATGGAAAGGCCTGCCTTTCTGTATGTCTTGATCTCAGCGCAGCTTTCGATACCGTAGACCATCAATTACTTCTTTCTAGACTCACGAAAAGCTTCGGTGTCTCTGGTACTGCTTTAAACTGGTTAGCGTCTTATCTGGGTAACAGGAATCAGCAGGTGGGCATCGGTACCGCTCGGTCTGAACCCACTGTTTGCACTGCTGGAGTTCCACAGGGATCTGTCCTTGGTCCTCTATTATTCACCGTCTTTACCTCCCCAATTAATCGCATAGCTAATCATTTTGGTGTCCAATTACAGCAGTACGCGGACGACACTCAGCTCTATATTGCTCTGTCACACACTGATCAGTCCGGTAAACTTAAACTTGAGGAGTGCCTGTCATCTTTATATGCCTGGTTCTGTTTTAATGGTGTGGCTATAAACCCAAACAAGTCTGAGGCAATTTTGTTCGGGTCACGACAACGCTTGCGTTCTTTTCCTTCACTTTCCAGCATCAACCTCGCAGGCTCCGCAGTACCGTTATCAGATTCTGTTAAAACTCTTGGGGTTACCCTGGACAGTATGCTTACTTTTCGGATGCATGTAACTAACCTTTGTAGATCTTGCTTTTATCACATCAGGGCAATACGCCACATTAGGTCGGCTCTGACTAAGGATATGTCGAAGACTTTAGCTTGTGCCCTTGTCTCCTCTCGCCTTGATTATGCTAATGCGATTTTTGTTGGCATTTCAGACTACGAGCTACATAGGCTGCAACGCATCCAAAATTCTTTAGCTTGGGTTGTGCTGCGTGTCCCACTACGATCAAGTTCCTCAGTTTTACTTCATCAGCTGCATTGGCTTCCTGTCGAGTTTAGGATTAAATTTAAATTGGCCTGTTTAACCTACAAATCCCTCTCTACCGGAACACCTCCCTACCTTCAGTCACTGCTTACTCCTTATATTCCTCCTCGTTGTCTGCGATCATCAAACATGGGTCTTTTAGTTGAACCTCGATGCAGAACTGTTATGGGCTCGCGTGCATTCCATGTCTCTGCTCCCAAAGAATGGAATCTACTTCCACTCTCTCTTCGTTGCTCAAATTCACTCCCTACCTTCAAAAAACGGCTCAAAACTCACTATTTCTCTTTGGCTTTCAAGCACATGGACCTTTAACTGCATCTTCCTCTGGCGGCTAACTATCCGCGCCTCAGATTCACACTTTGGTGTGACCTTGCGCGCGTAATAAATTTATGTAATAATAATAATAATAATAGATTGGAAGATATAAAATGCATACATGGATGATCTAGCTTTGCAGCATATTCAACTGGGAGCGCTTCTGAGTAGATATATCTTGAAGGTGCGCTATATAAAAAAGTCAATAATAGTTATATTTGCAATTCATAATTATCTGCTGTTTAGTGCTAATGTTCCTGTGTATCACAAATTCCCAAAATGTCTATGACTTGTTATTTTCTTGAAAAGGTTTCATACGTGATAAGAGATGAAGTGGAACGACGTCATCGATCCGGAGTAAACAGCTTGAAGTTCGATCCACAACTCAGCCGGTTATACACAGCTGGCCGAGACTCAATCATTCGAATATGGAATACAAATAACTCCAAGGTCTGAATCATGCCTTGTGTAATAATTCAGTGGTAGCTTATTGCTCTTGATGATAATATGGGCAGGTGGAGTGCAGTTAGACATTTTATACTTGTATGATTAGTGATTACCATCCATAGAATACTAGGTCATTTTGGTACCAGCTATGTTAGCTGTTGCGAAAAGACTGCATCTGAAATAAATCCTTTTCTAAAATCCCAAGCAGTGACATGTCTTTTATTACATTTAATTTCTCCTCCCAGTTTAGAAATCATTTAGAGGATCATAGCAGAATTTTTGTTAAAGAGGTTTTACAATGTAATATAATGCGTCTGCAATGCGATAATAACCCCTTACAAAGTTCAGGAGTGCAAATTGATACAGGGCAGTCAGGAAACATAAACAATAAACAGGCTTAAAGAGATATTTTTATCACATTAATTTGTTTATTCACCTTAAGAAATGTGGTCTATACAAAATTCAGCTGTTTGCAAAATGGGGTAAGACATCAATTGTCATGAATAGCCAGTTACATTGAATTCCATTGATGTGAACCACTGGGCAATGAAGCTTAATTGCCAATGATCTATCTGTTGGAAGTCGTACAGTAGTGAATGCATGCAGTAATTACACCCGCATTTGTGACAGCATAGGTCATAGTTTAATGTTGAATGGAATGCAATTATGATTGTTTTAGGATCCATACATGCTTTCAATGGAGCATCACACTGACTGGGTTAATGACATCGTAATTTGCTGTGGTGGAAAGACGTGTAAGTCTTGGATTTATTAGCCTGTATGAGCTTGTATAAACAGATTTTTAAAATTTATGTGATATCTGCATTTTGTGGGTCGGATTGGGAGTGCCTTTATTAATTCACTTGGTTTAGGTTTTTTTCTTCTTCCTCAGCCGTCCTTGTGACGAGGGTTGGCCGCATAATGAATAATCTTCTTCCACCCTCTTAGGTTTAGGTTACTGCCATAAATTAGGATGGGTACTGATTAAAAAAAGTTAATTGATTAACTTCAAGGTTTAACTTTGATTGATTAATTGATTAAATTTGATTAATTTTTTATCTGTTACAAAAAGTGTGAAAAACTATTTGCAATGTAGTCTAATCGGCAGTTGGATGAGAGCATAAAGATGCTTGGGTGCTTGGCCAAAATAATTCCAGTAAATGAAAGTGAGAATCTTGAGCTGATTTCGAACAGTGAGAGTGGAGCCAGTGAAGGTGATAAAATATGAAAGAAGAGATGTGGGATGAACAAGGAATTTGGGCTATTGGTTTGGAAGCTGCACTTAGAACGGACTGGAGGGAGTATAGACAAACTTTTGAAAAGCCGATCAGGTGGGAGTTGCAGTAATCAATTTAAGAGCAGATGAAGGCATGGGTTACCGCGATAAAGATAAGGGGAGAGTAAGAGGATTGCTCTAAGCCATCTATTGCGAAAGTAGGAAGCATAAGTAAGATTAGCAGTGTGTTCAGAAAAGGTGAGCGTGCTATCAAGGACGATGCCAAGGACACTGGAGTAAAAGATGAAAGACGAGAATCTGTTGTCAAGAAGGAGAATGTTTCATAATTGTTATCATTGTTTGTCATCATATTGTTTACTCCAGAAATGGACAGTTTAAAAATAAGAAAAAATTAATCGAATAGACCAAAATTGTTAGCAATTAACTGATTAATTCGTCATTGCAATAAGCAGCTCTACAATGTTGAATAAATGTTAATGTGATTCTGAAATTTCTCAGCTCCAATTAAGAAGATGATATATTATTTTGTCATTGTTTGAATTACTTACGATTCATTTAGGTTAAATATCTGTTATAATCATTTACTGTTTTTTGTTGATTTCAGTAATATCTGCTTCCTCAGACACTACAGTTAAGGTCTGGAATGCACACAAAGGTTTCTGCATGTCGACATTACGTACTCACAAGGTAAATGTAACTTGATTTATATTCCTGATAACAGGAATTACAGTGCCAGCAGTGAGCATGTTCCATACTTAATACATACATAGAATTATGTGTATACTATACATTATTTATCTCCGTTCTTTAGACCGTCATGACCTTCTAGTATGACGGTCTCAAACTGCCACAGCACAGCATCGTGCCATTTCCTCTGTTGGCTCTTTGCTGTGGAATTAACTTTCTGCTAGAATTCGTGCTGATATATTATCGGGGGGCACTTGTATTTCTGCCCGTTGTCTTTTAAAAGACTTCTTTTTAGATGGGTTCTTTACTCTTGAAATGCCTCTGATTAGGTTGCACTGTTAGAGGTGCTTTATAGATGGAATAGATTAATGATCTTGCATAACTATTTTTATTCTTTTACTGTAGTTAAAATACTTATAATTAAAGATGAGATGATGATATAATTTGGCACAAATTTATTGTTTTAAGCCTGCTATGATTTTTTATGATCTATTTTCCTGAATTGGTTGAAAGGATTACGTAAAGGCCTTGGCATACGCTCGGGATCGAGAGCAAGTCGCAAGCGCTGGACTCGACAGAGCCATATTCCTCTGGGATGTCAATACACTAACCGCATTAACTGCATCAAACAACACTGTTACAAGTGAGTTACAGTACTCACATCATTCTCATGTATTTTTTCTTTAATTTGTTTAAACATTGCTTTGTAAGTATTGTTTAGCTTGTCAGGCCATATGAAACACTGTTATGCTTGCTTTTTGTTACCAGTTATTCAGTCTTACGTTGATTATAAATGACATTTTCTTTAGCAGATCAGAAATTAACTGTAGGCTGTGATTGCAAGTCGCAGTTGCAAGTCGCAGAATGAACAGATAATTGCAGGTGTCGAATTTGACTATTTGGCAGCCAGTTAGGCATCCATCATGTCCTACTGCAATTCATTTGTACCATCGCCCCCCCCTAGCGGGTGGAAGGCTGAGTCAACCCTTTGAGAAGGTAGGGGGATTCAATCCTGTGTCCATCCTGGTCCTCTGCTCTTTGTGTCGGACTGTTTCCGTTGACCTAAACCAACGTCCAGTTGTTTTATTCATGACCTGTGAGGATACTTATAAAAAGTAAGAATGATTCACTTGCATAGACATGTACGGCATTGTATGCATGCGAAACCTGGACATTAAAAAAGGAGGACAAGCAGAGGATATTAGCTTTCGAAATGTACTGTTATAGAAGAATACTGCAGATCAACTGGACACAGAAAATAACTAACATAGAAGTGCGAAGAAGACTCAACAGCAAATCAGATATGATGGAAACCATAATGAAAAGGAAACTGAAACTATTCGGACACATCCAAAGAATGAGTGATGATAGAAAGATAAAGAGCATAATGACGGGAATCATGGAGGGAACGGGGAGAAGGGGAAGACCATGCAGAGAATGGTTGCAGGACATAGAAGAATGGTGTGGGATGAATGCACAGGAGCTGACACACCGAGCACGGGACAGAGAATCATGGAAGAGAGTAGTCAAGTGTGCAGTGGACACCTACGGGCTGTCAGCCCATGGACAATGAAGAAGAAGAAGAAGACATGTACTATTAACGATGGGTTTTGATCTTTTGACTTGTTTCTAATGAGCATTGTTCTCTTTGTGAGTCGCAATTGTTCTGCAATTGTAGCGTCGTCGCTGAATGGCAACAAGGACTCGATCTATAGCGTAGCAATGAATCAAATGGGAACCGTCATTGTCTCTGGGTCGACAGAAAAAGTCTTGCGGGTTTGGGATCCTCGAACGTGCCAGAAGCTGATGAAACTAAAGGGCCACACAGACAATGTCAAAGCCCTTGTCTTAAATCGTGATGGAACTCAGGTTGTCACTACTTGTGTTATAAATGCTAGTTTAGGTTTGTGCATCTCAGTGTGTAAATAGTCTCTTTTGTTCAGGCATAAATGTATGTATGTTTGCATACACACACAAACACGAACACACACAAAAGATTTAATAAAATTATATCTTGGATTTTGAGAGTGGGAAGAACCCAGTGATGCCAGAACTTCTTGATATGCCACGGAACAGGCAGAAGATCACAGAAATTTGCAATTTAGCAGAATTGCTGATTTGAATTGCCATGTAACTTCTGTTTGTTACAATGTCATGTTGAACCATATAACTGATGGTTATTCTGTGTAGTGCAGGAATTAGAATAATTTGCTGAGAAGAAATTATAATTGCACGCATTATTTTTATTTGATCTTATTCATCTATAACTTTGATAAGCTCTAATTTTGGCAAGGCATGGATGCTGATTGGTTCTGTTGGATTGCAAATTATAAGCAATTTCAAAAACACATATCTATTTTTATGTTATTTATTAAGCATTGTTGGATGTTGTTTTCTAATTCTGTGATTCTATTATAGCTAATTTCTGCTAAGTTTTGTACTTTTACATTGTCAGTTTAACTTTGTAGAGGTTTGCTCGGCTATTATTTCTGCATTTTCACATAACTCTTTAATGCCAGAGGGTATAGGATTTCCCATACCATTTACTACCATATTGGCATTGCAGGGTTACTGTTTGTGAACACTTTTACAGTGTTGTAATTGATAATCCGTATTGTTTTTGTAGTGTTTATCCGGCAGTTCCGATGGTACGATAAAACTCTGGTCGTTGGGTCAACAGCGATGCATCACAACTTACAAAATGCATGATGAAGGAGTTTGGTCCTTACAGGTCAGTGGCTCTAGATATGAATGATGCTATCTTGAATTAGTCTCTTATGTTAGTTGTGGAGTCTGATAAAGATGTGCACACCTCTCTAGAAACTTCTCAGAAGTCTGGTTCATGACCTTAGGATCATAGACTGAAATGCTAGTCTGTGACCAAAGTGACATGACAACTGCGAACTCTTTTGTGTGGTTGCTGGACAGTGGTTGATGAGATGTGCTGGCATGAAGATCAGAAGGATGTGGTTCAATACCCATTGGAATTAATAAACAAACATTATTACCGCTACTGTTGTTATTATTATTATTATTTTAAAATATTTTTAAAAATTTATTTTTATTACTTACTGGAAAGGATGGATGACTATATGTTTGTATCTTGTACAATATCTGAATGCATCTTGATCTCATTTGACCTTTTTCACAACAGGTGTAGCAAAGAGAAGCAGTATTGGGCATGTGGGCAACTTAATTTTGTTGCTGTTCAGAAACATTTAATGGGGAATGGGGGCATATAAATGTTCTGCTATGTTGCATGACAGTGATAATATTTGTTCAGTGCATACTGATCTGCTGTTAGCATAATTGAGGGATATTTAATATTCCAGTTGATGTCTGAATGGAAAGCTACTTTTTCTATGTCAGGTAAATGACAGTTTTACGACAGTTTACTCTGGAGGACGAGATCGTAGAGTGTGGGCAACAGACATTCGTAACCCAGAAATCCGAACACTAATCTGCCAAGAAAAAGCTCCAGTGTTGAAAGTAAGAGCAGAGCACGTCACATAAATTCTAAGGCTCTTCAAAGCCATTTGTTCTCATGGTTTGTTGTCAAAATGCGTTATACAGAAAGTTGTTTTCCCGAAGGTTAATTTGGAACATTAGTGGCAGCAAGTTGATGGTTTTTAATGTAGTTCGATATTGATGATTAATTTGGAATTGTCGCTTCTTTGTTGTTGGTGGGTTGTGATTATTGAGTGATAACTTATTTGTAGGTAGAACTGGTTAATCCTGATCAACCATCATCCATCTGGGTTTCTACAACCGATTCCACCGTCAATAACTGGGTATGTGCAATACTTGTAATTGGTTTTTATTGTTATTGGAGTTTTTATTGTTATTATGTTGATATAAATTAAAGGTATTAATACCACTACACGAGTCTTGGCCTTTGTAGGCTCGCTCATTTATGTTCGTATGTCAAGAGGGGAGACAGATCAGCTGCTACGGTGGGTGTTGAGAATTGGAAAGGGAAGTATCAAAAGCTTAACGGATGGTAGATTGAGGAACCTGGGGCAGATCATGAAGTGTCAAGTGGCACAAACGATGGAGGAACTGAGAATCTACTGAATTCGGAAGGGAAATCACTCCATAGACATGCAGCGTGAGATTTCGCTAGGTTGGAGAACTTGAGATTGAGAGTCGAGAAAAACTTAGATAGGAGTAGTATGATCCAAGATGGAATTGGAGGAATGAGAAGCACTTTCTTAACTATCTTATTGGTTTAAAAGCAGTACATTTTTGAAGCAAAAAGATTCACAATTGAATGCAGCACTTGTTTTTGCTTTCAGTTGCTGAAGTCTATGAATGGTGCAGCCGGTGACTATGAGTATGATAATGATGTCCCTATTAACTCACAACCAAACATGGTTATCAGTGGTAATTCACCATATCTGAATTGTAAATTATAGAAATCATTCTAATTAAATAGTAATAATAATTATTTATCTTGTATTTTGATTATTTTCATGTACACGTTCAACTGCACTCCTTGATTGATCAAATACTTTCTACTCTTAAGAGTGCTGTAAATCATTAAAGAAATTCTTAAACCTGAAGGAGAGATTAAACATGTCATGTATAGTAGTTTTTACTTATTTCCTGATTATTGTGACTGGTTAGTCAATTGATATTTATTTTAAAGACTATATCACTTGTAATTTTGATATGACAATGTTGACATGTTGCATCAGTGTTGTTTGGTTGTTTTTGAATACTGGTGAATGTAGTGCTTTGAAATTAAAAAAATTCATGACCACAAATCCTATTTGTTGTTTAGCAGTGCTTCAAACCCGGCTGTTCACAATTGTCCATACATTCCATTTATGAATAGGGCTTGCTGCCAAGTTTGTGCTGATTTGAACCTAGCTAACATTTCTTGCTCCAACTTATATACTTGATCTTTGTCATCCTGTGTTGGATACTCAGTTTTGTCGATCTCTACACTCGTCTTGAAGGGGAGCATGCTCAGTGGAGGTCGTGCTTTTTTTGTGTGGTTGGTCCGGCGGTATGGAATGGCCTTCCTCTTGAGCTGTGCCTGTTCCCTAGATCACTCTCTGACACATTCTATAAGCACTTGAAAACTGTTCTTTTTGCTGTACTGGAGACAGGACCACCTCTGAGTAGTTTCCTTGAAGAGGTGCTATGTAAATACTTGAATGAGTGAATGAATTTCTTAGCAAATGACTTAGTAATTCATCTTGAAAAAAGTGAATTTAGTTGTGTTGTGATTTATCCATGATATGGTGCTGATCGGTTATTCGGTTATATGTGTCATGTGCTCTTTACATTCCGATCATATTCACGTTACTCTTATGTTTGCGTTTTAGGTGGTGCTAGTATAAGGCAGTACCATGTGCTGAATGATAAACGTCATATCATCACCAAAGATTCCGAGGATCACATTGCCGTCTGGGATGTACTTAGCGTACGTTTTAACTTTCTCTATTTTAATGCTATCTGAAATTAGCTAATTAGCTTATCAATTAGAACCTAATCAATTACTTACCAACCTCTTCTGCCTGGAATAGCCTTGCAGAGATGTCCTATATAAAACCAAGGAATTGTTATAAAATTATTGTCTGTTACATGCGTGTCTACTGTCTAGTGCATCGAAAGATGGCAAAACAAAACCAAGCTTCATTTAAGTCATATCGAAAAAGATCAGTTCATAAAGCTGATCTTCGAATTAGTTGGTTGGTGATAGCTCTTACTTATTGTTTCAGTTGATGTGATTGTTTAGAATGACTTGCTGTAATTGCATCGTTATAAGACACTTGGGAAGTGCAAGCATTACAGTGTAGACTGGGTGCAAAAATCTACTGTTTTTCACTATTTCAGGCCCGTAAAGTCGAAGACTGTGAATTTGCCGATTATGAAGAAGAAATCAAGCAGCGCTTCAAGACTGTGTTCATTCCAAACTGGTTTACAGTTGACCTTAAGACAGGTGTAAGTGTTTCCAGTTTCATTGCTGATCAAAATCACAGCAACGTACATTATCAGATTTGGTGTAACAATATTATTGAGAAGATGCACCTGTAAAAATGAAGATTGCTTTTTTTATCATCGACTTGGCATTGTTTTATTAATGAAAATGTGTAAGTTGCATGAAGACAAACAGTCCCTTGAGCTAGTCCTAAGGTAGTTATCGGTGTGACGTGCTGGCGACTACTTTCTTAGCTGTGGATGTAATTTCAGAGTCCTGACCAGAAAAGATTGTTTTAGGCAAAAAACAGTTATGGATATTTGTGTCTATTTTTCTGTGTACTGCATATTGTCTATATGTGAGTTTGGTCATTGCTTATGTCTTTTTCTCTTTTGTGACGAATGTGGTCATTAGAAACAATAATTATAACAAAAAGAAATTTCCTTTGCTTATAATCAGCCATACGTAAAGTTTTTTTATATCTTTAGGCAGGCAGGAATCTTGTTCATGCAAAAAATCCTCTGATTTGGTTTTAAAGTTGTTTCGTAATGCTATTGCCTTAACTTTGGACAAAAGTGCTGCTCTGAAATGTGTTGTTTGTGCATTAGTGCCCATTTAATCCATGACTCAAGCACAAGTTACTCCAGAAAGTCAGAAAGGACTTGTTAGCTGATTTACAGATGTTGCACATTGCTGGGTAATTCGTCATATTTGTCAACTATATATTTAATTGAGTTGCACTTAGTTGTGCCTAGCACGTTTGAACCAGAGTGAAGTGCATGTAAAAGCTGAGTGAAAAACCTATTAATATTTCTGTAGCTTTGTTGTCAGCGGGTTCAGTACTAATTGCATCTGTGTGTTGCTAACAGATGCTAACCATTCATCTCGAGGAGACGGACTGCTTTGCTGCCTGGGTGTCTGCTCGTGAGGTTGGATTTGGTCAGCCTGGTGACACATCTGATCCTAAACGTATGTTTTTTTAAAAATTTTGCAACATTATTTTATCTGTTCACTAACAGTACACATATTTACAGGGTATAGTCTGAAGTGTTAGTAACATTTATTGAACAGTGTGACTACCATAGAAATGTATTTCGTAAATCCATTTTAAGAAGTTCTCATTTCACATTTGTCTCTTCACTTGCTGAAGATATCTTTGTACAATGCATTTGTAGAATTTAAGGTCACTCTGGTCGTAAGCACACTCTTTCAGGCATTTGTGATATTCGCTGTTTCAATATTGTATCTTTCTACTGTTTATCTGAAATTTCTATGGTGTTGTTGTAGTAGTGTAACTGAACATCAGTCTATGTATGGTTACTTGTGAAACCATACTTGTGATCTCTTTGTTATGATCTCTAAGTTAGGTCAAGTTTATTTGCCCAGGAGACCAGAAGTGTGGCTACAAATGAAAGACTGAGTTGTGTTTACTAAACTAATTCTGCAGCAAAATATTTTTTGTCATTTCAGTTAACCTGGGAAGTCTTGTCTTGCAAGCTCTTCTGGAACATTGGCCAAGTACATTCACTAATGGAGGTTAGATACCATCACACTTTTTTAAACATATATATTTATATATATATATATATATATATATATATATATATATTGTAAAAAAGTCTGCTATTTTAAAATGACAGCTGACTATTTCTTTAGTTGGTTGTTCTGGATGGATACCATTTTGTTAAATGCTGGTATTGTAGACATTTCTAGAATAGATTAGTCGTTGCCCGATAGATATTGTATGCATGGTTTTTTCACATTTATTTGGTTGTTTATTACAAAGGTGTTCAGAAAGTTAGCTGAATAGGGTCTTGGTTCTAATAACACATTGTTGAGGTACCTGGTAAAGTAGAGCTCTGGTGTGATCTCTCATCTGTTGCAGACCTCTAGTTGCAATTGTCCTCTAGCAGATTAAGGGATCTTTCAAATCTGACAACTGCAGTCTAAGACATGATGAACCATTCTTTAAGGATTGCATAGTTTGATAATTATTCAAAGCCCTGAGACTGAGAGGGAAAGCAATTGTTTATCAAGCCAATTTGTTTATTAAACTGTTGAATGAATTCAGTTTTTGAGTACTTCATTTGATTATGAGCTATGCGGTACTTGGACAGAGAGCCTTACATAGCATCAAAACTACGGATTATTTAAGGAAAAGGCATACTAATCAAGTAACTACTTGTAATTTTACCAAGTAAGCTGCTTGCTCGTGTGTCTTTTATTGCCTTCTTGTTACAATTGCTTATTATTGAGCCAACCTTGCTCTGTTGACTTTGCTTATTGATTGGATTATTTTATAATTTAACTACAGAGGATGATGACATTGGTCAGACGAAGGGACTTCTACAAGAAAAACGAGGTGGAAATAATTACTTCAGTGTACCTGGCCACACGCCTGTCATTTTTAGGTATGAGAATGCAGTACCAACTTCGCCTTTATGCATTGCACTTGTATCTAATGTTACATATGTTAAAATTTCATACTTATATCAGTGCTGTATTTTTTGCTTGTCCTGTAATAGCTAACAAAGCAGAACTAATGTCCTGTATTTTTCTTTATTATGTCATGTAAAATGTCCTGTATTTTTATGACAACAAGCTACGACCACTGTCATATGTTCCAATTTCAACTCATGTTAACTTATATTTTTATGTTTTGTACTATCAAGTCCAAGGCACTACACTTGTTTTAAGGTGCTCTATAATCTTATCAATTCATCAGTTAGTTATGATCTGCGCAATAAATATGCATATAGCAAATTGTTTGGTAATTTACCAGTGAAGTCGGCGGTCGAACCCAGTTTCGCCTGTTGTGTCGAGACGCTGGAGGTGATACGGAACAGGCGATGCTGCATGAGACAGTTCCTCCGTGGGTTCTAGAAGTTACGGTTCAAGTCAGTTATGTTTCTTCAGATTATATTATACACTATGCTGACTGTTCTTGCTCTAAGGTGCTGTAATTTCGTCTGAGATAGAATGTTATGTCTAGTTTCTGTATGTTATTTACTTTAAAAGTAGCCAAGGCTGATAAGGATAAAATGACTATAATAGGTAGCCATCTCGTTGTTGTTGTACAGAAAGCTGTGTATGCTGTATAAATTCATAGTTGTGACAATCTTTATGAAGCCTCCTTCTTGATTGTCTGTGAACTTGCTCTTTCAGTTTTCCATATTATTATCATCCTGACAGTTTTGTCTTTTCTGCATGTGCTGTTTAGACTTGCAGACCCCATTTCAAAGCGCCTTTCTGTGTGCCTTCAAAAGCTTTCATTATTACAAGGGTTCCGCTGTTTATAGCTCTAAAGTTGTACCTAAGGTAGTGGAGAAATAATCTCATGCTTTAAAGTCATATTGATACATTCAGTAAAGAACTGTGCTTCCTAGAGTTATGTGGTAATTGCCCGTAGTGTGAGTGTAATGTAAATACCTCCACTTTTAAACCAACCCTAAAAGCAAACTTAACATTCTGATTTTTTACTATTATTGCCAATTTTACTACCTCAGCCTCTAATGCCATCTTGTATCAGGAAAAACAAGAGATTCAATATTTGCTAATTGTGTTCCAGGTTCAGTTAACTATTGATTTATTCTAAAGAAGTCTGTAATGTATTTCCCATTGTTTGTGTTTTTTAGAAAATTTTGCCTCGCTTCACCAAAATATCGTTTTCTCTCCAGCCATATGCAAGTCCAGCAAACAAAAATATAATGGCACCAATCAAGAAGTGAGTTGTTTCTGCCTCATTTATAAATTGGAAATTTTCATTTTAATGGTGACTAAGGCAAGAATGTTCAAGTGTTACGTATAAACTGAACGCCTCGGAAGATAGGTTTCTTGAACGGGCAGCTCTTACAACCATTAAAAGCCAATATTAATTGATATCCATTGGCAAGACCAGATTGACAATAAATTCTGCTCACAGAATCAAACAAGTGATTTAAAAGAAATTTCTTGGTCAAATGATGTGAATATATTTCAAGAGTAATGATGAAGCCCTAACTTCTGTTTTTGGAAACCTGGGCCCAGGGCTTTTTTTAACGTGCAGTTCTACACAAAATGTGCAGTTCTAAATGGATTCGTGCAGTTATAGAAGCACTTCCGTCACGTTCCGTGCAGTTAAAACTAGTAAAAAAATAGGTCATTTTCCTCAGATTGGGAGTAATTTACCATGGAGGATGAGAAAGGAGAGAAGAGGATGCGCAGTTCTAAAAATTCCTTAAAAACATCCCTGCCTGGGCCAAATCCTTCATAGATTTCTCTCTACAAAAAGGCATTGGCATTGTTCCTTCGACCCCGTTCGCATGTCCCTGCTTACTGTTAGCTCACCAAAATGTAAATAACTTTTATGGTTAGCATACGTTATTCATATTGATTGTCTATTATTTATGATGTCTGTACAGACGGTTGCATTCAGCTGTAATGCAGGTGTTATTGAGAATTAGAGATAAATGCTACTAAGCGGAAGATTTCTTGTGTAGGAAATTAACTGGCTGGTTTTCTTTCAGAGATCGATTGTCTGCCAGTGACATGCTACAAATCAGGAAAGTAATTGAGCACGTCTACGAGAAGGTTATGGGTCAAGGGTCAGATGGTGGGTCGCAGACAGCTGGCAGCGGTGCCGTTCCAAACAACACAATGGAAAAATCGGAGACAGATAAGGACGAAGAAATGTCTTCACTTGCAGATGAGAAAGTGGAGTTGTTATGCAATGATCAGGTATATCATGTTTCTAATCAGTGTTATGCAATGATCGGGTATATCATGTTTCTAATCATTGTTATGCAATGATCAGGTATATCATGTTTCTAATCAGCATCAAAAAAGAGAATCAGTCAGTCCGCAATGTTTCCACTTAGATAGGAAGAAAGGGATGTAGTATTAAGTCCGGTTGCTATTCAGTGTTGAAGGAATGGGATCTTGCAAAGGTGAGATCAGATAGTCATTTATTTTTTCTAAGCCTAGATAAGTATTGTCAATTTGGCATGTAAATCGCTATCATGTTCAGCCTGTTTTTGGCTGATGTTAAATGATTTATGTCTCGGAACGTGAAAACTCTTATACTTAGAACAAGCCTGTCTTTTATGTAATGCGTAAGAGCGTAATAAAAGTGTTTTAGGTTTAGAAGAATTCAACTCAAAACTTTTGTTGTTTGAATCTTTCAAGAAACTTCCTGGTTTTTGTCATTTTTTGGGTCTGATTCTTGCAGCAGAACTTGTTTTTCTAAACAATGCTGACTTTGTTTGTTGCAGGTTCTTGACCCAAATATGGACTTACGCACCGTTAAGCATTTTATCTGGAAGCAGGGAGCTGATCTCACGTTGCAGTATCGACTGATTGGCGCAAAGTGACGACTGTTTATGTGCGTTAGACGTATTTTTGTTGGATTGACTTGGATTATCATTCATTTCCAATTTCTGACTGTACAGTGTACGCACGCTAAGTGGATTGTGTACGCACGCCGAGTGGATTGTGTACGCAGCGCTGAGTGGATTGTCTCTTTGAAAAATCTTCTGACCAGCGCTGCCACTGCTGTGTGTCGGTAGATGACTTTAGACAATGTCTGTTGCATGCCTTGGACAAAAAAAATTATGAGATTTGTTGTTGAGTCATGGCATTGCAGCTCAACTTTCGTGACTATACACCATATGACAGTACCATGTCTTTTGTTGTCTTTTCTGTCTATCTGGTTCCTTGATATTATTATTGACCGATGAAACTTATTTCATATTAAGTTAGGTTGTGGTGTCAAAGAGATGGATAGTATTTCTGAACTGTAGGCAAATTAAACACAGGAGCTTGTTGAGAATTTGGAATGCACATGTTAATTGGCTAGTCTTGTCGGGCAGATATTTTGTGTAAGTCTGCAGAGAAGATGAAGATGTTGAAATTCTTAATCTGATGGATCGTGTACTTCATTGTCAAGAATGTGAATAAAACTGAATTTGGATAGCTGTTTTATATTGCTTCTCTGTTTAACAACGTCACATACATTGTCTTCTGAAGATACATTTGCTAGAATGACAATCAGTTCGTGCAGATTCATGACTCTTGCTGGTCTTGTAGGCAAGGTTGTAGCCAGGATTTTATTTCAGGGGGATGTTTACTCGACCACTAGAGCCTAGAGGTTCTCCGTGGTCTTGGTATTGCCTGTGATTCAGGTACTGACTTCTGTTAATCTCATATTATTCATTCATTAGGTATAGTTACCAAAAGTATGTTGCTGATTAGAAGTTGGTGGAAATATTCTTGTCAACGAATGATCGAGGCCTATCTAAAGAAAGTATGACAAGTATCGCATATGATATTATATGTGGCGAATTAAAAAATCTCGTATATTGTTCCGCTTCCAATATTGTTCCTGTCCTTATATCGATATTTTGGCTCCAAATATCAATGCATTCATTGAAAACTTCTGTAACTATTATTGTTAGTATTAGTATATTATCGTTGTATTGAGCTTCTGCTTACATACCGCAGCCAGTTACAAAGAAATATAATCATGATTAAAGAAAATAATTAATTCAATCGGTACAAGTTGGGTAGGAGGCAGTGTCTGGAGTTCGAGGTATTTAGGGTGAGTATGCAGACTATAATAATAACAATAATCTTCGTTTATTAACATTCAATCTGACAGACCGCAGAATTATTACAGATACAAGTGATATGAAATACGGCCAGCTTCGCACGACACGCAGGTCGGTTACACTGCAGGCTCTGTAGCTTAACACTAATGGCCTAAGTGCTGGATCGCTCCTGGCACGGCCAAGCCAGGAATGGGAGGGGCGATCTTATTTTCAGCAGAACCGAGGCAAACAGCACAACAGAACCTATGGACCTTCAGTGAGAACAAGCTAATCAGGACATGCAAGTCAAATTGCACCGAAGCTCGCAGCAGCCGTTTTCAATGTCACGTACAAGCGCGTCTACTCTCCTCATGTCAGGCGACCGATGCTCGGGCCCCTCTTGTTCATCCTCTACACCACTCCACTCAGTTCACTCATAAAAGCATCCACAGTCGACCATCATCTATATGCTGACGACACCCAACTATTCATCTCTTTCTCTCCAAGCAGCTTCTCTGACTCCATAGACAATCTTCTCTCCGTGGTCACCCAAATCACCTCTTGGATGACCTCAAATCTCCTCTGCCTTAACCCCTCCAAGACAGAATTTATACTAATTGGCCTCAGAGAACAACTCAAGAAAATTCCTGATCCCTCTATTTCCTTCAACAATGACTCTTCTTCCAACCACACTTTCTCCGCAAATTCTCCTGTCCGAAACCTAGGTGTAATTTTTGACCAGCATCTTAGCTTCTCCGACCACATAACCCAACTTTCCCGCACTTGTTTCATGCACATACGAGATCTCCGCAGAATCCGACCTATGCTCGACTTTAAAACTGCATCCACAATAGCCACATCCATAGTTCATGCGAAACTTGATTACTGCAACTCTCTCTTCCTAAACATTGATACAACTCAAATTAACCGCCTCCAAGCTATCCAGAATGCCCTCGCCCGTGCAGTGACGAAAACCCCCAAACGTCACCACATCACTCCTGTCCTGAAATCGCTTCACCGGCTCAAGATACCTGAACGCATTGAATACAAAGTCCTCTCACTCACTTACAATACACTTCAATCATCCCAGCCGTTCTACCTTCGTCAGTTGTTCACCATCCAGCCACCTCGTTCAACACGCTCCTCATCCTCCATTACACTGCTTCGCCCTCCCGTCACTTCATCACTGAAATTTGCAAACCGCTCCATAGCCATTGCCGTTCCACCTCTCTGGAACAAACTTCCGCCAGCACTTCGGCAAACTTCCGACCCATCATACGAACTCACCAAAACTCCACCTCTCGCTATCTCCCCACAGGTCTTTCACTCAAAACTGAAAACATTGCTCTTTTACAAATCCTATCCTGATTCTTCCTCTTCTCATCACATCCCTCGCCATTTCAATTCTAAACATCACCCACCTTAGCCGTCCATCTATCTGCCTGCCTGACTCTCCGGACTTGACCCGCTGCCTATCGATTTTGTTTTGATTGAGCGCCTGTGAATAAGCTGGTTCCCGCGACCTGGCTTTTGTGGGCGCTGTAGAAGTTTCGAGATTACGATTACGATATATCTTAACACTTTGACCGCGTGGTACGTGTATACACGTACCATATTGAGTCATTTTACACAGCAAATCAGCGGTCAACGTGTTAAAATGCTGCATCTTTAAATGAGCGCTCAGTTTTGACTGGCTCCAAGACTGCTGAATAAACTGGGGTCCTTGGTTAGTTTAAGAAATTCTCAAATCCAATGATCTCTGGCCTGCTAATAATTACTAATACACATTAGTAGGCCTACTCAAGCCACCTTCGCTCAAGTCTTCCATTATGAAAACGTATAATAGGGTTCGTGTTTCAATGCAGGTACGTGCCAGCTTTACAATTTCAGCAGGCTGCTTCAATGTTATATGATTTCGCAGCTCGAAGAAATAGATTGTAAAGACGATATTAAACATTCCATTTTTGGCAGGTCATAGGGCAGGTCAAGAGTTAAATGGAAAGATGACCTGCCAAGACCAATGGCGGCGCCACTATATTTCAGGAATTATGCTTACGCGTATAGAGAAATAACGTATTTAAATGTTGGGTCTTAAAATATGTAATCAAGCGTATCTTAAATATATTCATAGTCTTTCTGTAATATCGCAAACCTCGTGTTTTAAAATAATATATTTTTGGTTTCTTAATTTTTTCCAGTTCTTGTTGATTATCATCATAAATGGAGCTGATGCATAAATTCAAAATAAATGAAAGCGACACATCTAGAGAGGTACTAAAACCCTATATAGTCCAGTGTTTATATCAATGTGTTGAATATTTATATGTAGGTTTTGTGTATGACCACGTGAAGGCTAAAGCCTACGATCTGTATTTTTTCCAAGTTATTTATACGCGACGACGTATTTGACAAAATGTCAAAGCTAAGTAAACAGTAAATAAAACTCATTAAGAGATCTTCTTGTTCACAGTGAATTTGACAGTTGTTATATGGCCACATGCAGACACGCTCAAAAACATAGTAACAGATGCATGTAGGCTACAATGCACATTCCGATACGTGGATACTTTTATATACAGGATGCACACGTTGCAAACAAATGCAGAAATGACCTCGAAATATTTTCACGAGTCAATAATTCTTTAGAAACAATTTGCCATCATCAGCATACGTGTAAGAACATGTTATTGTGACTGTAAGATCACATGGGGTCAAATGTTTGACCCTTCTATGTCCATGCTGGCAATTTACAGATTCACCAACTATTTCATACCAGCCAAAGATACAGAATCAGCAACCGGCTAAAGATTCAGATCGATATTTGTTCAGATCCTGCCAGGAGTTGTATATTATATGGCGTGTATTTTATTTTATGTGTTTACATTTTACATTTATGATATTGTTTTAGGTTGTGTTTTTTGGTGCTGAAGGTACCCAGGATTGGGCAATCTGTTGCTGGGATTTGCGTTCGAAAACCATTAAGATGTCGTACAAAGGAAACTCCTCCAAAGCTCAGACTCTGAATCTGATTAGTGGAGAATATGTGATCAGCGCAGATGCGTGTAAACCACTGCTGCACATCTGGGCTTTAAACAAAAGGGTAGCCGTTTGTTCTTGTTGCTTATTGAAATGCACTATAGGGCAGAGGAAAAGTTCTGTATATTGGTATGGTTGGTTATGCTGAAAAAATATCAATCGAAAGATGTGCATCTGATAAATTTCTGGGTAAAATGCTTAACTCTTTACCCGTTCATTTTTCCCGTTAAGCCCGTGTTTTCCGCAGATATTCTCGGGGCAAACGGGTAAAGGGTTAACATTTAAGTTGTTCGCTTGGTTAACTTTGAGTTTTAATTGATTCAAAGATTTGTTAGAAATGTTGTTTACTTGATAGTTTCTTTTGCTCAGCTGTTGCTGTGTTGTAGTAGTATGTGCTTCAGTTTAATGACCCTGTGATAACAAAGATCATTAGCGTCACCCTCCTCCTCTATCCAGGCTTGGGACTAGCTCTGCCAAAATGCATGCAGTGTTGTTGATTCTGTGTGTTTTGGTGCTAGGTTTTTATGGAGGCATGTAAATTAGTAATGTTTCTTCCACTTTTCTACAAGACTGCATTAATCATGCACTTATAGAATGCCATGCATCATGTTTAAGTACTCAAGTTTTTAAGTACTCCAAGCTCTGATCGTGTAAGAAAGCTATATTGCGTTAGAGTTCATGATGATTATGCAAAGTTTTACGGCATTTGATTATGCTCACAGATATGCATATTCTTCACTGCTCACAATGTTGGACCTCAGTGTAGTTCTCGAACGATGCTTTGCAATTATCCTGTGACTGTATTCCCTCATTAGTCAGTGAACGCATAATTATTGTTCACCTAAGGTAGCATCGCTAAATTCTCGTGCCACATCTATCCGCGTTGAGCTTGAAGCTAAGATGTGAAGGAGAATTTAGAGATGCTCTACAGGCTGACTTCGCCAATAGAGACTGCACTTACATACTGTTAGCTAATGACTCTAAGCTATTAATTACATTATTAAATGTTTCAGGATCTTTATCTGCGCATAACTTGTGGTGGTCTAGCGACTGCATTGGCTGTCACATCCGATGGAGCGTACTGCGCTGTTGCCACTTCAATGATGATCAAAATATGGCAGGTATGATGATTCTTATGCATGTAAGAACCTTACAAAAGTTCATATCAATTCATTTGTTTGTATGTGCACTTGTTATAGCGCCCCTTCAAGCTCGCTACTCAGAGGCGCTCCCGACTGCAGCACGGACACTACATTGGAGTTTCACGCCGAAGCGTTGAGCAATTGTGAGTGAAGGACTTGCCGAAGGTCCTTGCTCGGCGACTTGAGGTGAATTCGAACCTTCAACGCTCCGGCTGCAAGGCAACGAACATACCCACTATATCACCGGACCCCACAATTGTATCTGAAAGAAATATCTTACTACTTAAGGAAAACAGTTCTTATTATTTAGGGTTTTCCATTAATGTTGTTGTTTTTCCTGAGTTTCTGTTTCATTGTAATTAATAGATTGTTTATAAAATGCTGGTCTTGACTACTTATTGGTGTAATTGATTCACCGACTCATTTTGCTTCTCTTTCTGAAGAAATGATTGTTAAACTTGTCCCTGCACACAGGAATGTCTTTCATGTAGAAGTTAAGTTGCTCATTTATATATGTTTTTCAACACCAACAACTAGTCGGTAGTAATTTTACTGTCTTTTTTAGTGTGAAACATGTACGGTAAATCTAATTTGTTTTTTCAACTGATGCCATATGCAGCATGCACAAGTAATACTGGAATCAGAAGTTTACATTGTGCTGGTTGAAAAACAACTTGAGTGTCAACTTCTGAAACATTGCAAGAAATTATTGCACATGCCAACAGTTGCGTTAACTTGTTAACCAGCCTTAAAAATTGCATGCTAATTGTGGATATTAATGGCAACTTGATGAAAGCCATTCATTTTTGTTTTTTGCAGGTGTCAACGGGAGAAGTAATGGCATCTTTTGAAACTAGTCAAGTGAATTATCTGCAGTTTGCTAGAAATTCGAAATATCTGTTATCAGGGGAGAGTTCAACAGTCTGTGTTTGGCCTTTTGCAAAGTAGGAATTAATTTTGTCTGTTTTATTCATACTATCTGTAAACTTAGAAGACTCATTTTAAAATGCAAGTGTTGCCATTGTTATATTATGTAATCTAGGAATAATCTGTCAACATGTATTGCAACTTGTAAGGTGCATGGTCAAAATATATTTCTTTTTGAACATTCCAGACTTGTGGATCTTAGCTGAGTCTGTGCTGTGCACCAATCATGTAAAATTTTGCAGTAACATCAGCTAATTTTTCCCGATTTTTTTTACTTTGTATCAATGTTATTAAAATTTTGCTGGGTGTATGCTTTTGTAGGATTCTGTCAAATCCTAAAGAGAGTGTTGAATGCGTTTACAAATTCATGCATGAAAATTCGGTGTCTGGTATAAAGTGTGGTTCCACATCTGTGCTGACATCTGCAGACAGAGCTGTCACGGTATGAAATTTTTTCGAATGCATTCATCTTTGTAAACAAGAAGCTTGGATTAAAAAAAATTATTGTCTGTTATCTTTATCGATTTTCAGAACCATGTTTTAAATTTATATTGTTGGTTGCTTTCAAGTTAACTGGAAGTGTAAGAGGCATTTTTTGTTATTGAGATTTTTCCGAGTGTCTGTGTTCTAATTGATCGAGAGAGAGATTACATTGATTGTTGGTAAAATTCTTTATTGTATTTCTTTACCCAGAATTTGTTTTCAATCTTTTAATGCTGCAGATTCTTCGCTTCTTCAATCTTCTCATTGTTCATTCGTCATATTTTGTCTCGGCTTATTCTGTCTATTGTCTATTTCTTACCAACGATGTCCTTCAAACCTCTCAAACTACATAGAACAACAGTTATTCACCGTCCGACATTGGAGGTTAGATGGTGAAGTCAGTTTCCTCCTCCTCATCATCATCATCATTGTTTGTGAGGTGCTGCATGTCCAACTTTGCGTAAATTTTCCTGATGATTATGTTGGGATGTGAACTTGAAGTGCTCAATCCATTTTGTATTGTATCGTGTCTCACTTTCAAGTGACGTTCACTAGTAATTCCTTGCTTTTTAAATGTTAATAATTTGTGGTAGTTAGCGCGAATAATTTCTTGTTTCATTACTTTGACGAGTCTTACCTCCGTGTTATTGTGTTTTTTTTGTTTGTTAGGAATACAAGATGCATGATTTCTCTGATTGTTGTTGCAGCTCTGGTCTCTGAGAAATGGGATTCAGATTCGCAATGTCTGGTTGGAATCAGCGGTGTCTGCCTTGGAATGGGGACCAAGAGAAGATCGAGCTTTTGTTGGAACATACGATGGAGACATTTATGAAATAAACACACACAGCGAGGTTTGCTGCTCCAGCTTATTAATTTTTTATTGGACAGTTTGGATTCTTTAGAATACAGTGTGCCAACCAGGATGCATGTTAAAAGGATAATGCCGAAGCGGTCAATGTCTAGCACTATGCTGTAATTCATAATGACACTTTGACCAATGCCGTGTGTCGATAGCTTTACGGACATACCACCACTTCACATTCATGGTGTGTAAACGAGTCCATGCTGTGTTTCTTACTGCGTGTGCTTGGATTTTAGCTTGGAGTTTTAGTTTGAGTTATTATTTGTTTCGAATGCTATGTGTTTTAGTTATCATTCATTTTTGTTATTATGGAAACATGCTATGTATCAAACATGTAATCGTATTTCCTTGTATTGAATTAAGTGGTAAAAATTATTTCTTGTTGAGTTTTATGAGGACTTCTGCTTTCAAGTGATTTCAATTTATTACCTCTAGTAAATAACAATGCAATTTTGACAAGGCGTTACTATGGCAATTCATAAACTATGAAATGACAAGTCAATCATTATAAGATAATTTAAAGCTTCTATGCATTCACAATACAATTATTGTAAGAGGCTACCAAGGTATTCTTAGACTCTATAGGGGTAGCATTTTTATGACAATTCATCTATGAAATCACAATGCAATTAATATAAGAGGTTACTACAGCAATTCACAGCCTATGAGATCACAATGCAATTATTGCAAGATGTTACTATGGCAATTTATGGCATTTGAAATCACAATGCAACCATTGTAGAAGCTTACTAGGCTTACTATGATGATTTAAGGCTTCTATGACATCACAATGCAATTAGGTTACTATGGCAATTTATAGACTGTGATATCACAACCAATCATTATAAAAGGTTACTATGGTAATTTCTAGCCTTTATTGTTCTATTTTATCTACATTTGCATCAGAAGCTCTCTTTGAAAGAATACACTCTGCCTGTGGTGACTTATTTGTAGGGAAGCATAACAGAACTTTGCAATACTTCTTATAATTGTGATGTCACAGAGGTTTTAAATTGTCATAGCAACCTCTTATAATAATTGCATTGTGATTTCATAGAGGCTGTAAATTGTCATAGCAACCACCTATGATAATTATAATTGTTATTTCAAAGAAGCTATTTTGTAATTTGATTGGTTAAGACACTGCTAGATTATACTGCTGATAGTTGACAGGCACGATGAATGTAGTGATGCGGTTTGATTGCTGCTACCCAGACATGATAAACTTCTTCTTCTTACTTTAACAAAGGACCATCCTAAGATTTCAAGTGCAACTCAGGAGCCATATACCAGTTGCAGGCTAATTTTTACTGATTCATTTGCCAAAGAAAATGGGACAATATTTTATTAAAATTGAAGATTGCAGAATAACCATTAAGGTATATGAAGATAATTTTTCTGCTGGGTGCAATGCTTATTTAGAAGACTTGTCAGGGGTTGGTTAAAAGTTCCCCCACGGGCCAGCCCACCCGGCCCAGGGGCTGTGTGTTGCCCAGCCCTGATCTAATACTAAAGAAGGTAGTTGTATCTTAGAGATTATATGAAACGACTTGAGACAGTGCAGACTGAAGAGTGATTCAGAGTCATAATTATTTCCCCCGATTTTTACCCCTGTATACAAGGACGTTGTATCCTAGGATGCCCGGTTTTCATTGCATGCTTTTTCATTATTATTGGTTCTTGTTTTTGACTAGTTTCATAAGTTTTAGTATGTATATTATTGTTTTTGTTTTAGTTTGTATTAACTTGCTGGAATTCATATCAGCTATTTTTCTTTGTATCATATTTTGTGGTTCATTGTTTTACCATAAATGAACATCATTCCTGGGGTCTTTATATATCTTTTTTTCTTTTAATTTTTAAGGTGCTTTCTTTTTTCTTTTAATTTTTAAGGTGCCTGTTAAACCAGGGCATGTATTCATTGGCAAAAAGTTTACTCTCTGTGGCCTTGACATGATGTCAGACTTTTGAAGAATATTTTGTCATTATGCTGTCAGTTAAACTATCTCTTAAATTAATTTTTATTATCTAAGTCTTGTCTGACTATATATATTTTGTGCAATGATACAGGAATTCATGTAAATATTTATGTAAGGAACAGTGGACATGTACTGCTTTTTATTTTTTTTATAGAAGGAAAGCCCAAAGAAGTTTGTGTATGTGAGGTCTGAGAAGAAACAAGTTCGTGGTTCGGCATTTAAGAAAGACAGGTTAGTAATTGATTGCTTGTATTTATAAATGTTGTCTGGAAACAAAGGGAAACTTTAAAAATAATGTTGGTTTAAGAAACGAAACTAAAATGCCTTGACCAATAAACTAGTGCTAAGTGAACAATCCCTTAACACTTACTTGTGCAAGCCCTCTTTCAAGATGCTTCCATAGTGACAACGAGTTAATTATAGTCAGTCAGGTGATCAGGTTGAACTACTGAATTATGCATTGAGGTTCTAATCCCCATCAAGATAGAAAATTCTGTCTGTTTCTGCTTGCTGGCTGCTGCTCTCTAGCGTCAGTACTTTTCATTTCTCTAATACCGACTAGTTCCTTATAATGCAGGTCAGCAACTTTCTGCCTAAGAAACCAGTCAGCATAAGAAGAGGAAGTCTGAAAATAAAAGGTGTTTGTTGTTTTCTCTATTTAATTGCAATACAGAATTGTTTTTATGCTACAATAAAGGTTCGGACAAACTTTAAATATTAAGAAATGCTATTAATTTCTCAGTTTAGACCACAATCTGCATAACGTTTTGTTGCAGTTTCCTAGATTGACTAAAAGCATTTTTGCTGCTCGGTAGAACTTGTGTATTAACAAAGAGTTGTTTCTTTATCCTAATAGAAGAGTGATGTGTTTGTCACTGTCGTTGGATGGTCGAGTCCTCGTTGCAGGGTCACTGAAAGGAAAAGTTTATCTGTGGAATACGCACACTAGACACTTGGTGACATCCGTTCAATTAAATGGTAAGTATGTGGTTTATTATATTGTAGTTAGCCATGCAGGTTTGGGTTGTTTTCTTGACTGATATTGGTTGCTGGGGCACTTCTGTAGATGTATGAAGCACAGCAGATCTTTTGATGTAGACCTCTTGTATATGTTTTCCAATTTGTTTCATTGTGACTGCATAGAGTTTTTGTTCCTTTTCTAAACTCATGTTAAAAATATTCATTTATTAAATCAAACTTACAAGCATGCAGTGTATTAAAAGATAATAAGTTTGAAAATAGTAAAAAATTGCCGTGTAGCAACCTGCAAGACAACCATGTGTTCTGCTCATATAACAGTCACCCTCCTTGAGAGTTGAGCGATGAGTCAACCTTGTGAGGCTTGCAGATATCGAAACTGCAGAAACCATCTCCCTGCCCCCCCCCCATTGACAGTGTGGCACACTTCTAGTCACAATAGTTGTGTGAAGCAGAAGAGTTTTCATGATATAGAACCGTTGAACTGCTTTGCATCTTCGCTTATTATATTTTTAGGCATTTGTGAAGTGTGCACATTTATTTGAAACAAATAAAGTTTGTGTAGTACTGCCTTGCAGAGATTTGAAACTCTGCTTTTAATTGCTCTGCTTTTATTGCTTGTGATCATTGTGATCTGATATTTGTAGTTAGTGGAACAATTACCAGTTGCTTGGTTGCTTCTGTGCCATTGGAGTTTGAAAAACCAATTCACCCATTGACTAAGTTTCAGCTGGAAAGAAAAGCTGAAAGTGAAGGAAAGGTCAAGATTCTGCTTCAGAATTACAAGGTAAAGGCATATCGGAGCTGACATATTATTGATCATTTATTTAGAGCCACTATCTAATTACCAGGCATCAATGGTGTTAGGCATTTAAGGCAAAGAGTTGTATAGTAATCAACTCAGCAAAGTCTTGTACCTGTGAGCTCTATGTTACAAGTCCATTGCTCTAACCTATCATCTACCAATTGATAATTATAAACGTTACAAAGGTGTGTATTTGTCTATCCGATTAGATAAAGCATCCAATTTATTTTTCAAATATCTTGATATTTCTGTACTTGGTTGAGTTTAGAACATCACTGCTGTATTGTTTCCTTAACTTCTTTCTTAATGACTTATGGGATTTGTCTTGCTCATTAACATATACATGTTAATTAATTTACTGTCTTGCTGAGAGAGCCTTTAAATAGCTAGTACTGTAAGAGGTGTTTTATAAATTCTCATATACAATACAATTTAATATTTGCTGTAAATAATGTTCCAGATTTTTATACTTATACCATTGATTGACATTTCATTGTGTTTGCTGTTGGTATCAGAGTTATTACGACATTGTCGAGGTTATTATTTTGTTCCGATGTGTGTGTTTATAATCTGTGATAGCAAATACCAACAGTCGAATTTCTGCCATTTGTTCAAATATTGATGTATTAAATTTCTTTTTAATTATTTTGTTAAGTATTTTAATATGTTTGGTGACTTTGTTTTAATTTCTTGTAGAATGACTTGGAATTGAGTCTTGATTTCAGTGATGACAAGTTTGAAAAGGTGAAAATTTTGATTTTTATGGCACTGTTTAATCTCTCTGTCATCCTTTTGTAAGGGATAAATTTTAGATTGTGAGTAAATGAGTTTTTTTTAACCAGATCTTATTCATATATAAACCATCCAGAATGTCAGTCCTATTTAAGCCTTTGCCACTCTGGTCAATAACTCACAGTCTGTAGAATTAACTACTGCAACAGCCTGCTGGCAGATCTAACAGATATAGTCAACGCTAAACTCTTTCCAACTTCTGCTTCTAGGAACAGACAACCAGAACAGTGCTTGGCTGCAGTCCTAATTGAGAATTCAGTTGCATATTCATCAGTTTTTCACAATGTTTGACTTCATTTTCAGTTAGACATTTTGTTGAGTTACTGTAGCTTAATAGATATGGTAAGCCATGTTTTAACATTGATTTTTTTCAGTTTGTCGCTAAAGGCCTTTCCCTACTTGATGAATTTGGGAAGTCAGAGAACAAAAGTGAACAATATGCTAAGAATTGGACACGACTGACTGAACAACTGATATCTGGCTTACATGATGCTCTTGATCAACTCTACTCGGATGTTGAAACAGGTGATGCATGAATAATGAGCTAATCTTTTGCTATACTAATGGTCAATGTTGTTAATACTACATTGTGACATTACTCTTTCACAATATGTGACAATTTTATATCGGTTACTTTTATGAATAACCTCAGACAGCTCATGCTGTTCAACCCATCAATTGATTTGTTCACACCATTTCATGCTGTTTGTTTGTGGTCACTAATTTTTTTACATATTTGTTAAACCAAACTTCTGATTGCTCAAAACTTCTTTTTTTACCTAAATTATCTAGTTTTCAGCAGTTAGCTTTAAGATGATTCTTGTTGAAACACTGCATTACGCAAGGGAAACACTGTTTCTGTCTTCAACTTGAAATGTTGATTGTAATGGTATTTGGTATTGTTGAAGATTCGAAACGGTTTTCAAGGCCTCCTCCTGGGCAGGTGAAACTGAAGCCAGTTTCAAAAGAAGAAGAAGACTCGGCCAAATTGTTGTCTGTTCTTCGTCTTCAGTTTGAAAGACTTTCTGTGGCGTTATCTGCGATGATCAGGTGAATTTTTTCAAACTAAAGTTTTAATTGATTTGTCAAAATATTCATGCAGTAATTTCAAACAAATTTGGAACTTGTTATTATAGCATGTCAGCTAATTCTTGTTACTTTGTAGACATTGTTTTGTTTACATGTTAATTTGTTTACTTATTATTTCTGGACATTGTTTTAATAGTGTTTTAGTATTATATTTCTTCTATTGTAAATGCTACGTTGCAAGATTACGTAGTTTTGCTGTGCTTTAATTTAAACAAATAAATAAATGGATTAAATGCAGTGATGTTGCTGTGTATTGACTATTTATTCCACAATCTGACAGATATAAGAGTTAAATATATAGTTAAATTGAATTGATAAATTGTTACAGAATATGTTTCATTCACTTAATGTTTTGTCATAGTGGGTGTTGATCCTTGTTTTTTTGAGTCCGTCATGGAAGATTTTGTGTTTCAATTTGAACTTGTGAGGAGTTGTAATGTACAATTTAAGTTGCTTGTTTTCCGACAAGTGATTTTCCTGTATCTGAAATCATATAGCGACACCATTTGTAACATGCCTGCTTCATTATTTAGTCATTTCTTTATCATATATAAATGGAATCATGAGCCTTATCCACAAGAGCGTTACCAGGATTATGTTTCCGACAAGTGTTTTCTCAGCTGAAATGATAATTCAGAACTTCAACAGTTCCCATATAATCATCATGATTAGATCATTGTCGTGATCTACTCTATTGTAAAATTTCAAATATAAATAAGAGCTTCACAATTAATTCCCCCTTAATTCATACATTGTGTGTTATAGTAAACGCATCATTTCATTTTTGAATTATTTCATTTGGGGGGTGTTCAAACACCCGAAACACCCCTAGCTACGACCTTGCTTATCCAATAAAATTATGTTTCCTTTGTATGAATTTATCTATTGAAGTGGAGCCATGTATAAGTGATCCTTAATTTGGTTTGCTTTTGACTCATTGTCATGATTATGCGTAAATAGAAGAAATGTCTGCGGTTGTGATTTTCTAGTGGTTGCGGTCTCGAATATCCTTGCGTCGTTGAATTTCCGCTTAAATACGTCACAGATCTGCTTGAACGTACCATGGCTCTGACGCCTCCGTATTTAGTCAGTATACAAATAAACATTCTAGACCGCTTTGTTGCTTGATTTTATGTACTGTTTTAAGCAAGACATTTACAATAAACAAAGTGAATTGCTGCGATGTTGCATAATCAGACTTTGTTGTTAAAGATGTAATGTTGAATAAATGCACCAAAACCTCATTAGCCATATAGATTCTTTCATTATATAGGATTTGGGACGTTAATACATAAATTTCAGATTTGATTTGCTGTCATGACGTGACCTCATTATAGCTCCTTATAGTTTGTTCCTTATTATAATATGTTTCGTATACCTGTCAGTTCTACAGACTTAACAACCGGTGGTACTAATCAATACACAAAGACATGCAATATAGAACTGTAGAATTGATTTCGCAAATGTGCAGAAGTTCTGCAAAAGTGCGAGTATATCAGTACTGACTCTGTGATTATGCGCAGATGATAAAAAAATTGTTAACCACATCTAAACAAATTTAGAGCCATTCCTTGCTGTATGTGGCTATTTCGTGAGCATTTGTATGAAGAGAGTATGTTTATACATTAGTTTTGAACACCAAAAGAAGCCTGCAATGATGG
The DNA here is from genome assembly GCA_949752735.1 of Lumbricus terrestris. Classification (NCBI taxonomy): domain Eukaryota; kingdom Metazoa; phylum Annelida; class Clitellata; order Crassiclitellata; family Lumbricidae; genus Lumbricus; species Lumbricus terrestris. The sequence continues at coordinate 57,944,642 of OX457039.1, forward strand.
TGTGCTTCCTGTTGTTCATGTGTTTCCTAGGATCTGCTGTGTGTATGGTTGCCTTAAGTGGTTATTTATGTATTGCCTCTACAAGAACTTCTCAAAGGCACTAATTATGACATCATCTGTTGCTCAGTTGCACCGCCAAAGGTTCATCATCGACAGAATTTATTTTACGACTGCTTTTCGTCTCTCCTTGAAGAAATGTTAATTTATTCCTTACTTTTTGTCTTGCATTTCTTCACTTTACTAACTTGCGATATATACTACACGACAGATGTATTGGTTCATTCAACATGCAAGCTTTCGTGTGGCGTACTGGGGTTGAAGAGGCTGGTATTCGTGCTGCAAAAAGCTTGGTGATGTGTGACTTTTAAATGTAGACAATTAATTAAGACAAGGACATTGTAGGGAATTAAATATTGATTCTTAGGATATTCTTGTTTCATTCGGAAACTGCTGAGTGGTTACTAAGTATGTTTGTTTTGTTTCTTTCAGCTGAGGAAAACATCTAACTTACGAACAGATCTCGCTGCTGTCGTACCATTCCTGCACATTGCAGCCTTGGGTGTCTTGCGTTCTTTGATGATTTCGTACGTTTCCTGCTTTTTTGGGTGTTGCACACAACATTACTGCATTTTTCATAAAGTTAGGGTTGCTCAATTTTATTTTAGCGTGCAATACCAGCTGTGTTTGTCACATATATCAATCCAAAATAAGTCATTGAAATTCATGCATTTGCTGTTTGTTGGCTGACAGAATTTAGAAGTTGTACATTTTAATTTTGCATTGTTATCGCTATGTTTTTAACATTTCATTTAGTGTGAAATCCGCCCTTCTGCCACATGTGGAAACTATCAACAGCAAGCTTCTATTGCCTGGCTTGGGATGGTCAAAGTTATGTGCCAGTGAAAAGCCAGTGTACAGGTATGCATGGTCCTGCTTCATTGCTTCCTTAATAACCTTACCTTCTATTATAATAAAAGGATTAAAGACGTGGAGTGTAAGTCAAATCTCAGACTGATATCTGATTCTCCACTTTCAATCTTTTCTCCAATTTTGCCACTACTTAGATGTATGGTTTTAATTGCAAGTCTGTAAAATGAAATTGATGCTGGGCAGCTTGCATATCCACTCACATTAGCCTGTTGAGTATCATCTTACTCCAAAAGATATTCTTTTTTGTTTTCGCTGGATATAGATTTTTGTTTGAAAACTCAATTTCTTGATTCATAGGATTGATCGAATTTGGTCTAAGCTTCACTTTGATGTTTATCTCCCATGAAAAAACTTTGCTAATAACCTGCTAAAGATATGTTTGAACAGAGTTAAACTGAAGGTCATTGTCAAGTCTAAAACAGTGATTTTGTTACACATACTTGTAAGTCAGAAGAATTCATTAATTGTTGAGAAATGTTGACAAACATTCAGACTAATGTGTTTTTATTTCGTGCTGAAGCTTCAATTTCTATTGTGTAGTTTTGTGGGATGGTTATTGTATTTTATTATTGACCTTTGTAGTTTTTGAGTGAAAGCAGAAGCAGACTCTTACCCATTTGTTGCTTGAATGTCTTATCATTTTTTCGTTATTTGACAGGGAACTTCGGTGTCAGATCTATGAAACTATCCAGACCTCGACCATTTATGGATTATCAGGAGATTCCAAGTCGTACGAATCATTCTTTAAGACTGTCATCAACGATGCGACTACTGATGCAAAACCTCTGCTTGAAACAAGTGAAAAGGTAATATTTTATATTAAGAACTGCTTACTGAATGAGACTTCCTAATTTCAAAACCAAGAGAAAGTGCTATATATAGCATGAATTTGGCTATTGTTTGAGATGTTTGCACCAAAGATACGAAAGCTGGGCCCTTGAAAATGTCTTGAACAGTGCTTGTGAATTTAATTTGATCTAATTTAATATAATCTAACTACACATGTACAGAGAAGATCAAAATAGTCAATTGCTATTTTTAAAAATGTTTACAGTAAGTGCAATAAGCATTTGAACCATGTTTAATGATAGTATAGGCTGCTGCAAATGTTCATAGTTTTACAAAGTCATTTTCACGTTGCACACTCTGCCTCAATCTGGTAACAGAATGGATATATTACATATGCGGCTTTTCATTTTCATTTCTCTGCATTTCAGAGACATTGGCCACATAAAATTGTTGAATTATTCCTGATGTTTTAACATGAGATGTGATTGCCTGATTATGTGTTCATGGTAACTGCTTAGCAAGAGGCCAGGTCAGAGAAGATGTTGAATAGAGTGAACACATACTGGCTGCAAGTAGCAGCTAAAAGCAAAAGGAAATCTGCAGGTCTTTTGGCAAAGACAAATAAGACCGACTCAGCGAGCGAGTTGAAAAACGAAGAGGAACGTCTTGGAAAAGAAAAGCTGAACACAGGGGCCCTGAAAGGTAATTTTTTGTGTTTATCTTATATCCATAACATTTTTTATTTTATTTTTTTGCATATTGCAAAATTTATTCTATTTATGCTGATTTTTAGGGCTTTTATTACTATTCTACATATCTACTTTATTAAACATATGTGTGAGAGATCATTGATAAAGTCAGTTTATGCCATTGTTTCCGAAACAGATTGCCATTCTTCATCTTTTTCATTTCTGCTGGAGGTGGTGGTATATCAATATTTTTCTGATAAACATGTTTTTTTTACACAATGGAAAAACTCACCTAAACTCATAGACTTCTACATGTGAATCAAATGCACCACTCATTTTGAATAATTTTTTGTTACTATATTTTCCAGTTTTGAAGCGAATTGTTGCAAGTGAAGGACGATTTCTATCGAGAAGCATCCTTGAAGTATGTATTTACTGTTGAAAACTAAGTTATTCGTCTCAAATTGAAATTTGTGTCTGCGTTAATGACTATATTTATGTTTTATTGCTACTCTTTATTTGTTTTTGAAAATTTTATTATATCAAAGTAACCTTCTTTTCAGTAATAGTTTGCTGTCATGTGTAATATGGTGAAATAATTGGTGTGTCTACTTGCATGAATAGTGAACCATAAAGTATTGTCATGGCTGGTTGTGGTGACATCTAATTCAAGATTGGTTTTTTTAAAAATAGTTCTCAATTGTACTTAAAATTTATATACTGAACACTTCAAGAAAAACTGATTAGCGTTTCTCTTTATAAATACTTTTTTGTATGGTATTGTATTTATACAGTTATATATCGCCTCTCACAGAATGACTATTCAGAGGTGCTCTCAGCATCTGGTCATCTTTTGGCAGAGACACGGTATCCAATTAGTTGGAGCGCTTGTCTTATTAAGTGGAAACTAGAGTTTTGAGTCTTCCCTTAGATCGTGACTGTGTAGATATCTTGGCCTTGAAACTGTCCTTTACTCATGATTGCTAAGTGTAAGTAATTGATGAGCATTGTTCATGGTCATTAGGTTGTGATGCTTATTAAATGTTTAATTATAATGACCTAAGTGATCATGCTAAATGTCACAAAGAGTAGATAGCATGTGATGACGAGTGGACTTGAAAAATTCACCATTGTTTATACCATGGCACTTGGAGTTAATATTTTTCATTAAATATTATTTGCAGGTGATAGTGAGCCTACTTAGGCAGCTGTATCCTAGGTTGTCTGTTCTCGAGAGTAGCAGTGCAGTTGCTTTCCATGAACTTGTGACAAGTTTTGTCATGGTGGTGCCGTCTTTACCATTTCATCTTGAACTACCACTTGAAGTTTCAGCGCCAAAGCCCTATGATGATGATGCTGAGGTAAGAGAGAGCAATTATTACTCATGCAGAAACCCAGAATTTGCCAGTAATATTTCATAACAAGTTACGCTTTAATGAAGCACTTTAATGTGGGTAAATTTATCTGAAATTTGAAAGTATTTGCACATGTACGAAGTTATTTATGCTTCTAGTTTGCATTTAGTTTAGACTAAGTAATTGTTCTCAAATTTATAAGTCATTTAAGTTACCTGGTCAATTATTGTATTGTATCGGGCCATCTATAAAGCGCTTCTCGCAGCACAAGCTTTTCAGAAGCGCTCCCAGTGCGTGCAACCCTCATGTGTCACATGAATATTATACCGAAGTGAATAAAAATCCTCCACCTCATCTATATAGGCCTACTTAACTGGGTGACTGGTACTAAAATGTCATTTTCATTATCCTTTCTTTATGTACCCATGTGCAGTCTGTAACTGGTTTTTTCCCCCATTAAACGAGTGTGACTGCGTGTGTGTTTAGAGAAAGGGTGTTCATCATTAGTTCTAAGTGTTATGGAAAAGTTAAAGGCTCTGATGCACAGTCAGCAGTTTACAGAACGCTGCTGGTGCCCCAGCACTGTCATTGCTTTTTGGCTCATGTGCAGTGCTCTTTATTTTGGCTGTGCCATGGTGTCAAATAAACCATATTTTTCTATTATTTGCAGCACCATCTGTGACGACTGGGATCCCATCTTGACTACTATATGTATTCCGTAGACATAATCATGTACATTGCATTGACACAATAGTTTTTGAGGAATGTAGCTGTATTAATTTTGCTATAAATCTGTCAAAGGTGCACGTTGATATATAAAATCCAATGCGTTACGAATTAATTGTATGAGTATGCAGTTGTTTTAATTAGATTTTGGGCATTTCCAGTTGGGAGATGCTTGTTCTGAAAGCATTTTGCATTGCTTAGCTTATATCACTGTTTTTCATTTTCAGGAAATAAGGCAATTCTACATATCATCACTTTGTAGAGATGAAAAAATAGTTGAAGGGGAAGAATCTTCCACAGACTTGGCAAGCAGTCGAACTGTTGCTAAGCTGTTAGAGTCTACAAGAAAGGTCAGACAATTTTCTAGACTAAGTTGTATATAATATTCTCTTTATTCAACAATCCGATTGACAGACCGCAACCAGTTACAGTGTACAATTATGCAGTTTAAACAATTCACAAGAACGGAGATCACAGCATACACAAATCTTAACTATATTATAAGTTGTGTAAATTGTTCATTTTGCACTCTCTATATAAGTTATTGATTTTTCTACATGAACTTAAACTGGTGTGACTTAAACAAAGTTTTTGTGTGATGACTAATAATTAAGACCAAGTATTTGAGAACAATGATTTATGTAATGTTTTTATAGTCTGTAGTTAACTTACTTGAATGCTGTCATAAAGTGCTGGAGGGGTCATGATGCTACCATTTAGGAATAACAAATCTAGTATCTCTTTGTTGTACTATGACTGATTAATTTTAAATTGATTAATTAATTTTAATGTTTATGTTCCATCTCTTGTAAAGATCACAAGAAATATTGAGATTTCACCGCCAACGAATCCCAAAAGAAAACTTGCGAGCAGTGAGGATGATGTTGAACCTTCATCTTCAGTGAAAAAGGTTGACTAATATCTTTATAATTTAAAAGTTAGCTTAATGTAATGTGTGTAGTGCAACTGAAAATGTTTGCAAGACCTTCTAGGTGCATGTACCTCTCACTACAAGGCAATGGGATGTGTTTGAGTTTAAATTTATAACAGTTTGTCTGCAAGCAAATAATGGATAAATAGCCATAGTGGTTACCACTGGAGGGCTGTCGCAGACATGTGTAGCCAGAGCAACACGATCCTACCCAGAGTTGCCAGTTGATACTATTTGTTGAGGTTTAGGATTAATGACATCCTAATGATGATTTACAACACCAGTGCTGCCCAAGCAAACCACGAGAGTAGTTCGAATATCAATTGACTACCAATTGCCTCACCATACTTTGAATGGTTTACTATCATGAACCAACTGTGTTTCATAAAATATATGCATTTATTTTGCATCAATGAAACTCCATTTACTTACTTACTCTCAATGGCATGCTATTATCTATCTTTACTTTCATTTAGGTCACTACTGTACTACTTTCTTCTGTCCAATAATTACCCAAACATCAACTGTAATTATGCTGATGTTTTACTGTCAATGCTTTCCAAAAATATCTGGCTTCTTCTGTAATATACTATTCATTATAGGAATATCGTTTTTTGTTTGTAATTTGAAGATTTTACAGCATTACCTTCTGTTAGCCCTCTGGATTGCTAATGTGCTGCCCACTTTTGTTACAGACAAAATTGGATGAAGATCTAGGTGCTTTGAATGTTCCATCTGCTGCAATCATTGAATCAGCTGATCTTGCAGAAGAGGTTTCAGCTGATAATTTTACTCGATCAGAGTTACGAGAAAGTGAAATTAAGAGTAACGAGGAAGAAATCAGGCTTCAGGTATCAGCATCATTTTCCAAATATGTCAGACAATACCTGGAAATTTATGTCACGTCATTCAAGCACAACTGTTTTGCCATGTATATAAAACTGTTTTTCGCTTTGTCAGAGCTGTCATTTCCAACTGCTGAATATTGGAATGCTGGTCACAATTATGCAATATTTACATATACTGTACTCATATTAGGTAAATTTTAGTTGCTACTTACTAGTCATCTGGAAAATGGTTTTGACCGTGTTTGCATTGCTGGCCTTATATATATTATATATATATATTTTTATACATTATGTAAAAGTTCAAAATACGAGACTTCCAATTACTAAGTTTTACTGCATTTAGTCTTTTGAAAAGATCGAACAAAGTTGCAATTGAGCAGTGTTTAAAAAAATTTATCCTTTATTGTTTGCGTGATTCTGTGTGAAATTTTTGGAGATGCCACTAGAGGCCATTGATGCTAATGACCGGTATTTGAAGAGTTTAAGCATGAAGGGGCTGCTCTTTATTCAGTTTTTGATATGAAAACTTCTGTGTCAAGTTAGTTGATATTTAGAACATGTATCCCATCAATAGAATATTGTGCTTTTAATGTTTTTGCTGAATGACTAACGGTGGTTTATGTGACGTCGTTGTGTTGCTAGGAAAGGACAAATGATATGGAGTGTGTGGTCACTTGTATGGATACTTCACTTGATTGTGAAACTGCTGTTGTTGACACTTCATCAGCAATACCACTCAACCAAAATACAACTGTGCCACCATCAATAACAAAGCCATCAGTTGAGGTATTTAAACTCTAGAAAATATCTTTAATTTCTTTTGTTAATTACTGCCAAGTGCAATGCTCTAATGTTTGTATGTATTGAGACTTTTATTAAACACATGTTAAGAGAGGGGTCCTGAGCAGGTACATCTTAATACAGCTAGAAGAAGTAACTTGAGAAGAGGTAAAAGGTAAAACTGCAAAAGACAGATTAATTATCATCCAAAAGGATCAAACAAGATACCAGATTGCATGAGCAACCGAACGAAGTTGCTGGCGACCTGACAGGCAAAATCCAGCACACACACGCACACACACACACACAGCTGATCAATGAAGCCCGAACAATGTATCGAACCAAGGACATGGACCCTGAAGAGTATGGGCACCAATCTGAGCCCATTGTTACCATTATTGACTGCTCATCCAAGTATGTTCAAGCATGTCTGAGAAGTAGTGCACACACTACAGTATTCTCATGTAAATTAACTGTTTAACAAATCGTAATCATAATCTCCAAATTTCTAAAGTGCTACTCGAAAGCCAAGCGCGGGGCACCAGCTTATTCACGAGTGCTGCATTGGTTGTCCATAAGAGTAGTCCATGGTGGTCCGGGTCGAGTTACCATAGGATTAGAGGGGGGAACATCTACTAAGGCGTGTGTCATCTGGCCCGGGAATTGGAGGGTAGGGGATCAGATGAGACAGGATAAGAGTTAGCAAACATTTCAAACATTTATCCGTCAGTCTGTATAAGTATCTGATGTTTGTAAAAGTTTGTCTGCTAAATTATGCGGTTTGTTTTTGCAGATTAACTCAGTGACCACTTTGGTTGACTCTGAAGCTGAAGATGATTTCGAAGAACTTGTTTTGGAAGAACTCGTTAATGCACATCATCATGAAGATCAATAAGAAATTTAAAAAACATCTACTTCACCTATGTCATTGTTAGGGATTGCTGTACTTAAGCACTGGCTTTCAGAACTAAATATTTTGTCAGCCAGAGAATGACTTTCTGGGTATTTGAATTTTTACGTAATGGCTTTGAAGAACTGTATTGAAATGTGTTCATGAGACCAGGATTTTAATTATCTGTGAAACTGCTTGAGACGTGGGCAGTTTTAGTGGAGTAGGGGACAGAGGATAAATTGAAATGAGCTGTGTTTAGACACAGATAGATAAAGTCTAACTGGACTGTATTTCATTGCTATGCTTGATCTATTCTGTGGTTTAGGTGGTGAGTAATGATCAAGGGCAGATACAGAAATTTTCCAAGGGGGACCAAAATTTTCGGTCTTGTTGGTGGGACAGGGAGAAAAAAATTTGTCTTATTCGTCGCCGAAAAAACTGATGACCTTTTTTAAGTCATTCGTCAAAATTTTCAGGAAAAAAGATACCAATTCATCCGCCCAAAAAGTTGATGACCCTTTTTTTAGTCATTCCTCCAATTTCTCAGGAGAAAGATGCCAATTCAGCCGCCAAAAAAGTTGACGACCTTTTTTTAGTTGTTAGTCCAATTTTTCAGAAAAAAGATACATAGTCGGGAGTATGGTAAATCAAATGGGGGGGTCACGTACCATGCGATTTTCTAATGGGGGCCTGGTATCCTGTTTTTCTCTCTCGCTGCATTTATTTAATGTACTTGTTGAAACCAAATGGGGGCCACGTCCCATGCAATTTTTTAATGGGAAGCCATGGCCATTTTGCCCCCCCCTGGATCCACCCCTGGTAATGATCATGGTAGATTTTCCCAAGGATATGGGAAACTGGGTTTGAAACTTTGAATGTGTGACGGGTTGTAGAGGGTAATGACTAATGTGAAAGGTGAAGTGAGCATTGCATTGATAAGGGAATTTCGGATTGAAATGTTTTTGAAGTTGGGCCAAGGGCCCAAGGTGAGTTAAGATCAGTAGGTATAGCGCATGAAAAAGAGCCCATACGTACTGTGGTTTGCATTCGCTGCTATCACTTCTCAATTTCCTGAGGCATAATGGCAACGGCCGGATTAAGAGATGTGGGGGCCCTGTTCGGGAAATTTTTGCGGATCTTCGGCCGAAAATTCTGATAACCTTTTTTCTTTTTTTAGTCGTTTGGTGTAAAAATTTTTAGAATATACCAATTATTTTCCTCCAAAAGAGCTGCAGATGATGACCTGTTTTTAGTCGTTTTTTGGAAAATTTCGTAGAATTTGCCAATTGCTTCCCTCCAAAAAAGTTGATGACTTTTTAAAAAGTCGTTTGGTTTTTTTCCTAAAAATAAAAAAATCGTAATTTTTTCCGCTTGTGTGGGGGCCCTAGAGTAAGTTCGTCTGATCATGTTGAACATGCCTTAATCTGGCCCTGAATGGCAGGCACAACAGCCCTAGGTTAACTACATCATTATCCTTGTGTTCATTATCTATTTAAAGCAGTTTGCTATTGAGCCATAGAGTTCCAGACCTATAGGTCTACACGTGCATGTACAAATAATATTTGTATTATACTTGTTCTTGAATAATTAAGCAGACATCGTCTTTACATGATGCAAAAAGTGTAATTTTATTCCATAAAAAAATTTTGAGGTGCACATTGAAAATGGCTGACTGATGTTTTTAAAAAAATCATAGACGTAAGTGGTTGTGGTCAAGCAGATCAAGGGACCAGCAACAGTACTGTTAAGGAACACCTGCGAAAGGTAAACGTTGACTGAACAGCAGAGTGATCTTTAATAACGAGGTAACCTATAGGCCTGTAGATGTAGGTCTACACGTTTTTCTATAGCAACCGTCGCAACCTCGAACATCCTAAATATTAAATTAACTGTGGGGCTCTGCATGCATGTGGTGTAGTGCATGGTGTTTTGGGTGCCTTTGAACCAGAGGGTGCCCAGATTCGAATCCACCTCAAGCTGTCGTGTAGGGACCTTGAGGAAGTCCTTCAATCGCAATTGCTCGTATGCGCTTCGACGTGGAACTCGCAGCGTCCGCGCTGTAGTCGGGAGCGCTTTTGAGTAGTTTCTTAAAGGGGTGCTATAACAAATGCGATAAATCACATCATTTCCTTGCATGATCTTATCGCACGCATCAGATCTTTGCTATCTTTGATCGTTGTTTTGTTTATGATCGTATGCTGGAGCACTCTTTCACTTATTAGGAGTTAGCGATAATAGAAGAAATGCAATCCGTGCGCGGTATTACAAGATATGGCTTAACGGTTTCGTCCTTGCCAAACCTGAAACGTTAGTTTATCATTATTAGTTTGTTGCTCGTGTATTTTTACTTTTAAAATGCGACAACTTAGAATCCAGAGTTTATGATGTAGAGTGCCAATTTATTGACTCCTTGATGACCTTCGGGTCTGCTAAATAACTGGAAAAAGTAAGCTGGCAGATTCGACAGGTTAAGGTTGTCTAAGTATACTTAATTGGCAAGTATCAAATTAGAGCTCTAAGCATCTAACGCACACGAATGAAATATAAGTATGTGGAAGTAAGCTGTAATCGTTGCTGACGCAACTTTCGATGCATAACGGTTGGCTGCTAATCGCGATTGTATAAAAAATACATGAAAGCACCTACACAGGAAAATAGAACTAAATTTGTAACATATAGAAATAAGTTTTTAAAAAATTCGTAAAGCTGCCGAAAGGCAATGCTATGTTAATTTATTAAAGTCCTGGAATGCGAAAATGACGAGCAGAGCATGGGAAGTCATAAAAACGCTCCTTCATGGAAATTACCTCTCATTGATGCCTGATAGCTTTTTTTTATTAATGGTGTGGACATTGAGGAAAAGAACCTTATAGCTAATAAGTTTCATGAATACTTTACTGAGATTGGACCAAAATTAGCAGAAAAATACCCGACACAGACACTTCAAATCGAGACTTCTTGAAAAGCCCTCCACTTCCTCCATTGGAATTGAGCTCACATCACCGGCAGAAATAATACAGATTGCTAAGGAACTCCGATCTACCCATAGCAGAGGACTGGATGAAATTGATCCTCAGATTGCCAGATTCACTATAGAGGTCACCTCTTTTCCCCTTGCTGAAATAATTAATTTCTCAATTGCAACTGGACTATCCCAAATTGTTTAAAAATTGCCAAAATAATTCCTAGTTACAAAGCTGGGGACAAAAAGCAAAGTTTGAGCAATTACGGACCGATATCTATCTTGCCGTACTTTTCAAAATTCTTTGAAGATGTAATGGTGACCATCTATAATTGTATAATAATTGATAAATTACTTATGTAAATAGGGAACCATGTTTCGCAGAACCATAATTATGCCTCTTTGGGTTTACCTATTGACAACCTGCATACGAATTTGTAAACTGTATGCTTGTATTACTTTGTGGTGGTGGTCAATAAAGAAGATTGACGATGCGCTTCATAAAATCCGCGTACCGGTTTATCCGATCGACGATTAGGTACACATACAGAACTGCAGAACGGGGAGGACATAAGAATGTGGATTCCAATGCAAATTCTAAAGTTGCGACTTATTTCGGGAGTATATGAGAATTTGTGCACTGCAGCGAATTCCGTTTCACAGACATTTTCTAAAGCTTTCGTTTATGTATATCGCGAACCTGTATCATCAAATAGTTGATTTTTTAATTTGATTTAATTGTTATTCTGATGCACACTCAGTAATCAAAATCACTGTGGAGACCATTGGTACAAATTGGAATAGTTGAGCATTGCCGAATTCTGTAAAAGGGATATCTGGAAAGTGACGACAAAGAAGGGCTGAGTTATGGGAGTGTGCAAATTTTTATTGTGATCTATATTCTGGATGGTTTCTGCTGAAAGACCTTGAGCATATTGTGGACAGTGTTTGACTGATCAATTTGATGTTTGTATATTTTGTTTAGTGCATATTTCAAGTTTTGTTTCAGGAATCATCTCTAGAAGCTGTTATGAGGCAAGAAAAATTGATATAACCGGGGGAAAGCAGACGTTTATGTTTGACACCCATGCAGCTACAAAATCTCTTGAGCAGAGTGGTGAGTAGAATTTGTTAACCCTTTTTGTCCAGACATTTATGTTTTGCACACAGTTTTCTTGCAGATACTGCTCCTAAGTAGCAGAAACCAGAAATGGTGTCTAGTGCAGTCACTCTCTGATTGTGAGTGTAATCATGAGTTTTTGTTGTGCCACTTCAAGCTAAACGCCTCAGAGGTGCTCCCAACCTGATAACACCAATCACAATAAGAGAGAATGGTTTTCTAATGCTTGCGGGAAAGTGGCAAAGAAAGACCAAGAAATTCATTAAGGAGATCGGTAGAAAACTTATTCCAGAAAGATGGACCACAGTGAAGCTTTTATGATGCACTGTGACAGTTCAATCCATAGGGATAACCAGATCATCTTGCATTGCAGAGCGAAAAAATCTACCACCTGAAATGGATGGCACTTAAGTTTAGTATTTAAGAAGTAATACTGTGATAAATAAATTTGACTTTGTTGTGATGTTTCATAATATCATCATATTTTTCAAGGATATTGCTCTCCCCGTAACCAGTTTTAAGAAGATGTTTAGAACCTTCTTTTCTATGGACATTATTACCATATTGACCTGTTGAGATTGTTGGAAATAGTGGATAAATTCTGTCACAATCATGTCAAACTGAAATTTGTCACCATTTTACTGTTCTTAAGTATACAGTGCATGTATGTTTTAACATTTATAGGCTTCACTCTGAACCAAGCAGAATCTGTTGTTTATTCTCTGGTGCAAATATCACAGGCCAAGATGGACTTCATAAACAAGAACATGGTCACAAAGGCTCAGCAGGTTTGTTGATTTTTGCAAATTTCACTCTTAATAATGAATATGTTTGTGGTGTAGCATCTGTTGATGATTTTATCTGCCAAGTTGTTGTTCTGTAAAAGTGTTGTCAGCTGAAGCTGCATCTAAATGTACCAATCAAGGACCATAGCTTAAATGCTGTTGTTTACATGTATGCTGAATATGCAAGATCATTCGAAAAAATACAGACGTATGGAATTCTGTTCTTGCAAGTTTCTTCAGATTCATGGAATTATTGTTATGTGGTTCTATTGTATTGGATTAAACTCAAACTTGCTCTCTGTCATTTCATCTTGCCTTTAAGCGCCACAAGAAGTAAAATCACTTTACTTCTGAAAATAATTCCTAATTTTGTTGACAATTTTACTTCTGCAAATAATTCCTTAAATAATTCCTAATTCGTTTTTAAAGCTGAAATAATTCCTACTTTTAATTTTAATATCCATTAACGGAATCATTTATATTTGCTTCTAATTTTAATTTGCGTAACAAAAATATCTTTGTCCTTGAGGTGATTCTTTCTATGTAGTGGTACTCATTTTAACAGGAAATTCTACTACAGCAAGTTCTGGCACATATTAGTGCCATAAAGAAAGACATGATTATATTGGAGAAAAGTGAGTTTTCCAGCCTGAAGCATGAATATGAGGTATGTATTCTCACTAGTTCAGATCATCAGCATCATCATTACCCTGGTAATTCAAAATCATAAAAATACGTACTACGGTGTAGCAGGCTGACAGTTGGATGGATGGGCAGACAGTTGGTGCGATGATGAGATGGATGTGCAGACAGACGAATGGACATGTGAATTTAGTTAGAAAATGGTTGCAGCTGTATTAGTTAATTTTTGCACGTGGTCTGATTTTAAACACTGTATACAATGACTTTGTGTTAGAAGGTCTGCACTGTATGTATTTGGTTTGAAAGAGCTGAAGAACATTCTTGACATATCTTAAGTCATTCTTTTTTTATCTATTAGCCATGTTTCTTTCCTTATTGAGTCTTAAGATGTACCACATACATAAACACACACACACACACACACACACACACACACACACAGAGCTATGTATATAGTTGTCACGATTATAAAGTGCATTTTGTTGCAGCTTTAAATTTAAATTGTATTTTTTCTAAAGGCATTATGCAGTTATCCTGAAAATCATTCATTTACCTTTTAATCAGAAGCAGAACATTTAATAATTTTCAGGTGACAGCATTTTTTTATGAATTTAATTTTATTGACGATCACTACTGAGTTAGTTCTTCAGTGTAAGTGACCAGTTGTAGTTGTACACAGTCTATGTGCTTCTGCTTTCAATGTTGTTAAAGTTTTACCTTTGCAATCTGGCTGCAGTTTTAGGAACTTTTCTCTTTTTTCAGTCTGTTTATGTGTCAAATTCAGCAAGTCGTCTACTCATTTCTAGTAGAGAATTTGTTGATTATGTATAGAAGCATTTTAGTATGTTATTATTATTGTCATAACATGAGTTTCTATCATGCTGAATATATTAATTAAAAGTGAAAGAAGTCATCTGAAACTATAATTTTAAACAGATTAGTCTTCAACTGGTTTTGAATTGAGGCTTAACATCTGCAGAAACCGGAAGAACCTGGCAAAGAAAGATAATAGTTAACTTGGATTGTGTAAAAGAAAATTAAATTAAATGACCTGGAATTGGATTATTTGACAGAATTTGCTTTTTTTACCGGTAATTTGCAGAAGCAGAATATTGAGATACAGCAGCTGAGGCGCCATTTCGAGGATGAGTTGGTCAAACTGAAGGCAGGCGTAGATCTGGACATCAACTTAGAAAGATCTCGTGCCAAAGATGCTGTGAGTTGACCATGGTTCAGCACTTACACTTATTTTGCTAGATCTGTCAGCATATGGTTTGCTTTCTTGTAGTTTGTTGATTCCTACTCTACTCTTATTCTGAGGTAGTTTTAATTGGGCTGGTTAAAAAAATTAATCAATTAATCTCCTAAATTTAATCTTGAGTAATTGATTAAATTCAATTAATTTGTTTATTGTTGTTTATTGACTTGCATGTCACATCAGTATTACATAACGGTATTATACATTTTTAACAAAATCCAAAAGAATTTGCAAACTTAACATTAATGCAGGTCAATGAGTCAACCAAAAAGGTATAAAAGACCCGCTATACCCGGTGTTATCCGTTACATAAAGCATGAAAAAGTGCTTAAATGTTTAACTGAATCGGTTGCTACTTTCTTTCTATGAAAATTTAAATTGTCCCACATGCTGATGAGGACAGTTAAGTTTGTTGCCATTTCCCAACTTTTCTGTCAGCATTTACGTTAAGTGCAAAATGGTGTTTAATTTTCCATTTGAATGTTTCAATTATCATTGTTTTCCATATTGCTGTTAAAAACTTAAAACTGTTACATTAGACATACCGTATATAACTTGACAGTGGATGATCTCCAGAAAAGTGCTTCCAATATAAATCGTGATAATGTTTCATTACATGGTTTTAGCATTTTCGGAACAAGCTAGTGTCTTCTTCTTTGCTTTTACATAGCACTTTGGAAATGTTCATAATACGTTAAAAAGAAGAATCCCTGTGTTAAACATCAGCAATTTAGGTTAGCACTGGACCTGACTGGCGATTAAACATCCCTAGAGCAATAGGGATAAATTGGTAAGACATAGTGCCGGCCTCTCATATTTAACAGCTTGCAGCTTGGCATGACAATTTCTTGGGCGGTCTGTATGTCTCTGGTAGTTTCCTGTTTGCATTTTGCTGCTTCATCTTGAGCAAGACATTTGCTTATTGAGCAGAAGTTTATGGTTAAGCCAACAAGTCACCTGCCACAGATCCTAAGTAGTCTAGGTATTTCTTTTGATATAAGGAAACAAAAGACTTGCCAATTGAAGTTACTGAATGGCGTGGCTTGTGTTTTTTTGCAGTTAACCATTTCGTCTAACTTATTGCCAACAGTGCTGTTGTGAAGTACTAAAAATATACTATATTAAGTGCTAGGCTACATACTCGTATAGATATGAGGGTTGATCTTACATTGTCTTTCAGTTGTAAAATAATACAAATATGCTTTTAGACTTTTCAGTTAGCTGCCACACTGATAATTATGTTATTGTATAATTCACAGCATGCTGTTAGTGAGAAGGCTCTGGATTCGTTGAAGAATCACGTTGAAATTCTTGCTTCTGAAAATGACAAATATATATCGCGACTGGATAACAAGATTGACAAAGAGATTGCTCAGCTGCTTGCGACGTACGAACGTTACAGAAATGATATCATCAAATATGCTGCAGGTAAACACAACATAATGTATGAATTGATTTGTTTCATGTTTTCGGAAACATGTTTTCAGTATATTATATTGATTTTCTCTGTTTCAATATCAAGTACCTAATGAGTGTATGTAATGCAATCACGTAAATTTGTAACCCTATATAATCAGATAAACTTATAACCTTGTTACTGTAAAGACTAAATGTGAAGTGCCCTATCAAAATCAGGCGCATGCCGCTTGATACATTTTCGAGATAACGGCCAAAAATGACTGACCGGATCAAAATTGTGTTTTAATTTTGAATCAGTTTCGTGTATCATCCTGGTTTCGATAGAGCACCTCACAAATGCTTAAGTTTGCGAATGAAACTGCTCTGTGAGGTAGTGCATAAAGGCTAACTATTAAATTAGCAGAATTATATAGTTATCGTATCCACATAGATGATGTTGCACTACATATTGCCTTCCTCCATGCAGTGTTCAGATAATTACCTTGTTTTTATATCCTTTTCTACTATTGTGGTCCAAAGTGGATTAGAGCAACTACCTGCACACTAACAGTCCATGCAGCCTTTAGAGCTCTAACTGTGCTTCTTATGTGAAAATCATGCATGCTGATTGACGAACTTTGTCGGACGATTGATTTGAATGATTTAGAAGACGGAAAGAGTTGCTGTTCTTGCAAGTTATGATCAACTGAAATAGCGATGGTACAATAACATTATATAATATTTATTGATACTCTTATAAATAGCAGCAATGTTGCTTTATCGTGAAAGTATGATTTAATTCTAAAATGGTATTGTTTTTCTTTTCAGGAACTGTGATGACTTGTCTTACAATATGTCTTGGATTTTATCGGATTTGGGCAGTGTGAGGAGCATTTAGAAATATAGATACATCATATATACATCAAATCTTTTCAGAGAGGGACAGTTTTTTGTCGTCGCTTGAGCAAACCGTTTTAATGTACCGCAATTGTTTATTATTGTCGCAAACAAAAGATTCCATGTCAATTCACATCGACCAAATAATACATAATGTCTCCAATATTTACGATTCCAATAACTGATTACCTACCATCAGCTGCTATCTTTCAAAATGTAGCAGAAGCAATTTGCGCTGTATTGTGCTATAAACTCATTTATTATTTTTTATCGTTTTGTTTTAAGGTGTTACAAATATTACGGAATTTCAGGTACTGTATGCTACAAGTTAGGATCATGATACAAATCTCAATACATTTTTTACGTTTCTTTTATAGGTTATAGAAGTGCTTGTATTTGTTTTGTATGCAAAATCTGCCATCGGTCATGATAGAACTTAAAATGTACCAGATATTTACATCATTTCTGAAAGATTAAATAGTCCAATCTATTCACGTATTTACAGTTAAGCAAGTACAGTATACATTAGTACAATAATCAGTTGATCAAAACGAACTTATGAATGTTTATCAACTGGGTTTGAGGTTTTGGCACAGCTGACCTGGGTAGCCACTTCAGTAGCGCATACACCACCACAATAAGTCATCGTTGGTTTCCTGTCTGAACTGATACGTATCTCTAACCTAAATGTAATGTATCGTAAGCCACGGAAATTTAGTTGCCATGCAAAGTTGCAAACCACCTGCTTGAAGAAGGCAATTCATTACTTGCTATGAACTCTGTTATTCTCTGTCTTTCTCATTGACTGTCAGTTTATCTCTTTATCTGTATGTACGAAGAAACAAAGTCGTGCAAAACACTGACTGTACATTGTACAGCAATTGCAGCCCAAACCCATGTTGTTGCCGATCCTATTCTACTGTCCTTGTCCAGAATACTCTGTTGCAATCAGGCATAAAAGCAAATCGGGTTCAAGAGCTAGATTCCTGCCAATGATTGGCCTATACAAGTTTTCCATGAATGTTAATTAGTACCAGGTTTTAAAAACTGACGTTCAGTTAATGTAATGTAATTAGTAATTTCTACAGCGCCGCTCACAGCCATGGCCATTCAGTAGCGCTCCCAGTGCGATAACCCCTAGAGAAAAAAATAGTCTTAAGATGAGAGAGATATGCAGATCACGATCCTGAAAGTAGAGTCCCACGCATTGTGGAGAGAAGGGAATTCCATAAGGGTGCCCCAATGATGGTAAAGGATCGAGTTTGAACAATATTGGTCCTAGCTCGTGGAACAAATAAGTCCATAGAATGGAGCGATCGAGAGAAGACGCAGAAGGAGGAGAACGAATTCGATCACAGATCTTTCTGTGCAAGACCAGTTTGGACTTGAGTAGGCTACCAGAGAAAGGACTTTGTATTGAATACAGGCAGAGCGAGGAAGCTAGTGTAGTTGGTCGATCATAAACAATGCTTATGTGAGAGTATTTAGGAAGATGAGCGATCTTAAGCTATAGCTGAAAACCTGATCCCAAACACTGCAAACAGACCCCATATCATATCAAATACTTCCAAAAGTGCTGGCAGGCATTTGGCATTCAAGCCACACCCACTTAATTAGGACACTAGCTATTGCGGATATCTGTATCATGACCATAGGTCTAGCTGTCAGTTTACACAATTTCATAGGGGGGGGCAGATGCTCAGTTGGAGGGCTGATCAGCATAGGCGGAGACCTGGGCCGAGAATTGGGGGGCGGAAAGACGCGAGATTTTCCAAAAAATTTGACGACCGGCGAAATCTCGAAAAAATGTTATTTTCGCCGCCAAAAAAGCAGTGGCGGCGCCAGGATTTCAGTTTTGGGGGGGCTGAAGCCTCGACCGAAATCTCATGAAAAATTTCCATTTTCGCCGCCAAAATTTCTGACGACCTTTTTTTTTGTCATCAGCCCAAAATCGTGGATATTTCACTGTACAAAATTTCAAATGGCCCTTTTTTAGGGGGGCTGAGCCTCTTGTAGGGGGGCTTAGCCCCCAGCCCCCCTAGCGCCGCCACTGCAAAAAAGTTGACCTTTTTTTAGTCATCCGGCCAAATCTCGCCGAAATTTTCTATTTTCGCCGCCAAAAAAATTGATGACTTTTTTTAGTCATTCGGCCAAATCTCATTTTCGCCGCCAAAAAAGTCTTGGCGCTCAAAGATTGGGGGGGGAACAAATGCATGGGCCGTCCCCCCCAAAACTTTCATTGGGGGGGTGGACCGTCCCCTCCCTAGGTCTCCGCCCATGCTGATCAGTCATCTCTGTTGGACTACTATCAGGGGCAGTAGGCCTATAGCTACTTGTAGGCTTGTTTTTTGGTTATGGGTCTACTTTTGATCGTTAATCTATGCTAGTCGAAGCTGAGCTTAAAAGTGTCCGTTAAGGATGCCTCCAGATGTAGGTATTTGGACCTTTACCTTAACAGGCCATTAATCGAGTCTTTTATCGAGGCACCATATGTATAAAAATGTGACCTATTTAAGCCGATTGACTCGGCCGAGGTCAATGGTCTAGATTAACCTCTGCAAGACCTTTGACCTTCATTCAAGTCCACCAGTTACATAAAAGGTCAATGTTTATGCGCGCTCAGAAACACTTCACAGGGCCAAAGTCTACGTAGGCCTCTAGCTGACTACTTTTCGAGCAGGTGGCTGTTACTGTTGTCTCTACGACCACAGATAGAATTAGTAATCATGGATGCTGTAAAAGAATACGAAGATCATATTGCATCGGTTTGTGCTCTGGTGAGTAATTTTCACGGCTGCACAGTTATAAGTCAAGGTCTAGGTCTAGTAGGTCAGGACTAGACCTAGACTTATAGTTTATCTTGCATGCACGCATTGCACTTGTGCGTTTGTCCTCAGCCTAATGATTACACTTGTCTTGATAAACACTGTTATAGATAGATAAATATTTCTAAGACTAGGCCTACTAACCTACATTAAAACCTTCAAAGTTCAAACTATATATAATTATTACAATTAGGCCTATATAATATGCATCTATACTACGATAGCCTACAAGGCCCTACATGCATGATGCAGAGAGTCAAGCCGAATTCCTCGACGTCTAAATTGTGCATAAATGAAATAGCCTAAATAAAATATAAAGTTTAAAAAAATAATGTATAGGCTATATAGCAGTGATGACTTTCCTGCTTGCCCTCCTTAGATAATTATATACCTAGCCTATATAATTATAGTCGGACCAATTTATTAAGATCTCTTAAATTTAGATAGCCTAAATAAAAGACTACACACACATGCCCACAAACACATAATTATAAATATTATGTAGGTTTAGCCTACATATCATGTATATTATATTACGCGTAACGGTATGTAGGCTATTAATTTTATGATATATATATATATATATATATATATATATATATATATATATATATATTGTAATGTCTAATATTTATAGCTATGGGGCTTTTAGACATTATAGTCAGTTGATCAATTTACCCATCAATCCATCCGCCCATCCATCCATCCATCAATCCATCCGCCCATCCATCCATCCATCAATCCATCCGCCCATCCATCCATCCACCCATCTATTCATCTATTCATCCATCTATCCATCCATCTATCCATCTGTCTGATGGTTGACTAAAGGACAGCGAGGAATTGACGATTCTCTATTCGCCGAGTGCTTGGGTCAAACGAATGTCAACAGAAACGGTTATTGACGACCACTGCCATCAAGTGTCTCAAGGTACGTAGGCCTACGTCTATGCCTATAACCTTGCTTGGTCTATATATATAGTAAACTTACGTGTCACCTACACAGTACACAACCTATGCAGTGGAACCTAAAATAACCGATACCATCAAAGACAGTGTGATATATATCGATAGGCCTCTTACAGGAGCGGATACAGAAATCATGGAGAGTGGGGCCCAAAATATGTCTTGAGTAAAAAAATATTCTTTGGTTTTTTGCAGAAAAATCTGTGACTTTTTAGTCTTTTCTCCCCAAAATTTCTAAACACCCGTTAGGTTATTTGAAAGCTGATGACTTTTTTTAGTTATGCTACTTTTCTCTCTCTCTCACCATTCCCGTTTATGGGGGCACGTTCTGTGCAACTCTCTGAATGGGGGAGGCCATGGCCGGATTGCCCCCACCCCACCCTGGATCCGCCCTTCGCCTCTTATAGATTATAGGACTATAAACTATAATAGTCCCACAGTTACTTTTATGCACAATATATATATATATATATATATATATATATATATATATATATCATTATATATACAGGGTGGGCCAAAAAAGTAATCCCCTACGGCTTTTTGTCAATATCTTGGCAACAAATTGGAATTTTTCAAATCCAGTTTTACGGGCTTGAAGGTAATTCATATCTACGTACGATAGCCAAATTTCGTCGCCATATGTGAAACAGAACAAAAGTTATATCACTTTTAGTGAGGCCACCCACCGTTTTTTGACGATTCAAAAACGCGACGCAACAAAAAGTAACAAAAAACCAATTTCATTATTCTGGCCAATATCTTGGCCGGAAGTAAGAATTTCGAAATGAAATTTTACAGGCTTAACGACAATTCATATCTACACATGATGGCCAGATTTCAGCAAAATATTTCAAACAGAATAAAAGTTATGGCCCTATTAAGGAGGCCACCCACCGTTTTTTGACGATTCAAAGACGAAACGCAGCAAAAAGTAGCAAAAACACGATTTTATTACGTCTCATCTCAAATAATTTTTATCAAATAGGCTTTGATAATGCCAGATGATCATTATTATTACTATTTAAAAAAGGAACAGGGTACCAGCGTAGCTGCACGCCGCTGAGAAGTCACTTAGCAAGATGACAATAAAATTGGTAAATAAGAAATCTGTCAGATTAATCAACAGGTCCATCAAGAACTTTGCAAAGAGACTCAAAAGAAGTTTTGGCACTGGTGGTCACATTGAACACAAGTTGTGAATCACTATCAAGTTCAGTTCCAAACAGTTATTTGAGATATGACTTGATAAAATCATGTGTTACTTTTTGTTGCGTTACGTTTTTTAATCGTCAAAAACGATAAGTGGCCTCACTAAAAGTGGTATAACTTTTGTTGTGTTTGAAATATTTTGATGAAATCTGGCCACCATGTGTAAATATGAATTGTCTTTAAACCTGTAAAGATTCATTTTGAAATTCTTACTTCTGGCCAAGATATTAGCAAAAAACCTAATTTTGTTGCGTTTCGTTTTTGATTCGTCAAAAAACGAGGGGTGGCCTCACTAAAAGTGATATAACTTTTGTTCTGTTTGAAATATTTTGATGAAATTTGGCCATCATGTGTAAATATGAATTGCCTGCCTTTAAGCCTGTAAAATTTCATGTCGAAATTCTTACTTCTGGCCAAGATATGGTCAAACAAAACTTAGGGGATTACTTTTTTATGGCCCACCCTGTGTATATATATATATATATATATATAATATATATATATATATAATCCCAGCAGCTATAGGGGACTATAGATTATAAACACGTACTGCATGCATGTTCACATGATTTCTTTTAGCAAACGTGCTAGCAGCTCAGTGGTGGCCAACCTGCGGCACGCGTGCCACTTGTGGCACGCCGGCCTGTGACGAGTGGCACGGAGGACCATGGAATTTTTGAAAAATATTTATACTAGCTCGTTTAATTAAAATGTTATCTCTTGGGTGAATCTTAGGCGCCTCTGCATCTCCCTAGCTGCACCAGAGGTCAATTAGCCTGACAGCTGCAGACGGACGCAGCACAGAAGCTCCAAGCCGGACTGAGGCTGACGGTCAAAGTCCACTTTCTCCACAGCATATTTCTGCCATTCAGAGATAAGAATTTGGGTTCCCCACTGTATGGTTGCAGGATGAGACAAAGGAAGAGACTGCCTGATCTTCTCAAATAGGTTTCTGTTATTGGCTACCAGATATCTTTAGCATTGCTGCTTGCAGCAAGAAAGCTAGTTCTTCAAGAAAGTATACGAAGGTAGTATTGTCTTGCAGGAGTTGATTGTAAATTTGGGAGAACAGCATTTTTAGGAGGAAAGTAAGATTAGGCCTACTTTTAATCTGGGAAAGTCATCCAAATTCTGCTTGTCTGCTGTGTACTGTATCCTAAGAGTTGTGATATGTAAATAATTAGTGTTGAACGTCACTTCAGCAAGTTACATGGGGACTCTAATGAAAAATACTGACCTGGGTCAGCTATCAGGACTAAGTTTAGGCTACCAGTCAGAGAAAGCACCTTTTAAGCAGCAGAGTAAAAATTTTGGCAGAAAAAGGGGAACAATTGATTTTGACGGTCAAATTTATACGAGTTAAGTCTGATATCAGCATAAAATAAAAACTTATTCTGATGACTAGCCTAGTAAAGGCCTTGTCATGTTTTTTGAAGGTTCAGGTGTGTCCAAAATCGAAGCAATAATAATGAGTAACATTGACCTTGAACATGACCTGACCATGAGTCTCAATAGGCTACTTAATTGGAGTAAGAAAGAATCACGACTTTTTGTAGCTAGCCATGAACTAACACTGTGCTTACACCTGCATAGTTACTTTATGTAAGTGCATATTTCATATTGGCAGCTGTTGCAACTGTCCGGTCTATGTACTTTGCCATGGAAGCCTTGGGGACTTGGATGTCGTCCAATCGACTTCGCCTCAACTCTTTAAAAACTCAATTCATTTGGCTTGGCACTCGCCAGCAGTTGAAAAAGCTAGATATGACAACCATCGCTGATGCCTTTCCTGATTTTGTCTTCTCAACCAGAGTCCGTGACCTTGGTGTTACTCTGGACCAAGAGCTCACCTTTGCTCCACATATTCACTCACTCAGCCGTGCCTGTTATTATCAACTCCGCCAACTACGCACTGTTGCTCGCTCACTTACTCCTACTGCTGCTGCAACCCTTGTCCATTCTTTTGTTACCACCAGACTTGACTACTGCTGCTCTCTCTATGCTGGCCTACCAATTTCCCGTCTGAGTTGCATTGATCGCGTCCTGCGCTCTGCAGCCCGCCTTATTGGCCGCATACCTAAATTCAGCCACATCTCCAGCTATATGCGTGACGTTCTCCACTGGCTTCCACTCAAGCAGCGAATTGAGTATAGGATATCTACTCTAGTCTGGCGCTGCATGCTAGGCCTTGCTCCTGCCTATCTTTGTGAGCTTTGTAGCCCTACTCTTAGTTCTCACCCCTTCCGCTCCCTTCGTTCGACTGAACAAAGTCTACTCTCAGTACCTTTTGCTCGAACTTCCACTATGCAGAACCGTGCTTTCTCGGTGGTGGGACCCTCAACCTGGAATGGTCTTCCTCTGACCCTCCGCTCTCTTTGTAAAAATCCTTCTCAGACTTTCCTCTCTCATCTTAAAACAGTTTTATTTGGCCGCGCTGAGGTTGGGAGCGCCTCTGAGTAGCCCCCTTGAAGAGGCGCTATATAAATGCATATAATGAATAATGAATGAATTGGAACAGGTCGCAATGCCTCTTTGGTGTATCATGTAGTGGCACGCGGACGGTAGGCGTGATTTTTTGTGGCACACTATGTGCAAAGGTTGGCCACCACTGTAGCTGCTAGCTTCTTTCAAGTCCTATAGTAGTGCAATTTGTTCTCATGGTTATCATGATCTATCATCACAGGAGCTAAGTAGGCCAAGTAGGTCTATTGGCAACATGGGAGCTGCAGAAAGCTTTGCAGGAGGGGCATAATTTTTTAGGCTACAGTGGTCGGTTAAAGCACATAAGGTCTTTAATTCTTTAAAGGACTATATGGATAACGGCCGCATGCCGTGCATTGTACTTGTAGGCTATTTTGCATGTTCTTTAAGTTATTAAAATTGCAAACCAAAGATTAGATAACATTAGGCTAAGTCTACAAAATAAACGTACTTTATTCTTTATACAATCAATGCATGTGATAAGCTATCATAGGATATATTATGAGTTATTACAAACTGGAAACTATACCGCCAATCGATGGAGTTTTATCCATAATTTATATATTGCCTGTTAACACTCATTCAGTTTCATTCTCATAGACATGTAGGCCTAGGTCTACACTGTACAGTGATAGCTGGTCTATTAGGGCCCTAAAACACATGGAGTCATGGACGTAAGCTAGGCCTACTGCATTTTGTCATTGTAGCCAGCATCAAGGCCAGAGCTGAGTTGGTGTGTAGTCGTGGTGTAGGATATGGACCATCGTTGGCGCAAAAATTCGACATCGTCCGCGGAAAATTAACAGAGGAAGGTGGGTCTGTTTGGGCAATTACAATTTACAACCCCTCTTTTCCATCATCTTATCAAATGAAAATACTCTAAAATACATTCTTCATTCAGGCCAATTAAGTTTGATCTATAAACATATGCCTAATTCTATTTTACCTATTAGCTCTTTAAGGAGGAGCAGCATTGGTATTCTAGTTGCCTTTAATAGCCTACACTCTAGATCTTCATTAAAGTGGACCAGTGGTAGAATAGGCGAATTAACAATGAAGCATCTCACTATTGATAATGTTAGATGTAATGGTTAATTTGGTTATAGATTTTACAAAATTAAGCAGAAAAATGCACAGTCTACAATTCCTTACTTTTCACTTAGTCAACCAGATAGCAAAGCAGTTAGTCTGTCAGTCAGTCAGTCAGTGAGTCAGAAAACCAGTCAGTCAGTCAGTCAGTCACTCAGACAGCTTCGTGACCTTAGTAGACATATATAATTTATTCAAATATATAATTTATTCAAATGCAGTGAAATTATTTGAAATCAAAATAATGTAATTGATGTTTTCAGATGCTCCAATATTTTTTTACATTCACGGAGGATACTGGCAGGCCATGTGGTCAGTCTGACTCAGTCATAAAGTTTGTCAAGATTAACTCTAATTAATATTTTCCGAATTAAAATAAATATATATTTACAATGCTTATCAACCATAATTAGGTATGAACATGATGCCATGGACACAGTTTTGTCTTACTAGTTCAGAGCATCCAACACTGATTCTTTATTACCTTTTTGAGCTTCTTAAAGAGTACTACATAATCGTTACATAAATGCATACATACATAGGCTACGTAGGCCTATGCATGCCTATATTTGTTTTTATTTTTTACCTATTATATGCACATTCATATATGTGTACATTATTCTGTACATATATACTGCATAGAGACTTGCACAGAGGATGAATACTGCCATATGTCACTGTGATTAAACTCCTATGCACAGACCTTCCACAGGCTGCTTTCATGTACATAATTTTATCTATTCTCTAGCCTAAGTTTTTATTTAAACTCTAAGCTTTGCATCCGTACTGACAGGTTCTTCAAATCTAGTAAAGCTCATGCTTAGCATTGTACACACAATATGTCATAGCTGTGGTTCCCTGTGTAAACCTGCGCCATAGCGCAGTGTGCAGTTGAAATCGACAGCGTATGAATAAGTGCATTGATTGGACTAAAAGAAGACATGCACCTGTGTAGTTTACAATACATCATTTTGCAATGAACAATGATATGTGATGTTGGTGACATTGCAGCGTCGACTGGTCTCTTTATATGGCCATTCCACTCGTGGAGGCTGGTGCCAAAGTTGTTGCTGTTGGATATGATCTTGCTCCAGAAGGTAAACTTTATGCAGTAAGAAAAGGAGGCGATAATTTTCACAACCCTCACAAACAATGCAAACACAAATTCTTATGGCAGTATTCTGATTAGATTAACTTATAAGCTATGAACTTATATGTTACCAAATGTTCTTCATTATGGATAATAATAGACAAACGCGGTAGATATTTCTATTGTTCCCATTGATGCCATCCCATCCTAAGATCAAACGATAAACACAGTAGGCCTACGCAGTTATAAGTGCATCCTCAGAATGATTAATCCAGATAACATTGTGGTAGCAACTATGTGTAGTAGGACTATTAGGCATAAGCGGCATAACTTAGAAGAGTGCTTGCACATATTGGTCTTTTCATCATGTATTAGAGCGTGGTTCCATTATGCTCTGTTGCACTTGGGTTTATGCAAATAATATTCTCAAACTGTATTAAAACGCACATGTTTAGATGAATGAGATAGCCATGACATATAATACATCTTCGTTTATTAAAAACCTGAGTAGGCTGAGTCCAAGGGCGGATACAGGAATTTTCGAAGGGGGGGGCCAAAATTTTTGGTATTGTGAGACAGTAGAAAAAATTTTTAGTCATCGACCAAATTTTCCGGGAAAAAGATACCAACTTATCCGCCAAAAAAGTTGATGACCTTTTTTTTTTTTTTTTTTTTTTTTTAGTCATCAACCAATTTTTCGGGAAAAGGAGATGCCATTTCCGAACGGGGGGGCCACGTCCCGTACGATTTTCTAATAGGGGGGCCGGATGTCCTGTTTTTCTCTCCCACTACATGTTTTTGAAACCAAATGGGGGGCCACGTTCCATGCAATTTTTAAATGTGGGGGGCCATGGCCGGATTGGCCCCCCCCCTGGATCCGCGCCTGGCTGAGTCACAAACCACAATCTTGTGCAGTGCCTTTGTATAGCTATTAAGAGGCACTATATTGAGTATCCTCTTCATACATGCACACATACATGCCCTCTTCTTCCTTTGTTTTTCTGAAAACCCATTTCTTCTCTTATGACCTCGCACACTGGGAGCGCCTCTGAACATTTCACCATATCAAAGGAGTTTAATAAGTGTTTTAATATAACACGTTACAATAAGTGAAACAAAATCTTTAAGCAAATATGAATTTTAAACCTGGATCTTTGCAGACCTGAACTTGTGACTTTCCAATTGACACACTATAATCACTTATACCATGTACAACTTTAAACATTTAACTGCAATACAACAATAGTTTGATAATACCCTTCACATATATAGAAATGCTGAAAGTATAACTGTGCAAAAATGAACTGCAGACCTATTTTGGATAAGATGTTTACACATGTATGTTTTAATGTTTCTAAAGTTACTGTTGATGTGATCGTGGAGCAGATAAAGGAAGCCTTAGTCCAGATTGTCCAGATGGCAGTGAAGACAAAATCCAGGTCAATTAACCATGTTTTAGCGATTATATACATTTTAAAAATAAAACTATAACAGTAGCGGATCACAATTAACTACTCTGTACCATGGTGTTTACAGTTTAAGCAGGCTGCTTTTGCAATTGCAAGATTCAGATGCACAGATGTTAATATCCCTATGTGTTGATGAAAGGCAATGTTTGTAATGTATGTCACATTCTGAGCTTCATATGGCCATAGGCGCAACCACCCTATGGGACCCACGGGACGCGTCCCCCAACTTTTGAGTGGTCCCCTAGCTTTATTATTATGGTCCCCCAACTTTTAGGTCGTGATTCATTATGGTCCCTCCCAACTTTTAGGGCGTGATTGCGCCTATGCATATGGCCTTCCCTCTGTCCCACGCTGGGGCAAAATAGCAGCAGTAGGCGTACTACCCCCTTTCCTTAATTAGGCTCTTGATTTGCCTTTGGGCAAATCCCACAGTTTGGAGTCACATGGACTTGTAGTTACTTCAGAGTTTCGACTTCTGCCCAAGATCATAGAATTTAAATAGAATCTTCATCTGTCATGTTTTCTTAATGCAATTCTGCCCAGAAATGACCACTAACTGAAGCATCATTCACTGTGATAATAGGCAGTTCCAGGTTAGGTCCAGCCTAACATTTACATGGGTATTAGGCTAGATGGGATCCACATGGGCCGTAAGAGTACCTAATGGTATTATGGGTCCTATTTGGGTTAAAGGTTAAATTAGGCAGAGTCCATCAGGAGGCTCAAACCTACAATCACCGATAAATCACCATGTCATGCAGCAACTTATATGTAAGCTATCATGCCTTCATCCAATTCTCCAATGGAGTTCTTCCTTTCTGAGAAAATCTCAATTTCCCTTCATCTTTTATCCACCCAGTCGATTCTCTCTCCAGCCTCTCTGCACCTGCTCATTTGGTAAAACTACTTTGTGTCAGTGAGCTGCTGGTCTACAGGCTCTTCATTCACAATCAAATATTTTTATGATTTCGTACAGAGGAGTCTATCTTGGTGGACATTCAGCCGGTGCTCATCTTGCTGTTCGAGTGCTTGATTCCAACCTTAAGAAGATGATCTCAGATGTGATTTCAGAAGACGCTGCTACAATGATAAAAGGTACGTGAGAGGTAAAGCGCGATTAATCGTAATCTCAAAACTTCTAAGCAACAAATGAAAGCCATGCATTCCAAAGGGTATTTAGAGGAAGTCCATTTACCAGAGCATCTGATTAGCTGTTAAGGTGGTTGTTGTGCATCTAATGAATGAATGAATGAAAGTAACTAAACTTACTTTTCCCATATAATAATATAGATGCACACAATTTTCTATGGCAATCTCATTTGGCCTCGACACCTATACTCACTGTTCAATGAATTGATTGGATGGGATCATTCACCACTCAGCCATTGCCTTCTTTATATAGCTACCACTTACTTCCTTTATAAAGCCAGCATGCGATTCACATTTGTTAAATAAGCCAACACCAGTATTTGAACGGCATCGTCATTGGGATCATTAAATGGAATCATGTATACAACGTAAATATATTTTAGATGCGCTTGCACACACTCTCTTTCTCTTCAAAGAAGGAAACTTCTTGCAGGCACTTTTCACCTGATTCATATAACAAAGAATTATGTATGTATTTGTGTATGAAGACACTTGGTTTACCTTTTCAAGTATTCACAAAAGTGTTGCAAACTACTGTCTGACTCATCACACTGAAGGGAGTCAACAGCTGATAGAATAGAGGAAGGGCTGTTTTGCAAAATAAGATAGCTTTAGTCTACGATAAGTATAGGCCTATTCAAAAGCTACACAGATATATAAAAAGAAAAAAGCAATGATTCATGATGGCTACCGGTAGCAGTTTCTAAGCACTGCTCCTGTCTACCAATTCATACAGGTGGATTTTTAATCAGTGGCATCTATGACCTTCGACCTCTGGTGTTTACAAGCGAAAATGAAGTATTACACATGACTGAGTAAGTCTTGCATCTTTTAATTATATTGTCATACATGCACTAAAATGTGGCAAGCATTTTAGAGAAGGATAGACCTATATTAAAAGTGACACGAAGAACCTGTACCAATATACGGTAAATACGCTAATAATACATTTATATCTTATGCCAAATGCGGTATAATATACCAGTATACTCATATATAAAACATTTATGGAATATTTGAATTTATTGACTTTTCTCATATAATAGATCAAATGAATATATTTTTATATCATAGTGCATACTGGTATTGCAGGCCTAAGCATGGGTGGAGTTTGGTTTCCGTTCTTGGAGGGGCTAAAGCCTTCTTGGGGGGGCTAAGCCCGGGAAAAGATACCATTTACACGGTAAAAAAATGAGTCTGGGTCTTCTTGGGGGGGGGCTTTAGCCCCCCCAGCCCCTGATAAACTCCGCCCATGGGCCTAAGTGTTGTTGAATGCAGGAACCTGTATGCGTGTTTGTCTTAGGGAATCTGCCTGGTATCTGAGTCCTATGAATCCAAATTACATTCAACAGCTGACGTCACTATGGCGTCATGTTCATCTCATAATTATCATTGGTGAGAACGACAGTCCGGAATTTCGCCTTCAGTCCAAGAATTACAATAACGTGTGTACATTGATACCTCACTCCTAATAGTTTTCTGGCTTTGAAGTAATTTCAATACCAGGCTACATCATTTTCCTATTTTATTACAGAATTATGGTAATAGAAAGACTTTTTCGTAAATTTTATTGAAATTTCATACATATCAATTTAACAACTAGCAGAACAATTCTTAAATTCATGCAAAGGAAATATTATAATGAAAAGGCTTTGAAAAGGATAAACTAATCTTGACTGCAGTTCTAGTTTAGCCTGATATCTCTTCTAAACAAGGTGAGCTTCTTGTCCCTCGATCACGCACTTCTATTACGCAGCGCCGTGCCTTTTCTGTCGTTGGCCCTACAACCTGGAATGGGCTTCCTGTGGAGCTACGTCTAATGCCTCGAGCCTTTGAGACCGCGTTCTACTCTGCTCTTAAGACTGTTCTCTTTAGCCGTGGTTGGGTCGGGAGCGCTTCTGAGTAGATACTCTTGAAGAAGCGCTATATAAATGTCTGAAATGAATGAATGATATCTATAATGTCCAAGATTTGATCAGATCATGTGCATTCCTACTTATGACTGTTTTCAGCTGTGTTAAATGAATTATATGTGATGCACCCTCAAGTGGTAGGCTTTATAATTATGCTTGGGATTCTGTTGACCAGTTCCTGCAAGCATCTGGAAGTTCGACAAAATTCATTGACGTGCCTGACGTTGACCATTTTAACATGGCAGAACAACTGCAAGATCCAAACTCTATACTCACAAAGGTAATTTAATGAGAAAGCTTTCAGCTTTTAATCTTCAGGAGATATTACAAACTTTAAAATATGAATTTCATAACTGCAGCGCAATGTAATTATCATAAACCATGTACGAAAACATGTAAATCTTGTTTGAAATGATGCTATTTGATTCAAAGTAGCATACAGCTGTGCTGATTTTTCATAATATACTTCAAGTAATTGAAATGCAAGAAACCCACAAACAATGCTAAGCTCATCTGTGCTCTTGGAGCCCGGGTTCACCAATATGCTGATGACGCCCAGCTGTACTCGACATGCCACCCGTCCGATGCTTTGGCCTGTGCGTCAAAGGTCCAGGCGATCGTTGAGGAGGTACAGACCTGGATGTCATCCAACCGATTGAGGCTGAACCCTGATAAAACCGAGTTCATATGGCTGGGTACGGAAAGGGCACGCTCAAGGATTGATACAAGAGCGACTGAAGTGGCATTTCCTAACTGGAAAGTCCAAAGCGTTGTTCGGGACTTAGGAGTGCTTCTGGATGAGGACCTTTCAATGGAGCAACACGTTAATTCTCTCTGTAGGTCTTGCTTTTACCAACTGCGCCAGATAAGAGTCATACGGCGTAATCTGTCATTTGATGCCGCAGCCACTCTTGTCCACTCCTTTGTGCTGACGCGCCTGGACTACTGTAATGGTATCCTGGCGGGTCTCCCAAAGTTCCTGATACGACAACTTCAGTCCGTCATCAACTGTGCTGCTCGAGTCGTCGCCAATCTACCAAAATTCTCACATATTTCCATCTATATGCGAGATACATTGCATTGGCTTCCTGTTGAAGATAGGATCACATTCAAGATCATTATTATGGGACGAGCATCCATGGTCTGTTCTGCCCCAGCGTACATCAGGGAGCTCTACGTTCCCGTCTCCAGCCAGCCAGGTCGTCGATCCTTGCGCTCTTCTACTCGTGGGGACCTGATGGTTCCTCGCTCTCGTACATCGATGCGGGCTCGCCGTGCATTCTCATGCATTGGCCCTTCATACTGGAACTGTCTTCCATTAACAATTCGTAACATTGCACCGAATGCATCTCAGGAAACATTTTCTAAATCTCTTAAATCGCATCTGTTTAGATCTGTTGGGTAGCTACGATAAGCGCCTTCGTGAGATTCTTGTTAAGGCGCTATATAAATGGTCATATACATACATACATACATACAATGCTGTGTTGTATTAATTTTAATTGTCATCATTCACAAGCGTCTGAAGTAATATTATAGTGCTTTCACCGGCTCAGGTTGTGGTCACTTTAGTGGTGCTTTCTATAACAATTACATTTGCTATTTTCGCTCTCCAACATCTAGATATCCAACTGCTCTTTGCCTGGTAACAGACTAGCCATACCCCAAATTTCCATTTCTACTTGACATTGAGTAATTTAAAATTTTGGGAATAGTAAAAAGATTTTGGCAGAGTTAACAAAACGAAAACAAACGAGAAAAGACCGGATTTGGATCAAGAATCTCAATCAACTTTGTTGGCCATTTTCAGCATCTTGGCAAGGCTGCTAAAACGCACCATGTAAACGTTTGGATATTTGCATATTTATATTTCGGCAGAGTCTTGTTTTGAACAGTGCAATGATTAAATCCGACATCTTGAATACTGCACAATTATTAGTGGACTTGAATTGACAACATTTTTTGAATGCTGTTTAAACTTGCATACTGGTTTAAAACATTGAATTGTCAAACTTTTAGAAGTTAACTGATTTTGTTTTTTGCTTTAAGGAACTTCTTAATCTAATGCAATTAAAGAATTTAAACGAACCAACAAAGTCTACAGGAGCCACAACTCAAGGTTCTAGTCATATGTGACAGTATATGATTCAAGCAGCGTGCTTCATAAAACTATTATTATTCGAACTGTAACCGTCAGTGTTCACCCAAAAGTCATGAACTTGTAATATACTTAATATAGTGTGGACTTGTTTACATGCTATGGTTACGAGCCATTCTGCCTAAACGGACTTGTGACATGTTCCCTAAAGATAGCAGCATAAACAGGCCATTTTTGGTGGTATTTGCATTGTATCATAAAGTAATAGGTATGTCCTCTGACAACATTGCATTAACGACAACACTGTCATTGTATTTGGAATCTGAATCTCTGCCTAATATGTCGACAATGAAATAACTAAAGGAGTAATTTTAGTATTTATAACAGAGAAACTAAACTGCTTCCATGTTATACAAAAAGAAAATTTACATTTAATTTTCTGATCAAGCATTAAGCTTACCATTTTTGTACAACAACTTTGGCATTTTCTTCCAATACAAGTTAACTCCAATTAGGCCTACGGTTTAACCTTAAAATCGTAACCAAAAATAATGTCGTATATTTTAAATCTTATTTCCCTTGTTGTTTCCACTTTCCTTTTTTTTACCAGATATGCTCCCAAGTTTTGGTGTGCCACCACACTTTTAGTGGTGCAACAGATGTGGATTTTCGTACTTATTTCAGCACACCACTGAGTCTAAATGTGAATATAAAAGATGGTTTTTAGTAATTTGTTTGAACGTGCACTTGCTATAGTGCCCCTTCAAGCTCACTACCCAGAAGCGCTGCCGACTACAGCATGGACACTGCATCAGAGTTTCACACCAAAGCGCTGAGCAATTGCGAGTGAAGGACTTGCCCAAGGTCCCTACGTGGCGACTTGAGGTGGATTCGAACCTGCAACCCTCCGGCTGCAAGTCAATGAACATACCCGCTACACCACCGCGCCCACACAGTAGCGCAACAGAAGTTCCTGGATTAGACCTGTCATTGTAGTAAACTGAAAGGCACTAATTTTTAAAACAAGGAGTCTTAAATGAATCTAAAAAGACGATTTTGTAAACAATATCTCTTATCAATAAATCAGATTTCATCAAGGAAATGCTTATTTTTAAATTGTTTGACGATGAAATGTCATCACGTGAATGTTTGCCTACAAACTGAAAACTGGCAACGAATCTCAGTATAGCAATTTCCTTATTCAAATAACACGGTGTTTTAACAATGAAACTGTCCTGTAAACTAAATCATAGGTCATACAGTTTTGGCGTCTTAATTTTTCGAGTTCTTGTAGAGGCAACGCTGGGTAAAACTGGCTTCGTTGTAATAGTGTAAGAAAGTATGGGCGAAGATGAAGATGGCCGTTGGCCTGTCATCTTTGTTCCTGCTGCCGAATCACCACTGCCATCCAATGGTGCACTGATGGGTTCAATCACAGAACGCACCTGACCCAAAGTCTCTGTGGCAGGAGTAGGCACCACGGTAGAAACCGACTTTGTACCTTCCATGCCAGAAGTAGGCAGTGCATTGGACGAGTACGTCTTGCAAGCAGCTGACGATGGTCCGGATAACTTTGCAATCGAAGTAAACGTCACTATAGTACTGCCACCTATTGTCTGAATTGTTGCCATTGACGACGTATGGCTTGGCACAAAATCCTGAAAAAGAAATGGCAAATATTCTTAAACGGCTACCAACAGATACACATATATTTGTCTAACTGCATGAAGAAAAGAGCCACCTGCTAAGATAATGATCGGCGGCGGCGCCAGGATTTAAGTTTTGAAGGGGCTGAATCCTTGCAGAGAAAATGTGTTCCATTTTCATCTGCCAACATTTCTGAGTACTTTTTAGTCATTCGTTCGAAATCTCGTGGACATTTTCATCCACCAAAATTTTTGACGACTTTTTAAAAGTCGTTTGTCGAAAAAAAATTTGGGGGGGCTTAGCCTCCGGATGGCTTTTTTTTAGGGGGGCTTAGCCCCTAGTCCCCGGCGCCGCTACTGATAACGATGAGAGATAGTTTTGCGCATAGAGTGTTAGCGACTTAATTTTCTTAGTCTTGGCACATGAGATGGATGACCCATCCTCTCCCTCGCCGTCCAATCTTCCCACTGACACATAGTAAATCAGTGTACTCATTTTAACTGTCAGCAACAAAAGGGTGGAAATTTCTGCCCAGGAATTTTGGATTTCAACTCTTATACTTGGACTGACAAACCAACCTGCACACCACTAAACTACTGCACACTTCATGATTTCATCCATGATATCACCATTATCAAGTAGATTTCTACTAATTATACTTTGAAACATCAAATTACTTCTGTTGAACAGTTAAGAATCCTGAAACGAAATCTTATTATCATAATTTACAATAAGGTTGAAACAAAAATAATTGTTTTTTTAATGGGCAGTTAACCTAAGCTGCTACAGATAGAAGCTTTTCATACCGGTTGATTTGCCGTAGCAGCCTTGACAGTTGATGGAGAAAGGACGCTGGATGAGGTTGTTAGGAGACCGAGATTCCTGACAACGGCGCCTATCACGCTCCCAGAAGCAGACAGAGAGACAGACGACACCGATCGACCAGGACACAAAATGGCACCAGACGGAGTTACTCGCCTCACGTCAGTGGCACTGGAAGAGACACTCAGTGCCTTGTCAACCGAACCTGGAAGGGCGGTTACAGGTGCCTTGAGACGTTCCTGGAGTGTTGAGGATGTCTGCACAAAGCTGGTCAATGTGCTAAGCTGGCCAATGGAAATGCTGCTCTTTCCAATACGTGCTGTCTCGCCTTGTTGATGGCTTGCAATGGTCAGTGGCTGAACCTGACCGCAAGAGTTGTTCTCGACCGCTGTCTGGGTCAAACGTCTTCCATCTCCAGTCTCCTGTCCTTTGCCAACAACTGAGCCAGGAATTCCAGAGCTTCCAGATGGCAAGTGATGGCGACCCAGCGCCAAATCGGCTCCACCACTTGCAGCACCCAATGCGTTGCCGGCTTTTACAATGCGTTTGTCGGGCTTGTCATGGTCGGCTGAATGCTTTCGCTTTCTGATCCCAAGCTTCCGACCTGAAATAGACAAAAACATCAAGACGCTAGTTGCTCCAATCTCTATGGCTTCTACTTAGCATATAACTTGACATATACATCGCAGCCAAAGTTTAAACGAAATAAATAAATACATGCAAACAAAACCAAGAAGTTATCAAACTCTTACAAAATTGAAAAGTTCTTCTGCAACATCGTTTACTGCATTCCATACATTGCAATAAATAAGACATAGACAAGAGTTTATTTATATATATATATATATATATATATATGGGAGAATTTATCAGCGTCTGAAACTATAAGTTGGATGTGAACCATTGGTGCAGACCCTTCGCTTTCTGCGATGGAAGAGTGAAGGAGAAGAAACGACCGTCGACAGATTCCGACAGCTTCACTTCTCGATTTGTCGTTGGCGTTGAAGCGTCGCCAGAACTCAGCGACATCGTCCGACATCGACTTGAAGACGCAAACAAATCCATCGCCGAATTCTGCAAGGACACGACAAGCAGCTGTCATCTAGTCTACCCTTAAAACTCATAATTAGTCTAAAAATTTCTTAACAGCAAGTTATCCCTTGTTTGCTGGTCATCTGCCATTTTCGGATTCCTATTGTATGCAGCAGTGCTTAAAGGGTAGAAAAATAAGTGTCTGAATGCCCATCACTTCTCCAGGATCTCCCGTCCACATAAGTGACAGAACGGCATTGAGATTTGAAAATAAGTGAATGTATGCCGTCCATGATCGTCCAGCCACACTTTAAGCCCTGGTATGCAGTACCTGTTCCATTTTGATGCTATCTTCAGTCCTTTACCCATATGTAAATGACGTTATATGGTTCTCAAATATGGCATCTGCCATGAGTGGAGCAGAAGGTCTCATCATTCTGTAGAATTGCATTTTAAAAAAAAGCTGAACATGGTCATGTGTTATATTTGGTACAAGTGCTTCAGAGAGGTTACAAAGTTCAGATGCACAACCTATGGTGAGCTGAATTACTGCAATCATAGTCCTGAATAAGAAGAATGTTGTTTTTAAAGTTGTTCTGTGGACTCTTGGTAAAGTTAGGCTATAGCTCATTACCTAGAAAATGCAGGGCCGGATTAACAAATGTGGGGGCCCTGTTCGGTAAAACTGTGGGGCCCAAACCTTAAAGAAGCACGAAAAAATGACTCACACAACGTGTTAATATACATGTATATTCAACGAATCAACATTCGTCTATTATTAATTCATTGCTTATATTATTTTTAACACTGATTATCAACAGGTCTTTCAATAGTGACCTATATATCTTTTACGGTTTAAGAATTTTAGGCTAAAGTGATTCATGGTCAGTCATTCTGCTGACCAGCACACAGCACTCGTACAAGCAAACAGTGCAGAAGCGATTTTATGCCCCAAATAAATTCTTGACTATGAAAATTTCTGGTAGACCTGCGGCAGGGCACATGTAATGGTTTTACCAGGGCATTTGGCCTAATTTGCCCTGCTGCGCATCAGTGCATGGCCCCCACGCTGTTTACAAACTAAAATATATTTTCGCGGTTATGCCAGTATAGTAGACCCTGGCTCCAGCCCCATCCTGCTTATGTGAGCTTTCACCCCGGTGTATGTCTCTCTGGACAGCCGTTCACTGCGCTCAGCTGCTCGTGGAGAATTCCTTGTTCTTTTTTCGAGTATTGTGACCATGCAACGATGAGCATTCTCGGTAGTGGGCACAGTTATCTGGAATAGCCTCCCCGTGGCTCTCTCGCTTCCCGTGACTCTGCTGACTCTTTCTTTCGTCTTCTCAGCTTTTCTTTTTGACAACGCCTGCGCAGGGAGTGCCTCCGAGTAAAAATCTCAAGGGGCTCTATATAAATTTATTAGATTGATTGAATTCGTAAAAATAGAGTGCGCATACTGCATGTAGGCCTACTCAATGTTATTATCACGCCATCTCATAATGCGTAGCATAGCACTGGAGTTCCGATCAGGTGATGTATATTAAGTGTTTAAAAAGCAAAAAACGTATAACTCCTACTAGCATTTCTGACTGATTTTAAGATCAATCTGCCTGGCAATGAAAACTGCAATAAGGGCCCCCACAATTTTTAAATAAGCAAAAAACGTAACTATTACTAGCATTTCTGACTGATTTTAAGATCAATCTGCCTGGTAATGAAAACTGCAATAAGGGCCCCCACAATTTTTAAATAAGCAAAAAACGTAACTATTAATAGAATTTCTGACTGATTTTAAGATCAATCTGCCTGGTAATGAAAACTGCAATAAGGGCCCCCACAATCCCACATGTGCAAAAGTTGCATAATGCTAAAGTCACTAGTTTTTGAATAATTGGACAATTTTTTCATAGATTTTAAACTCAGTTTACTATTGTAATTAGCAATGATGAAAAAATTCCTATTTCATGTGTGGGGGTCCCCTAAAGTGTGGGGCCCCTGTTCGGCCGAACATGTCGAACATGCCTTAATCCGGCCCTGAGAAAATGGATGATCTACAGAATTCAAGTGAATATGCTCAAAACAACAAAACTCAAGTTCTCTTAAACTCACTGTTTCCTGCAGACTTCCAAGCACATCTGGATATCTAAAGTTCTGCTCTTAACCTGACAACTAACTAACTCTGGCTCAGACTCACATTGCTGTGTTCTGCAACTGCATTAAAAATATTATTGTAATATGCAGTGCAGTCAATGATCAGTTGATCCACACCAATCTTGATCTAGAGAAAGTATAGCTCAAGTAAAAGCGATGAAATCTATTCACCTTCCTCCTCCTCACTGCCATCTTTTGTTGTCCTGCCATAGCGATCGTTGAATCAGTTGCTGGTGACACTCGTGTTAAGACGCCGGCCAAAAAGTCACCAATCTTTTCCTGCACAGCAACAAAGTGAACTCTTCTTCTAAATAACAATGCCACTGTATTAAATTCTCGCAACAATAATTCCACAATCTGAAAACTATAAGTTACTATTAGTCTCTCCTGTTGGCACAAAATTTACATCAGCCAATTTGGTTTGGTCTCAGTAACTGCATTTAAATAATGGTCACTTGAGATCAAATGTTAACAGCGTGGTGTCTGTGGAGTCAATAATATTAACCCTTACAACCCTCTCGAGTCTTGCCACGAGAAACCAATTTTTTACGTTTGCTAGCCATTGAATTATGGGAACCCAGAGGAGAAAGTTGGGTTTGTGTGTACTTATGTTCCATACTCTGTTGTCTAAAGGTCGACACTTTTGAAAGGCACCATATAAATGTTTATTTTATATTAATTATATTGTGCTTTGTCGTCATGCTTATATAACCAATAATTTAGGCAGTACACTATTTATCATCGTTAGTCAACATTAAATACTTTTCTGTGTAGTCGCGCACTTTGCCGTGCACCCTTTTGTCTGCGCCCTTTTGTCAGGGGCAGTTTCTGTTGCGCGCTATTGTCTGTGCACTTTTGTCCTGCGAAGTTTTGTTACAGCACCGGGTACCCTCTACCAAAACGTAAACAACTCAGCAACTACAATCACCCTGGTTGCTTCTGCCTACCTGTATGCACCTATCAACCATGCTCTGCGTGATTCCCTCAGCTTTCTTCTTCGCATGTGACATTCGCAGGTAGTCATCGGCTCCCCCAACGACCACCAGACCCGTCTCCACCTTCATCTTCTCTCTCATATCCTCCATCTCATCAATCGTGCACGTCGTTGAGTTCTGGCCAACGACAAACAGCGTCGGAGTCTTGCAGTCCAACAGTGGATCGTCAACATCACCTCGCGAGTGGTTTATGCTCAGCAATGGAAAACCAAGACAAATCACGGCAGCCATATGGTCGGACAATGCCACCTGGGAAAAGAAAATTCAACAGCTGCAAAGAAAGTATCGTCTGAAAAAAAAAGTTTGCATAACATGTGACTTTGATTTTTTTCTTCTTCATATAAATCTTGTTTATGTAACCCTAAAATGATGAGCTGCATCGATTTCCCAGTCTCAGATTTAGTACGCTCTTGTCGTTAAAGGGTTAAAGTTGTAATGTTAGAACTCTCATTCTAAACAACATATCAATGCTGAAATGACACCAAACCACACCGAGAACAGAATAATTCCCATGAAACTAAACAGTGATGGACAACTCACGAAACTTCAGTCAACGTACTAAATAGCAAAAATATCTTGCACAAGTTGCACTCTAGGATTTCAGAGGAAGCATTTCAGAACCTTGCATGTGATAAACTTAACATCTAGCATCTTGATACAATGCAAAGGACAAATTGAATTCAAATAAAAGTGCCATCATAAAACTAAAATGAGAGTCTATTCCAATAAGCATTTCAAACTATTAAGGTTCCATATATAACCTACAAAGTTTCATACATAATACATCTCAACAACAGAAAGATTACAGCTTAGAGAATTATTTATTCCAAACAGATATTAAGTGTAGCATAAAGAAAGACCTAAAAAACCTGTTACACGAGAACTGTAAAGTCTACATTTTTCACTATACAGACAGAAAATTTGTGGTAATAAGCAAATTAATGTCTGACCTGACAGGCAACAACGGATCCAAGATACCATCCAATCAGCACGATTGGCTGATCAGAATGGCTTTTCCTCAACTGAAAATAACAAACAAGCTGAATTGAACTACGAAAATGATGATTATCAGCTACTTAACATAACTCGGTCCAATGGCCACAGATATCAAGTGTTAACAACTTTATCATCGCTGGCAAGCAAGAGAAGGTGGCCAATCTTCTCCCTCATCATCCAATCTTCTCCTTCATCATCCAATCTTCTCCTCATCATCCAATCTTCTCCTCATCATC
Organism: Lumbricus terrestris; assembly: GCA_949752735.1. Classification (NCBI taxonomy): domain Eukaryota; kingdom Metazoa; phylum Annelida; class Clitellata; order Crassiclitellata; family Lumbricidae; genus Lumbricus; species Lumbricus terrestris. The sequence continues at coordinate 57,985,815 of OX457039.1, forward strand.
CAATCTTCTCCTCATCATCCAATCTTCTCCTCATCATCCAATCTTCTCCTCATCATCCAATCTTCTCCTCATCATCCAATCTTCTCCTCATCATCCAATCTTCTCCTCATCATCCAATCTTCTCCTCATCATCCAATCTTCTCCTCATCATCCAATCTTCTCCCTCATCATCCAATCTTCTCCTCATCATCCAATCTTCTCCTCATCATCCAATCTTCTCCTCATCATCCAATCTTCTCCTCATCATCCAATCTTCTCCTCATCATCCAATCTTCTCCTCATCATCCAATCTTCTCCTCATCATCCAATCTTCTCCCTCATCATCCAATCTTCTCCTCATCATCCAATCTTCTCCTCATCATCCAATCTTCTCCTCATCATCCAATCTTCTCCTCATCATCCAATCTTCTCCTCATCATCCAATCTTCTCCTCATCATCCAATCTTCTCCTCATCATCCAATCTTCTCCTCATCATCCAATCTTCTCCTCATCATCCAATCTTCTCCTCATCATCCAATCTTCTCCTCATCATCCAATCTTCTCCTCATCATCCAATCTTCTCCTCATCATCCAATCTTCTCCTCATCATCCAATCTTCTCCTTCATCATCCAATCTTCTCCTCATCATCCAATCTTCTCCTCATCATCCAATCTTCTCCTCATCATCCAATCTTCTCCTCATCATCCAATCTTCTCCTCATCATCCAATCTTCTCCTCATCATCCAATCTTCTCCTCATCATCCAATCTTCTCCTCATCATCCAATCTTCTCCTCATCATCCAATCTTCTCCTCATCATCCAATCTTCTCCCTCATCATCCAATCTTCTCCTCATCATCCAATCTTCTCCTCATCATCCAATCTTCTCCTCATCATCCAATCTTCTCCTCATCATCCAATCTTCTCCTCATCATCCAATCTTCTCCTCATCATCCAATCTTCTCCCTCATCATCCAATCTTCTCCTCATCATCCAATCTTCTCCTCATCATCCAATCTTCTCCTCATCATCCAATCTTCTCCTCATCATCCAATCTTCTCCCTCATCATCCAATCTTCTCCTCATCATCCAATCTTCTCCTCATCATCCAATCTTCTCCCTCATCATCCAATCTTCTCCTCATCATCCAATCTTCTCCTCATCATCCAATCTTCTCCTCATCATCCAATCTTCTCCTCATCATCCAATCTTCTCCTCATCATCCAATCTTCTCCTCATCATCCAATCTTCTCCCTCATCATCCAATCTTCTCCTCATCATCCAATCTTCTCCTCATCATCCAATCTTCTCCTCATCATCCAATCTTCTCCTCATCATCCAATCTTCTCCTCATCATCCAATCTTCTCCTCATCATCCAATCTTCTCCTCATCATCCAATCTTCTCCTCATCATCCAATCTTCTCCTCATCATCCAATCTTCTCCTCATCATCCAATCTTCTCCTCATCATCCAATCTTCTCCTCATCATCCAATCTTCTCCTCATCATCCAATCTTCTCCTCATCATCCAATCTTCTCCTCATCATCCAATCTTCTCCTCATCACCCAATCTTCTCCTCATCATCCAATCTTCTCCCTCATCATCCAATCCATTGACAGTGTGTAGTCGCTGCACTCATTTCAATGTTATATCTAAGCTTAACACAGGATGTGAATGGAACAAAAAACTTGCAGTAGTTGTCTGTATTGACAAGCACCTGAACTTCCAACCTTTCAGCTGACAACCAAGCACACTAAGCACTGAACTTCTGCACCAAGTGCTATAAACAATTTCACTTTCAGAGCATATAAATATTATGGTGTCACTTTACAGTCAGATGTTACTGAGTTAGGCTGGCAAATGCAACAGCTTTATAGGTCATTTATCTCAAGAGAGGTCAGATTGTTCAAAATAACTCCTGGTATTTTGTATTTCATTAGATGAAATTAAACCAATAGAGCAGAAGGCAACTAAGTGTCAGAAGAACAGCTGGTAAGGCATGAATCATCAGGCACAGAGACACTTGACGACAAGCTCACCTCTGCTATCTTGCAAGAGACGTCTGCGATCATCTTTTCCACGCATTTATTAGCATTCATATCCTCTGGTGGCTCCAAGTGATCGAACACATGGATAACCTTTCCAAAATTTGACATCTGCATGCTCCAGAACTTTTTACGTTTAGCCACAGCAGAACTGTTATCCCGTGGTCCGTTGGATATCACTAAGAGCAATGGATTTCCTGGTAGTCTTCTCTACAATAATTTAATAATTCTATAACTGTAATTATATATATATATATATATATATAGTTGAAATTTACAAGCGCCATTATTCATTCATTCATTCAAGAATTTATATAGCGCTTCTTCAAGGGAACTACTCAGAAGCGCTCCCGACTCTAGCACGTCAAAAAAGGACAGTTTTGAGTTTAATAAAAAATGTTTCAGTAATAACCACAGGAAGTAGACATAGCTCCTATGGGACCCCATTCCAGACAACTGGGCCGATGACAGAAAAGGCTAATCACAGTATCATGGATCAAAGCCTAAACCAGACAAAAAAAATTAAAAATCAGAAAGCAACTTGTGTTCGTGGTTGTTTTTAAAGTCTTAAAGTCTATTAACTGACCGGCTTATGCTGTGATAAGAAGTGTGCCATCGGATCCCATGGACGTTTCAGAAGCAGATCAAGGGCTTCTGAACAACTGATCTTTACAATACGCTGCATCGCTGGTTCCATCATTTTAGCCACAAGATGAGGCACCTGAAAGAAACCAGTCACTTACGAACAGTTTTAACAAAAATCCATCTTAAAACAAACCAAATGCTAAATTTCAGTGTCAAAAGAGGTTTTAAAACTATTTTCAATGAATATGCAGATACAGTTGATATAAACTGAGAGAAATAATATATATATATATATATATATATATATATATATATATACACACTACTGGCAGTGAATGCAATTGATTTAAACAATAGAATGACTCTCTTTGACGTTAAACATTTGATCATAAAATATTTCTTAGTTCATTATCAATATGTATTTGACAATACATAATTTTCTTTGTTAAGAAACAACAATTTTCCATTCTCAACTTCATATTCTTATGGCTAACAATATCACCTTTATAGCTAACATTCTCACTATCTGTCCTCACTCCTCACAGCACCATCAAAAAACTATTACTCTCCATGTTCTCACTTCACACCCGTTTAGCTTTCACAGAACTTCACTGACCATAGTTCAATGACACAACTTGTTCAAGACTACTTTAATGCAATACAATACGACTGCACTTTGATAGCACCCTTCAAGATTGCAGAGTTCAAAAGTGCCTAGGTGACTCAATGGCACAGATGCAACAATAATCAGTGCAGAGCAACTGTGAGTGAAGGACATGCTCAAGGTCCCTACACATTAACCATCTCAGATGACGATCAAACTCTCCACATTAGAGGCCAACCGCCCTAACCACTGTACCCGTGCACTGACTAAAACTACACTTAACCCATATGCGACGTTGTAATCTCCTTTCAGATCAGGTCAGTGCACCATTCATGTAAGACAGGGGTGTCAAAGAGCTGGCCCGCGGGCCATTTCTGGCCCGCCGACGATTTTTTTCTGGCCCGCGGACCCTTCCCAAAAGATTACAAAATTAGAGCATAAAGGTTCAAATTTTTATATTTTACAGTTGGCGCCAAATACATGGAGGTTTTTCTTATTGACGTCACTTTTGCTCAGACGCACAGCTTTGTGCCTGCTAGCAAAATTATGAAAGTTATGAAACACTTATATAAGTCTTGTATTATTTATAATTTTGTCAAAATCTAATAAAAAGCAAAGAGCGGACATTGAATCAAGATCTTTTCGCGATATTTGGATCAGATCACTACCCAATTTTGCTCAGGAGTTTCGACACCCTGGCCCGCCACTTCTTGGAAGATGTTTACACTGGCCCGCCACTTGTTGAAAGATGTTCACACTGGCCCGCCACTAAAAAAGGTTTGACACCTCTGATGTAAGAGAATGCATTTATGACAGTTTCACCTGCTCAAAATACCTTTGCTTTAATGGTCTGTAAGACATCAAGATAAGCTGCCAAAGCCGTGTGACTCAGGTTATCGACAAGAACTGAATGAAGCCACTGTGTCAGACTAGTATCCTAAACAACAACATACAATAACGATAAGAAACTACATTCAATTAAAATATCACAATATAAAAATTACTTTTTAACATGCAAAGTTGTTTGACCTTATAAGTTAGGCAGCTAACGTAGTTTCACACATTACTCAGATAAATGATGAGTTGAGAAGTGCACCAATCAGAAATTTATGCTCACCAAAACCTGCTCATCGCACTTGAAATAGGTAACCACTGTACAATATAATGACAATACGGGTAGTAAACGTAAAAGCATAAAACACATAAATTACAATTAAAGAAATTCACATATTATGACCAAAAAATACAGCCATAGAAGAACACTAACCCATAAAACAGCGGCCAGAGCTCTCCTCACTCTGTCGGCAGTTTTGTCAATGTGCAAGCGTCTCATAACAGGTTCATTAGCATGCTGCAATAGAGGGCAATAAAACATGTACAGGGTGGGCCAAAAAAGACGCCCCCTATGGTTTTCTGTCAATATCTTGGCCAGAAGTGAAAGAAGAATTTTGAAATGAAATCTTGCAGTCATTTTTGAATCTTCAAAAAACGGTGGGTGGTCTCACTAAAAGTGATATAACTTGTTCTGTCTGAAATATTTTGATGAAATCTAGTCATAATGTGTAAATATGAATTGTCTTTTTAACCATAACCATAAATTTTATTGCACCAAGATAACAAAAAAGCATGTAAAATTTCATTTTGATATTCTTGCCTATGGCCAAGATATTAGTAACCTTAGGTTTTTTTTACCCACCCTGTAAATATGCCATCAAAACTTTCAATGCTGCAAATGTCTTCTCACAATGTGGCAAATGAATGTTTTAGTGTACTCTCAGTAACTTTCAAAGACAGTCCTTGTTAGTCAAAATGATCTTATAGTCAACTAAGAGCATGTTAGTTCAGTTGAAAGCAAATCAGGTTCGGTTGGGCCAATTACACCTTGCAAAACTCAATTAAATTATAAATACTTTTACAGCGAGTCAATAAAATTACAATTACTTTCGTGTCAACTACAATTACAAATATATGTATTTTTCAGTCAACAAGTAAGAATAAACTGTGTCTATTCCAGCCCTTTTAACAAGTAGCTTGGCTTATATGCTATATCATAAAACATGCCTCTCTCTGCGATTTCATGTTGACAAGCTCACACCATTTGCGCGTGTGTGAGTGCATAGAATTTTATTTCAGCTGCTTACTCCTTCGTATGTTAATCTGGCAAGCCTGTCGCCTTGCAGTGCTTTCATCACTTTGTTGAAAAGTCGATTCTGCTGCAAAGTCCACCCAGACCTTGTCGAAAAAAGAAAGGCATACTCAATTAAGAAACTTAACAAAAAGACTAACACTGCTCTTACAAAGTGCATATCTGAACCATTTAAATCTAAGATTTTCTTTAAACATTCTGATAATAGGCAAATGGTAACTTAAATAATTTACAATATACAGCATCTCGTTCAAACAATAATCCGTAAAGCAATTAAATGCATACCGCACATGGAGAAGAAAAACAAATATTAGTTGCTAACAGATTAAATGTTCTGAATAGAATTTTTTTTAAATGCATAACATATTTGAATTCAGAGATCCGTCAATCACTGCACCCTACCTGGCACTTGCTATCTTTTCTTCCCAGTCATCCGAAACCTCTTCAAGACGGGCAAAGTTAACATTGGTCTCACATTCATTCATTATAGACCTAGCTTTTGCCTGGTCAAAAGACGGGGGTACCAGTGGGAATTGTTCATCATTCACAACATCAATTGCATCGTTCCCACTAGAAGATAAAGAAAACAATTGTGAAACATCATTGTGAAAGTCGACTACATAATTATTATTATATGGATTTCAAAATTAAGGTAAACTTATAACAGAAACTGCCATGGCAATACTCAGTACAATCTGGGAGGGACTACTAATACTGATGGGACAGGAAGCCAATGACAACTGGGTCATTGACCTACAGTCCTAGACTATGTCCGTGGCTCAGATTTAATATAAATTGCATTTAAATAACTGTACAATTAAACTATTTCAAACATAGATCTTGACCGCAGCAGACACCATCTACAGTATTCTACACGCATAAAACATCAATAATCATGCACGTAGAATCGTAGATCTTCTGAATTTTTTGCTGAATATAATAAATTTTGATGAACCCAGAACAACAATAAGAGATTACCTTTCAAGACATCAACTACAAATTAAAGACAAACATGTCTGGACAAATAACATAACACAAAGATAACATCTTTCTTGCCTCGGCATATGTTTCTCTGGTACGGTTGTTCGTGGAAATTTTGACATAAACAGCAAGCTAAGCGGTTTGGCACAACTTGTTGAGTGGCAAGCAATCCATGGCTTAGAGTAGCTATGATCAAGGTTGATAAAATCCGCATCATCTTCTTTGCTTGTCTTCAAAATATGCGACAAGAAGGAAGTCTGTTGATTCTTGGCAAAAGATTCAACGTCAACCATGGCCAGTACTACAATTAATAATAAATAATAACAATAATAACCCACGGCTCTCAATTAGTAAACCGTAAACCTTTGTACAATCTCAATTTTAAAAATGTGTTGCATAACTGCAGCAACGTATTAATCACTTTCAGAGTTCTACTTCAGGGTGTCTAAACCTTCCCAGCCAAAGGGCTACATCAAAATATTTCCAGGAACCTGATGCCAAGAACAATTGTCATTTATATGGTCATAAAATAAAAAAAACAATGCAAACATGTGATTAAAATTGCAAGAAGACAAATGTCTTTCATAACGACGAACACTCGCTTGCAAAAAACATTGGAATCGGGAACTGATGTTAGCCTACATGGGACATAAAGCTAGACAACTGAGTGTCAGTGGTTTTTGAAGTTTGAACCACTTCAAATTCACTCGGAACGCTTAATAGTGTTTGTCGTTAGCCTTAGGGTCGTCATTAGATAAAATGCCGAAACCTTTCCACCGCAAAAGTAATTTCGATAATTCCGAAAATTGAGTGCTTCAAGGGTCAGCCATAAGACAATTCGCAACTGCCATACACGGTCATGCCAAACACCTCCAGAATTCACGAAATCCCACAGCCAATGCGACATTTAAGATCAAAGGCGATTTTGAACGATCGGACCTATGAAAAATAAACAAACAGCATTATTGTAAATATTTTGTGCACACACCAGATGCGGAAATTGTCGATAACCACACGCCAACCACAGATATAAAGAAAGATGGTGCTCGCACTCGGCTGTAGTGTGTGACTAATAATATAGGATTCGCTAGGTGGCGATGGCGTCGCGGTACGATCGTATCTATGGGTACGGTAAGCATCACCGATAATTTGAAATTGTAAAGTTTTTTTAGCAATAGGTCTACATTGAGCACAAGCTTTGCTGCTGCACGTCGGCCCTTAGTGACAGTCCCGAGCCTGGGTCAAGGACGAAGCAACGCAATAGATTTCTTTTCGCACATTGTCGTTAAAGTGAAAGTAGTCCTTATTTAGTGTCGTGAGCATGTTTCAATATAATATATTAGGCCTATGGGAAAGAAAAACAAAGATCTGTTGGTTAACAGGCCTCGACTATGCTCAGTTTTGATTAATTTAATTTGGTGAGATCCTTCACCACCGCTCGCCATTTTGAATGGATGCCACGCCATTTAGATCCCCATGGAGTAGCCTAGCTATCGTGCTCGGCTGCTAGCCCGAGATTTTGACTCTCTGAAATAAGCCACCTTCGGGATGTGAACCGCGGCCCGCACGCTCTCTTTCACATAATCACGTAGACCCTACAGACGCGCGGCCAGCGCTCTTACCGATGTAGCTAACTGGGCCAGCTTTTGGGGCAGTTTAGGCATCCTCCATGTATAAAATTGTATATGTTATTATTAGGAATAGACTACTCTTACCTTGCCTTCACACGGAGACTGACGGAGTCATTCTCGAATCTAGAACAGTAGGCTATACCCGCAGTCGATCGAATTGATCGATCCAGTCAATCGCAACTTGCAAGTCGAGTCGATCGTTAGTCTAGCTAAGTCGAGTACATGTACGTAGATCGCTCTTTCCTCGACTCGACTCCAGTCTCCGCTTGGAAGTAGGCCTATTTTAATTACTTTTTGCAGCTACGCTGCCAATTCATAATTTCACAAAAGGACCTACATGATATAACGAGTAGGCCTAGGCCTACTCGAGTAATCGTGTTGGCACAAAAATACAATTGGCCTAATAAATATTTTGGCTGCTGACGTTTTATTTACAATAGAGATGCTTTTCCCGCCAGTTTACGGTAAAAAAATGGAGCGACTGATCGAGATGCCTTAAGAATGGCCTAGTTTCATAAAAAATTTAAGCTCTTTAGTCATTGCAGATACGTTAGAACAGAACTATACGTCTACTTCTTACTCTATTGTGTGGCAACATTTTGTAAAAAACTTAGGCTACAGCAATTAAGTAGGCCTAGCCCTAGACTACATGTATTTAATATTTATGGGAGCCACAACTGTACGTAGTACATGACTCAATGATATTTTACTAATTCATCCCATCTCTTTACAAAACCAAAAGCGCATACATTGCTGCCTTCCGGATAGAAAACGCATGAAATAAAGATAAAAATAAAACAATTCGCGTCACATGGATTTGCGAAAAAACTTGTAATTTAAACAGACGCCTTGGCGCATTTGTAGGCCTACGTTCATGAAATTCACGAGTAACTTTAATTAGATGCTGGGATATAAGAATGCAGCTGTCGCCAGCAATTTTGGTCAGAAATAAGCCATAGTCCAAGTCGATGAAGCCGGTCGAGTCGATCATCGACCAAGTCAAGTCGATCGAGTCGTCGAGTCTCGAGAGGTCGGCGAGTCGACCAAGTCGATCGAGTCGATAATTCGGGCCGCTCGGGCGAGTCAAGTCGATCGTAGCGCACGACTCGATCGACTGCGGAGTAGACGAACAGATGTCCGTTTATAACAATGGCTGTCGAGTTTGTTAGGGGCCGTCCATAAAGTACGTCACGCTCCAGGGGGGGGGGGAGGGGTGTAAGAAAGTGTGACAGTTTGTGACAGGGGGAGGGGTCAGGCCATGTGTGACGTCACACATTTATTTTTTAAATTCTTTATTATATTTTTTGTTCTTAGTACCTAAAATCCGAATCGGCCCGGCCAGGCCTGTCTAAAACCCGGCCTGGCGGGATAAAAGTTGATTTCCCGTCACTATCAAAGCGTTTAGGGACACACGTTACTATCAGAGGGATTAGGGATAGTATCCTAGAGTTTAGAGGGTTAGGTAAATGGCTATGTTTTTTTTAAATTCGAAAGTGTGACGTACTTTAGGGGGGGGGGTCCGAGATTTGTGACAGTTTGTGACAGGGGAAGGGGGGTAAAAAATGGTCAAAAATAGCGTGACGTACTTTATGGACGGCCCTTTACGAGACTCATGATTATATTAGATTTTATTACACAGCTCAGATTACATTGGACTATGATTTATAAATATGAAACGCTCGCGTATACTGCAAGCTAAATGAAAAAACACCAGCGAATAGGCCTATAGCCCATCCGCTAAATTTATTAATTTGATTTAGAACGAATTAGAAATTGACTGCTATGGTGTGATAAAATAATTACGAATTCCCGCGAAAATTAGATTTCATCTCCCTCTGGCTTTCACGCCTCAATCATCCACTGGCGTTTTGACCACGTTTATAAATCAGGAGAACGTCTGAGAGTCGCCAATATAAATTATGTCAAAGCCTCTATGAATATTATAATTTTGTTATTTGCTGTTTTTGGCTCATTTGCATCGTTTATAATGCTTAATATTGGCGTAGGCTATTCCTAACTGGTCTATTCTACAGTGCCATCCTGGTGTTTGACAGTAAATACTAGCGTAACTAGCCCAACAGCCAAGGACATAATGTAGTTAGGGGGTGTTTTTGGTGTTTGAACACCCCTCCCGAAATTAAACAATGTAAAAATGAGATAATGCATTTACTAGCGCATGATGTCAGAAATAGACCTTGAGTGTGTAATTAACGTATTGACCATCTAGAACCCGCTATGAAAGCTTCTCAAAACCCATTATAATAAGTTTAATCGGTTGCTTTTGGGCTTGCTCACGGTCGAGTAAACAACCCCCCACAAATAAAAAATAGAATCCTGGCTACAGCCTTGAATACAAGTAAGGCCCCCAAGCTGACAAATTCAATACTGGTAGGCCTAGGCCCCTGTACCTTGTGTTACTGAGTTATGCAAAATTTTGACTTTTCTCTGCCTTACCAGAGAAACTAATTAAATTAGTCAGTTGAGTTGAAAATAACTCAATACAATTGATTAGGCAGAATCCATGAAATTCAGTTCACATAAAAATTATAGTTCATCCATTAACGTGCTTATGAGAATGAGCTGCCATGGCTCAAAGGAAATCATTTATGCAAAGACTGCACCAATGTGTGTAGGATGGGTCAAAATCCATGGCACCGCAGTCTTGAGGCATGCATGATATGCTCACACTTCTGTAGGTCTACATCTTCTGCATCTTGGCTTTTATTGCCTCTGAACTAGATCAGGTGCTGCATGGTGGGGAATTCAACGGCATCTCATCGCTGCTTGAAGACCTTTCCACTCTTTCTTGGGCCTGTAGTGAAGATTCGGCAAACTGCCTATCAGAACTTTGATTTCTTCGTACTTGCTCACATCTAAGCTACTTCGACATATTAATTTTATACGATGACAGAGAGGTGACAATCAAAGTTGAGAACAATCAGAAAGACACGACACAGAAAGAACAAAATAATAACTGTTGATTTATTACGAAGTCCATCGCCCCACGTAGGCCTACACTGCTAATTAATCGATTGGATTTAGCAGAAACTGTTTTAATTTAGAATATATTGAGTTTTTTGGTCGAATTAGCGTCAGCACGTTTTCGATTGAGTTGAGGTTGTCCTCTTGATGCCGTGTTTCGATGTCCCACTGCGATCTGGCACCGAGTCACTTGCAAGTTTGAAATCTCCACCTCAACCACATCCCTCTAATCATTTCGCCCATTCATCCCCCTTCTCATACCACGGCTCAACAACGCACAGCACATAAATAAAAAAAAACAAATTTAACATTAATAATTAATAATGGGCTTGCGGGATATTGGGCCTAATCCGCGCCAGGGGCCCTCCTGCCTTTGCGAGGAGCTTACGGGGTTTTAAACCACGCCAGAGGCCCGGCAGGTACTAATACAAATAAACTACAAACACACAACAAGAACAAAAACAACACAGAGCCACAGAACCGTCACTCCTGACGACAATTCCCGGCCTCACCCACCTCAGACCAATACTTTCAGACGGTCATGTAGCGATTCCTAAAGTAACACAGAAAATCCACGAAGATAATAATACATGTTATGACAGATAATTACGTTGTATCATTGTAGGGCGCGATGGTGTTGCAGTAGTACACAGTGGCGTAGCAATAGGGCGTGCAACCTGTGCAGTGCACGAGGGCCCCCGGCTGTCAGGGGCCCCCCGGGGTCAGAGTCAATTTTTTACTTTAAGGCTATTCAGAATGTATTCAAACCTACATCTACAGCGTACACGTACATCCAGTATTTTTTTGAGTTTCTGCCGGTGTAAAGGTTTCGGATTACCCCCTCCTAAACATTACCCCCCTGCAAACTGTAAATTGCATCAATCATCGCATTTATTGCACTAAAAATATAAAAAAATCATCCCGTTTCTTGTTTTGGTCTGAAGATTTTCATCCGTCATCCCACTTCGTGGTTTGTTATCAATATTTTCATCTGTAACTAAAATACTATTCGCCGCTGAAGTTTACATGGAGAAAATGGCTTCGAGGCTATTATTTTTTTCGGATCAAAATATTGATAGCAAACCACGAAGTGGGATGACGGATGAAAATCTTCAGACCAAAACAAGAAGCGGGATGATTTTTCTGATTTTTTTAGTGCAATAAATGCGATGATTGATGCAAATCTAGTTTCCGGGGGGTAATCTGAAACCGGTTTCAAGCTACCGGGGGGGGGGTAATGTTTAGGAGGGGGTAATTTGAAACCTTTACACCGGAATGTCCATGATTAGGCTACCTTATTACAGATATCTTTACTCTTTGCAGTCTTTGGCCGGAAGTAGCCTAGGCCTATAGTTGTCTTTCTTCTTTTCGTGCTCTGCCCTTAGGCAGGTTCGAATGTTTGACGTCTCCAATCTTCTCTGTTCTGCGCTTTCATTTTCAGCTTCTGGTATAGTTGTAGGCCTACTGACGTATAAACATAGTTGTGTCATGGTCTACGCAGACGCGTGTAAAATTTATTATCTTTGTAGTGAACTGTGAAGTTTATAAAAGATAACTGCATGGCCTATTTACTTGGAAATCGTATATTTTTTATCTCTCGTACGGCACTCTTTCTGTCCCCCAAGTTATGCCTTTAGAAGTCTTATTTAAGTGGCGCTGCTAAGCGACAAGCACGAGAAGAACGGTAGCCTAAAGAAGATCGCCAAAATGCAAAAAATCCGCATTTATGATGCCTGCGAAGAGCGAGCTTGCACCGATGACTACATCATGCAGACATGGGGGCAGAATCGAATTCCAGTTTGATCAGTGCAGAGATGGTGGTTGACATGGAATTGACACTGAGCCGAGTAGGTCTTGAGCTTCAGAGGCTACGGTAGCAGTTACATCACCAATTTATTCAGGCTTGATACCTCAAAAGTGGTGAATATTTTTGCACAAGAGAAGGCGCGCAAACGAGCATTTTGGCATTTCGGATTCAGACCCCGTAGTAGGTTAGCCGTAGACTTGATTGAGTCATTTCGCACTTGCCAAATTCGTTACATTTTCCCGCTCTTTTAATCAACAAACCCAACAGCTTGGAGAATTTAAGTAGGGCCTATGGGTGATTGATGATTAATACTTCAGGAGATGAAGCAATTTTTGTGATTACTTTTGTATTGTATTCTAGTTCAATTTTTCTCTGCTGATATGGGGAAGAATATGTTTCATTAGATAAACTTTTCAGAATAATAAAAATGTGGCTAGTTTATTTTCATTTAACTTTGGCGTTAAATATGCAAATTTCGTAAAGGAACCAGGCGTTTTGCACAGCTTTGTTGTTTGAAATCGAATGGGTTTCAAGCATTTAAGGGCCCACCACCTAAGCGCTGCACAGGGGCCCCCCAAGACCTTGCTACGCCACTGGTAGTACATGTAGGTATGTTCGTTGCCTTGCAGCCGAAGGGTTGCCGGTTCGAATCCACCTCAAGTCACCGCGTAAGGACCTTGGGCAAGTCCTTCACTCGCAAGTGCTCAGCGTTTCGGCGTGACACTCCGATGAAGTGTCCGCTCTGCAGTCGGGAGCGCCTCTGAGTAGAAAGATTGATCATTGAAGGGCGCTTTAACACGTGCACATACAAACAATACGAAGAAATAAAGTCGGCCTACATGTATACAAGACTATCCTGCTTGGCCCAACTTGTGTGTGCCTTGTTTGTTGGCTAATTCGATGCAGCCGATTGCTGGATGGATTATGGATAGTTGAATGGATGAAGAATGAAGAACAAGCAGAAGAATTAATAGATCAATAGATGAATAAACGGATATAAAGTGAATGAACAAATCGATTCTTGCCTTCATGAGCAATCGCGGCTTCGTGCGTTTCACGCTCGCCTTTCCTCCGACTCGGAGTTTCCATCAGATGATTAAGGTCCTTCGATCATGACTTCATGGACGTTGGTTGCGCCCCGTCTTCAGTTAATTTTCATCTTGTTTCCGAATGGTTTCGTTGCCTTGCAGTCGTCTAAACGAAGTAAGCAACGCCCATGTACATATATGTAACTGTAAGGTTACAACGTGGCTCTCCAAACTGCGAAATCGATGATCATTAGGATTATGTGTGCGACCAAATACTACATGCATGACGTCACAATCAGTTTCACTATTCCTTGTCCACAAAAATGACGTCTGTTATCCCAAAAAATAAATGACGTCAGATTAAGACTTCTTTGGGGACTATATCTAAATTATTACGTCATATGCTGGAGATGACACGTGTGTTTAGTCCATCGGTAACTGCTGCTATGGCAATATTTCAAACACATTTTTCACCAAGGGGCCTGTATTTCTTTTTCTATTTTACTTTCATATTCATTTCTCAGAACTTGCATCAAGTTAATTTTTCATTTCATAAAAATATTTCATGTTTGACTTAACTTCTTTAAATAGTTAATGATCGATAATTATTTTCGATCCTATAAAAGACGGCGAGAAAAACTCTGACATACCGTACGAATGATTTCTTTATCGCTTCGATGATCAACTGCCGCTCGGTTGTGGAACAGTGTTGTTCTTCGTTTTTCTTCTATCTTCATCATCTTTGTCGCATTTTGTTGTCGTTTTAATCGTTTCTGTCGCCGTCTTCTTCAGCATCTTCACCGTCCTCCACAGAAATGAACAACGATCCCGAAACCACCAAAAAACAAACGGCATCTACGTCATTTTGCGATGACGTCATATTTGAGAGCTGTGACGTCAGTTGAGTTTTATATAAAGGGAAATCGCAACGGGTGTAGTAAGTAAACCTTTGTGACAGCTTCAATGCCACGTTTCCTAATTATATTATTGTAATTGTAATTGAATATTTATAAAGCGCCTACTTACAATATAAACCGTGCATTTCAGGCCACATTGTAGCCTACATGAAAGTCTCACATCAAATTAATTAATTATAGCCTAATATGGGCTACGTAATATTTAAATAATTGTGAACATTATTAGTTAGCCTAGCACTGAAAAACACGAAATAGGCCTAAATTTTAGTTTGTCGCCATTTATAATTTTTTAAACCGAGCTTCGTTCACAGTTTGCATGTTTTTAGACACGGTTAATTTAACCGAATGGGCTCAGGGCACTGCATGTTGATTTTCTTAGATAACATCGACTCAATTGTGTTTGCATCTCATATATTAGCCTATCTAGTATTTATTTTTTAAGACTTCTATTACTTTGAAAAGCGCAGCAATCTGTAAAGATTAATGACGTCGCTGACCTCTAGAGTTGATTTCTCTCTTCCTTCCTCCCTCAATCTCTCCATTCTTAGGCGGAGACTTCGGAGGGACGGGAGGGGCGATCCCTCCAAGGCTTCTTGTGAGGGGACGGGGATGCTAATATACCCGATATTTCATAAATATTTTATAAGCATTATTACAAATTTCTACAGTGTTGTCCACTGTTTATCCAGGAGTAATTTTGCTCAAGATGCCAGCTTTAAATGCTATACCATTAGCGTAAATAGAAAAAATCAAACAAATGGGAGGGGACATTTATTGAAGTCTTAAACCACATCTCTGGGCACTGCAATCAAGAGTAGCTATGCCAAGATAACAGCTTAAAATACTACGGCTACAGTGATTGCTTGTTGGCTTGCTCAAGATCGAGCAAATACACCCCAAACAGAACCCTGGCTACGGCCTTGCCAACGGCGAACACAAAACTTGAAATTGAATTCATTCACCGTTGAGTCGACTTTTTCTTGTTCACAGCAACCGATCAATAGGGAATATGTTTATAAGACTTAAAACGTAGGCTTACAGGCCTATAATAGCTATTCAAAATTTTCAAGTTGTCGATGCGGTCTAACCGAACAGGTCTAGTTGAAAGTACCTTCTAAAGATAAGTATATGTCAGCAACTTACAATCTAATGGCTAAAAACGTCATAACGGATGAGTTATCGGAAAACGGCAGAAACCAGTCAACGTAGAATGACTGTACAAATACATCAAAACACATCAGAGTCGATTGGAACGCTCTGGCGACTGGTACTTCCTATAGGTTGATAGCCGAGCGTTGAAGATGTCTATCGTTCAGAATGGCTGAAGCATTCGTCAGTGGCCCACACTGCAAGCGGCAGTTAAATACCGACCACTACTATACGCTGTGGATGGCGATGACATTTCGAAGACCCTGGATGGCCGCTGTTGTCGTCGTTCGAATCCGTGATGGCACGCTCACCGACGGTCTTCATATATCCGCCTATAGAGGACTCAAAGTGTGGCTGGACGGTCATGGACGGCGTCCAGGCACTTATTTTCACATTTCAACGCAGTCCTGCCACTTCGGTTTGGACAGCATAGCCTGGAGAAGTGACGGGAGTCCAGGCACTTCTTTTTCTACACTTTAAGCTCTGCACGGTCTATATAGGCCCCAGTGTGAAGAAGGGAACGGTCAACTTACTCGCAGGTTGTTCAGTTTATTTGTGCAATATGGATGCGATCTACTGAAACGCCAATAAGGTCATCGGACTATAAATGTCCAGTAATTTCTTGAATGGAAGGTAAAAGAGGAAAAGTGTTTACGTATTGTTGGAAATCAGGGTCATGGAGTTTAATTTTTATTTGAATGACCGTCCCCGTGTTCGCCTGAGTATCTCTGTCTACCTGAAAGAGGCGTGGCCTAATGTCTACCTCTAGCCTCTGTCTACCTGAAAGAGGCGTGGCCTAATGTCTACCTCTAGCCTCTGTCTACCTGAAAGAGGCGTGGCCTAATGTCTACCTCTAGCCTCTGTCTACCTGAAAGAGGCGTGGCCTAATGTCTACCTCTAGCCTCTGTTTACCTGAAAGAGGCGTGGCCTAATGTCTACCTCTAGCCTCTGTCTACCTGAAAGAGGCGTGGCCTAATGTCTACCTTTAGCCTCTGTCTACCTGAAAGAGGCGTGGCCTAATGTCTACCTCTAGCCTGTGTCCACCTGAAATGGGCGTGGCCTCGTGACACACAAATACGAGTGTGCGCGCAGTCGTCGAAATACAGTCATCGAAAAGTCATCGAACAGACGAGTCAGCGAAGAGACAGTCATCGGAAACAGTCGTTGAAGAAATCGCCGAGGAACAGTGGGAAGACGCGTCGGTCGGCTGTTGCGGGATCGAATCGCAGTGCAGTCAGCGGGTGATCGTTCGAAGGAAAACGCTTTGGAGAGCGCGACGACGATTTGACGACGCTGCCGAAATTCAGCGCCTGTCGACGAAAGGTTTGGCGACCTTTGCTGTGCCACGACGACGCTTGGATTCGAAGCCTGACCCGTGACGGAAGGTCTGGTGATCTCCGCTGTGCAACGCCGACGATTTGGAGTTCGACGCCGCTGCTACCGACGTATTCGATTGGGATCCGACGCTGTCGACGACGAAAGGTTTGGAGGCCTTTGCTGTGCAACGCTGTCGACTGGGGTTCGATTCTTGACCCGCGGTCGTGCTCTTCGGAAATCCGACGCCTACAGACGACGGAAGGACTGGTGATCGTCGCTGTGCCGCGACGAACAGGATTCAACGCCGGATCTGCCAACGCTGCCGACCGGGTGAGCGCAGTGGTTCAGTTCCTGTCTTCGACGACGCCGACTCGGGTTCGAAACCCGACCCGCTACACAGATTCTCTGCGTGCGCTGGCGAGGCAGCGGTGATCTTCACGACGACGATTCGGCGGTCTGCATTGACAATTGCTGTGAACAGTGGTGCAGTGGTTTTAGGACAGTGGCGCTACACGATTAGCTCCGAACATTGCTCCGAACTTGCTCCGAACACTGGCGCTATAGAAGTTGGCCGAGGACTGCTTTGCGAAGTTCTTCTTTGATTGTCGAATAAATGTGTTTCAAGCCTGACTGGCTAGTCGTCAATCTTCAGTTGACGCCGGACTACAGTGACGGACGACGTCTTGAGGACTAGGGTTTGGGGTTCGGTTCCTGGTGGTCATTTGCCCAGCCCTAGTTCCGCTACAAACTGGTACCGAGAAGTGGAGTGATCAAATTTTGTCGGACTTCTACAAAGCTGGTCCCAGCTACAAACTGGACTCAGCCAGTGGAGCGAAAGAAGAATTCGCTGGACTTCTCGGAAAATTGGACTCAGCCAGTCGAGCGAAATTCAGCAACAATGTGGAACACTACGGAGATGGACGGAAACGAGGTTGACCGCCCGATGACTTCGACGCCAGCAGCCGGACGAAGGACGGACTTCTTGGTCGACTTTGAGGTCGAGTCCGGCCGCTTTCTGGAGAGAATCGACTTCGATGACCTGCCGAAGAAGGATCGCAAAAGTCTGCTGATTCCTGAGAGAGACTCGACCGCCGTGGAATCGAAAGTCTTGGACAGGGTAAGCGCTTTGGAGACAAAAGTCTTGGACAACGTCAGTCGCTTGGTCGGTGAACGGAAGATGACCATGAAACCAGCAAAATTCGATGGGACTGGGTCGCTCGAATCGTTCTTGGCACAGTTCGACGTCTGCGCACGCCACAATAGATGGACGGCAATCGACAAAGTCGACTTCCTCCGTGTTTCCTTGGAAAAGGCAGCAACGCAGCTGTTGTGGGATTTTGGAGCGCGAACGGAGGTGACGTATGAACAGTTGGTCGAGAGACTTCGTCAACGATACGGCGCGGAAGGTCAGGCTGAGACTTTTCGTGCGCAACTCTACTATCGTCGACAGAGGGCGGATGAAAGTCTGGGAGATTTGCTGCACGACATCCGGAGACTTGTCGTTCTCGCTTATCCGGTGCCGTCGAACGAGACGACCGAGATCGTTGCGAAGGACGCCTTCCTTGAAGCCATCCGTGACCGGGAGTTGTCTCTGAAGGTGAGAGAACGGGAACCGAAGACGATCGACGAGGCGTACCGAACAGCTCTACGCTTGTCGGCGTATCAACAGACTGCAGACCTGGAGGATCGTCGCAGACCTGCGAATCGAGTAAGAGGAACTCAGGAGGGTGACGCCGGAGGACAGCTTCAGTCTCAGCTGGACGGTTTCTTCACTGCACAGCGCAAGTGGCAGCAGGACATGGAAGAAAGAATCTGCCGACAGCTGGAGGAACTCCGAAGCTCGAACAGGACGAACTTCAACTCCGCACCGATGGTTCCACCAATGGTTCCGCCGACCATTCGTCCTCAAGGTAACGCTTCGTGGAATCCGGGACGTGGGTCGACCTGCTTTAAATGCGGGTCCCCAGGGCACTACGCACGCCAGTGCCGACAACGCCGACAGTTTCCAGACCGTCGGAACGACGACGAACGCGACTCGGGTCAGCCGACGACCGAGCGAAACGAAGAGACCGTCACCAACCATACAACGAGAGACAGAGCAACGGGCGTGACGAACAACGCGATCTACATCCATGGAGTGATCAACGGACGGCAAAGAACATGCCTAGTGGACACTGGGTCGGAGGTAAGCCTGGTTCCCTCGTCTGATGTTGATGGGTTGTTGCTCCAGCCGAGCACTCGCATTCTCTTGGCTGCTAACGGAACGCAGATAAGGGTTTTGGGTCAAGTTGACGTCCCAATTAAGATTTCTAGAGGTTTTTCCATTGAGACTAATTTTCTCGTCTCTGACCAGATTGGTGAACCAATGCTGGGAATGGATTGGTTGAGGCAACACCGCTGTCGACTTGGTTTTGGTCAGGGTGCACTCTTCGTTGGTAGACGCCGCATTCCTTTGGTTAAGGGTAATGGTTCACTTTGGTGTCGCAGGGTTATTGTTGCAGAGGAGACAACTGTTCTTCCTCGTTCGCAGTGCGATATTCCTTGTAAAACGCAATACCGTGATTTGACGACCACAGCTGAAGCATGGATGACTGAATCAAAAGAAATTCAACCTGGACTGCATGTAGCTAGAGTTGTGCTGAATGATGATGATGATAAAATGTGCATTCGTGTGGTGAATTTGAATGAACAGCCTGCTTTGTTAACTGCTGATTTGATGTTGGGTGATTTGCACCCCGTAAATGTTGAAGTAAGGGAAGGCAGTGATAGACAGACGGGTCCAGAAGCACAGTTAGTGGAGAAACTGATGGAAGATGTTTCTGAGGATGTTTCGGCAGAGGTGAAGGAACGTCTGAGGAATTTGTTGGTCGAGTATGAATGCATTTTCTCGACCACTGACCATGATTTGGGAAGGACCATGATTACTCAGCATAGGATTGATACCGGGACTCTCATCCGGTGAGACAACCGTTGAGGAGGCAACCGCTTCCATATCAGGCTACCATTGATGCGCAACTAGAACAAATGTTGGTGACTGGAGTTGTGGAGCCGGCAGTGAGTGAATGGGCAGCAAATGTGGTCCTCGCAAAGAAGAAAGACGGGTCCTTAAGATTTTGTATTGATTATCGCCGATTGAATGATTTGACGCGTAAGGATTCTTATCCTCTTCCTAGAATCGACGCGTGTTTAGATGCTTTAACGGGGGCCGGGTGGTTCAGTACCCTTGACCTGCGCAGCGGGTATCATCAGGTCGCGATGGACCCAGGTGATGCCGATAAGACAGCTTTCATCACTCGGCGAGGAATCTTTCGTTGGAGGGTCATGCCGTTCGGGCTATGCAATGCTCCGGCCACCTTTCAGCGTCTAATGGACATAGTTTTGTCCGGGTTGAATTTTGAACTGTGCTTGGTGTACTTGGATGATGTAATAATCTTCAGTAGTACTGCGGACCAGCATTTGGGTCGATTGGGTCAAGTTTTCCAGAGACTTAAAGAAGCAAACCTGAAATTAAAGCCAAGCAAATGTCATCTATTCAGACGCACGGTATCTTTTCTTGGACACATAGTGACTGCAGACGGGATATCTGTTGACCCATCTAAGGTGCAGGCGGTGACCGTGTGGCCGACACCCAGATGCTTAAAGGAAGTGCGAGCATTCCTCGGACTTTGCTCGTATTACCGTAAGTTCGTTCGAGGATTCTCGGTGGTCGCAGCTCCTCTGTTTGCGTTGACCAAAAAGGACCAGCCGTTTATATGGGTCGACGAATGCCAGGATGCTTTCGACCGCTTGAAGGTGGCGTTGACTGTAGCTCCTGTACTGAGTCTACCGGTGGATGATGCCTCTTACACTCTGGACTGTGACGCATCGGATTTGGGGATCGGTGGAGTGCTGTCTCAAAGCATTAACGGAGAAGAACGAGTGATTGCTTATGGCAGTCGGTTGTTTTCTGCAGCCGAGCGCAACTACTGTGTAACCAGAAAAGAATTACTGGCAGTGGTGCACTTCACTCAAGTTTATCGTCAGTATTTGTTGGGGAGTCATTTCACAATCCGGACAGATCATGCAGCGTTGAGATGGTTACAGCGTACGCCTGAGCCTATTGGTCAACAAGGACGCTGGTTGGAGAAGCTGTCGGAATTCGACTTCGAAATCTTGCATCGACCGGGACGCAGACATGGAAACGCTGATGCGCTGTCGCGAAAGCCGTGTCGCCAGTGCCACTGGGAGGAGTTCGATGCGATGGACCACTTCGTCCGAGAAGTGACGGAAGTCTCGAATGAAAGTGACAGCACCAGCGACATCGTGAAAGCACAGAAGGAGGATTCGGTACTGAGTCTAATCCGAGTCTGGCTAAACGAAGGGATGCCGAGTCTACAAGAGATCTTACTGGAAGAAGAAGCCGTTAAAGTCTACTGGCACCAGCGAGACTCGCTGTACTTGAAAGAAGATGTGATCTACCGCCGAACGCCGGACGAGTTGGAGCAGGTACTGGTGCCAAAGGACCTGAAGGAAGACTACATGAGGTTAGCGCATACTGGCGTGACCGGGGGACATCTGGGTGTCCGACGAACAAGATGGCAGGTTCGCCGACGGGCCTACTGGGTAGGATGGTCCGGGGACGTGAAGAGGTTCTGCCGGCACTGCGAAAGATGTTGCCAGTACCATAGGGGCGCTCTGCAAAGACAGGGTCCTCTTCAAGCCCTGCACTGTGGAGAGCCATGGGAAAGGGTGAGTGTGGACGTTACTGGTCCTCACCCCAGGAGCAAGAGAGGCAACGTATACATCCTGACCATGATGGACAACTTTACGAAGTTTGTTGAAGCCGTCCCGATGGCAAATCAGGAGGCGACTACAGTGGCGAAGGCACTGGTGGAAACGATTGTCGTTCGTTAAGGGGCGCCACTCCAGATTCTGACAGATCGTGGGACGAACTTCGAAGGACGGGTGTTCCAAGAAATGTGTCGCCTTTTGGAAGTGGACAAAGTAAGGACGTCCAGCTATCGTCCACAGTGCAACGGAATGATCGAACGATTTCACCGCACGCTCAATTCGATGCTGGGAAAAGTGGTGAGTGAGAACCAGCGGGACTGGGATGATTATCTTCCGTATGTAATGGCGGCATACCGCGCCTCCATTCACGATGTGACCGGCTTCTCGCCGAATTACCTCGTCTTCGGGAGAGAGAACAGAGCACCGCTGGACATCGTTTACGGTCCGCCTGAGGAACCAGACGGGAACGGACAAACGTATTCGACCTACGCGGCCGAATTACTGGAAAAGTTCGGGAAAGCTTATCACGCTGCACGCCAAAGTCTCAAGAAAAGCGCTGAGCGACGTAAGCACAGCTATGACCTGCGTGTACGACCAGCGAAATTTGAAGCAGGAGACTGGGTTTACTACTTCAGTCCACGGAAGTTTGTGGGACGCAGTCCGAAGTTCCAGCGTAACTTTACTGGTCCTTGGATGATTGTGCGGGCGTGTGGTCCGGTCAACTATCTCCTCCAAAAGTCGCCAAAGGCTAAGCCCTTCGTGGCGCATGTGGACAAGCTTCGCCACTGCTATGGCAGGACGAAAGGGGAATGGACTGAGTCGACCGAAAAAGTGACCGGGAGCGCTACGGCTTCTACAAGTCGTCGACCACACCGCCGTGGGGACGGAACGCGTGAAACGGATATGCACGACGGGGATTTGGACGGAGTGGCGACATCTACAGGTCGACCACGACGCAACGTTGGCCGTCCTGTCCGATTTCAGTGAACGCGCATGAAAGAAAGTTAGTCTAATGATTATTTGGTCGTGCCTGGCCAATGTTTTTTTAAATTCAAATGTGAAGCCGTGCGTGGCTTTTATTTTTCTTTAATTGTCTGTTAACTTGCTTGTAATTAACTGTATAATGTCGTTTTTGAAAAAAAAGAGAAAAAGAAAGAGGGGGTTGTGACCGAGAAGGCACATCGCACCCGAGAGAAAAAAACGAGAAAAACAGAGAAAAAGGGGGTTGTGCGAAAAAAGCACTCCGCACCCGATCAAGATTTTGCAATGTTGTAATTAAATTGTCGATTTGATGTTTTCATAATGAATCGCTGCGAAGGATTTCGCCGAAGAACAAATGTACTGAATTCATCGAGCAATGAGAAACTGTACTATTTTGATTATGTGTGTAGAGATGTTAATTTGGGCCTATTGTGTAGACAGGAGTAGTGCGGTAATTTTTTTGTAGACATTGGCCACTGATTACGTTTTGGGGGATGTTTAATTACTTACTCCAAGTGGGGCCTTGGATTGCTTGTGGGGGAGCGTGTTGGAAATCAGGGTCATGGAGTTTAATTTTTATTTGAATGACCGTCCCCGTGTTCGCCTGAGTATCTCTGTCTACCTGAAAGAGGCGTGGCCTAATGTCTACCTCTAGCCTCTGTCTACCTGAAAGAGGCGTGGCCTAATGTCTACCTCTAGCCTCTGTCTACCTGAAAGAGGCGTGGCCTAATGTCTACCTCTAGCCTCTGTCTACCTGAAAGAGGCGTGGCCTAATGTCTACCTCTAGCCTCTGTCTACCTGAAAGAGGCGTGGCCTAATGTCTACCTCTAGCCTCTGTCTACCTGAAAGAGGCGTGGCCTAATGTCTACCTCTAGCCTCTGTCTACCTGAAAGAGGCGTGGCCTAATGTCTACCTCTAGCCTGTGTCCACCTGAAATGGGCGTGGCCTCGTGACACACAAATACGAGTGTGCGCGCAGTCGTCGAAATACAGTCATCGAAAAGTCATTGAACAGACGAGTCAGCGAAGAGACAGTCATCGGAAACAGTCGTTGAAGAAATCGCCGAGGAACAGTGGGAAGACGCGTCGGTCGGCTGTTGCGGGATCGAATCGCAGTGCAGTCAGCGGGTGATCGTCCGAAGGAAAACGCTTTGGAGAGCGCGACGACGATTTGACGACGCTGCCGAAATTCAGCGCCTGTCGACGAAAGGTTTGGCGACCTTTGCTGTGCCACGACGACGCTTGGATTCGAAGCCTGACCCGTGACGGAAGGTCTGGTGATCTCCACTGTGCAACGCCGACGATTTGGAGTTCGACGCCGCTGCTACCGACGTATTCGATTGGGATCCGACGCTGTCGACGACGAAAGGTTTGGAGGCCTTTGCTGTGCAACGCTGTCGACTGGGGTTCGATTCTTGACCCGCGGTCGTGCTCTTCGGAAATCCGACGCCTACAGACGACGGAAGGACTGGTGATCGTCGCTGTGCCGCGACGAACAGGATTCAACGCCGGATCTGCCAACGCTGCCGACCGGGTGAGCGCAGTGGTTCAGTTCCTGTCTTCGACGACGCCGACTCGGGTTCGAAACCCGACCCGCTACACAGATTCTCTGCGTGCGCTGGCGAGGCAGCGGTGATCTTCACGACGACGATTCGGCGGTCTGCATTGACAATTGCTGTGAACAGTGGTGCAGTGGTTTTAGGACAGTGGCGCTACACGATTAGCTCCGAACATTGCTCCGAACTTGCTCCGAACACTGGCGCTATAGAAGTTGGCCGAGGACTGCTTTGCGAAGTTCTTCTTTGATTGTCGAATAAATGTGTTTCAAGCCTGACTGGCTAGTCGTCAATCTTCAGTTGACGCCGGACTACAGTGACGGACGACGTCTTGAGGACTAGGGTTTGGGGTTCGGTTCCTGGTGGTCATTTGCCCAGCCCTAGTTCCGCTACAGTATCATTTTAGAAATGCACCTTCTGATGAAGTGCTACCTCGAGATCTATGAGGACTGAGGCACAAAAACAACGACGAAATTCTTTTTTCAACGACTGCATGGGAGCGTGTTTTCTGGTCAAGTGTTTGACAATTTCAAGACCAAATCATGATTTATGACTGATTTGGGTCGTGATTCCCAGTGATTCGTAGCCATAATTCATTGAAGTCATCTCATGGATTCTAATTCGATGATGATGGCACTTTATATACAGCGCTCTCCTCATTAGGACTACTCTCGATTCGCCCATAATGCAACGCGTCCAATCTGCCTTTTATTCTCATTGGCAGCAGATGTCAAGTTGAGATCAGCTGTGAATTGCAATGGATTCTGAGTTCTTTGTTCAGATCCATTAACACAAAGCTGATCGAATATGCGACGGATGCTTCATGCACGAACGAACATATCATTGCTATCGTGGATGTATGGATAGATGAATGAATGAATGGATGGATGGATGTATGGACGGATGCATGGATGGATGGATGGATGGATGGATGGGTGGGTCGGTGAATGGATGTCTTGATGAATGGATGGATTAAGCGATGGATTAATTTACGGTATAGAGGCGATGGAGAGAGAGACAGAGACAGAGACAGAGACAGAGAGAGAGACAGACAGAGAGACAGAGAGAGGCAGAGAGAGGCAGAGAGAGAGACAGAGAGAGAGACAGAGACAGAGACAGAGACAGAGAGAGAGACAGACAGACAGACAGACAGACAGAGAGACAGAGAGAGACAGAGAGAGAGAGAGAGAGAGAGAGACAGAGACAGAGACAGAGACAGAGACAGAGAAACAGACAGACAGACAGAGAGACAGAGAGACAGAGAGAGAGATACAGAGAGAGAGAGATAGAGAGAGAGAGAGAGAGAGAGAGAGAGAGAGAGAGAGAGAGAGAGAGAGAGAGAGAGAGAGAGAGAGAGAGAGGCGCAGATAAATATTAAAAATTTGACAGGTGCTGTTGTAGACAAAAATGACTGAGTTGGTTTTTTTGTAATGTTTCGATAAAATATTATATTACCGAAGCACTATAGCGATTTGAGTAGAACTGAACAATGGCTAGAAATAATAAAAGCCTCTGTGGCAATCGTGAATTTATGGATTTGATGTTTATGTCCGTCGGCATAGGACCTGTATTAAATCGCGGTATATAGAATGACCTCCCTTTTGAGTTGCGCCTGTTCCTCCCTATAGGTCACTCTCTGACACATTCTAAAAGCACTTGAAACTGTTCGTTTTTGTCGTGCTGAAGTCAGCCGGGGGCACCTCTGAGTGGTTTCCAGGAATGAATGAATAAGTGAATGGCTGAATGAATTAAATTCCAAGTCAGTAATGGAATGGATGCCTTCCTCGCTTTGCCACTTCTTTCACGTGCGTTGCTTTTGTTTTTGCTTCTCTTGCTTTACGTGACTTGCTTTCGTTTGCCTTGTTTCTGCACACTTGTCGTACAACCAACCTTAACGCTCCTTGACTTGACTGCGAATGCTTGCCTGTCTAGCCATCTCTTCATTATTGCTTGGCCAGGGACAGAGAGGTATCGCATGGCCTTGTAATAATTTATGAGCCTAACATTGCATCAAAACTTGCGAAGCAATCTTCAATTTATATATTTAAAAAAATGATTTATTGACTTGAATATTGCTGACTTGCAATTTATTATCTGTAAAAAATGTTTGGTCACAAAATAGATGATTGATTGATAAATGATTTGAGAAAGGTGATCTATAGTCGTGCCCCCTCCAGTAAAATCCGAGGGACATCTTACGAGTTTCATTTTTAGTATATGCAGCCGTCCAGGGTCTGAGACTGAGTTTACACTATGCTGAAAGCACGAACACCCATTTATTATGCTTGCAGCTGTCCACCTTGCATTAATATTTATAGGCAATCATCGCCGCTTGGTTTCAATTACCAAAGTTTCGCTGATATGGAAAGTCGCCGCAGGGCGCATGCGAAAGCAATTTCTGTCCAATTTCTCGTTGCACGCTGCCGCGTGAAAAGAGGGGAGCGGGAGGAGAGGGGAGAGTAGGGCACGGGAGGGAGAGGAGAGAGGGAGGGGAGGTAGGGAGGCAGTAGGGAGAGGAGCGGAGGAGAGGGTGAGAAGGAAAGGGAGAGGAGGGTAGGGGAGGGGTGAGAAGGAATGGAAGGGAGGGCTGTTGAAAACAAACCGATGCCGAATACATTAGCCGAGAACGACATGGCATTAACGGTTATTAGTTATTACCCGTCTCCATTTCTTTCGCTTCTTCACGACAACGACATCAACGACGAGCTTCCTTTGACGGATGCAATTACACGATATATGCGAAGTATACACTGCACACTGCACACGGTGTCTTAGTTGTCGGGGACTTTGGGATGGTTCAGCCATGGGTACCTGCGTGCACATGGGGCAAGAAGGGGACACTTGCCTCTCGCTGGAAAATTGAAACCTATCCATCCATCCATCCATCCATACATCCAACCATACATCCATCCATCCATTCACCCATCTATCCGTCCGTCCGTCTGTCGGTCCGTCCGTCCGTCCGTCCATCCATGAATTGACACAAACATGCATTCATAATTATATGAATATATATATATACATACATACGTACATACATACATACATACACACACAGGGCATTGCAGGTGTACATACGTACATGCAATCATGCATTCTCACATCTACGCATAATGTATATATATAATATGCGTGATACTGCATAGCATGTCCATGCATAGGTGTACATATGAAGGAGTATTTTCTGCGTGCATTAACATCCGTGCATGAAGGAGGGTCAATGCTATGCACGATTGATATAGGTCGTGATAACACGGACTTTGTATACGTTCGCGTTGGTCTCTGCCTATGGATATATATACATATATATATATATGAATATATATATATGAATATATATTATGTATATATATATATATATAACTCTGTGCGGCGTCGCATGCGGAAGAAACTAGGCGTTTTTGACCAACTAATCACGCCAGGTAAATATTTGGAATCAATTTCCCGTCACCGTGGTGCGTCGTCGGTCGGTCGGTGGGGTGGCTAGCCTCTCCCCCCCGATCCCTCGTTTGCCCAATGCGATGAGCCATGGTTGGATATATCGGGCAATATTATGAGACCGCATAATCTACGACCTTTATTGAGAGGCAGATTGATTTTCAAGGCTCAGATTTCCTCAAGCCGCAAGCCACACATAAGATCATCCCAAGCATCAGACGACGATACTCACGCGTGAGACTAGATTTAAACTGAAGCAGCAACTTTCAATTTTCTGTCTGTTTAAAAGGAAAGCGTAGGCCTATATACAGTACGGTACAGAAGTCTTTCTGTACACGTTAATCGTCGCATATCATCTCCAAGTTTTATCTCCAGTTGCTGCGAAGTTCTTATAGTGCGTGTGTGTGCTCGTGAGTGAGTGCGTGTGTGTGTATGTGTATGTGTGGGTATGTGCGCGAGTGTATAGGTGTGTGAATGTGTGTGAATGTATGTACTTGTGTAGATGTGTATGTACTTGTGTAGATGTGTATGTGTGCGCGCGTATGTGCATATGTGCGTGTGTGCGCGCGTGTGTGTTGCCAGCATGTCGTGCATACTGCTTATAAATGTATCAAATCTATTGGTTATCCAATATCCTTCTGTGACCTGTCGCCGTCCATGCAGAAGATCCGTGGTTCCATCGAGCAGAAAACCATAATATCGACATTCGACAATCAAGCACTTCGGAATGTTTTGAGAAGATCCATAATAGCGATGTCCTTGATGCGCTATGCATTTCGAGCCTTGCTAACGATGAGTTGAGTTGTGTTATGCTAGGCGTCATGACATGTATCGGTCGCATAGACGGGCGCTATAAAAATCCAATATCTTTTTTTATTAAAATCATCTTTACTTGGTGAATGAGTATCATAATGATTAAGATATCAAGTTCAGAGTAACAAAGCCTAAAAGAAAAGAAGGTTTGTTTGAAAGGTCATCCAATTACGACCCAGACCAAACAAGAGAAATAGGATCTGATGTTGAAAAACGATGCATAGGCCTACACAAATCCATGACACTCCGGGCGGGAGATCTCAGGGTATTAGGTTTCATTTGTTTGCTAGCATTTATTGAAAACAGTTTATATTATATATTATGGTATTGTATGCTATTTCGCCAGTGGTCGAGACTAAAAGGATCTGTTCTAAACTGCAGCCAAATCAACTCACATGATCTCCAATCTCATCCAAATATAATACGTGTAAATGGCGGGGCATTGCTGAAGGGATTTGTTAAAATATTTTTAGAACTGCACAACATCTTCATTTCCTTCCAAGTTCCCACCCTCCATGCTAAATAACTTCCAATCGGATGACTATGATATTTTTAAAACAAATTCTAATTGCAGAGAAGTGCTATTAATGCTTTACTTGTGTGGAGCGTCAATTCTGCCTTGATCCACTCTTCTCTGATACGCTGCCATATGCTCATCAGGGCCGGATTAATTTTTCCATTAAAAATGTTGAACATGCCGGTGTCACGTGATATTCTATCCCCCATTAAAGCTATCCGGGGGGATGAATTAATCTATCTCCGGATGGAATTAACCAGTCTAGAAAATCCGGGGGGGGCATAAACCATTCTATCCTCTTTATTGAAAAATGCGTGTAATTTAAAAATTGTATGCTGTAATCAAAATTTAAAGTGACTCTAATCGTTTTAAGTGTCCTAAGCAATGTTCAGAGAAAGGCAACTCGAATTTATTTAGTGTCTCTTAGTGTTTTTAAGTGTTTTAAATGTTCTAAGTGCTCTAAAACCAAAGCAAAAATTATCTAGTAGAATCAAACATTGAAACATACCTGTTGGAGTCATTGTTCTAAACAAAGCAGATGGAAATTAATTTGCAGGAATAAATACACGCGGAAGTGGCTTTTTCAACTTCTCTTCATTTGAGGAAGATACGATTAATACGGGGATACTCTATTTCATGACACCGGCCGCGGATATGCTATGCTACTCTGGCGCCGCGTTGCCAGGGATGTATGCAATGTTCTGTTCCGTGGTGTGCACTCATCTGCCTTCCAGTGTTTTTCTGTTGTTGTGGAAAATCATTGGACCTCAGGATTAATTGAAACAGACAGATAGCACGCATAGCAGAGCACTGGAATTAAGAGAGAGGGAGAAGGAGAAGGAGGAGGAAGAGGAGAAGGAGGAGAGGGTGGGAGAGAGATAGAAGCAGATGCTCCAACTCCCACACTGTGTGGCGAACATTCGATAAAAAATACTCATGAGGCAGAGATATATTCATTCCGTAGCGCTTCGTTCAGCATTGGAAACAATCATCTATCTAGCTGGTTATTATTAATGCGTGCACTGAGTGTTTTTCTAGTCTTATCGGAAATCAGAAATAGCATAGTCATCAGGGAAATTAATATATTTAAGGCTTGTGCATGTTTGTTAAAGTTCGTTTATCATTTAAAAAATGTCTGATTGGTTTTTTAAAATGGCTAAGCCTCATGTTATGACAACAATATATCACCGCACATATAACAAATGTTGGCTTACTCTCGGTGACACGTGTTCCCAAACAACATGGGTTCCAATCGGCGCATTTCTGATCAACTAACGTAATTAACATAGTCAACATGTTTGCACTTCAGATTATTAAGAGTTTAAGCCATTTCCCCTTTAAACAATATCGATTAACATAGCATAACATTTTTACCTCGCAACTAATGTAGTACAAATCGTAATTACAGAGAAATTTTCAAATTTTTTGTGAGCGCAGGAGACCCAAAAGGGACCAACTCACCGAAGGTCCCGCTAGCCAGGGCCATCTGAGAGCATTTGGTTGGAACGATGCATCATGACCGCCTCTGAGTAAAGATCTCGAAGGGGCGCTATATAAATTTATGTGATTGACGGAGTGATGTGGCAACAGAATAATAGACTCTTAACTAGCATGTATAGGCTAAAGGCGAAAATAGACCTAAGTGAATTTAGATCACTAAGTAAATATATTGTGTGATTACATGTATAGACGAATATACGTTGTTGATCAATTCACGTCATGATTTATTGCCCTTGCCATGCTAAATGGCCAACGCTGCAGGACTTGTCGTTTAAATTATTCTCTATATTCAAGATCTGAAGATAGAACTTCGCATTTAATTGAAGAGCAGACAAGAAGCGGTTGTCACGGAAACACAGAATTATGTTCGATTGAACGAGCAACTTCGTCGGAAGTTTTTTTTCTAGCAACGATGAAGTGGAGGAGAAGGAGCAGAGAGACCTAGGACTAAGTTAGAGAATGGGACAGGAGGAGATATATGAAGACAGTGGTGAGAAAGAGAAAGAGAGGACGAAGACGAAGACAATGAAGAGGAAGAAAAAGAAGAAGAAGAAGAAGAAGAAGAAGAAGAAGAAGAAGAAAAAGAGGAAGAGGAAGAGGAGGAAGAGGAAGAGGAAGAGGAGGAAGAGGAAGAGGAGGATGAAAAGGAAGAGGAAGAGGAAGAGGAAAAGGACGAAGAGGAGGAAGAGGAGGAAGAGGAAGAGGAAAAGGACGAAGAGGAGGAAGAGGAGGAAGAGGAAGAGGAAAGGAGGAAGAGAAAGAGGTGGAAGAGGAGGAAGAGAAAGAGGTGGAAGAGGAGGAAGAGAAAGAGGTGGAAGAGGAGGAAGAGGAAGAGGAAGAGGAAAAGGAGGAAGAGGAGGAGGAAGAGAAAGAGGAAGAGGAAGAGGAGGAAGAGGAAGAGGAGGAAGAGGAAGAGGAAGAGGAAGAAGTGCAACAGCAACAAGATGAACAAAATGGACAAATGCAAAAACTATCACGCAGGGAGGGAGGCGGTGAGAGACAGAGAGAGACAGAGACAAAGAGAGGGACAGAGATACAGAGAACGACAGAATTATGCAATGACCATAGACGGTCACAAAAACAAGCAGCTCATGCATAATAGAACAGAGGACTCGATCAATAGACGAGAAGCAAATGTTGTGATCATCCACCGTCTGGAATTTGCGATCACAGGAAACTCACGAAGACGCCTGGAAAGATCGAGCAGAACTCATCACCAACCGGATCAATGGGCGGTGTTTACTCTAGCCACCTGCTTTGCAGAGGATTCGGGTTAATGGGGGGGCGGCGCGGGAAAAACGGAAAACATCCGTTTTGGGCGGACTGGGCGCACGGCAACTAGCCAACGCCATTGTGATCGTCCTTTTTACGACCTTTTCTTAGTCCTTAGATCAAAATTTCACACAAATAGACCATTTTCGCTACTGAAAAAACTGATGACCATTTTTAGGCTTTCATTGAAAAAATTATCAATATCGACCTACCATTTTCGTGCATGTCTAATTTGTCTATGTATGGCATTGTATGCATGTACGCATGACCCGTCCGCTCGATTTTCTGCATGAGAGGGAAATTGTCACACTTTTTTTCTGGGGGAATGGTAGCCTATACGTATTTACATACAAACAACACCTCGTGATTTTTCCTGGGGAATTCATTCCCCAGAGACGTCTAAATTAAACACGGATCAATGAATGAATAGATAAACTGTCGACTCATATTCAAGCGCATTCAGCAGTTCAGTTGCATACAGTAAGCTTATACGCAGTTGCAATATTATGGACTCGCACTTGTACGCATTCGCCGTGTGCATCCGGATGGATTTATTCCACTTAGCCTACATTCGGACGCATTCGACTTATTTTTTATCCAGAGTGCATTTGATTTATATATACTCGGCGTCATTATACAGCGTGACATAATATAGAAGTAATTTGAATAGATGAGCAGTGTCGATTCACTTTGAGTTTCCCCAGTTTTAGGGGAAAACCATTGTCCTGCGTTAAATGTCAAGTTTTGGCAACGGTGTTATTGTAGCCGTTACGCGTTGCCAAGTTGCGAGGTGGGGTAAAACGAGTTTGGATGGGGAGCGTCTCTATATTGGAAAGGAGATACACAAATCCTCTAACTCCGCCACTGGTTGCACTCTACCAGTGCCAGTCCCAAGCCTGGATAAAGGAATAGGGCGTCGCTAAAGGTCTTTGTTACCACACAGAGACGTTAAACTGCAAATACCACCACCACAAATCCTCTAGGTGGATGATTGGATGAATGCTCTGCAGG
This sequence comes from Lumbricus terrestris, assembly GCA_949752735.1. Taxonomy (NCBI): domain Eukaryota; kingdom Metazoa; phylum Annelida; class Clitellata; order Crassiclitellata; family Lumbricidae; genus Lumbricus; species Lumbricus terrestris. The sequence continues at coordinate 58,018,845 of OX457039.1, forward strand.
AGTTGGTAAAGCCACAGTCAACAATTATTTACAGTAGACTAGAGATCTCCTGCATTGGACGGTATTTCAATTAACAGCGCTAATTCGACTGCAGGTGCAGGTCACCGCAACTGCAAATAGTGCCTTCGCCTGCAGACTATTTGTTACTTTGATGTCTACTCTAGATTCCAGAATCCGTAAAGGGGTCACAAAGCGAGAAGACATTGCCATGTCAGGTTCTCGGTCAGCACAACAGACATTCTATAGAGATTATAACGCCTGCAAGAATTAGAATATGAGGAAAGAGATTAACTATAGATGAACTATAGATTGGACTAGAGAATACTTAACGCAGGCGTAATCGCAATCTCCGAAATTCTAAAGCGCCACTCGAACGCCAAGAGCAGGGCACCAGCTTATTCACGAGCGATATAGGCAGAAGGTTTTCCAAAGGAGTGAACTGAAGGAGATCGTAGTCCGGTTACCAGAGGATCAGCGGTGGTAGAATAGCTATTACGCGGCGACTTGAGGTGGATTCGAACCTTGCAGCCCTTCGGCAGCAATGCAACGAAAGTATATCCACTACACCACCGCGTCCCACAACCGTCATTCATCTCGATCAGAATTACGCCATCGTCAGTTTCACAAGACCACACGCACACTTACATACGCACACCCACCCATACGCACGCACCCAGGCATAGAAAGGCGAGCACACACATACACAGACATAAACACAGACATGCACACAGACAGACCACTCGAAGTCCACCCACCGCGTCGTATTTCGACCGAAAATCGTTGAGTGGAGCGATCGATGGGACCTCCCACGTAGGCATGCTCATCCTCCCCACCCACGCATCATATATATATATATAATATATGTATATATGATCGTGCGTACATATATATAATATATATATAATCATGCATATATATATAGATATATATGAATATGTCGATCTGATTGCTATATCGATGACTCGCATCTATCGATCGCTGGCGCTCAATATCTGAGAACAGATCGATCCTGCAGCAGAAGAGCATTCAATGCTTCTTCGACCATTTCATCCAGAAAGCAGGTATACCACTACACAACAACGACGACGACGACGACGACGACGACGACGACGACGACGACGACGATGATGATGGTCTAACCATTGTTGTTGCTACCATCTTTGTTGTTGTTGCGGTTGTGATCAATATGCATGTATGTATGCTTATATAATTTTATATATGTGGAATACATTCGGTAGATCTATAGACGTACGGTATGTCTTGATTCTATATCCATGCATATACGTAAATCCAGTGGCCTCCGCCGTTAAATGAACCAAGCATCTTGTCTTGACATCATCGACCTCGTCCTCGTCCTCGTCGTTGTCCTCGTCTTCATCATCATCGCCTTTATATTCGCAAGAATAGTTCCAGTCAATTGCAGATGTAAATACGCACATATAGCCTACTATTTTGGTCTTAAAGTGCATTATAACCGACGTGTGATATCGTGGTAGCATTTAAGTAGAATAGGCGATGAGTCGATGACGTATAGGCTATAAAAACCAATTATTTGAATGTGCTGAACATATATGGATGACTGGCAAGTCGACTGTATGAAACGGGCAAAATTAACGATCTACAATATTAATGATCGTTGCCTGCAGAGTCCGGCTGCAGAAACTATCCAACCGATGTTATTGAGTCTCACACGCGAGGCTAACACTGACATTTTCTAGGGACATTTGATTGGACATTATAACGATCAATCGATATCTGTTACATGCATTGAAGTTATTGAATGACAAGCTGGAGTTCGACCAAGGACTTAATGTTATATCTGATAGCCTATGTAGTTTTAGCAATCGTCAATAAATAACGGACACCAAATATTTGCAATTTTTGCAAGTGCTTCTGTTTTCTATTTAAATCGCCTTTTTCACCTTTTTCAGGTCAGATTTTTCAGCTACTCGGATTCGGTTAAGAAAACTGATCTTTCTGTAAATGTCCCATTGCTCCTAGTATATAGGCTTACCTATGTATAGGCTACACTCAAAATATGTATACACTCAAAAAGACGTGAGCTCTCTTAGCGATTAATTTCGTTTTCTGATCTGTGCTTTCTATAATTATCCATTGCTTCGGAGAGTGACAGGAAGACAAATTCAAATACTTAATGACCGGGTTTCAGACCACAAGTTTATATCTCTTCCTGAAATGTTTTTTAAGATGGGTTGAACGCGCACATTAACGAAGAAATTTTTCAGTTGCATCGTTGCTTGAGGTTTGTAAACAGATGTGCTGGTATATATTAAGACTGATCTCTGGTAAATTCTGCTATAATCCCTGCATGGTCGCTATTTCCTTGCCATCGTCTAAGCTCCAGAAAACTGTTAACTGTTAGGCTACAAGGGAACACTTTTGATTAAAAAAGAATCGGATCCGATGTTACGTTAGATCCTTCGATCCATCAGGTCATGTGCACATTTTCAAACATGAACCTGATTCAATAGTCCATCGTATAAGATCCGGTTTATATCTCCAACATGCAGTTGTCAATTTATCGCATCTACTGAACAATGGAACAAAATGAAACTCATTGTCAAAAGGCGAAGGACATAAGATAAAGATAAGAAAAGAATATTCTTTAATTCACCAATTGCTAGTTCCACCTTAAGTGTGTACAATGGCTTCCTCCATCTTCATCCGATCCCTTTGCTCGTCTTGATCTCTTTGTTTCCCGGGTCAACATCCTGTGGTTCAGCGTTGCGATTTAGAAATTATGGATCCTGCTCATCCCCTTCTATCCGTGCTGAGACATTTACCAGCATGACCTCTTCCATTTCCATCCACTGCTCCATGCTTTCCCATTCCTCTCACGCTGAAAAGACCGAATCTTACAAAGTATAATAAACCTTGGCATTCTTGTTCAATCTTCGTTATCTCTCTGTTAATCTTTTTTAGATCCTTTCTTTTTTTTCTCAATTCTCAGTATCTCTGTCACTGAGCAAATCAATGCATTATGTCTTTTTGCTGTTGCTTGTACGCCTTAGTCTGTTCGTGTTTTCACTCTTCGGTCATGACCGACCCAGAGGTAACCTATAGAATAATTATGTAAGTTTTGGTCCGTCATATTGACCGTCTGAGTGACCGTCTGAGTGACCGTCTGAGTGACCGTCTGAGTGACCGTCTGAGTGACCGTCTGAGTGACCGTCTGAGTGACCGTCTGTCTACCCAGCAACTGTTTTTATGTTCCCGCTGCCGTTGTCAATTGCTGCAAATGAAATTAAGTGCTTTGCTGGCACTGGTACTGGCACTGGTACTGGCACTGGCACTGTGTATATGGATGTGAATGCATTTGTTGGAGAGAGTGGGATGATCAGGACGAGGATGACGGTGCATGCTGCTGCTGCTGATGCCGTGGCTGCTGCTGCTGCTGCTGATGCTGCGGGACATTTTGCATCTGGTCTCTGCGCATTAATTTATAACAGCATTAGCTTTGCTTTTAGATTAGATTATATCAGAGATGCTGGCAATTTGCGTCTGGGCTCTATTGCGTATATATATATACACACACACAAAAGCAGATCGCCTGTATTTATACATACTTACATGTAAATGTATGTACAAGTAAATTAAAAAACACATATACATTATATAATATATATGCAGTTGTGCACATATGTCATATATAGGCCTGTACATTAATGTATATACATACACATGATCTATGTACAATTGTACATGTATATGTATAGATACATACATATATATGTGGTGTGTGTATAAATAAACACATAATGTGTATATATGTGTGTATATATTTATATGTACAATGTATAATGGGAAGTATATTATATAAAAACATTGTTTTCGGTTCCGATACCTAATTATATCGATGGTCTTCATGCAATACGAACGCCTCCGGCGTCGATCTCTGTCGTTCGTTGTCGCCGTCGTCATCATCATCATCATCATCATCGTCGTCGTCGTCGTCGTCGTCGTCGTCGTCGTCGTCGTCGTCGTCGTCGTCGTCGTCGTCGTCGTATTAGAACCCCATTTGGTCATCTTATAAGAGAATTAATGTATTATGATCGAGTTCTAAGCTTCCATATAATCCGTTTTTCCTTTTTATGGCTTCCATTCATCAGACACTATTATATCTAGGCCAGTCTGTCTGTATGCCCGTCTCCATGTGAAGAGGAATTATGGTTCTCTCGCAACGCCGATCATCATCATCATCATCATCATCATCATCATCATCATCATCATCATCATCATCATCATCATCATCATCATCATCATCATCATCATCATCATCATCGTCGTCGTCATCATCATCATCGTCATCATCGTCATCGCCATCGCCATCGTCATCGTCATCGTCGTCATAATCATCATAGTCATCGTTGTCGCCGTCTTTGTAATCATCAACATCGTAATCATATTCATCAAGTCATCAATGTTACCATCATAATCATTTTCGTCGTCTTGATCATATCGTCGTTGGAAACACGACATAAATATTGTGAAAATTATATTTAACGACAAGATTGATAATTATTAATTAAGAAGAGTATGCAACGCTCAATTAAATAGTTGATTATAATAATTCTATATGTGATCTCTCTCTCTCTCAGTCTCTCTCTGTCTCTATCTGTCTCTCTGTCTCAATGTCTTTCTTTCTCTCCATCCATCCAACCATCCATTCATCCATCAGACCATTCATCCTTCCACCTATTCACCTATTCATCTATCCGTTCATCAATCTATCTTCGCTTTTATTTCTGAATGTAGACTCCGCAGAACTCAGGTCAAGCGTTGCTTGTACCACTTTCTTTTCTGCTGACTCTAAACTATGTCTTAGCATAAAGACTATAGGCATGCACGGGGTCGAGGCTTGCTCTTCCATCCCTGTGTCATAGTCGACTTATCATCTACTGCAGCAGCATGTTTATCTCATCGACAACGTCTTCTTCACTTCATTGATCCACAGCAGTTGATGTCTTCTGCCATAGCAACCGTTGCCATGGAGCTAGGGAGGTTGCTAGTTAGAAACGCCAGCTATTAATGACAACAGTTAACTACCAATTACAACAGCACGCACAATCGCACATAGTATTTTTTATTTCATTTTGTCAGTGTGGAGTTATTCTTATACGGACCGACATGAAATACAGCGCAGAGGCAATTGCACGTGTATGTTCTGAATAACAACAACATCGGTTGTAGGTCTATAGTTCGGAATTGATGTTCAACTATTATAGACATTAATGCTTTATGTCTATCTGAGTTGACAGTCCTTGTCGACGTCGTTTTGATCAGTACAGCCACTATTTTCATTTTCGTTTCTATATCCGGACAGCTAGGCAAGTCGTTCAGACAGACAGACAGATAGACAGACAGACAGACACACACACAGACAGACAGACAGACAGACAGACAGACAGACACAGACAGACAGACAAGCAGGCAGACAAACAGACACACAGACAGACACACAGACATAAAGACAGACACACAGACAGACACACACAGACGGACACAAAGACAGACACACAGGCAGATAGGCAGGCAAACAAACATACAGGCAGATAGGCAGACAGACAGGCAGACAGGCAGACAGGCAGGCAGACAGACGGACAGACAGACAGACAGACAGGCAGACAGACAGACAGGAAGACAGGCAGACAGACAGACAGGTGGGCATGAAGGCATTAGACAGTAATCGATTTTTTTAGTCACAGATGGAAATTTCAAGGCAGACATGTTGACAACAGAGAAACAAGATATACAGAGAGATAAACGCAGAGACTGATTTGCAGGCAGCCAGGCAGGTAGGAGGCGGGCAAACAAACACAGACAAAAATTGATTCGAATACTAGGACAGTGGAATGATAGAGAACAGAATTGTAAATTAAACCGTATATGCATGACATGGAAATGACCAGTAACAGGTCTGTCCATCGCCACAGACTGAATATAGGACAGAAATAGACAGACAGATAGACAGACAGATAGACAGACAGACAGATAGACAGACAGACAGACAGCAAGACAGGCAGGCAGGCAGGCAGACAGACAGATAGATGGTCAAAGAGATAGACTCTCAGACGTCTGAAGGTCAAACATTGCGCTACTTAATTTCAGCTATGGAAGAAATCAGTCTCCATATTTCTGCTCCACCTGCCTTTCCTACATCCACCAATGATTTAATGAGTACATTGACCGCACACTGTAAGTTAGATGGCGAGGAAGAGGAGAGGACCATTCGACATACATGCATACATACATACATACATACATACATACATACATACATACATACATACATACATCCATACATACATACATACATACATACATACATACATACATACATACATACATACATACATACATACACACATGCATAATTATGTACATAGGTCTACATGCTATCATGGCATCTGATAGAAAGTTGTTCACAGTGCACGGCTACATAAAGTAGAACAAAATAATAACACGCATATAATAAGATGGGTATTGATCGATGATCAGCGACAGAAGTCGAGAGGAAAGCAGAAAAAGAGACCACAGGATAAGTAGGTATCCGTCATTTCCAATTACTGACAAAGATTAAGCTTACTTTTCGATTTATGTCTTTCTAAAGTTTCCGATGTTTTGCACATCACTGCGCAAGTGCGCATGCGCTGCAAATCATCGTAAAATCTGAGTAGACGTATAGGGTCTACATTTAGTCTCGATTTCTTGTTTTTTCCACATATTACTAAGAGACGCTGCAGTTGTGCGTTGGGAAGAGGGGCTTAAAAATGTAAAAGGAAGAAAGTAAAGGGGGCGATTGAGTAAAGGATAACACGCTGGCGTAGAAAGTGAGAGGTAACGAGTTCGAGCCCCCCGTTGGGCGGATATGCTTTGTATGCTGCTACATGTATTAGCGCCGTGTATTGCAGACTGTCTGTTTTGCTAGTATACTTAAGTTTGATGTTAATTAAGATTACTGCATAATTTGTGCATGTATAGCGCAGTGCGTTTGCAGAGGTTGATTTAAAAAAACTATTACTGAACGAAAGAGGTCAAGAAACTAAAATCAAATGATTATTTGCCCGTTTGCGTCCTCTCAGGCCGAAACATTCCAGTTATGAGAGAGACAGACAGACAGACAGACAGACAGACAGACAGACAGACAGACAGACAGACAGACAGACAGACAGACAGAGACATATAGAGAGACAGAGAGATAGAGAGACAGAGAAAGAGAGAGAGACAGACAGACAGACAGACAGAGAGAGAGAGAGAGAGAGATCCTCTGACAAACGCAAACGGAAGTAAACTCAATAAAGCTGCTCGTGGGAATCGCCACATTTACACTTAAAGGGATGAAAGGGATGAAAATCGTTAGATTGTCTAATGTTTAGTTCCACGCTTCCACGTCGTCTATGTTTCTATTTAGTCCGACAATTCTTCCAGATTCTAGGTTCTGCGACGAAAAAAATAACAACAAACCCGTCAATATATATATATATATATATATATATATATATATATATATATATCTGTACAGTTTGTAGCAGGTAGCGTGTCATGAAAAATGAAAGTACATATATAAACAGGTAGAAATGGATGCACATCTGTACGCATTGTTTATTTATATACATTGATTATTATTTTTAGACAAGAACAACTGCTTACAAACAGTTGATTTGTGATAATTCAGCGATTCGTAGCCTACACGCGGGATGACCCGCCTAAAACCAGCATTTGATTTTATTCGAAAATGCAGGATGCATGCCCGACAATTCCTTCATTAAGTTTGGCGTTAGCTTTCACCAAACAACAAGTGAGCTTTTTGCACGGACTATCTCAAACCAAAGTATTGTATATTATGTCATAAGCAAAACACATGTATATTTCAGATGACACAAATAACTGAGTCGATGTCTTGAAGTTCACGATGATGATGATGTGACCGTAAAAGATAGAGACAACGAGGAAGAAGCTACGATCCATTGACTTTTCCGATGGATTATACACTAGGCCATGATATATTGCGTCAGTGCACTGCATTCAAATTCATTCGTTCATTCAAATAACACAACATAGGTTTGAAGTGAGCGACAACACCGTCAACACGATCTAGAAAGCGTCAGAAGCATTAATTAGCAGCTTATGTATCAATTGCTGAGTAGCATCCACTATTAAAACACCATAATTATCACACGAGGCACTTCATACATCTGATATGATCACGTTGAAGAATATTTCTCTCTTAATATAATTTGTTTTAAAGAATCATTTGAATTCATTTCATACTATGCGGCCTCGATGATATAGACCTATCCTATTTCAATGCCTCCAATATACAATTGCCAATGAATTCCTCTGGCCAGCAACCGCGGGAAATGTTCTACAGAATCCTATATACAAATTCTTCGGTTGGAACCGACAAAGTGCGATTCAATTCAAGAACATTACCCGGTATAAGCCTATTGTAAAAAAAGGCTTGGACCACATGATACCTTGATCCATGTGGAGTTGAATAATTATCTCTTCGGTAAATCATTGTGTCCTGGGCACGACGTTAAACTGCATCGATCCATCCTCCGCCACAGGGAACCAGCAACGTCCCTGTGCCGGTCCTAAGCCCGGACAAAAGGAGGAAGGTTTGCCAGATGGGTGGCGATACGCTGGCTTTAAAAGACCAAGAAGATTGAAATCCGCAAAAACCACGACACAAGTGACATAGCGACCCAGATGCTTCTAGGTGTCTTGATGTGAAGCAGACATGCACAGGCCAGTCAGGACAGACCTGTGGAGAGAGTGGGAGGAGAGAGCATGGGACACATACGGGCATTGACCCAGGTTGTCCTTCTTGCCTCTCTCCCAATATTCTCTTCAATCAGACAAGGTGGTCTAGCTGCTCCAAGATGTTAATGGTATGGAGCAGACCTGCTGACCGGACCGGTTGAAGCTGGGCAACATGACGCGGGACAGACTCAGACAGAGAGTGGCGTAGGACTCCTACGGGCATTGAGCCTAAGGATATTGATGATGAAATCACTGGAAAATTCAATGTGCGGTTAGTTTGTGGTGGCTTGTTTGTCCTGTTAGGAAAAGCGGAGAAGCCTTTTAATTGATTGCTGGACAAACTCCTTGGTAGCGACTCCATTTATAGGTGAGCAATGAAGATTGAACTGTGGTGGTCCTAGGAAAGTCTAAGCGGTTGAACCCCCTCTCCACCACATGCAATTCTCACTCTGAATCAATCCATCTAATAGCCCATAGATTCTTCTCTTTAATACTCACAACTCTGATTTTCATGCATTTGTGTATATATATTTGAATAATTATGTGATGCCAGTTTAACCTACGTCAACCAACGCACCAACTATAGATTGAATGTTTTAATGAATTTGGATAAAAAGAAACTGTTGTTTTTGCGTCGGACATATGTATAGATACAATGTCATGTATAGGCTATAGAGAGCGAGAGAGAAAAAGAGATATAATCAGGCGACGCGCTGTTTTGCTGCCATGGACGGTTTTTAATCAATGCTCACCTGCGGGATATTAATTAACGTTTATACCTTTGCTTAATATCAACCGTGTACTTTGCATCGCCTGCAGAAAGCATGCACGGCCAATAGTCTTTTCTTTCATAAATGATGATCAAAACATCAGACTATATAGATCCTATACCTTGTGCTACAGCAGGTGACCAGCATATCTTGCACTCAAACGCGACGGATGAAGGTTGGATGGATGAGTATCTGGAAATGTGATACGACCCTGAAATCCACTATCCAGTCTCTTCTATGTATACGAGAATTATTATTTAGTAATCAGACCTCACAGACCTCGTTCGCGGACAAAGACGTCTTATAATAATAAAGCTTCTTTGTTGTAACGCAAACAGGCAAACAAACATGTGAATGCATGTGTACATAATACATAATCTATTCACAAATTCACGCGGATATCTGCAGTAATACCGCACCCACTCTCCATTCTCTCTCTTGCTTCGTTTATATATGAATCTCTCTCCCTCCTCCCACGTCCTTGCTTCTTTCCATTTCTCTATCTCTGCTCTTTAAGCCGACGAGCTTACAGACTAATGTATTGCTTCCGCGAGTGATGAGACTGCAGCCCTGGATGAGAGGATATCAGATGTCAACGCCGCAATGCATGTGTCGTATATATGTCTTCTTCACTTCAAACCATCAAGCCGACCTGCAGGGAAAGTATATCCCTAGATCCCTGATACGTTTGCTTCAGGTCGTTGTCTAGTTTTTGTTACAGCACAGCCTCTCTGCATGTCTGCAAAACAATGCTAAATTTCACTTGTAGCCGTTGTTTTTCACTGTCTTGCTTAAAGCCCACCAGTTTAACTGGACTCTCATGGTTCTACATGTACATGACTCCGCGTCTGAGCCAGACCTAATCAGTCGACATACTCACGTGGTTTCTGTGATATATTCGTTCAAACAAAAATCAGGTTACAAGATGAAGAGAAAAAACTGAAAAATAGTTTTAAAAAATTAGTTTGTTCGTTGTTCACGGGTTATTTTCATTTATTTATAGGGTGACACGAAAGTTCGTTCACCGTTTTCAAAATGCGCTATCTCAGTAACGGCTTCATATTTCTCTATAATATTTTGTCAGTGTATACATCAGTCAAATGAAAGATACTGGTACAAATTTTATTATGATCCGGTCCGTTTTCGCCATTATTTATAAGAAAATGTAAAGACAACCAGTTTTTGCGGAAAAACTGCGTTCATCAAATTAACGCAATAAAGAAACTGTGTGTAGCCTACGCCTAGCCTCGCATACAAGCGTGACAAGACACTGTTGTCACCTATATAGGACTAAGGACATACACAGACGTAGGCTATTAGCGTACAGTGTCTCCTTTCTGCTTAATGACAGCACTGACTCTATCCGGCTTAGGAAGAGTACATGTATGTTCCGCCTGATCCACAGATTAAGTTTAGTCGGTCGGTGATGGTTTGGGGAGTGATGTCTGCAATGGGTCTCACTAAACTTCAAATGGTACCAGACTGAACTCGCAGTACTACGTACATCACCAGCATTCTCGAGCAGATCGTGAAGAGAAAATGACAACGGCAGTACGTGTCATGCAACGAAAGTTATTTGTTGACAATGACCTAGGAATATTTCAGCAGGATGGCGCGCGCTGTCATACATCAGCTGTGACGACAAAGTGACTAGACGACAACCTTCCGTCACACATGAAGCCGAAGGATTGGCCACCCAACTCTCCGGACCTCTATCCTATTGACAACTTGTAGAGTATTTTATCTCTCAGCGTTTATAAGGATTGTGAGCCAAAGAACGCTGGTCAGCTCAAGCGTCGCCTCAAACGAGCGTGGAGATCGATAGCAGTTGGAGCACCTCAGAGACTGATCCAGTCATTCCGGATAGAGTCAGTGTTGTTATTAAGCAGAAAGGAGACACACTGTACGCTAATAGCATACGTGTGTGTGTTCTATATAGGTCACAACAGTGTCTTGTCGCGCTTGTATACTAGGCTAGGCGTATACACAGTTCCTTGACTGTGTTAATTTGAAGACGCAGTTTTTTCCGCAAAAACTGGTCGTCTTTACTTTTTCTTATAAATAATGGCGAAAACGGACCGGATCGCAATCAAATTTGTACCAATATCTTTCATTTGACTGATGTATACACTGACAAAATATTATAGAGAAATATGAAGCCGTTACTGAGATAATGCATTTTGAAAACGGTGAACGAACTTTTGTGTCACCCTATATTTTAGACTATTAATTTATTTTATCATTTTTTGTGAGCTATTGTAAAGTACTTTAGGTATAAAGTTCTTATCATCCTTAGTTGGCAATTCAAAGTTATGAGTTCTCAGGCGAAGACCGCAGCGACGCTTAATTACCGGCGGAAACAAGCCCCGCCTGCAGGTCATGGCATGAATTGCTGCTGACTGACGCAAGCAGTTTGTCATTAGCTTCGCGGACCATGTCCAACACGTCGGGCGTATTGCCTGGCAGATGGCCGATTCACCGAGTTGCAGAAATTTGTTGAGCCTTATCTTATCCCCAGCTTTAGTGAAGCCCCACCAAGAAGGCACAGCATAGAGGAGACGGGATACGGTCGTTGCTCTTGCAACATCGTGCAGCACGGTTGTAGGGAGGCCGTGGGATTTAAGGATTCTGAGAGCATACAAGGAGCGGGAGCAGGTCCCCAATACTCCAGCAATGTGTGTAGAAGTGTCCCGATCGTCTCTTACGGTCACTCCCAGAATCTTCATGTTTGAGAACGGTCTATTATAGGTCTACACCGGCGATGGTTGGTGGTAACTCGGTATGGCTACGACGATGAATAAGCATCACTCGTGATTTAGAAGCATTAAGGCGCAGGTTGTTGCGGGGCAGCCCATACTGCTATGTGGTCCAAATCTGTTGAGACAGTTGCTCTCTTCGATGCACCGATGTTCAAATAGGTGTCGTCTGCATATTTAACGATAATGTTCTTTTGATCGACTGGACGGAGGTCGGAGGCGTTCGCAACAAAACCTGATGGTCCAAATCCGGAACCCTGGACGACACTGGCATTGATGCTGGCAACGCCCGACAACAGTCCGGCAAATCGTGCGGCATGCCTCCGATCTTTGAGGAAGCTCACGAGCCAATTATAGACCTCGTCTGGTACGTCTAAGCTGCAGAGCTTAGAAGCAAGCGTCACATGACGGACGGTGTCAAAGGCCTTGCTGAAGTCAAGTGAAATGAGGGTTACATTGTTACATATGGCTCAGTTGCAAGTAGTCAAGTTCTTTGACCTGCACCAACTTTATTACTTTGCAAGACCTTGATCCCTCTTTGCCTCTTCCCGCCAGTCCCTGTGGCCGGGGCGCCTTCGGAAGAGTTCTCTTGGAGCAAATTACAATCTTGCAATAATATTACAACCGCAATTACTGTACCTGGTAACCCTTACTTAGCCAGAGCCTTCTATTAGAGTAATAGAAGGCTCTGCCCTGATTCATGTGCGCTGCAGTCTAGCATGCGTGGTCTAGTGCGGCCCGCGATGGTCTAATTCTGCTTCTTTGTGTCGTGAGAGAGTGATTAGTGTGTGCATGTGCGTGTGTGGCTAGGTGTGTGTGTGGTGTGTGTGGTGTGAGGTGAGTGTGTGTGAGGTGAGTATGTGTGTGGTGTGTGTGTGTGTGTGTGTGTGTGTGTGTGTGTGTGTGTGTGTGTGTGTGTGTGTGTGTGTGTGTGTGTGTGTGTGTGTGTGTGTGTGTGTGTGTGTGTGTGTATCCGTGTGCCGAGCTGAATGCTTTTTGGCATGCGTTCAGGTGCTGTGGCGAGACTTATAATCGCTCGTAATGAGATATTCGAATTGCGCCGAGGCGTATAATCCTATACGTCTGCGCCACTAACGGGGGTTCAATACGCGTATATATATATATATATATATACTTTGTTTTTAACGAACACCGCAAGGTTTTAAATGCACTGTATAAATGGTTGCATGTTTTTTATGCAGACATGCATGCATGCTGTGAAGTAGTATAGACATCTTTCTGTAGGATGTGTTAATTGAATCTGCGCTGCATCGCTGTATACAGTGTATACTGTACACGGACATATAGGCATATTATGTCTCAGAGCTAATTCTCTGGTTGATTGAAGACTGCTGCAGTGTGTCACTCGATTTAATACGCAGGTGTTCTGCGAATTAGGTGAATGTAATTGAAATCGGATTGGAAAGTGTCATTCGGCGATGATGGAAATTGCAATGATGCGGCCGTATATATATATATAATATATATATAATATATATACAATATATATATATTATATAGTAGTATAGCATTGACACCAACAGAATTGGGTCATCCTCTTACCTCACCTCCTTCTCGTTATCATTATTTATATATATTTTTTAAAGAACTTTGCCCCGAGGCAACATGATCCCTCAGGGACTTCGAAATCAGCTATAAAAAATTATTATTATTATTATTAATATTATTATTATTATTATTAGTAGTAGTAGTAGTAGTAGTAGTAGTAGTAGTAGTAGTAGTAGCAGCAGCAGCAGCAGCAGCAGCAGCAACAGCAGCAGTAGTAGTAGTAGTAGTAGTAGTACAATTATTATTATAATTATTATTATCATCACCATCCTCCTCATCATCATCATCGTCATCTGCATCATCATCATCATCATCATCATCATCATCATCATCACCACCACCACCACCACCACCACCATCATCATCGTCGTCTCGTCGTCGTTGTCATCAACAACAACAACAACAACAACATTAGCAGTAGTTATATAGTGTATCAGCATAACGATAGCTCTGGGCAGTGAAGGCCTTTGCCTGCAACGAAACCTCCTCCCTCCATTCCCGGAAGACAAATAGTCGCAGATTGGATTGTTTTGCCAATCGAAACTAAAGCCAACAACATCAACGCTGCTGCTGCTGTTGCTGCTGTTGCTTCTGCTGCTGCTGTTGCTGCTGATGCTGCTGATGCTGATGCTGCCGCTGCTGCTGCTGCTGCTGCTGCTGCTGCGTTGCAAGGAACGAACGACGATCGGCGATTAGCTGTCGATAAATCATCACGTTGTTCAATGATTGAACCGATAGAGTATGCCACATATTATATATAATTATATATATAATTATAACATATATGGTCTATATGTATGTATTGTATATATATATGTATTATAAAGTGTGTGTGTGTGTGTGTGTGGATGTGTGTGTGTGTGTGTGTGTGTGTGTAAAATACACAGACACGCATGTATAATGCATCTGCACATAATGTCTAGCGTACATGTTCCGGATGCATACTGACCGAATGTGTATGCTCGATACATACATGTAATCTGCATAGGCATTTATATTCTATATATAAATTATTTACTATATGTATAAATAGGGAGGATATATCTACTGGATCTTTTGCATGTATATATATACTGGATGAGTGGATGTATAGATATACAGACATTACTGGATATATGCACATAGGCCTACATCCTGTATTTACGCCCTGTACAGCAGTGTAGGCCTATTTACACATCTGCGTGTAGGCTATAGCCTCCAGCGGAACAATAATATTGGTCCATGGGTTTGACCTTAAAGCACTTATCCTCTTTATTTTCAGGTGCACGTTTCCTGCTATACTTAAATGTGTCCTAGCGCATATTCATGTGCATATATACGAGCTTCCGATTTATACTTGATGTATCCGAAAATATAAATAGATACTTATAAATGTCTGGAAACAGATCCAGTTGCTTGCATCGTGATCCAAGTACATGTATGTTTAGCTACTATAAAAAATACTATTGCAAAAGGCCTGTGCATGCATGCGTGCATTTCGTTCTGTTATTCTTGCCTCCAAAAATGGATGTAGTGGCTATTTTCGCCAGCTAAGTTTAGACTTTAGACTATAAATAATAATGGATTTATTGAACTTAGATGAGAGTTATGGGAGAGATTTTTATTCATTGACCAGCTTCTGATATTTGCAGGGGTTCTAAGCTCGAGAGAATCTTTTGACTTTTTAAAGCTAATGATTAATAGAGAGGATATATCTACTGGATCTTTTGGATGTGCATAGAGAAAACTATAGACCTCTATATAAACTGGATGAGTGGTATTTTCAGAGGTATTTCAGAGTAAATTCTGCTCCATTTGTAGAACAAAGAAATTTATCTTCTGCAGTGAGACTTCAATAAGCAGTCGATCATTTTTCCCCAAGAGAATGGCATAGAATGACATTCACTGTTCCGCGATGACAGACCTCTCTCTCTCTCTCTCTCTCTCTCTCTCTCTCTCTCTCTCTCTCTCTCTCTCTCTCTCTCTCTCCTGCAGGTGACCGTTAATTGACGCCTTCTGTTCTATAGTCTCTCTATTCCAAGCACTAACTATGACTTCAAAGGATCAGCGCGTCTCCATCTGGGTCGAGTAATAACGAGGAATCATTTATTATTCATAAGAACTTCAAAGAAACTTCTTTCGCGGATAGTAACGCCGAAATCTCGCGGTCATATAGTGGCCTTTTTCTCAAAACAGGTGCATCCATTTGAGTCCGCTTTTAGTGAAAGATCTCCTGAGAAATTAGCTATACACTTTTCCGATGAAGAGTAGACCCCCAGCAAAAAGTGCCATAACTCAGTGAAAACTTTAAGGTTCACAACTTCGCACTTAAGCCTATCTAGCCTACATATCCTACTTAAGGTTCACAACTTAGGCTACCTATAAGAATAAGCTCTTACTTAAGGTTCAGCACTCACCTTAGAATCAGCTCTTACATAGGGTTCAGCACGACCATAATTAGAGACATCTTTGCTCTGGATACTACTGGATGGTCAAGCGAATAAGAACCCAATGCATTCTACTGGTGGAACTCTTCAATCCGTATATATACGCCATTTCCGTACATGATTTTTCCTGTAGCCTACGTACCGCCGCACTTTGATGGAAAGAGTTGATTCTTTGAAAGGCTGATTAATTAAAAGCATCCACGGTATTTCTACTGACCGCAATGGTGAATTAATTGGACTTTTGTAGCGCTACAGTATAATTGATGACACCAAGGAGTGTGGTTATCGATCGTGCAGTATACATCACTGTAGTGTAGGGCCTGTAGGCCTACATCAGATTTAGGGTTCAAGAAAGTTCAAAGACTTCTTCGGCGCACGTAGTTCAAAAGGAATCTGCAGTATGAAAAGCAGTATAGTACTCACTATATTTATATATCATCTCCAGAAGTAGACTAAGGAGTCCTGCATGTTATTATACTGGGGCAGAAATATGGAAGAATGAAGGGGGGAAATAACTGATGAAGCGAGTCGAACTCAACGAAAAGCTTTCAGGTTTAGGCTCATACGTCATTGGCATTTGCAGAAAACAATAAACGTCTGTTATGGTATATATGCGCTTATTTTTATTTGGTGGGTTCATTCTTATTTGGTAAGACCATTTTTTCTACTCGAGTTCGAAATTTTGTTGTTGTTAGAACGGAGTTTATCGCATCAACTGAAGCCGTAATGAAACACGGTCTTGTCTAGGGTGCGCCTCAAAGAACTTCGAGCTTCATGCCATCATCTTTGCGGTCTAAATCTGTTTGAAACAAGCTACAACAAAATAGAATTAGCCTACTCTTGTTTCTATTGATGCTTCACGCATCATGATAGTGGCGCTAGAGAAATAATTTAATTCTAATAGATGTCTTGTAAATGTTTAGTCATTATTTAGTCGCAATTATAATCCTTGAGTTACATTCGCGAGTGCTTAAGTGGTAGGTCTCTGTTTCCTGTTTTCTTAGCACTTAAGCACGCAGTGCAGGGTTAATGGGTTATCCATTGTTGTTTTATCCAGATGAGCCAGCGATGCGCAGAATAAGTTGATGAGGACGGTTGTTTGAAGAGCCGCGCATTTCTCAAATTGTACTTCAATATTTCGTTCAATATAGAAAGAGAAAGCTGCAGCGTGCGCTAATGACGGAGAATAAATTCTGCTTGAGCAGCAGAAGCATAATGATAATTGTGTTCAGCATCGACTTTCAATTGCTTTGTTGTCTCAGTTCGTATATTAGAAAACGTGACCAATGTATTTTACTTTACCTGTTAAAAGTAAACACTATACTGCGACCAGACCTTCGCATTTCTACCCCATGGCACTGACCTCTTGTCGTACGGCATCCACTAAAACCGATGTCATGACCTATCACAAATGGACGCACAAGAGTCTGCTGCAGGAAACGATCCGAGATACATAATTATGTATAGTCCTCTAAAAACTAACAACTGGCTGAGGCCTAAGCGACTCAACTGTCACAGTGGTTCATACATGTGCCGCCGCCGCGCAACACGCTGAGGCACTAAAGATATTTTCTCTTTAACGATGATTTTTATAATTTTTCTTATAACCTAATTTTCGCCGAAATAAAATTTGTGGCTAATGTGCGGAAAGCATGAAAAAAAAATATTGATCTAATCCAAGTTTCTGTTACAGGCTACAGCCTGTGCGTAAAGTTCCAACTTCTAAGACATATCGTTACATCTTTAAATAGACTTTATAGGATCCTTCTTTGTACACAAGAAAAAAATTATGGTGTCATTGAGCCAACGCTACATGGAGCCATGCTATCACAGGATAACGAACTACAAAGTTAATGGCTGGACATCACGCACGTTTCAAAAATGGTTCAATGTATTACATCGGTGATGGGTGAAACCATCCGCACAACACCTGAGTGACAGTCAATCAGACAGATAGTCTGCTGCAAAGCTCAGCAACACAATATAAACGTGATAATTACATAGGCTTATAATTCTGCGCATAGCCTACTGGTGCGTACGTGTAGTGTCGACTAATATTGATGTTAGACAGTTGCAATGTTCATTTGCTGACAAACAGATCCGTGTGCAAGTAAACCTATTATGATTGCCGCCCACTAAGCAGTGGAAATCAATATCAGAGTCAGACATTTCGCCTCTCCTAAAGTCTAAAGTCTATTGGCCAAAAGCAAATCTAGTGGGTCATCACAATCGTCAGTTGCTCTGGTCTTTTGCCCGTCTTCGGATAATTGACGACAAACACCAGAAAGTGAATACGCTACATAATATAAGTTACAATGTAAACATGTGCTAAATGATAATGATATTATGTATGCTGAACGTCACTTTCTTGGAAATAGTAAATCTCTTTTCTTCGAATACTATATATATTATGTAGTATATAAATTATATAGACCTATGACTATATCTACACCGTGTCTCAATAAAAAAAGGTGCAGAATTGTTTTTGTCATAACTTCGCCAAATTTCCACCAATCTTAATAACTTTTGACAGGTAGATGGAAAAATGGCTGAAATTTCATGCTATATATAAATTTTCCACCTCACCTGACTCATATCACCGCACTACCTTGTTAAACACAGATGTACCAATTTCTCATATAACGCTTAGATTTTAATACTTCCAACAAACTATCTGACGTCTGAATTAGCACGCAATAAAGTAAATAGCAGAGTTTCTTAATTGTTATGACAGATCTGCTTAAAAGTGTTAGAATTGGTGCTCGAAATGTGCCCCGCATGCACGGACACAAGCGCTAAGACGGCGACGCCACTGGTCGATAGCACCATCAACAATCGATTGGTCAAAGCGCGCCCACTCGTCGATCAGACACGTTTTGAGTTCGTCGACACTGGCTATTCTGGACTGGCAAACCTTCTCCTGCAGCACACGCCGTATGCTATAGTCGACTGGGTTAAGATCTGGTAAATTCGGCGGCCACAGAGTTGGAGGAATGAAGTCGGGCGTCTCTCGCTCCAGGAAAGAGACGGTGTCGCGCGCTCGATGCGCCGGGGCGCCATCCTGTTGGAAGACAAAAAACTCGCCCTGGGATATCCGGCGTATGTCTGACGGTATCTTCTGGGCAAAAAGGTTGTCGAGATAGTAGGCCTATGCCCCATTCACTTTGACATCCGGCTCGATGCAATGGATTTCAGTGCAGCCAAGCTTCGAGACGCAGTTATATGAAAAATTGGTACATCTGTGTTTAACAAGGTAGTGCGATGATATGAGTCAGGTGAGGTGGAAAATTTATATATATATAGCATAAAATTTCAGCCATTTTCCCGTCTACCTACCAAAAGTTATTAAGATTGGTGGAAATTTGGCGAAGTTCTGACAAAACCAATTTTGCACCTTTTTTTATTGAGACACGGTGTATATAGTTCAAGTGTAGGCCTATTGCTGCAAAACTATTCTATTGCATGTGGATTTTTTACGGATGCAGTGAACATTATTTTCATGCACCGATGTATACAAGATCCACCAGAGAACTGAATATTAACTATACTATTATAGCCACTAGTCACTTAAACATAGGCTTGTTAAAAGTTCTTGCGTCTGAATGTGAGTTAGGAAGGTTAGGCATATGCACGAGAGCTTAAAACAGTGATTGAGCGTTGTTTCCGCTTTCTATTCAGAATCAGCGATTTTTCTTTCTACGTTAAGGACATTAACCAAGCAAAACAGAACAATATATAATGTATTTCCGATGTTTATTTTGCAATTATTGTGTACAGCGTATACAATGCGTATTATATAGACTATACGTAACGTCGTAAGTCATGAAGCTTCCGTTAACTTTGTAAAATCCTCAGCACAAAGCAGCTGTACGCAGTATAATGAAATGCAAGATCCACTGCGTTGACTACAAAACAGACAAAAGTTAAAAGAAAACTAGTTACATACATATCGCGGATAATGATATTTTAAGCCTTTTGCAATAAATAAAACATTTATTTCTTGTTCAGCCTGTCGCAAAGTTAGCCAGTAACCTATGTAGCGAGCTGGTTTGCATTTGTGTGTGTGACCGTCTGAGACAAAAAGAATTCAGGTGGAAAATTGACAACCATCATCCTTTCGGAGCTGATTAAGAATCACTGAAACAGTTCAAAATAGGTCCTTTTGACGTCGGAGTAGATCTGATAGTCGCTCAGCAAAGGCTTCTTTCACTTACAAAACGCGTCTCAGTCTCAAATGTTTCTCTTGTGCAATTGGCTGATGGATAGCAAACGAAAACTGGACTATCTTTATTATCGACTCCAATCCTTGATACGAATCGTACTTGGGTTCAAGCTGGCAGCACGCCAAGACACTGCGTTGTGTAAATGCATATAGGCCTACGTGACTATATTCCACCATAGTAAACAGCCTATATGATTAGTCGTAATCAATCAATAAACGGCGTGCGCAATGCTAATAGCCAAGAGCACACGACGACTGCTGCAGGCGTCGCCTGTATACATGCGTACGTGCGTACAATAATCGTACATGAGTACATACGTACATGCGTACATGCGTACATGTATGCCTACATGTATGCTGTCAAATTGCTTTTGAGAAATAATTATGAGGAAAATAGAATGAAATCACGACACGTATAGACGCTCATGTAGCCTAAAAAAATTATTCTACAGTAGCCTATCAAACACGTACATTATAAGAGAAAATGAGCGCATCTCACATAACACATGCAAGTGATTACTCAGCAAACTGTAACGCTTAATCTGATGAGAAAAATTACCAGCAAATGCAATGTTTGACAGAATATCAAACGATAATTTATTATTATTATTTTCTTATTGAATACAGTCAGTTGATTAGTTGAACACACCCGTCTTAGCAGTCCTCTGTGATCCCTTAGATACCGGACTCGAACCTCCTGCAGCCGACTACTTTTTGGATGGATATCCCCTCTGATTTAACGCAGCGCTTGTGAATAAGCTGTGCTCTGCGCTGGGCTTTCTATTGGCGCTTTAGAGTCTTACGATATACGATTACGATACAAATGCCTGCGTCGGGTCTTTGTATACATTATGTCGTCGTCAATGCTTATAGGTCATAGGTCATGATAATCGGAACTCGACTGCCACAGTATCTTAGCAGACCGAAGCAAGCGCATTAATCATTCGAGTGTTGAGTGTTGATCATGCCACCACGCGAGTAGAAAAACAGCGGCCAATATATTAAGTGTAAGTCAATAACGAGAAGATAGGCTGCCATAAGTCTATAATCGCTTGCAAACATGACGGCTAACACGATGAAAACTGTAAATTATGGCAAGCTTTCGGTTAACAAGAAGACAGAACAAGAAACGTGTTGTGAATAAAGTTTCAATCGTCTGTCCTGTCCCATGAAATTCTGAAAAGCACGACACAGCTTTTCAAAGCTTTGTAGCAATTAAAGACCTTCTTCACTCACTAATATACCTGCATGCATGCAACTGTCTTTAATAGACAATTTAGACCTGAATAAAATGCAAAATGTCTCACAGCTGGATGGCAATTAATGATCTAATTCATTAGATTTAATACGCTTCTTATTTCCAAAGTGAATACTGATGCCTGCAGTACTTGCGTTTAGAAAACCAATTCTATTATCACGAAAGTGCATTGCAGTCTCTGAAAGGTTTCAGATTTTGTTCCAAGCCAATTACACAAGACAGCTGAAGACACAGCCTAGTCCGTACCCCTTTGAATAGAATCGGGATTGCTTTCCCAATCACATAAACAGAACGACCGTACCATTCAATTTATATCTTGGCAGCAAGAAAGGCATATGTTCAACATAATGCGCTGTTACGGTATCCCTAACACAATTCACTAGTTTCATCAGCCTCAATTGCCCCGAGAGTTGCCTGAAGTATTGCCAATATTCTATCACGCTTTGGCATGATGTCTTGGCAATCAATAACACAATGCCACGGAATAATATCATACTATAATATCATACTATAGGCAGAACAATCACTTATCAAGTGGGACATCTGCCGGTATATTAAAGAATGCTACAGCCCACCTTCGCAAACTCTTTTTCTGCTCACTTGCTCGGATTAACAACTTTCTGCAGGAGAAAAGATCAGACTAACAATTATTTCTAACGACAGCTGCTGTGTAAGCAAACAAGACATTTAAGTAAACGGACATTCAAGTAAGATGAAAGTAGACCTGTGGTCAACAGATCAACCAAATTGTATATTGGCCCAACGCAAACAATATTACGAAATGTACAGTCGTGATTATTTTCACAGGAGGTCAGCTGTGGTTGCACGAAAACGCAGCAGGCATAAATCACATTGACACCGGTGTCAAATCTACTGTTAGCTTCGCACCAACAAAATCTAGATAATAAACCATAAATCTTTGAGAATCTATTCAGCGTCAAAGAAGAGCAGAGCTGTTCTGTGCAATCTTCAAGTCAGTCACTTACCGCGAAACCTGACAGATAGATAGATAGACCAAAGAGCATTTATCCTTTTGACTTTTTAAAAACCTAATTCAAGTATCATCATTATCATAATCATCGTCGCCATCTTCATAATCATGTTCATAATCATGTTCATAATCATCTCCATAATCATCTTCATAATCATCTTCATAATCATCTTCATAATCATCTTCGTAATCATCTTCATAATCATTATCATAATCAGCAACGTTTGCTCAATCGAGAGGCAGTCATATGCAGAGCCTGGTCGTAAATGTATCAAGTGGTGGCCAGTTGAGTGTAAATGCATTACGAGCATGTGAGGAAAATCAGTATGTCGACAGCAACGCAGGACAACAATAATTATGCAAGTAAACAGAGTATGAGCACAAATAGACCACCGACGACCTTAGTCGTCGTTTCTTCAGTGTAGGCAACATTAGTGTAATGTAATTGGCCATTTGCATAGAGCACTTTAAAACGAACCCAAGCAATCAGCGATTCAGCGCACGGAGTCTCAGCATCGTTCTATCGTCCATGCTGTGGTCATTTCACGGAAGTGTGGGCGTATACCCATAAGGTCTCATATAGAGTGCAGACCACTTCTTCCAGCTCTTAAGAAAGTCCTAAGGGCAGCTGAACAATGGACCAGAAAGAAACAAGGTGGAGCACAGAGTGCTCATCGATAGAAGCCGTATTGCTAGAGGAGAGAACAATATGAACAACAGACCCTCCGGTAATTTCTCCATTGCTATGTATGACCGAATTCCAAATGAAGCACGAGTCTGCGGAGTGAGAAAGTAAACGCTCCTCATGTATTTCAATTTGCCTATAAGATCATTAAGTATCTCTCTCTGTCTCTCTGTCTCTCTCTCTGTCTCTCTGTCTCTCTTTCTCTCTGTCTCTCTGTCTCTCTCTCTCCGGCGCCGATTGATCGAATTCTTCGGTCTTTACCTTCTCCATTCCCCTTTCCTCCATCGAACTGGACAATAATTTCCAGATCCAATCACCAACGACCCGGATATGAACTTCCGTTCTACCGTCCCATTGCTTTGACGGATCAATGAAGCCATGACTCGACTGTGAACGATTTATCGTTTAATAGGCTGATACACGTTGTTCCCGTTACTTCCCACAACCTAGTTATGCTTCTCCAGCAGCTGTCTCTTGCTACCTCTAGTAGGATATTCATAGTTTGGTTACATGTATATACTCCGGCTGTATATTCGCCTTTGCCTTCAACTGTGAGCCCAGCGTCACGTGCTCGATGTTTGTTCGCCGTATGTTGCCAAGTAATTGCTTTCCCAGATCACCGTCGTTTTATTGCAGCCGACCTTTAACCGTCCTTATGCTTCGGACAACACCGTGTTATTTGTTTTTTCTTGGAAAAGAAGACACGCTGTGAACATCCCGTTCATTCGTTGTCGTCCTCTTCCTCTTCCTCCTCCTTCCTCTCTTACTCGCAATCTTCCCCTTCCTCCTCCCAATCTTCCTCCGTGTCTTCTCATCGTCCTTGATGCGTTGTGGAGAAGCATCATAGAGATGACGCATCTGCTTAAGATATTAATGGCACCTGCGTTCTCATCATATAATTATGCTTCAGTCATTTGTGTCTCTCTGCGTATTTATCTATCTCCCTCTCTCTCTCTTCTTTCGGTCTCTGTCTCTACGTTTCTTCCCCTCCACTCCTATCTTCCTCCATCGTTCTGCCGTAACAAGCACAGGATCCAATCACACATCTAACACCCGAGACGACCAATCGCAGAGCAGAGTTAAAACGCGTTGCCATAGCAATTTGAAATTTATGACGCAATCGCTGCTGTAGAAAGGCAAGGACAATATAAATTAAATGTTGCACGAATTAAGAGAGAGAGGCAGCTTGTGAGCCAGACAGACAGACAGACATACAGCAGTATTTCCCTACATGACTAAGAAGACTATAGGCCTAACTGAACTTGATTTACTATAATTCATCTTGGTAGATAATAGGTCTGTAGCTACAAATCACCCGAATTACTTCAAGAGTGCGTTTAGCTGTAAACTTGTTTTAGACGTTTTTAATATTTTTACAGGACAGTTATGGCAGTGCAGAAGAGTTGCTTTTAAGAACAACAGTCTCACATGGTAGCCTATATCAAAATTAAAATGCTGTACACAAGATGACCTCTGTAGCCTACATAAATTCGCCTCTGAGTAGCCCCCTTGAAGAGGCGCTATATAAATGCATAATGAATAATGAATAAATGTCTAAGTGCAATCTTCAACGAACCAGGATTTTTCTTGGAAACGCATGCGTTGTGTTGTGACTGATGAAAAGACAGGGATGACTTCGACCGTAATAATTCTAAACCCCAACTGGAAACATTGAAGGATCGCAGAGTAATGATAGATTGGCGGCACAGTTCTTCGGGGAAATTAAATGCGAAAACTGCATGGAGGTTCAGCGCTGACGCAATGACGCGTAAGCATTAGTAATGAATTAGCTGACTGCGTATGCCTATATTCATAGCGTATAGTAGCTAAAGACGAAACTGCTAACACTATTAACACAGCATGCATCTATGAAACTGCTTATAGTAAAAGTCGACGTTAACAAAATCCAATGTGCAGAGGATCTTGCGCTTTACGCTGTATAAACCTTCATAACTTGCATTTAGCTTCAAAACAGTAACAAGAACCAAGAAAGAATGCGCAGAAGCATGCTTGAGTAAACAGGAAAGCCTTCAACGGAGCTCATTCATATCAACATTGAAAGTTCAGAGTCCCTCGTTGACCTTATCTGCTCTTTCTGGTTTTAACCAAGTTAACGGAACAAAATGTGAGTGGGAAGCAACACCACAAAAACTGAAATATTCAGATCCTGTGAATCTCTGCTTATATTGTTATTGTTCTGCTTCTGAACTGATTTTCAATATAATATTTTGAAATCCAAAGGAAACATTGTGACTCAGATTCAGAAATGAATTATTGAATCAAGTAAGGCGTAGGCTAGATCTATCCAACTGATTCTCCAAAGCCGAATGTCGTTGGAATTTGCAGCGATTTAAAAAGAAGTTTTATTCAACCAAAAGAGAGAAAAATTTGTCTAAATTTCAATTAATCGCTTCATTAATCATCTGAAAACGCCCTTGAAAGCTTTATTCATTCAGATAGCTAATCTTTAAAGAGCTTCGCCTCTTTCTCACCTGTTGTCTAGTAGTCTCGACGACACAGTCGTCTGCAGTTATAGGTATAAACGGAATAACGCAAGATGAGAAATTACTTGCGTCTACATGTAGACGATAATTACATAGGTGCCAGACCAAACGCTTGCATGACTCAGGTGGATCCCTTCCTCAAGCAATCGATTGTAAGCATGCGTACATTGCCAGTTCACTGTGCCTGCTTCAATGTGCGCAAACGATAAAACATTACGATTACGCTAATAGCCTACGATAAGAAAATGGAAATAATATATATGAAGACGTACCGGACCGGTATAATCATATCTTCAGCGGTAGAACAGGAGATATGAGAACTATGAGGAATTTAGCATGGGAAGGAGAGGGTGTAGGGAGGTATTATTGTTTTTGGAAATGCAGATTATCATTGCACCCGTTACCGCTTCGGCTGTTCATCGTTTATTTTCTGCCAGATTTCTTGATTCGTTGAAACCATTCGCGTTGTGTTTGAACCATGCAACGTTGCATTGTTTTGACGTCGCGTTGTGTTTGAACTATGCAACGTTGCATTGTTTTGACGTCGCGTTGTGTTTGAACTATGCAACGTTGCATTGTTTTGACGTCGCGTTGTGTTTGAACCATGCAACGTTGCACTGTTTTGACGTCGCGTTGTGTTTGAACCATGCAACGTTGCACTGTTTTGACGAGTTAACTGAACTGAGCGTCATTGCTGACCAATTCAGAAGCTGTGCGCATCCTAGTTGACGGCGAAAGTGGTCAGTTCCGGTCAGAGGGAGGAGGGAGGGGTATGGACAGAGAGAGACAGAGAGAGACATACAGAGAGAGTATGCCTCGCCTTGCGATTGACGCGCTTGTTTTAAGTCTTTCTGCTCCACGGAACTTCAAGCAAAGGAAATAGATCGATGGATGTCGAAGAAACATTGCAAGATGCTCTCCTCCCTCTTCCTCCTCATCCTCATCCTCGGCTGCGGCTCTTGCTGCTGCTGTTGCTGCTGCTGCTGCTGCAGGTGTTACCGTCGGTGCCAGTTCTTGCCGCAACATACACATAGGTATGATAACCTCTGCAGGGTATACAGACCACTAATCCACTCACAGTCCGATTAATTATCATTATTCACATGAACTGATAAGTATCTGCTGGTCCGATCGTGAGGCTATTGCAATCGATAATACTTTTGAAGGTCGGTTCTCCATCGTCGTCGTTCTGAAGATCAAAGGCAGCCAGCGCCACTCCGTTTATCCCGTTCGCTCTCCTCATCAGCGCAGGAATCGAGAGACGGCGTCGCTGGTTGTCCGCCCCTGATCCCACCAGGGCCGCCGCCGCCCCTGACCCGTGCAGCGCCCTAGAGACGACCGCCTGGCCCCCGTGGTGGTGACTCCCCGCCGTCTTCATCGTTGTCAAGATGGGGTCCGACCTGATCGACATCGTTTCGTCGTCGTCCTCGCCGCCGTCGTCGCTCGATTCCCCGCTTGACCTTCGCATCTCGTCCATGTCCTTGGCGCTGCACTGCGGAATGTCGATTGGAACGGTCGAGTGGAATCGCGAATAGTCGATCAGATACTGTCCGGTCTCGCGCTGGAAAGAGACGAGGCGCTCGAAGCGGTGGCCCCAGAGGATCTCGCCCGGAAGGTAGGACGTCCTCGCCTGCGTCGTCATCCCAGTCGACTCGACGATCCCTTCGAGGACGACGACCAACTCGAACTGTTCCTTGTGCAGATCCTCGGAGGACAGTTCCCAGAACGGACTGTCGTCGTTGATCCGGTGCTCGACGATGACCGGCCAGACCATGAAGAGGCGGCCCTCAGACTCACCGTCGCCCAGCTGGAGATCGTACTGGTAGAGGGGTATGACCTCGCCCTCCTGGGTCGTTCGCTTCTTTATGAGGATCGCGCGGACATGCGCCTCGACGATGTGCGACTTGCGCATGTCACCGACGCGGAAGAGCAGACACAGCTGACCGTCTCTCTTGCAGACGATGGCGTTCTTGCTGAAGAGGAGGGTCTCTGCTCGCTTCTTCGGTCGGGACAGCTTAGCAAAGACGAGACCCGTCATGAGCGCTTGAATGATGACGCCGAAGCAGGACTGACACATCATGACGAGGATCGCTTCCGGACAGTGCGGGTTTGTACGACGACTTCCGAATCCAATCGTCTGTTGGGTCTCGATGGAGAAGAGAAGAGCCGTCGTGAAGTCGTAGACCTCCTCAACGCACGGCTTGCGAGCGTCCCTCTCGGCGCCAGTCGTCGGGGCGTTGAAGTCGCCGTGCGAGAAGCAGATGAGCCACCAGGCGAGCGCGAAGATGAGCCAGCTGAGGATGAAGGCGAGAACGAAGTTGAGGAGATTCCAGCGCCATTTGATGTCGACCAACGTCGTGAAGATGTCGGCCATGTAGCGTTGACGCCGCTTCTTGATGTTCGCGCGTGTGACGTTGCACTCGCCGTTCTTGTAGACGAGGCGATGGTGCTGACGTTTGCTCATACCCCCGGATCCATGCGACCCTCCACCGCCTCCTCCCACACCTCCTACTCCCAGTCCAGAACTGTCCTTCCATTTTCCGTTCTTTTCGACGGTCGTCAAGCGTTGTTTGTCGGCCGCGGATCCGTCGGCCAAGTCCGAGGACCGGACGCCGCCGACAACGCCACCGGCGGCCAGAGCAGTCTCGTAGTCGCAATAGTCCGAGTAGATGCCCCCTAATCCTCCACCTTTGCCACCACCACCGGTCCCTGGTCCACCCCGGCCGCCACCGGTGGCAGATGATTTGATTGGCACGAAGCAGTTGGTTGGAGGTTGCTTGCTGTTGCGGTTGTTGTTGATGCTTTGATGCGAGGAGGCCATGAGGTACTGACGCGATGAGGAGTCGTCTTTGTTGATGACTACGACCAGTGAACCCAATCTCATTTTAGTGAACGAAGAAGTCGAAGACAACGCTGCTGCTGCTGCTGCTGCTGCTGCTGCTGCCACTCCTCCTCCTTCTCCTCCTCGTCGCTACGCATCGGTTGCGGCCAACGTGGTCGATCTTCGCAGCAGCAGCACACGCTTCACTGACCACCGACCGACACAGCATCGACGACGACACGCTTCAACGACGATGAAGATCCGCCGAGAATATGAGGAGAGAAGACGTTGGCAGGATCTGAATCAGCGCAGAGTCCGGAAGCGGCTGCTACTGCTACTGCTGCTACAGCTGCTACTGCTGCTGCTACTGCTGCTGCTGCTGCTGCTACTGCTGCTACTGCTGCTGCTGCTGTCTATGATGAAGAAGACGATGGCGATGACTAGGCGCTCGGAGCTAATGAATTGGATGCTGGTGGTGGAGTGAATCCACTGCTGCTGCTGCTGCTGCTGCTGCTGATGCTGGATGATGCTGAGCGACGGAGCTGTGCGCAGTGAGTCGGCAAACAATTGACCACTTCTAGCGACGATGCTCTCGTACGGACTAGCTGCTCTTCCTGCTGCCACTGCTGCCACTGCTGCTGCTGATAATTCTGCTGCTGCTGCCAGCGCTTGCGCAGCGCTGAAGCATCGCTGCGTCAGAAGGCTACATTTCGCTGTAGCCCAACGACCACCTCGGTAACCGCAGAGGCTGATTATAATAATCCATAGACCTAAACTCGCTAGAGCGTGAGTCACGTGTTCATCGCATTGGATGGTGTCAGTAGGCAACCGACACCAGCAGCCAGTCGATAGCTATGAGAAAACTAATTATCATCATCATTGAAAATAAGAAAAAATTTCACCTTAATTGCAATTCAGTTGAATTGCCCTCCTTGACGTAAGAGTCTTTGCTGTTACGGACGGAAATAGGAATAGAACGGCTGATCAACCAATCGATCGATCGGCTTGTTGCTGTTTAACCACACTACCATTTCAAATATGATTAGTGTCGCCCTCCTCCTTTATCCCGGCTTGGGACTGGCACCAGCAGAGTGCAACCAGTGGCGGAGTGAATCGATCGGCTGTAACAGTTTATTTCATGTTTTCTTATGCAGAACTTAATAAGTATGCAGCACAATGAGTGTCAAAAATGATTGTCTGAAACAGAGGAGATAATGCAGCTAAACGACCTGGTTAAACAAAGCAGTCATCGTTTAAATAAGATGCAGGGTAGGCAAAGCCAATGATCTAGACTACAGGGTGGGGAAAAAATACTCCCCTACGCGATTTTGCCAATATTTTAGCCAGCAGTAAGATTTTTTATATCTAACTTCAGTGGTGAAAGATCATTAATTAAGTCACCATAAAATGCATCAAGATCTATATACGATGGGACAAGGTGGGCTGAAAATTTAACATTGTAGTGAAGAATGTTAACAGATAATATTATGTCCACAAGGTCCTTTGGAACCGGGACTAGATCCATATTATGACCATATAAGTCAGAAATTGAGCAACGGCTTGAGTTTCTCGATATTTCTGACAGATTATGAAAGCTCATGGTAGGCCTAAACCGTTTTTTAAATAAGAGTTGGCAAGACTGGAAACGTTAGTGAATTAACGAAAACGGATTGATATAAGCCTATTGACCGATCGATCAATTGATTGATTGATTGATTGATTGATCGATCGATCGATTGATTGATTGATTGATTGATTGATCGATCGATCGATTGATTGATTCATTGATTGACTTATTGATTGATTGATTGATTACATACCTATGAAGTAAGACATGAAAGCACGGTCAACCTGCATGCAGAACATTGCAACAGCAGCTCGGTCTTTACATTTGTCATTCAATGATTCAATCACTCAGTCAATCACTTTGTAGCCATCAATTAGGCCGACTGTTCGCTCACTCACTCACTCACTCACTCACTCACTCACTCACCCACTCATCAGCGCTACATATCTAGAGACGGCTGTTCGTTTGCATTTATAGATGACCGTTGCATTTGAATATACATTTTATACAACGATTGCAGCTGTCATCTGATGCACGACGTATAAACGACACAACCGAAAGCTTTTCATTTATTTCCTAGAAATACTAAAGGGCGAAGAGCATATCTGATGTAGATCTGTGCCTGGATTTCGGTGTTTACGGACGACCGCGTGTTTACAACGGCGGCCAATCATCATGCTTCGGCCGCAGAGACGTGCTGAAGAGATGGGCGGCGGTGAAACAGTCTGCGTGGCGACTCAAACGGTTGACGTGACCTCTGGTGCGAGCCAAGTGCAATCGTGTAGAGCCGACCGAACTGCGGGAGGGTGGGCGGGGAGGGCGGGCGGGCGGGGGGAAGGAGGGAGGTAGGGTGGGTGGGTGGGCATGCCAAATTGCTTCGATCTTCATCCGCCACCGCCGCTGCTGAGCGCTCTTTAGCCGGACCAACCCCGCGTCGTCCAATCAATAGCCCACACCATCCGTACACGTTGAACTGCTGATGCGATCGCGCCATCTGCTGCTGCTGCTGCTGTTGTTGTTGCTACAGCTGCTGCCGAGCTTATTCAGAAGCGGTGACAAGGTCTTGCGGCAGAGGAACGTGATGAGGACGAGAGACAGGAGGAGGGCAGAGTAGGACACGAAGCATCGTCTGAATCAGACAGCGAGAAGGAAGGTCCCCACCCATGCTGCAGCATTCGTCATCGATCGCCATCGATGAATACCTACTCAGCAATCTCCTTACAACGTTACACGTCCGTTCATTCAAAACTATGAATGGACACAACGCATTCTCCCATTTGCATCGATATATATTTTTTTTATATAGTCTATATACAATTATACATAGATCTATATACATAGATATATATATATCTAATAGTATCTATATATACAACACACATAATTATAATATAACTGATTATATAAACAAGCTGATTAAGTATCGATTGATTCTACGTAATATGGCTAATTGATCAATAATCATACATGGAATGACAATTTTTGGTTCGTGCGTTGTAAAAATCTGGTGGTAATTTTTCCAACTATCCTCCTCCTACTCCTCCTTTTCCTCCTTCTCCTCCTACTCCTCATCAACATCTTCATCATCATCATCATCATCATCATCATCATCGCCATTTTCATCACCACTGTCATCATCATCATCATCATCATCATCATCATCATCATCATCATCATCAGTGGTTTGTCAAATCTGGAGTGCTGCCCTCCCGCCGACCGCATAGTCATGTGGAAACACTTGATGAGGAAAGTATAATTCCATGCACACGAACACAAGGCGAGGACTGATCCGCAGTAATCCAGAACAATTTCATTTCGACCAACGGCATAAAATTGACTATCCGTTTCCTTGCCTTGCCCTTGCCTTGCCCTTATCTTGTCCTTGCCTTGCCCTTGCCGTTCTCTTGCCTTGTTCTTGCCCTTGCCTTTCCCTTGCCGTTCTCTTGCCAGTTACCCTTGCTCGTTAGCATGACCGTTGGCTCCACGAAAGTCCTGCACTCTCTTGGCCGTCCAGTTTTTCGTTGTCTTTACACCGGAATCTTTAACATAAAACCTCGATATACGTCGAGGAAGTGCATAGGCATGGCCGTAGCTCTCTGTCTCTGTCTCTGTCTCTGTCTCTGTCTCTGTCTCTGTCTCTGTCTGTCTGTCTGTCTGTCTGTCTGTCTGTCTCTGTCTCTGTCTCTGTCTCTGTCTCTGTCTCTGTCTCTGTCTCTCTCTCTCTCTCTCTCTCTCTCTCTCTCTCTCTCTCTCTCTCTCTCTCTCTCTCTCTCTCTCTCTCTCTCTCTCTCTCTCTCTTGTCTTAAGATCTTTTTTCTCTAGGGGGGTTATCGCACTGGGAGCGCTACTGAATGGCCTCGGCTGTGAGCGGCGCTATAGAAATTACTGATTACATTACATTACAATACATTATACACAGTTATACACATATATATTTATATATCTAATCCTCAGAGGTGTGGCAAATACAATTTTTCCGTTAATTCATAACAGAAACCGCAACTACGGATATTGCGGCGACCGTGCCCTTAATTCTCTGCATGGGAAGCCAATGTTGCTGCAGCTGCTGACGTAGTTGCCATGACGACCAGGTTCGCGGCATTCCACATTCCACCTGTTATATATATATTATATTATATATATATTATATATATTATATATGTGGTTGAAGGAGACGTGCGGAGTAATCGTCAGCTGGTAAACAGTTCGCTTCCTACTCGTCTTCATGAAGGGATTGACCGTGACACTTTGCTCCATGGTTTGGATTTACGCACCTATAGTACATAATCTGGGTTAATTAGATGTTCAGGCAGGTGCGGTGGTCGTGGTCTTAGGTTTATCATCATCGGCCCCCTGCATGGGAGAGAGCGAGACAGAGAGAGCGACGGTCTCAGATGAAGTGCACGACGGGCTGATGCTGATCATGAGAAGCAGGCAATGAAGTGCAGGATTATTTGATTAGGTCAATAGCGCAGATATCGGACGCTGATACTTTGGACCGTACAGTTGTTAGTGGGAGAGAGAGAGACAGACAGACAGACAGGCAGAGACAGAGAGAGACAGAGAGAGACAGAGACAGAGACAGAGAGAGAGACAGACACACAGAGAGAGAGAGAGAGAGAGAGAGAGAGAGAGAGAGAGAGAGAGTGAGAGAGAGAGAGAGAGAGAGAGAGAGAGAGAGAGAGAGAGAGAGAGAGAGAGAGAGAGAGAGAGAGAGAGAGAGAGAGATGGCAGCACAGATATTGACAACAGAACGGATACCATGCAAAGCAATTCGCAGATAAACTCCTCAGAAAGCAATGGCGATAATTCGATAGTTTCAATTCGAGGCGTATGGTTCTTAGTCACTGCTTGAATTTCGCTTCTTTTCAGTTCCTCCATCATCATTACTAATCACAACCATCACCTTCCTCAGACTCCTCTATCCATCACACCTCGTGCTTTTCATTTGAAACTGACGTCACACCTTTTCAAAAACTCTTACACTGTCTCATCTGATCCTCTACTTCCAATTCCCGGCTCCAGACGAAACCCGCCTTACTAGCTGCTCCGCCCATCTGATCCTCTGGTAATCGGACTCGGACTTCCTTTGAACTACTCTTACGAGCAACAAGTTTGACTCAACGCAGTGCTCTTGAATAGGCTGGTGCCCCGCGCTTGACTTTCGAGTGTTCTAGATGTTTTGAGATTATAATTACGATTACGATTAGGCTTACTACTTCTGCTGCTGCTGTCAATGCACGCCTGTGTTTTGCGG
The DNA here is from genome assembly GCA_949752735.1 of Lumbricus terrestris. NCBI lineage: Eukaryota > Metazoa > Annelida > Clitellata > Crassiclitellata > Lumbricidae > Lumbricus > Lumbricus terrestris. The sequence goes on from OX457039.1 coordinate 58,052,958, forward strand.
TGTATTTGTGCGAAAGAACGTTTTCAGTGGCCGTTCAAAGTGGTTTGGTTGGTCTCATGGGCGCCCGCACATAGGGGCAAGAGGGCGCACTTGCGCCCCTGGAAAATTGATACCCATCTTTAAAAACTACTATTTTGGAATTTTAGTAAAAGTTTTCGTATTAAAGCATCAATGACGCATAAAGCGAAAATGAGAAATCTACGTTTAAGAACACCTACAAAAGCAAACATGTTCTTAATTTCCAGCTTTGCATTTTCAACCTCTTGAAAAAATTCAACCGTGACCATCGTGTTTTGCCCCTCCTGGAAAAAATTCTGTGGGCGCCCATGGTTGGCCTGTCTACTAAAGAGAGGGTTGACCCCCCACCTAAGCACCATCGGTCTGGCAAGAGATACCCAAGAGACTCGTATAAAATGAAAGAGCAGATGATTCCCCGGTGGCCAGGAGCACTTCGGCTGCTCGACGTGTTTGTGTCCCGTGCGTCCAAACAATTCCAGAGAGATTTGCGATCATCTGGAGCCAACATCAGAAAGTGTCCAGCAACATCGCAGCAGTCGGAAAATATTTAGGAACACACACATGCGTCCTTTTGCTATCGTTTGTTTATCTGATAAACACATACAAAATATAACAGAAAGGCGGAGGCACAAACGTACAAATCGATAAATTATTTTCAGCTGGTTTTGTTTTTGCAAACTGAAGGATGTTCTGACGGTAAGACGAATGAGCTTCTTTCAAGAGATACAGATCGATCGATGTAAGATAAAGCAATCATGTCCACACTTCTCTGTGTGTGTCTGCGTGTGCGTGTATGTGTGTGCTTGTGTGCTTGTTTGTGTGTGTGAGTGAGTGTGTGTGTGTGCACGTGTGTGTGTGCACGTGTGTGTGTGCCATTGTCTGTTTTGACCGTTTCATCGCGGCAGCATTAGCAACCGTTCTCCACCGTTCTTCACTGAGTAGATAATTACCTTCAGCCGCTGTTAGAAGGCGAACCGAAGCCAACTGCAGTCTCCAAGCAAGTGGTGATATAAACACAGATCTCTTCACTCGAGTATAGGTCAAAAGCTGTTTTTCTCAGGTCAATCCATCCGACCGCCATGGCAACGAAATGCTGCCCACTCTTTAAAGTTTATTTTAACTCAACTCGTATAGATCTGTCATGGCGTCGGCAGTAGGGGAAGGGGAAACAGAGGATAGTTGTAGCCATTTAAGCCCAGTCACAACCAGCCTCGGTCTCCCCTATACTATGATTATCCGCACACGACGACACTCTTGATATATGCATTTCAAAGGATAATGGATGGCCACGTGTTGAGCTTCGCTGTTAACTTTACACTAATAGCATTCACGTGTACGTTAATTGATTCTTGATATTCTATACATTTTCTTAGTGACGTCTTTGCGCTTAGTCGAGAAACCCGAGAAATTATGGACGAGCACGAGGTCTATAGACTATATAATTATTAGGTGCACCGTCTATAGTTTCTTAGAAGACCTCGTATAGCCAGAATGTTATTGTGTCGACCTTTCTCATTTAATCTCTCATCACCATTGTCAGCAGGCCTGGCCTTATTGTTATTTTTATGTCTGTACTTAGCCCCACTATCAGATGACAGCACAATAGGCCGATGGCACTGAACAGCTGACAGCTGTACCTGAATGGAAGGCTTTAGTGCTGCGTTTACGCGTGTACGGGCACTCTGCACGCAGCACGCGCCTAGGGAGCCCAAATCTCGCAGGTTCCCCCAAAAGCATGAAAATATTTTTATCTAATTGTAAAGTAAAACGTTTTTGAATTCTGAAATTTGATCAGCTTGTTATACTCGCCAAGCAGGAATAATAATAATCCCATCGATACGCATCAACTCGTGATACGTGGCCTACAATCCACATTTGCAAATGTGGAAACAATTTCGCGTGTTTACATTTTGTCTCGGCGGAATGATCTTCTATAGATCTACTATAGCTACATGCGCACCAACCCTCGGCCCACAGCGAGTCGCAAAATGTCCACCACAAGGCTCTATGCGGCATCAGCTAAATGTGCAGAAATCTTTTGATCTTCGGTACTGACGAAATGTTAAAAGCTAAAGGAACCTATTCATCACTCAGGTTGAATAAAATTTGGACTCATTTGGACAAAGGTAAGAAAGGAAGACGCATAAAAGTGAAAGTTGTAGCCTAAGCAGTTGTTATCCAGTGCTTAAAGTGTAAAAAAAAGAAGTGCCAGGACGCTGTATTGTATACGGAGACTTTATTCGGTCTTGTTGGCGTAGGACGCATAAAAGTGAAAGTTGTAAGCAGTTGTTATCTTTGATGATGTTATTGTTGAGCAAGTCAGCCAAACGAGCAGAATCGACTGCTCCACGAAACTCTTATAGTTAAATAAATATGTGACTGACTACGAAGCATTCAAGACCTGACGTTCAGTAGGTCTGCTACTTAAACCATGTGGGGTGCGGTGGTGTAGTGGGTAGGTTAGTTGCCTTGCAGCCGAAGGGTTGCAGGTTCGAATCCACCTCAAGCCGCATCGTGGTGACCTTGGGAAAGTCCTTCATTTGCGATTGCTCAGCGCTTCGGCTTGAAACTCCGATGCGGTGTCGGCACTGTAGTCTGGAGCGCTTCTGAGAAGAAATCTTGAAGGGGCGCTATAACATGTGCACTGCACATACAAACATGATATGCTCTGTAGATATATATGTCATGTGTTTCTGGATTAAAATATTTTCCTTAAATTTGTTTTAACAACTCTTAATTTCTAAGAAAAAATTAACAGTGGTAAGCATCACATGCTTGACCGGGCTCTCATTCCATTGATGACCTGACGACGAAAATTGACAAAATGACCAAATGTCCAAATGACCAAATGACCGTGCTCTTCCGGTTTTTATTTGACAAAGCGCTGGTGAATTAGCAGATGGGGTTTTGTGGGACCGGATAAATTTAGGATATGTACATTTTCGTTAGAAATCGTTTACGGTACCAGATAGGCCTTCTAATGACAAAATATCACACACTGTTAAGACAACACATAGCCTACGTCATCAGAGTGCTTTTGCGGATTATTATTATCAGACTAATCGAACGGTGGCATTGCAAATAAATATTATGTCCCGCCTCTTGGACGCATATGTGGCAAAAATTTAGTCTACGAAGCCAAACGGTCAAATACATGAAGACCAGATAAGGCGAAGATCTGCACTCGGATAGCGATGAGGAACGAGGCGAATGTAGCCTATACAGGGCTTCTGCCATTAAGCCAGACAAGGGAAGACAATCATTCCTTTGGGAAGAACAGCGGAAGATCGATAATTGCTCTATTTATCAAGTTTTTGTGTGGACCGGACGCTGTACACTGCAGTAACTGCCCGCGCGATACAACGCAACAGACATCCGCCAATGGTAAACGAATGAAAGACTATATATCCTACCAATGGCTGCCATTCGAGACTGTAGCTTTAGGTGATATCGACGTTCTCATTTACTTTCTCTTTAGTCTCTTTTTCTTCTCCTTCTTCCTCTTCTTCTTCTTCTTCTTCTTCTTCTTCTTCTTCTTCTTCTTCTTCTTCTTCTTCTTCTTCTTTTTCAGCAACATTAATTAAAGAGTTATCCTATAATGTTCGTCGATGTTTACAGTGATAGGTCATGAAGTTTCTAGGCTAGAAAATTAAGTGTCTAAGTTTACAACTACTTACATTGAAGCACAGAAGTAACAGAAAATAAAAATGACTGCATGTAACAAAAAAATGCTATGATAACACCGGGATCCTCTTTCCTAGAATAACTCAGCACGACTAATCCACATGCATATAGCAGCGTCGACAATCTCCAAAAAGTCGATATTTGATGATGGAGAATCCAAGTCTTATTCGCAACCGATTTACTGGCACTGGTAAATATGATACCATTGTATCATAAAGGTTCAAACAAAAGCTTTTCTACCTTCAAAAAAGGTCAATCGCTGGAGATCGATGCTGAGAAATAAGATGGGTCGTTTGTATACGCATACTTGACGGAAGGTAAAAGCCCATCACTTGGAAATTTCTCGAAACAGCGACCGACTGTATAAAGAAGCGATCAAATTTTCCTAAACAGCCAACATCGATCAATCATTCGTTTCACATCATACCGTCGACTCGAACGAGAACTCGTGATGATTGTAGCTGATAGTGTAGAAGCTCGTTCCTATGGACATACTGGTACTCGATATGCTGCGATCCGTACTCGGAAAAGGGACCTTTGTCGGCGTCCCTGTAGAGCTACGAGGACGCGACGCATCTGTCAGTGAAAATGTGGAGGTGGCGGTATTGACTTTCGAAGGGAATTTTCGTCGGCAGTCGAGGATAAGAACGATGACGCGGTAGATCTGTAGTATGACGAATAGGAAGTTCTTGATCGTGTAGAAGAGAAGATTGTAGCTGAAGAGCTTCATTACTAGGAGGCAGTAGAGACGAAGTATGAGATACGGTCCTTCATGCATGACGACCGTTGTCAACAAACTCCAGATCTCGAACTGGCAGCACTTGTGCGATGTGAGGCGACGCAGAGGCATCGCTTCGAGGGAAAGACGCGGTCGACGGGACTTAACGACCGTTAATACGATGGTGAACTGGAAAAGACTCAGCGACCAGATGGTCAGTACCACATAGTTCATGACCTCGCTGCGTAGGAGATCTGGTTCGTCGAAGAGATAGAACAAGTCTATCATGTCGAAACTGATGCTGAAGTAGACGAAGAGCAGCTGCGAAAGTTGGTCACGTGAGACATTTCCTTTCGGCAGCGTCCACCTTCCCATGATCAGCAGCAGCAGCATAACCTCCTCCAGTGTGTAGGCCAGCGGTTTACGGTCGAAGAACTCGTCTATCGACACCAGACTCTGCATTCAGCAGAAACAACACAACTAAACTTTGTCTGATATACTCATTTTATGCGTTTCAGGATATAGACAGACGTTGGCTTATATAGAACGGTATCCAAGTTAATAGCGTCAACATGCAGACATCGTCTGTAGGCCTAATTATGTGGAACACTAAAAAATCAAGAACAAATTGAACGAAAAGATTCGTGAATAGACTAAGCCTAGGATACCAGCGAGTCGGTTCACTGTAACCCTAAATCGAGGTCATATCAGATGTGGCACAATGTTGATGCGGAGTGCTCGGATAAGGTTTCATTAGTCAGGCGTTACTCCACGACGGCGACTCTATAACGATGCAACATCGCAAGAACCATATGACATACAACCAATAGGCTACCGGTGACGACTGACAATCTTCGACAGTATCCGATGACTTGATTTTTGGCCCTGTTCCCAAGGTCCAAATGTCCTTCCTTAAATTTCGGTTTCTAATTCAGTCCTCATAGGTTCATAGCACATCTTTCTCGCTTCTTCCTCATTACAGCTTCTTTGATTGATGAACTTCACTGGCTTCCAATTGCTTCTTGAATCCGATACAAAGTCCTCTACATGTTGTGTTTCCATAACTCTGTAAGAACAGACTTCCAAGTATACCCTATAGCTTGTGATCTTATGTGCAGACCCGTCACCTATGTTCCTTCTCTTCATCGTCTCAGATCTCTCATGCACCGTCTTCACCTTTTTATCTTCACCTTTTTGTCCCTCGGTGAAGACTGCTGCTTTGGTCCATCATTGCGCCTTTGCCATTACGGGTCCATCCTCTTTGAATGACCGTCCTCTGTTTACGCTCTGTGAATTTAGCTGAGGTCTCTCCGACTCTCCCTCAACTGCCAGCGGTCTGAAAACTTTTTTTATTTCCCCCGTGGCTTCCACGCTAGGCGCCTCTGAATTGGCTATTATATTCTGAAAGACGCTTTGAAAATTATAAAATACAATACGTACAATAAAACAAATAGACTATGATATAATATTATAGGGTCATACCCGCATTTCAATTATTTCATTTTTTACTTTTCCAAAGTCAACATGTATATTGTTTAGGGGCTAGCGACTGCTCTGCCTATAGATCTATGGGGGCGACCCAGGCCCGCAGTTTTGAGGGGCCCACAGTAATAAAAAAAAGTTATATGTTGGACCGATGGTTTGTCAGAGGGGGGCATTGGATGGTTATCACTGCACCCGGGCACGCACTATTCTTAATGCGGCGCTGGCAACAAATAATTCAAATGCGAATCCTACGAGTAATTAGGAAACAACCTAAGGTACGTTGCGCCATAACCTATAGTTCTAAGATCACATGTACGATGGTCAAATCTTACACTTGCACTACACTAGTCATGGTATGAATGATTTGGACTCACGCATGAATGGGCATGACTGGTGAGTCCGACACACGTTCTATTCCCAAGCGGTTGTTGAGCTGAAACGAAACAGTGGAACGTATCCAAGTTTAGAATCCAAATCGGTGGAAGGATGGTAAGCAGGTAGAGAAAGATGCACGGACTGAACCTACAGAAAAATTGAACACAATATTATTGTTAACGTATAGGCTACGAGAAGAAGATGTTACTTTTTACCAGTCAAATTATGGTACATTGCATCCACCAATGCCACGGTATACCACATAGTTCACTAGAATATAGTAGCTTGTGTTTCGCCTCTTAGCCTGCAGTCCCAAACGACAAGTCCAAGACAGGATCTATGTTTACAGGAAAGTGACACGGAAGAAACGTTGTGTCAACACATTTTGTCCCTGCCTAGTGGTCCTCCTCGTCCTCTAGTTTGGTTATTCGTGATGAAGACAATGGTTGGGTAAACGGAAGAAGCATTTAGCAAAAGAAACTGTGGAATCACGACGTTGAAAAGATGCGAATCTATCTCTAAAATTGTAGCAGAATAATAACAAAAGAATGCAGTATACATAGGCCCACGACATCGAACCTATTCAGTCATCTGTATGTAACAAGCCTAAATAGGCTATATACCTTGCAACCGCTCTCTCTTTCAGAGAATACAACATCAGATATGATCGCTGGTCCACGTGTCCGCAATAATCTTTTTGCTTGCAACTATTCAAGAAGCCAAAAGTCTTTCGGTTTCCTTAACTCAGTTTGAAATGCACTTCTTAGGTAACTCCAAAGATTAGCAGTAGACTGTTTTATACAACTTACTGGATGAAGCATGCTACCGGCGATGATATATAAACTGTCGTCATTAGTGTAATGTAATGTAATTAGTAATTTCCATTGCACCGCTCACAGCCGTGGCTGTTCATCCATTCACTGTTACAATAAAAAAGTGTACCAATGATTCTGCATAATGATTTAGTTACCATTTTGGTTCTTGTCCTTGTCGCATGACGATGCTGTAGATGGTTTCAATGACGAATATTACAAAAAGAGACATGAGCGACCAGACTGCAGTGCTTCCGGCGACGCAGGAGGCTGCCACGATGGCGAATACCATGTGAACGATGAAGAAACATCGCGCAAGCAAAGCCTTAGTTACGGTCAACGCCGTTCTCATGCGAGCTCTCCGGCTGTACTCCATGAACTTGCTTCGATGATTCTGAAATCGTACAAATAGACATCTTAAGTCTCAGCAAAACGTGTGCACATGTAACTACGTGACAGTAAAATGAAACGAGATATCAGAGTTTTCAAAGTCAGGCCTGCTTTAAAATGGAATCAATCGGTGCAACAAACGGCTCTCTCTCTCTCTCTCTTTCTCTCTCGCTCTCTCTCTGTCTATCTCTCTGGCTCGATCACTTCCTCTCGTTCTTCCCCATCTCCTCTACTCTTTCTGTCCCTGATTTTTCGGTATCCATGCACGTATAGCCTACATGTTGTCTACGTCTTTCTCTGGGTCAAACTATCGCTGCAAGATTCAAGTTGGCTGCATAAACAATTTGGCGTCACGCCTTTAATACTGTATTATGTATACCGTGCGCGAATTCGTAGAACATACATGGATACGAGTCCAAGGCTCCGACGACCCAATAGGAAAGCGAGTTATAAATAGCGTGGCCTGATTTGTAACTTTCGTACGCGAGTAAGTAAATATTATTCTGATAATTCTGATAAATATAATCATATTTCACAAGGTAGTATTCACAAAAATACCTGGTTTAGTAATATTATTATATTTCAGTGGCGCAAATTTGAATGAAATGGATAAGAACGGAGCGCGTTTAGAATTTTAGTAATTAATTCTAAATCGAAAACAGGTTGGTGATGGCCTCGCTGCAAAAAAGACCTAGGAAAAGAGCGTTTAATCGGTAAACTCAAGCTGGACGAATGAAAATGTTCTTGCTTACCTTGGAGCTTGACGGATGAAAATGTTCTTGCTTAACTTGGAGCTGGATGGATGAAAATCTTCCTGATTAAATTGGAGATGGATTGATGAAAATAACGCTTGAGAAATGGAAACAGGAAAAAGTTTCTATTTTTACTTGAAATAGAAGCTCGATTGATGAAAATGCCCGTCCTTGAATTGGAGCTGGATTAATGAAAATATTCTTGCTTAAATTGCAGCCTGATTGGTGAAAATGTTTCTGCGTATATTGGAACTGAATTAATGAAAATAACTGTTGGTTGAACAGGGGCTGGATTTTTGAAAATCATCGCTTGATAGATGGAAGCTGGATTAATGAAAAACGCTTGTGTAATGGAAGCTAGATTAAAGTATTTTTATATCTGAAGTGGAAGCTGGATTAAGGTATTTTTATATCTGAAGTGGAAGCTGGCTTAAGGAATTTTTATATCTAAAATTGAAGCTGGGTTATGGTATTTTTATATCTAAAATGGAAGCTGGATTAAGGTATTTTTATATCTGAAATGGAAGCTGGATTAAGGTATTTTTATATCTGAAATGGAAGCTGGACTAAGGTATTTTTATATCTAAAATGGAAGCTGGTTTAAGATATTTTATATGTGAAGTGGAAGCTGGATTAATAAAAAAACCGCTTGGAAACTGAAGCTGGATGAAGATTCCTTATAGGTGAAATAGAAGGATTGACGTATATAACGCTTGATAAATGGAAACTGGACTGTTGATTTTCATTCATGTATTTCAACATGCATCCAGCTTCTATTTAAGCTGTAAAGCCGTTCATCCAGCTTTCTTTTATCAAGCGACTATCAATCAAGCATTTTTCATCGATCCATCTTCTACTTCAGATATAAATATACCTTCATCCAGCTTCCATTGAAGGCGTAAAAATATCTGATTCCAGCTTCAATTACTTAAGCGTTTATCATTAATCTAGCTCCTACTTCAGATATAAAATTATCTTGATCCAGCTTCCATTTAAGATATAAAAATGCCCTAATCCAGTTTCGTTTCACAAGCGTTTTATCATTAGTCCTGCTTCCATTTTTTAAGCGTTACTTTCGTTAATCCAGCTTCTATTTCACCTATAAGAAATCTTCTTCCAGATTCCATTTCTCAAGTGTTTGTTTCATCATGCCAGCTTGCATTCCAGTCATAAAATATCTTAATCCAGCCTCCATTTATCAAGCGATATTTTCATAATTCCAGCCTCTGTTCAACCAACAGTTATTTTCATCAATTCAATTCCAATATAGGGCATACAAAGAAACATTCTCACCAACCAGGCTCAAATTTAAGCAAGAATATTTTCATCAATCTAGTTTCTATTTCAGGTATAAAAATACTTATTCCAGTTTCCGTTACTATAACGTTATTTTCAGCGATCCAGCTCCAATTTTAGCAAGAAGATTTTTATCAATCCAGTTTCTATTCAGCAACGCGATTGTTTCGTGTGTCCATCTTCAATTTTTATAAGCATTAATTTCATCAATGCAACTTCATTCAGGAAACGCTCTTTTCCTCGGTCTATTTTTGCAGCGAGGCCATCAGCAACCGGTTTTCGATTTATCACGAGTTATTTTCATCAATGCAACTTCAACCTCTGATCCTATGCCGCGCACGCTAGTGCACTTCGTCTGGCCATCGATTAGGCCTACAATGAACCTTCTTCGCAGCGCGCCATTACTTGAATAATCATTACGACTAATTACTAAAATTTCTAAACGCGCTCCGTTCGTATCCATTTAATCAAAATTTGAGACACTGAAAAATAATAATATTTCTAATCCAATTTAACAAGAATATTTACTTACTCACGTACGAAAGTTACAAATCAGGTCACGCCATTTATAACTTGCTTCCCTATTGGGTAATCAAAGCCTTGGACTCGTATCCATGTATGTTCTACGAATTCGCATACCGTGCAATACCCAGTCTATATAGAACGGCTGCGTTCAAGATCCGTTTCTACAATTCGGGTTCACGTCGTGCATGGTCCTCCACGAGTTGTTTTTCATTTTTATGAATCTAATGGTCCATTCGAATGAAAGATTATCATCATAGATTATCATCATAGAGTATATATGTACAATTAATTATATAAACCCGATATAATTTCAGGCCTATGGATATACATGTATGAAGTCAACCACGTTTGGTTTTTATCTGCAAAGGTGAAGATGCCGTTTTGTTCAAGACCGATGACGACTAATAATTTTCCAATGTCTATGCATTTGTGTATGAGCACCGAACATACCCCTGCACCACCGTCCCCACCCCCTCCACCCCGCCCACAGTGGGCTCTTTCTGCACCGAAAAAACCAAGGACAGCTGTTAGAAGCGATCATCCGAAACGATTGCAGTTAGAATCGAGACTGAAGACAAAAATCAAAGATATCGAAGCGCTGCTTTAGCTGATGCGACTAATATGCACCACTGTCAAGTCTCGGATCATAAAATCTTAATTAAGCTGCACGGTAAGTCGTTTTGATAGAATTAAACGCACGCAGTATATATTATATCTATAGGCTATAATAGCTCAGTCGTACCTTCATGAGAATGGCGATACAAACCACAGGACGCTAACGGCCTTCGTAGAATCTCCGGTGTGAAGACGACTGTCTCATACTGTCGCAGAACTTTTACAGATTAATCGCATTGAGTGAAGCCAAGCGAGACACCTTGTCGCTTCTATAGCAGCCCTGTCTACCAACGCTCAAAGGCTGGCCAAGCCACAATGCATATTCTGACGACCTATATTCCACGACCCGATCTCGGTCGCTGTGCCAAGGTATTGTGATATTTGAGATTATAGTCAATTGGTTCAAACGCCTCTAGTGGTTTTTTCAACGATTCTCCACAGACAACTGGTTAACAGATCTTACGTGGGTGCGTTGCTAAAATAAACCATTCGCATGACTTGACAATGAGACATCAGCGAGGCGCGCTCAGTTAAGTTTTTTTTATTTAAAGACATCATAATAAAATGGAAAAAATGCTGTAGCATTGAAGCCACAGAATAAAAGATAGGCTATTGATTGATGCTTGACAACTGGCAAAGTAAGGATTTGATGCATGCAAAATATTCGTGCTGCCCATTTCATGCATGCCTGTGACACGAAACGGAGTATACCCCCATAAAGCTATCTGGGGGGAAGAATTAATCTATCCTCCCGGATGGAATTAACCGGTCTATACTATCCGGGGGATAAACCATTCTATCCCCTTTTTTGAAAAATGCGCATAATAAAAAAATGTATGCTCTAATAAAAGTTTAAAGTGACTAATTGTTTTAAGTGTCCTAAGCAATGTTCAGAGAAAGGCAACTCGAATTTATTTAGTGACTTTGAGTGTTCTTAAGTGTTTTAAATGTTTTAAGTGCTCTAAAAACAGGGCAGAACAAATTATCTAGTAGAAATAAACATACCTGTTAGTGTCATTGTTCAAAACAAAGCAGATGAAAATTAATTTGCAAACAAAATACACACGGAAGCGGTTTTTTCGACTTTTTTAAATTTGGGGGATACAATTAATACGGGGATACTCTATTTCGTGACACCTGCACTTTAAAAGGGTTCCTCGAAAATTAACTTTTCCGAATCTGCGTGAGTAGCATATGTTCTCAAGCATATGCGCAATCGGTATAATAGGTGATTTCAATTTCCAAACTTCTATTATATGCCAGTTGAAAGCCAAGCTCAGGACACCAGCTCATTTGCAATCGTTTCCGAGTTCTGCCCAGAATGTTTCATTATAAACCGAACCTTTCTAATTAGGCAAACGGAAGACATAATCGTTAAAGTCCTCAAACTGATCAGCAGAAGCTTCAACTAATCCTGACGCTTATAATAGCCTGAAAAAGTGCTGTATTATGCCAAACAAATTTTTCGAGGGCATAGATCCATCCAATAGCGGCCTATGTAGTTCACGACGTATGACACTGGTGGTTGTACAATTCGATTTGAATGGCATTCACGTAAATAATGCTATTAATCTTCGTTTATCCTAATTTCAAACTGACGCATGTAGTCCAGCATTATTACAATTCATAGTATGACGGATCATCATAAGTTATTACTGGAGTCGAATCTAACCTCGGCAGCCAGCAGTGCGCTCACCACATCATGCTACTCATTTTACAAAGGACATCTGCCGATTGGAAGGTTGAGCGGACGTTGTATTGTATTGTATTGTGTTAGGCCTATATTGTATTAAGACATTTGTTAGACTTATTTGGGGCTAGACAAACAAGTCTAAATTTTGTGTCAGATAAACGATGTATTGGATTTGATTTTGTCATTGCTCATTGAGACTGTATATGTAACTCTGCCACTTGCATTGTATTGTAGGCCCATTGTATTGTATTGCATTGTATTGTACTGTATCTATGAATTTATATAGCGTCTCTTCTCACAGTGCGCACCAATCAGAGGCGCTCCCAGTGTGAAGAACCGAGAGAGAAGAAAGCAGTTTTGAGAAAGCGGAAAGACGTAGGCCTACTTGTAAAGAAAACTCGAGGTAGGCCTATCAGTTAAGAGCAAAGAATGCGTCGATGTAGAAAGCTGATTTTGAAGTGCAGGAATGTGTTGTCCTCTTCTTCGTGAATCTTCCTATAATTGACCTGCGTGTTTCTAATGCTTTCAATAATTTAAACTTACTGGATTCATTTTACAGCCTTTCAAGTGGAAAACAGTCGATATCCGATGTACATGAGAATCTGTATCCATACTGATTGAACAGTCCAATGTTGATGTTTAACGACACCTTCACACCAAAGATGATTTGCGACGCCCTCCTCCTTTATCCAGGCTTGGGACTGGCGCTGCCAGAGTGCGAACAGGTCTTTATAACTGCAACGGGCCGTCATAAATGAAGATTCGCGTCTACATGTAATACCTCGCCCGTTACGTCGCTGTAGGGCTTGCCTCGCCCATGCAGGCTATAGACAGCCAATCGCTTCCAAACCGATGCAACTCATACAGGTGTCGCAAGGCGGCTTTCATACATTCGGCGACACGACATCATAACCATCATAATAAACAGGATTCTATTGTGAAGGTCACAACAATTACTTGACCCGGTTGCGCACAGAAGCGCGTGTTTTTGAGTGCATGTTTTAGCCTGTCAGCCCACAACCAGCGTTGTGGGCTGACAGGTTCAAGGTTCTTTCAGCCCACAACGCTGGTCTAAATCAAGGTTCTTTCAGCCCGCAATGCTGGTCTAAACAGGTCTAAACTGGTCTGAACGGAAACATTCTCACACGAGAAATTTGCGAGGGACGACGAATTTAAATATTTGAACGGTCTTATTTTTTGTTTGATCTGCATGTCTGCACGTACCCTATTATATACAGACAATGTTGAATGTTTGATCCGAGACACATGTACCGGTAGTGAGCGAAAGGTTCGAAATGAGACCAGTCTAGCAATATTTCACTGTATGCATACGCGCATTATATAGGCCTATTATTATACTGGTCTAGGAAAAATCTAATCAGTATCAATTGCAAGTATTTATTTCTTTTCTCTTTCTTATTTGTTTTTTGTCCACGGCGACTATAAAATTAGGCCTAATTTATCTTTATGCAGCAGTAGGTTGCGCTCCGTTGAGCTATAATAGGTTGTCTACAAAAATCAGGTCAGGCGAAACTTCTGCCAGGTTATATGAGGGTTCCCATTCTGGACACTTGCCACTGCTTTCTTAGAAGGAGAAATTCAGCTCATCAGAATGAACAATCGTAATTGCAAATGAAAAAGAAATTTTTCGAATGCAATTATTATTATTGTTACCATTACCGCTACTGCTTTGTATTGTTGTTGTTGTTGCCACTGCTGCTGCTGCTGCTACTGCTGATGCTACTCCTACTACTCCCTTTAAATTTGGATTAGCCTACAACATAAATTTTTCAATTATACGCATTTTTCAATAAAGGACATATAACGATTTATCCCCACGGATAGTCTAGACCGGTATATTCCATCCGGGGATACATTAATTCATCCCCCCGGATAGTTTTAGGGGGGTAGAATATCAGATGACACCGGCTCAGTGGACTCTTCAGAATCCATGCTAAAAACGTACTTGTTGGCTAGGACTTATCCCGCCTATTAGCTACTACACGGTGATTCATAAAGAACGTTACCCTACATATTTTACTGTAACTCTGCCAAATATCGGTCTATGTCAACGAGATTTTAAGTGAAGATAGAGGATTCTTTTTTGAACATGAAGAAAGTTAAAATTATGTTCAAATTGAACTCCTTGGGAAGTTACGCATGCGCAAAGACGCGTAAGGCCACTACTCTGCTGATTCATCGATGATGCGCCGATCCATTTCGTACCTTGCTACCACATTGATGATATAACTCATTGACATCATTTTATACTGATTTTATTATTATTATTATTAGAGTATTATCATTGTGATATTTTGCCGAGGTAGGAGTAATCACTCAGGCGTCAAAACCATTTCCGAAGATTAAACAGCAGTGTAATGAATTATTATTATTATTATTATTTATTATTTCATATATTTTTTATTTATTTATTTATTTATTTATTATTATTATTATTATTATTATTATTATTATTATTATTATTATTATTATTATTATTATTATTATTATTATTATTATTATTATTATTATTATTATTATTATTATTATTATTATTATTATTATTATTATTATTATTATTATTATTATTATTATTATTATTATTATTATTATTATTATTATTAGACTATTATTAAGTCGTTGTTTCCTTGGTTGAGTAATGCAGTTTGCTCATTCAGACAAAATGAACGATGCTGATTCTGTTCTTTGAAGCGCATTATAACTGACGCTTCTTGGCATATTACTCCTTGTACCTGCCGCACATAAGCTGTCTTTGCTCCCTGCAGAAGCCGTGAGCTGTTGAGTAGAACGACTGAGACCGGTCTTACTTCTCCCACTGCTGTTGTTGAGATCGTCCGTTGATAGGTCGTCGATAATGGCTGGGCTGGCAGCATCCTCTAGACCCAGTTCCCCCTCTGATGTCCTTCCGCGCTGGCTGATCATTATCGCGGCGAAACGATAGGTCTGCAGAACAATGACTAGGATGTTCTTGAAAGTATAGAAGATGAGATTGTAGCTGTAGATGCGGAGAACGACGAGACAATGCATTCGAAGACAGAGGAATGGAATGTCCTGGACGATGAGGTTCGTCAGAAGACTCCAGATACCCGACCGGAAGCACTTACAGCCGTTCAGTCGCATCAGAGGAGACGTCGTAACTGAGATCGGCGCCAGACCTGGCTTCCGTGTCTTCAGGACCGTCAGGACGATCGTGAACTGAATGAGACTGATCGACCAGATGGTCAGGATGGCGTAGGGCATGCCGCTTGCGACCAGGACGGCAGGCTCCTCGAAGAGTTGGAACAGCTCCATGATGTCGAAACTGATGCCGAAGTAGACGAAGAGGAGCTGGGAGAGCTGTTCACGGGAGAGATGGGACGTCGGAAGAATCCATCTTCCTAAGATCAGCAGCAGCAACATGACCTCTTCTAACGTGTAGACCAGCGGCTTCCGACTCAAGTAATTCTCGACCGGAAACAGACTCTGATAAAACGTATGCCATCAATTGAAACAATTTACTATTTTAGAACCACATTCGCTTCTCTACATAGGCTAATATTTCAATGCGTCCATGGAACAAAAATAATTTCGTCAGAAGACACCTCGTAGACAATGCAATTTGTTTCTTTTAATGTTGTTCATGTCTAATTATATCAGCATATAAGACAACCTTATGGCAAAAGATGGTTTAATCACTCTGCAACAAATTTATGACAGAAGACATTAATCAGTCCAATTAGACAACAACTTCTTATCAGGAAATCTGCAGCTTATCAGCTCACGACGCGTCAATAATAATTACTGACAGAAAAGCTTATCAATTGAAGATGGCTTTGTGGCAAAAGACGAGCTAGAAGACGCTTATAATCAGTTTAGACAACAGCTACAGACTATGGTATATACTATACAGTATGCACGCTTATTGAGAGAGCAGGTTGTGATCTCCGCAATCGGGTACAGGTCAAGTAAAACGAGAATGACAAGCGCTAATATTATGTTAGTCACTATAAATGTTATATATAGATATTCGTTTTATTGACAAAATAACCGATCGACATATATATAACGCGACAGTTAACAAGCACAAAGGAGCAGCGGATAAAGCCTAGTAAATGTTTTTATACAGCATCCGTGTTATGAAGTTTTTATTGTTTTTATTGGTTAGTTCGAATGGATGTAGCCTATAGGGCGTAGATTGTATTTTCCAGGGAGTCTATCGGAGAAAAATTTGCGAAGAACATGATTGTCGTCTATAATAATAGCTGCAAAGAGTGCAGCATCAGCAGACTCAGCCATAATGGCTGCTTTGGGGGAGTCGGATGGAAGGAATCCAGCTCGTCTGACAGACCCTGTGCTTTAAGCTTTAAGTGCGCAGAATGAGCCAACGACAACTTTAAAATTACTCATAATAACTGATTGACATTTAATTATTTTATTAGACTCCTATATATTCTTAGTAGGCCTACCGTATTTGAATATATATATATATATATATATATATATATATATATGTAGGCCTATAGGCATTTTGATAGCAGAACAGGATTTCAGACACATGCGCTTATGTGCATACTCAATGTTTGTCTAGCGTTTGATTTGCATGCATGAAATTGATACGTTTAAATCTCAGACGATCAAGCGATATTGTAAAACTCTATAATTAAATTAATTAAACGTCTACATGGATTCTAAAAAGTTTTTGTAATATAACTAATATGTATGCGTACATGCATGCCTGCATGCATACGTCCGTGCCTCCGTGGATATTTTACCAACTATAAGGCATAGGTAGGCCTATAGTCATACAAGTATAGCTATAGTGCAGAATGCAGATGCGGATTTATGCGCCGAATATATTGATTGCCAAACGCCTGACAGTCTTGTGACAGGACAGTGATGGAAACAAATGATTTTTTCCAGGACATCGGACCTGACCTGACCTGACCTGCATTATGCATCGCTGCCACTTCAAGCGTCAGTGTAATGCAAGCTTCATTTCTGTATTATAATTATCATTTTTATTTCTTGCTATCACTGCCTGTACAACTGTACATGAAGCTTCGAACACAGACTGAGCAAAATGCCAAGTCATATTAAAAACTATTGTGTGTAATAAACTGATTTGTATGAGCAATTAGTAAATTGCCAATTGGTAGTACACGTGTCCTGGGTAGAGTTGAGCACAAGAGAAGGGGGAACGAAATGGACTCACGCAAATCTCATCTTTGCCTGAGATTCCGATGCATGTTCCGTTTCCCGATGCTTTCACGGTTTTCAGGCATTGCAGGAGATCGAGATTAAGGATCCAGATCGGTGGAATAATAGTCAATAGATACAGACAGATGCAAGGACTGAACCTGAACATAAGAAATGCATGAATAAAACACTCGAGTAAATAAATAGTAGATGAACCAGTCAACAAACAAGCATATATAGTATACGGAGTTACGGACTTATATCTATTATGTAAATGAATTATATAAGCTAATGATGCCTAAAGAGTCAAGTAATTTCTAATTTGACTCCCCACTGTTAAGATGATAACAATCTAGGTCACCGTCAACTGAGCACTCTATTATTAGGGCCTCTAATAGTGTAGATATAATCACAAGCAGGCGCACAGATTTCAGTTCTCTACATAGGCAATATAAAACCACGTGACGTCATGCACATGAAGAAAATGGTAATCTACCGCTTAGAGAAAACTGGCAACCACCGTGCACGTTGTACTCACCACTTGGGTTCTTTGCATTTCTTCTTGGCAATCCTGTAGATGGCTTCGTAAACGAAGGCACCGAGTCCGGCTATGATCGCCCAGACGGCGCTGCTTCCGGTGACGCAGTTGATGGACCAGATGGTGAAGAGCATGTGACCAGTGAAGAGAAAACGAGGAATCAAGCACTTGAACAATGTGAAGGCAGCCTTTGCCTGCTCGTTCATTCTGTCACGTCAGCTCAGCTAATGGTACTAAGTAAAGAACATATTAGTGTAAGGCCAATAGGTAAGGTATGGCATTACATCTTTGACAGTGGTTCATCCACCTGTTGAATCTTTCTTCGATTTAAGTGCAAGCTCAGTCGTTAATAAGACAATTCAAACGAGGAACGAAATTGGATATTCGAAACCAGTTAAACCAGCTATTGTTGAATAAAAAATGCTTTTGCTAGGTGAGTCATTATAGGTTATACAATATGCAATTGGGTCTATGGGTGCGTTTCAGTTTTGGTTAATTAGGAAAGGTAAGGTACCTTAAGCAAAGACATTGCTAGTAATGAGTCATCTTTTGCAGTCACATTCTATTATGAAGGTTACAAGAACAACTCCTGTGGCACTTATAGAAAATAGCACAGTATAGGCATTGATAAAGTGATTGGAGTTAACTCGAAAGCAGATTGAAGGCTGATGTTTTGGACACTCAAACTTTGTCAAAATATTTAAAAGATCACGTTATCTGCTCAATACGAGTTATGCTAGTATGAGTGAGCTTCATTATAATTGATTATTAATCAATGAAGAATGGCCATGCATAGCATTGCATAGCATTGCATAGCATTGCATAGCATTGCATAGCATAGCATTGCATAGCATTGCATAGGCCTGTGCATAGGTCTGCGCATATCAATATTTTGTCAAATGAATGATGTAAAGAATGGCGAGTAACTCAAAGATACATAATAACAAATATGCAGGAATCAATTAGACCTAGGTCTATAATGAAGTTATGTAGTTGTTCATAGGTCTACCAATCGCAAAGGATCGACCGACTGTCGGTCTATGAAACGAAGAAATGAGATTCAATGGAAACCCGGAAGGATTTGTTTAGATAAACAAGAACGAGAAAACTATTAGAAATTAGCGTAGGCTATACATTTACGTGTGGGGCAGTGTACGATTATCATGTAGGTCTAACCGACAAACACCAAAGCAGAAATCTTTAGAATACGGGATCTGCTGTACGTTAGGCTACTGTTGCGTTATACTTACTCTGCGAGTCTGTGCATACTGTAATGAGTCGTAGGTCCTACCTGATGACTTAGTATATATAGGCTACATCCGTAATGCATGCATTTCAATAGAGATGGCTGCTTGCATACGACGACATTGACCTCTCACAGTAATTACGGTGCTATTACAGCGCAGTTTTTCTACAGGCTCTCACAGAATAGACATGATCATAAATTGTCTAGCCTACCGGATGCTCGCAGAGAAAACTTTCGGTGTATATGCCTATCTGTCTCAACGATCTGGAATGCGCTATATACTCGTCAAACTCGTCTTCCATAGGCCTATAACCTTCCATTAAAAGCTTACGAAGACAATTGAACTAAAGACCCACCTCTTCATATCATCTGACTAAGCCACGTGACTATACCTGAGTATACGTCTTGTATTGATTCACCTCAATCCTCCTCAGGAATTGAAGAGTCTGCTCACTCTGCTGCGATCCATCTAAGAAGTATAACCTACATACGTACCGGTACACAGACCATGCAGATTTGAATTGTGTATTCAACTATTTAGACCAGCGATGACTAGGTCTGCTGCTATGACTAGAGAATCATAAGGTTTTAAACTTTCGCATGTATATAGCAGACATGCCAACAAGACCAAAGGAACACCTACAGTGTGGCCAGAGCTAAGCTCCAGAGCGCTCAAGTTCAAGCAGGCACGAGCAGGCTGCACTACCACCACCACTGGTATGCAGATTGACAGGCCTAGTCTGCATAGATAATGTATTTATAATTACCTCGAAGAAATTTTTACAGCGTCATAGTGGATAAATGTTTGCATGTATACCCTATAATGGTTACTTTAAGCACCTATTTTTATAAACCTGCGCATACCACATGTAATATAATATTCAAGTGGTTAGATGAATCATGCCATTCTGCATGTGAAAGCATGCAGTGAAGTAGGCGTACAAAAGACTTGGTATAGACCTATGCCATCTACCGAGTCAATCAGGCATAAGCATAACTGTTTAGAGGTAGTTGGACTCTATAGTAGGATCGGAACACTGAAGAAGAGAGATTGAAACCATTATTTTCAAACTCTGCTGAAATCACATCAATTTAGAGAAAGACAGACAAACAAACAAACAAAGGTAGACAGACAGACAGACAGCCAGACAGCCAAAAAGTGAGAGTGACAGAGAGACATTTAGAGAAAGAGAGAGACAGACAGACAAACAAACAGAGATAGACAGACAGACAGAAAGTGAAAGTGACAGACACATTTAGAGAGGGAGAGAGAGACAGACAGACAGAGATAGACAGACAGAAAGCGAGAGTGACATAGACACATTTAGAGAAATAGACAGACAGACAAACAGAGATAGACAGACTGAAAGAGAGTGTGACAGAGAGACATTTAGAGAAAGAGAGAGACAGACAAACACAGATAGACAGACAGACAGACAGACAGAAAGAGAGAGTGACAAGAGACATTTAGAGAAGGAGAGAGACAGACAAGCAGAGATAGACAGACAGACAGACAGAGAGAGTGACAAGAGACATTTAGAGAAAGAGACAGACAAACAGAGACAGACAGACAGATCGTCGGGGTTCAATTTCTTCAGGCATTCAGATGTTTTCCTATTTCTGTTCCACGTCTTACCTGCCACACACTACAGTTCCGAGGCTATATATTGGAAAAGGATTCACGTCTGCCACTCAGGTTGGCTTAAGGGATTTTGTTCTTCTTCGGATAACAAACCACTCTACATTAACGATATTCTGAATAGTTTACCTCTTGAAATACTCATCGTATTCGGGTGAGGCATGTAAGTAGTGGCGCTACATTTATCTTTTATAATAGTCTTAGCATAATCTGCTGAAATTAAATATATTGAAATTTGTTCGTTGATGTCTATATTGATAAAAAAACTGCACATTTTAGGCTACAAAAACAATCAAATTTTAGGCTAAAACTCGTCACTTTGAAACGCAAAAGTGTTCTAAAAATAAGACAAAATACAAAATACTATAAAACACTGGGAAGTTCATTCCTGGAACTAATCTGTACGATTTACAGTTTACACGCATAGCTGACGTAGACAATCTCCAATGTCGATGTTATAATTATTAAGGAGAATTCAAGTTATTCAAGTTATCGCATTTCTCCGTGGCTGGCCCTGCGACCTGGAATGAGTTCCCCGTTATCCTACGTGTAATACCTATATTGGTCTTTCTGCTTCTTTTATTTCTCTTCTTAAGACTGTCTTATTCGACCGGGGTTGGACTGGAAGCGCTCCTGAGTAGCCAACTTTGAAGAAGCGCTACATATATATCAAATTCTCAGTAAATAAATAAATTTGATTCACTGGCATTGGCGCCTCGACCTCTGCATCCCTGTGTGCGTTCGAACCTAAAAACTTGCGCTTTTAGAGGTCAATCGAGGTCGTTGGAGATCGATGCTGAGAATGGATCAACTGTAATACTTGCTGGAAGGTAAAGCTCCACTCGACCTTGTTCAACAACGACCTAAGTTTAAAATATTCCTAAATTTCCTATTAAACAGTCGATTCGAACGAGAAATCCTGATTGTTTTCGAGAGTGTTGACGCTCACACCTCGCGACATATTCGAGACGCTGCGCCCCATGCTCGGCGGTCGAGTCTTCGTCGGAGTTCCTGACCTATCAGGACGCGACACGTGTGTGATGGAAACCATGGAGGCGGCGGTATCCATCTTTGGATCGTAATCGTCTCGGCAGTTGAGAATAAGAACGGTGAAGCGGTAGGCCTGGAGTACAACGACGAGAACGTTCTTGATCGTGTAGAAGAGAAGGTTGTAGCTGAAGAGCTTCATTCCTATGAGGCAGTAGAGACGAAGGATCAGAAACGGTCCGTCCTGCATGACGACCGTCGTCAACAAACCCCAGATCTCGAATTGACAGCACTTGAGCGACGTGAGGCGACGTAGAGGCGTCGCCTGGAGAGAGAGGCGCGGCCGACGGGATTTCACGGCCGTCAAGACGATGGTGAACTGGAAAAGACTGAACGACCAGATGGCCAAGATCACGTAGTACATGTTCTCGTTGCGTAGGATGTCGCGCTCTTCGAACAGGTAGAACAGCTCCATGATGTCGAAACTGATGCCGAAGTAGACGAAAAGCAGCTGGGAAAGTTGTTCGCGAGAGATTTCGCCTTTCGGTAGCATCCACCGCCCGATGATCAGCAGCAGTAACATTATCTCCTCCAGAGTGTAGGCCAACGGTTTACGGTCGAAATACGTGTCGATCGAAACCAGACTCTGCATACAGCAAAACAATGGTCTATACTCTATAATGTGTATGCGTATTATCTTGCAAACAAGTTGACTTTAATTTTATATGCACATACGAATCCATCTGCAATGGTAGGCCTATTCTTATTAGACGTTTCTGGCTAGACATAATTTACTAAAATTAGTAGGCTATATACATTAATGGCGTCAACTCACAGTGCAATGAAAATAGTATAAGCCTACTAAAAAAGCAAATGACATTGAGGGAACAGATTCGTGAACTGACTGAACTTTCTGAACTTTCAAAGCGGTCATCGGAAGGCGGTATGTGTCTCACGCGTAAGAAGTTTAGATGAACCGTTAGTTAAAATGCACCTCACATATATATAAAGCTTTAGGAAACGTGGTGGACATTTTGCCAGAGACTATTTCACAAGTAGGCTTATTTGTGAAATGCTAGAACTTATCAAAGGCGATGTATGTATGCATTAGACTCACGCAGGTCTTGGCATGACTGGATAGTCCAACACAAGATCCATTTCCATGCTGTTGGGTCGAGACGAAACAGTGGAACATGTCCAGGTTTAGAATCCAAATTGGAGGGACGACGGCTAGAAGGTAAAGAAAGATGCACGGACTAAACCTACAAAAAAGTAAAGTACATAAACATGTCAACGTAGGATATGTTTGTTCCTAATAGACTTTTTTGGCTTTTGGTTTTAGAGCATTTAGAACATTTAAAACACCTAAAAACACTCGGAGGCACTAAATAAATTCGAGTTGCCCTTCTCTGAACATTGTTTAGAACACTTAAAACCAGTGGCGTAGCAAGGTTTAGGGGGGCCCTTGTGCAGGGCTTTCGTAGTGGGCCCTTCAATGCTTGAACTTCAAGATTTCAAACAATAAGGCTGTGCACAAGCGCCTGGCTTTTGCGATAAGCTTAGACTATTAATTTTGCAGAGGCCTAGCTCACACTCGAAATTAAATTTTAAAATTAACTTATTTCAATATTATTATCACTATTTTCTTCCGCTTGGCTCTATACGACATTTTCTATTTCTTTAGGCTGCCGGAGTAGCCTACTGAGCAAAATGTATCGGTAAACATCGTTTCCTCTCCTGTAGTATGAATTATAACCATCCACACTGAAATTTTATCAAACAGTTGGGTTATTTGACTAAAAAAAAGAAACCATTTAATAAATTCGTATAATGTGAAGCTATAATCAAGTTTGGGTTACTAAGGTAAGTCTAAAAGAATAATTAAAAAATTCGGAAATGCTGAAAATGTTCGCTTGGGCGAATACCTTAGGGAGAATTCTCTTGCGCAGAAATAATTGAGATGCCTTCGTTCCAGAATTCTGTTGTAAAGTAACTGGCAGGGCTGTTTTTAAGAATTTTTAGAACTGCACATCCTCTTCTCTCCTTTCTCATCCTCCATGGTAAATTACTCCCAATTTGAGGAAAATGACCAATTTTTACTTGTTTTAACTGCACGGAACGTGACGGAAGGGCTTCTACAACTGCACGAATCCATTTAGAACTGCACATTTTGTGTAGAACTGCACGTTAAAAAAGCCCTGGTAACTGGCATATATACCACCATAGTTTCCAAAATGCCTCTCTGCTCGGTGTCGATATTCGAAGCCACCACCACCTCCAGGGCTTTTTTTAACGTGCAGTTGTACACAAAATGTGCAGTTCCAAATGGATTTGAGCACTTGTAGAAGCATTCTGTCACAAGTTCTTGGGCAGTGAAAACTAGCAAAAAGGTCATTGTCATCCGATTGGAAGTAATTTACCATGGAGGATGAGAAAGGAAAGAGGGAGCTGTGCAGTTCTAAAAATTCCTAAAAAAATAGCCCTGACCACCTCAGCATTTATCAAACTGAATTCAATTCTGTCACCAGGCTTGATGAAGTCATCTGGGTCTTATGCATCTGCACAATCTATTCCTGCGCCACCATTGCATGTGTGGATTTGATCATTTGAATATATTCTGAATATTCTTAAAGTAAAAATTTACTTGACTGCGGGGCCTCTCTACAGCCGGGGGCCCCTGTGCACTGTACACAGTGTACAGGCTGCACGACCTATAGCTACGCCATTGCCTCCCAGTCTGATGTAGTCATCGGTACTGCACAAGCACGCTCTCCGCACGCATACATCCGGATAATTTTGCATTTTGGCGGTCTTCTTTACACGTTCTTCTTGTGCTTGACGCTTAGCAGCGCCACTTAAATAAGACTTAGGCATAACTTGAGGGACAGAAAGAGAGTGCCGTATGAGAATTAAAAAGTATACA
The DNA here is from genome assembly GCA_949752735.1 of Lumbricus terrestris. NCBI lineage: Eukaryota > Metazoa > Annelida > Clitellata > Crassiclitellata > Lumbricidae > Lumbricus > Lumbricus terrestris. The sequence continues at coordinate 58,077,850 of OX457039.1, forward strand.
ATTTCCAGGTAAACCCAAAAAATTATTTAGTGCATACTGTGTACGCTGTACATGTAGTTTTGAATACATTCTGAATATCCTTAAAGTGCAAAAATTGATTCTGACTCCGTGGGGGGCCCTTGGCAGCCGGGGGCCCTTGTGCACTGCACAAGCTGCACAACCTATTGCTACGCCACTGCTTAAAACAATTAGAGTCACTTTAAATTTTGATTAGGCCTACAGCATACGTTTTTCAATTATACGCATTTTTCAATAAAGGGGATAGTCCGGATAGTCTGGACTATACTCCGGATAGTCTAGACCGGTTAATTCCATCCGGCGATAGATTAATTCATCCCCCCGGATAGCTTTAAGGGGGGATAGAATATCACGTGACACCGGCGATAACATTTAGATTGTCGTCGTCATAGGCGCAATCACGTCCTTGGGAGGACCATAATGAATCACGTCCTAAAAGTTAGGGGGGGACCATAATAATAAAGCTAGGGGACCACTCAAAAGTTGGGGGGACGCGTCCCGTGGGTCCCATAGGGTGGTTGCGCCTACGGTCGTCGTTACAATAAGAAATGTACAGGCCTACTAATAATATATATATAATTCATGCATAATGATATTGCTACCATTTTGGTTCTTGTCCTTTTCGTCTGACAATACTGTAGATGGTTTCAATGACGAATAGTCCAAGAACGGACGTGAGGGCCCAGACTGCGGCGCTTCCGGTCACGCAAGAGGCTGCCAAGATGGCGAACACCATGTGGATGATGAAGAAACATCGCGCTAGCAAAGCCTTGATGACGGTGATCGCCGTTCTAAAGCGTGCTCTCTGGTTGTACGCCATGAATTTGCTTCGATGATTCTGAAATCATGAAAAATAAATCTCACGTATCACAGTATCATGTAGAATTGTAGATACACAAGAACAATGCAGTGACACATCAGCGTTTTGACAGTCAGGCCAACAAAGATCGTGTAACTCAATTCTAAGATTTTTTTGTCTAATCTTCATCGTGCTCTCTCTCTCTCTCTCTCTGTTTCTGTCTCTGTCTCTCTCGTCTTTTTGTATCCCTATCTACAGATACGTCTTTCTCCATTGACAAACTGCTTTTTGTGACGTTGTTAGTCAACCGATGGCATGCTATAGATCCGTTTGACTACGATTCGCACGTGTTCAAATATAAGCCTTGGTCTCATTCCAATGGACTTCATAATTCAAAAAAAAAATCATCGAGACATATCAACAGATCAAGTTAACCACGTTTGATTATTTATAATGGCGCGTAACCTGTTCTGTTCTAGACCGGTGACAAAAGCATTGATCAAAGTATTAATCAGCTCGTTCTGTACTGAAAGACAACCAGAGTTTGTTAGATGGATGATCCGAAACGATTAGATCTGTTAGATCTGAAGAAAATTCAACAAAGAAATCGAAGCGCGGCTTTAGTTGAGACTAATACATTATTCACCACTGTCCGAATCGAAGCAAAAACTTTTAATCTGTACGGTTATCCGGTTTAAAACGTAAGCAGCAGTATAGTCCTACCCACATGGGAAGTTTGCTATATCCAAGCGCACGACGCTAACGGCTTTCTTAGAACTTCCCTACCGCCTCTCTCATTCTCTGCGAGTTCACAGACGAATATAATGTAGGTCGTCGTGGGCATTGCTATAGATTTGCCAACCTTCGAGTGTCTATAGGTCCTACTGTATATGTTTAAGTCGTCTGTGGACATGGGCGCCCGCAGAAATTTTTGCAGGGGGGGGCAAAACTAGATGGTCACGGTTAAAGTTTTTTGTAGCAAGAGGTTCAGAAATGCAAAGCAGGAAATTAAGAACATACACTGGTATTTTCAGGGAGGTTTTTTTAATTTAAATTTTTCAGTTTCACTTTTTATAATTTTTATTATGAATATAGTTTCTTTAGTGCAAAGATATTTGCTATCAACCAAAAAGTAGCAGTTAGAAGAAAAGGTTCAACTTTCCAGGGGGGGGGGCAAGTGCCCCCTCTTGCCCCTATGTGCGGGCGCCCATGTCTGTGGAGTGTGGTATATAATAGGCTAATAGATCGGCGGCCAGGCTTCTCGCTTCGCTTAACCCTGCAGCACCCCGTGCAGAAGCATATTTGCATAAATGGATATGAATCGCCTACGCATCTAAAGAATAAAACCTGAGGACTACAGATCAATGTACAGGCCTAAACGGTGCAGCAATTTGAGAATTTGTATATATTATATATATATATAGTTATATACACGTCTGCATACAGGCCTATACTGCGATGTAAATATATATAGACTAGCCTATACTTCGTTGTTTGAGAGTCTTATGTGTGTGTAAGCGATGCGTAAGCGATGTGTAGGTGTGTATGTAGCTTGCAGTCATTAGTCACACAGTTGAAATGCAGGCGACCCTATCTATATTCAATTGCAAAACCATTTAATTCCGATTCGTTAGATTACGAACTGCAGTCCATGACCAAATGGGTTCATAGACAGCGACATAATTTATGGTGAAACTAGCGCAGCATCATATTGTTGACCTGTATAGCCAAGTTGACCCTTGCAGAAGAAAAAGATTGATCTTGGCATCGACCTAAAGCTAAGCTGCAAAGCACCGACAATAAGTGTTTTCACAAAGTTTGAGTGCTTTGTATTTCTGACTGGAAAGCATCTGTGAGATCATGTTAAGGTGCGTGTTCAATAATTGTATATTCAACATTAAAACTGTGCATCTATAAAGCCATCTATAACAATGGTAAACGGACATTGCCCACCGGACATGATCCCGGACATACCGGTCATCCCTGGACATCACCCCTGGATATTATCCCTGGATATTAAACCCCGGGGTGGGATATTACCCCAGGCTTAGATATCCTGAAACTTATATATCCAAAATATCTACGAGCACATGTTGAGGTGTGTTAGTATGTTAGATATTAAGGCTGTGCGTAGAAAAATATTGTACCAAGTAGATCTATAAGAATATATTATCACACAAGTCGTCCAAAGATCATAATTATGGATGTAGTTCATTGCATAATTTTGGATGATAACTACATTTACAAGTTTCCAACTGAAGTCGCAAACGACATCAACAAGTCTTAAGTGTATACCTAAATGACACTAATAACCAGTGGCGGCGCCAAGATTTCAATTTTAGGGGGCTGAAGCCTCACGGATGAAATTTTCCATTTTCATCCGGCAAAATTTCTGACGACCTTTTTTTAGTCATCCGGCCGAAATCTCATGAAAATTTTCCATTTTTCATCCGCCAAAATTTCTGACGACCTTTTTTAGTCATGCAGTCGGAAATCGTGGAAATATTTCAGTTTTGCATGTAAAAAAAACCCGGCTTACTTTTTTAGGGGGCTTAGCCTTTATAGGGAGGGCTTAGGCCCCCCATAGCCCACATAGCGCCGTCACTGCTAATAAGTCCTAGTGTTAGAAATCATTAACAGAATGACACCAACAAGTCTTAAGTTTACACATATGTCTAAATGACAGTGGCCTAACAAGTCTTTACCGTGGTGTATACAGTTGACAAAACGAACGAAACCAGGACAAGTAAGCTTTGGCAATTTGATTGAGAATTGCACAGAGGGAATTTTGTCTGGAACGATTATGTCCTACCGCAAAATAAGAGGGATTTTGTCCAGGGAGCAATGTCCTACAACAAAAAGCCCAAACGCCACCACATCACTCCAGTCTTCAAATCACTCCACTGGCTTAAAATACCTGAACGAATAGAATTCAAAGCCCTCTCACTCACCTATAATACACGTCAATCCTTCCAGCCATCCTATTCACCATCCAGCTACTCCGTTCAACCCGCTCCTCATTCTCCATAACACTGCTTCGCCCTTCCATCACTTCATCATTAAATTGTGCAAACCGTTCTATATCCATTGCTGTCCCGCCTCTCTGGAAAAAACTTCCACCATCACTACAACAATCATCTGACCCATCCTGCGAACTCACCAAAACTCCACCTCTTGCCATTATCCCCACAGGTCTTTCACTCAAAACTCAAAACGCTGCTTTTTCACAGATCCCATATCCTGATTCTTCCACTTCTTCTTATATACATGTAGCCTATATCTTCCACGCCGTTTCAACTCTAAATGTCATCCACCATAGCCGTCTGCCTAACTCCTCGCCCGACTCTCCAGATATTGACCTCTGCCTATCGATTTTGTATTGATTGAGCGCCTGTGAATAAGCTGGTTCCCGCGAGCTGGCTTTTTGTGGGCACTGGCTGCACTATAGAGATTTCTAGTTTACGATTACGATTACAACCATGACAATGGCATATTATAGATCTACATGTACACTTGTATATAGTTCAAAGTCTCTCATTACTGAATCTCATTGTAGATATAAGTGTAGATGTTAACGATATTAGCAAGTCTCTACATGTTGTAAGTTCAAACGCAAACGACATTAACAAGTCTTAATGTAGACCAAAACGACACAAAACAAAGTAATAAGTCCATTAGTCCAAGCGTTAAAAATAAAAAATGAAAATTACAACAAGTCTTCAATTTACATCTGAATGACAATAACAGGTCTTTACCGTGACGACATTAAAAAGCTGAGACAGCTTTCTTAAACAGCATAGGCCGAAGTAGTTAAGGTTTATTAATTAAATGTAGAAATAGTGTAATTGCACAAAGGAGGATTATACATGTCCGGGGAGATTTGCCCTACTCAGTAATCGGTTAATTTTGTCCGGAATTAGATCTTTATCCGGGGACAATGTCCAGAGTGATGTTGTTCTAAAGCCGATTAAAAAAAGTTTACAAAACGTGCACACAGGCTAAAAATCCGAGCCTAATTAATATGAATACCGATTTAGTTTAGGCCTATATTCATTTTCAGACACAATTCCATTCGGTTTTTTTTACTAGATCCAGATAGAGACTCGTTTTATACACCCATGTATGGCGATGAGATCGAAGAAAATGTAATGAAGCCATCCAGTTCTAAGATTGTGAGTGCCCGAATGGGTTGACCTATCGGTGAAGCAGACAGCGTGGTGACGACGCAAATCACATTGCATACAAGATACACATAGTGAACAATATTGTATTTGATCATGCAAGCTTTAGTAACATAGAACTGCTAACTTGACCCATATTTCAAGTAGGCCTATGCAAAACCGCAGTGAGAGGCAGTTTAACAGAGCTGGAGATAAAGGTAAAAGTGTCATCGACAGTTGTGGCTGACTACTCCCTTTTGGGCATTATCCTCTTGACAAAATCCCCAGAACAAACTCAAATTATTCGTTCGATACATTCCCGGGTATAGGTAATCCCCCCCATTTTGGAATTCCCACCGGACATAGGCCTAATCCCCTCTGCACAATTAGTTCTTTCAGCATTACCTTTTTGCTGCGTCAATTGGATAAAGACGTCACGGTAAAGATCTGTTACTGACATTAATTTCAGACTTGAGATTTGTCACTGTCGTTCAGTTATTTCTGATGTTAGAACTTCTCAGAGTCATTTAGGTCTACATTTAAGACTTGCTAATGTCGTTTACGTCTTAACTTAGACTTGCTAATGAAGTACACATCTGAAATTATGTTTACAATGAGCGACAGCTATGAGAAAATTTGGACGACTGGTGTAATATAGGCCTACTACTCTTAATTAAAGATGTTTCTGGATGTTGCTTATAGTTGAAATGTCCACCATACAAATATTTCACCTGCATGGACATATTCTTATAGATGTTTTGGATGTAAGATTTTAGAGTGTAATATACAAATATACGCCTTTACAGGTTTCATAATTTTTTAAAAATGTTTTTTAGGTGATTATGCTATAGCCTGGGGAGAATGTCATACCCCGGTGGTTAATGTTCAGAGGAATAATGTCCTCCATCGCCCTATCATTCGCCGTCCTATCCTATTTATTAATAGGTCTATTGTTGAAGGATTTAATTTAATAAAACGAATTAGGTTTCTGTGCAACTTATGGACGGGTTTACTAGTCGGTAACTGTTGATAATAAGAGTTTTTAATACAACTTGTGCTTTCCATAGCCACGCCTCGTCTCGTCTTATTTTCATCCTAAATTCTCTTATTGAAGTGCACTCAGTTTTCTTAAAGTGCCCTTCTTCAAAAAAATCGTTGAATTTAATGACTGCATATGTACACAGTATTATAATGTTGTGTAGGCTACATAATTATTTTTATTGCCTGATCGTATAGGCCTACGACTCTCTGATAGGCTATTGTTGGTATTACGTCTGGTGAAATGGCGATTTTAAGATCTTGGTCCACCAGAATGATCAAATGAGCAATGTTCACTACAAAAGTTTGAGAACAGTATCGTGCGAACGTGTTTAAAAAATTGTGCAATGATCATCTTTTACATGTTCGGACTTGCCACCACCACCCACCAACGGTTATACTTCTTCCCTAGAGCTAAAGTATATTTATCGGACAGCCACAACAGGGTAGTTGTGAAACCTATTAAAGTAATTAATAGGCCTTCGATTGCGCCACATTGCAATGTGCAAGGTATCGACTGACTGGGCAAGGTTGGGTAATGCTCTACGAAATGATCTGAAAGAGGTTTCACGATGTTACAAAATCAAAAAGTGTAATTAGCAGTGATTCGTTGAAACTACTTGTTTCTTTATTATCTGTCCGACTTATTGGTCTATCACATCGTGCTATAATAAATCGACTGTTACAGCCAGCCATAAGCCCATAACTATGGCTCGATGGTAGTCGCTGTGACTATAAAGGAACTTGATTTTTACAGGCATAGCAAATCAGCAATAGGAGCTTCGTTAGACGCCTCTAATGAATCTCCCAAAGAACAGGTTAAGAGTTTTACACGACTTGGTCGTTTGCTCAAAAAGCCCTTCAGAAGACTTACAATAGGATATTAAGTTGTATAATTGCAGTACATCATAATAAAATTCAAAGCAAACGTTGTTGCTTCAGTTTAACCATACACTGTGCGATAACAGTGATCATTAGCGTCGCCCTCCTCCTTTGTCCAAGCTTGGGACTGGCACCGTTAGAGTGCGAACAGTGGCGGAATTAAAGCAGACATGTTCGATTAGTGGGACAGTATGATAAATCGATGTCTGATGGCAGATAGCATCTTATCATGTATAAGAAATTCATGTGGCCAATATCATGTCTGGCTTCTGAATGGTTTTATCGGATTGTTAACTTTAGCGACTCTGTGCGGGTTTTCACATGTATAATACTATGCGTAATCGATATAATATAGGTGGGGAACGGACATTAGCCCCCCTGGACATTATCGCCCCCGGACATTAGCCCCCGGCCCCCGGACATATCCCCCCATTTTTCGTAGGACATTATCCCCCCCGGACAAAGTTCCTCCCACCCATGTGCAAATCGAAGAATAATGCCGTAACCGATAAGACTTCTCACTGGCATTAACATGTAAACGAGAGTTCTTAATGTCATTTAACTACGCTGAGCTTCGTAGCCTTATTAGCATGATAGCATCGTTTCCATTCAGTAAGTATAACCCTACTAAGTAGGTCCGTCAGTAGGCATATACTTAGATTTGAAATGATCGAATGGGAATCGTATGCAGGGCTTCAACTTTGGACTTATATATTTTTTACATTTATGAGAGTCTTTTTATAGGACGTTTTGGTACATATAGGCCTAGTAAAATTGACACAATGAGCTGTTCGGGTCTTCCTACATTTAACACCTTAAAATATTTTGTCATATAGATGCACATATCAAACCTGGATATAAATTGGCAGATCTTTACAAAGATAAACTAATGTGTGATGTATTAACTTAACATTACGTCGATTGTTATATTTTGTGGATCATTTTTAGGTAATGATATCATAGACTGGGGGGGGATAATGTCCTACCCCGGGGGAATATGTCCGGGGGGGCTTAATGTCCGGGGGGATCATGTCCGGGAAGATAATGTCCAGGAGGGGCTAATGTCCTACAACCAATATAGGTAATGGTAATCTCCAACTTCCAAAGCGACACTTGAGAGCCAAGTCCAGGACTCCAGCTTATTGAAAGTGCTGCAGATGTAAGCTTATGTCGAGAATGCGTCATATATTGGTCGAGCTTTGCTAATTAGAGACGCAGTAGGCCTAATTATTAAAGACCTCCAATTGACCAGTTGACCTAGAAACTATGACGTATGCTTTGTACATGATTGTAGTCCTTAATGTATTCTTTGAAGGATTGTTCAATTCCAGCCTCATTTGCGATTCAAACGCCATGCAAATGCCGTAGTTAACATGAGACACATCTACGGCTGTGCAAACATAACACTGTTGCATGTTGCATAGGCTTCATATTGTTGTTGTCAGTTGCACGACATTAATCTATGCAGTGGCTATGCTGAAAGGCGACATAGTAAACCAGAAAACTGAATGTTAATTAGTTTCAAGCTTAATTTAGATCAGATTAAATTTATCGAACACAATAGTAGGCCTACTTTACTTGAGAAATTCAGCACTAGTTCCCACAATAATTTCCAGCTTGAAATGCTATTACTCGTTGTATATTAGAAAAAAAAACCCAGTTAAATGGGTGTGTTGCCCCTCCTCTCACCTACACCTTTATTTGATGTCTCTTGCAAATAGATTTTCGTCAGAATATGAAGATAATTATTATATGCACCTTATCACACGCCTATTCTTTGCGTCATTTTTAGGTGATTATATCATAGCTAGGGAAAATGTCCGTCAAGGGCATAGATTGAGTATTCGTGACTTTTCGGTTTAATATTCGTAAATATTCGTGAATATTAAGATTTTTTTAATATTCGTAAATATTCGTTAACGGATTAAAGTGAACCATCGAAACCGTAATGCTACCCGGTAAAGCAGTTTAAGTTTCTGTATGTCTCCATGACATTCACTCACAACCAGGGTAAGGCTGAATTAAACTTATGCGATGCGCTTAATATGCTGAGATCGGGATAATTTTTGCTTGTAATATGGCACTATCATTTCCTGCGTTGGCATTTATATTTACTCAACCTGCTACACTGATATAAAACTACTTTATCAATTTGAAGTTACTATTATAGGCAGTTAAAGTTTATTTCTAATTTAGCCTACTATATTGCTGCTACTTTCCAACTGCCGGTGACTCTGCCTCTTTTCAGTTGGGGAGGATGGTCGGAAGTCAGACATATTGCAAGGGACTAACATTAAGTATCGAATGTGATAGACCTATGAATGCTGCATGGCCACATTGGCCAGACCCAGCATGCAGTGACTTGGAAGTTTTTAACAATAAATCTATTACAGCTATTGTAACTTACCAATATGGGCCTATGCGTAGCCTAATTCAGTTTTGTACAATTCATTCAGCAAAAGTTTAAAAAATTTCATAAAATTTAACAAAATAAAAATTAAGAATAAAGAATTTCCTGAAAGAACATAATATTTTACGAATATAATATTCGTTGGCAGTTTTAATATTCGCTAATATTCGTGAATATTTGAAAATCTTAATATTCGTAATATGCGAATACTCAATCTATGGTCCAGGGGCAATGTCCGGTTTATGTCCGGAGGATAATCTATGTTTACCGAAACCTGATTGGCCGACTTCTGAAGGTCTTGCAGTTTGATTCTCGCATTGTGTGATTGACTAATCGCTTCGTCCTCATTATGGGACAAACTCTGTCAGTCTTCTGGAATCGGCTTATATATAATTTACCTTCAATTTAATCTCACTGAAATAATTTAGCAATTTTTGACTGAACACGTTCATTACTCAATCTAAATAAGCATTTATATATTATATTAGTTCTGTATGATGTGAGATAGCGTCTCCAATAGACTGCCATAAGATTACGATACATCATAATAGAAGAGACTACACACCTATACATGTAATCGCTCACCTGTAACGTTCGTTGTCGAAATTTCCCAGACCCCAGCCGGTCACATCTAACCCGATGCAACTCACACAGGTGTCACGCAGGCTTTCAATACATTCCTCAGTCATTAGGCAACACTGAGAGCTGAGCGGTTGAAGATCGCAGCGAACGGCTTTCTATTTTGAAGCGACTTGACCCACTTGCGCACCGAAGCGCGAGTCTGTGAGAGTCCTGTCTACATCTATATGCGCTCAGGCCACAGCACTGTTTAGGCTCCGATCTAAACGCAGGTATACGCAGGTGAGAAATGGGCATTTGAGTGGGACGACGAATTTAAATAAAGGCGGGATTTCGCCGGTCTTATTTGTCTCGCATTTCTGTGCATGCAGACCGAGAGCCAGCCAGTCAGACGTTGGAAATGAATTGGCCTAATTCAGTGGATCGATATAAAAAAACATGCTGATTTGAAATCCCGGCATGGCCGTCATTTGAAATCAACGCAAGTTTGTCTCACGCTGTTGAAATATGTAGGCCTAACCAAAGTCTTAGATCTATAGGAGAGCATTGAACTTGAACAGTCAGAAGAACAATGGATTTGACAAGTGACCGAGAACATACTAATACGACGATCATTAATTCATATCCGTCGCCGTCAAATGGATGGTGTCAGGCACTGATGACGAGACATTGACGACGATGATGATGTTTATGTTGATGGTGGTGGTGGTGGTGGTGGTGGTGGTGGTGGTGGTGGTGGTGGTGGTGGTGGTGGTGGTGGTGGTGACGATGATGATGACGATGAAGATGATGATGATGATGATGGTGATGATGATGATGATGATGATGATGATGATGATGATGATGGCGATAATGATTATGATGATGATGATGATGATGACGATACGAGTGAAATGTTCGAGAGCAACGACCGTGGGTTTCGAATCATGATCGTTGTTTCTGAATTCTGAGCATCTGCGGCATTGATAAATAATAATTATTCGCGTCTTTCAATTATTCAATTGCAGCTTATTGCTGAAACTAAACGAACGACGTGGACTACATGCAGGGCATATATATATATATATATACATATATATACACACATATATATATACATCGTGTCTCAAAAAAAAACTGTGCAGAATTGTTTTTGTCAGAACTTCGTCAAATTTTCACCAATCTTAATAACTTTTGGTATGTAGACGGCAAAGTGGTTGAAATTTCATGTTTTATATATAAATTTTCCACCTCACCTGACTCATTTCACCGCACTACCTTGTTAAACACAGATGTGCCAATTTTTCATTTAACGCGTGGATTTTATTACCTGCAACAAATTATCTGACGACTGAATTAGCACACAGTAAAGTAAAATATGGTTTACTTGGCAGAGTGTTTTAACAGCTACATGTATGCCAGATCTGCTTAAAAGTGTTAGAATTGCTGCTCGAAATGTGCCCCGAATATACGGACACATGTTCTTAGACGGCGACGCAACTGGTCGATAGCAGCATCAACGATCGACTGGTCAAAGCGCGCCCACTCGTCAAGCAGGAGCGTTTTGAGTTCGTCGACGTTGGCTATTCTGGACCGGTAAACCTTCTCCTGCAGCACACTCCATATGCTATAGTCGACTGGGTTAAGATCTGGTATATTCGGTGGCTACAGTGTTGGAGAGAAGAAGTCGGGCGTCTCTCGCTCCAGGAAAGAGACAAGTGTCGCGCGCTTGATGCGCCGGGGCGCCATCCTGTTGAAAGACAATAAACTCGGCCTGGGATATCCGGCGTATGTCTGACGGCAACTTCTGGGCAAGAAAGTTGTCGCGATAGTCGGCCTATGTCCCATTCACTTTGACATCCGGCTCGATGCAATGGATTTCAGTGCAGCTAAGCTTCGAGACACCATTATATGAAAAATTGGTGCATCTGTGTTTAACAAGGCAGTGCGGTGATATGAATCAGGTGAGGTGGGAAATTTATATATAACATGAAATTTCAGCTACTTTGCCGTCTACCTACCAAAAGTTTTTAAGATTGGTGGAAATTTGACGAAGTTCTGACAAAAACAATTCTGCACAGTTTATTTTAAGACACGGTGTAGACTAATGCGATAGTATATTGAACGGCTTTCATACGCCATAGAAGCAGCAACAACAAAGAAGAGATAGAAAAAGACAGAATACTACAAACAATTGCATTCAAATTGTAAAACGAATACATAGTCATTTATTTATGCTTTAAGCGATGAGTCATGCAGATCTTGAGTATTCCAACGGCCAATATCTGGCGGAACCCGTCCCTTTAGGTGTGCCCTTTGTTCCCATATAAATTATTTCATCTGGGTTCAATAAACGAATTGAATTGAATTGAAACAGATTCGACTGTTGAGCTCCATTTCTGTTTCAGCTTCATATATCACTCGTTATGCTGCCTGTATTTCTCAGGACAGAAAGATGCAATCAGAGTCAATTTAAATTTTGAGTACAGCTTAAATTTATCAATGATACGCATTGTTCAATAATTAGCCTATGTGCTGTGAAATGTGAATAGAATGGATCCTCCTTCTGGACGCTCTACACCCGGTAGGCTATATCCATCCGGGGATGGATTAATTCATCCCCAGGATAGCTTTAGGGCGATAGAATAGATCTATCCCGCGATTCCGGCAATTGATGGATCAAAAAGTCCTGAACACGATGGGGTAAGCGAATCACAAGATTTGCCGTTTACTTCCCATCTTAGACTTAGACGGTGGACCAAGACAGCCTGCCTCAAATTCAGATGAGAGAGCCACGTTTGCGTAAAGGATTTGCTTAGGTTCATTACATGGAGTCAAGCCCTTAACCGGATGAACCGTAATCAAGCGCTTCACCTATAGACCACTACTACGATCTAATTTCATTAAAGAAGTTAATTCTTTGTTAAAGGGATCAGATTTGATTGGAAGAGTAGTTGCATAGCATCATATTAGCATGTCACAGAATGCCGTAAAAGACCCATCCCCCGTTCACTATAGCAATGAAGCCAATGATCCCATCAGTGCAATAATTCTGACAGCTGACAAAGACGATATTACGTTTGAGCAAGAGTGCCATTATGGCCATCTAGCGATTAACCGCACACATTGCAGCTCTACTCAAAGCACGTGTATATTGGTTAGGAGTGGCTTTGCAAAGATTACGTTTATTGTCGTTAGATCTAATCATGGGCGGAGTTTGGTTTCCGTTTGGGGGAGAGGGGGCTAAAAAACTTGGTCCAGAACGCGCGGTGCCGACAATATTTTTTCGTTTCGACACAGAAAAAGTTGATGACCTTTTTTATTCGTCAGGTTCAAATCTCATGAAAATCACTATGTAATTCCCGGCCGGAAAAAGTTGATGACCTTTTTTATTCGTCAGGTTCAAATCTCATGAAAATCACTAGGCCTATGTAATTCCCGGCCGGAAAAAGTTGATGACCTTTTTTATTCGTCAGGTTCAAATCTAATGAAAATCACTATGTAATTCCCGGCCGGAAAAAGTTGATGACCTTTTTTATTCGTCAGGTTCAAATCTCATGAAAATCACTATGTAATTCCCGGCCGGAAAAAGTTGATGACCTTTTTTATTCGTCACTGACGAATAAAAAAGGTCATCAACTTTTTCCGGCCGGGAATTACATAGTGATTTTCATGAGATTTGAACCTGACGAATAAAAAAGGTCATCAACTTTTTCCGGCCGGGAATTACATAGTGATTTTCATTAGATTTGAACCTGACGAATCGTCAGGTTCAAATCTAATGAAAATCACTATATAATTCCCGGCCGGAAAAAAGTTGATGACCTTTTTTATTCGTCAGGTTCAAATCTAATGAAAATCACTATGTAATTCCCGGCCGGAAAAAAGT